>JAZKLR010000025.1:0-600000 GCA_037103525.1 Ganaspis brasiliensis
GATTTTATATACTGATTGTATTTAAAAAAAATCAATTTTTGATTTAAATCAAATAAATTCGATTTAAATTAAAAAATACCAATTTTGTTGATTTTTTAAAAAAATCATGATTTTTTTCAGCCCTGAGTAAAACTACATAGTATCAAATATTTAGTTCATATATCTCTTTATCAGTCTCATTAGATTGATATTTTTAGTGTAAAGCTTAGAAATAATTAATATTTAAAAATAATATTATTTTTAAACAGATTTAAAGTTTGTACAGTTTAATGCTTATAAATAATTAATATTTTTAAATAATACTGTTTTTGAATATAATTTAAATATTTAATGTTAGACTTTTCTTTAATATAATATTTTAAATAAAATTTTTAACAATTATAATTTTTAAAATATATAAACTTCAATCTGACATAAGTTAGACAGGTTTTTTTCTTTTGCGCATTTGATTGTGTCCTTTGATATTTCGAATTTTAGAAAACTGTCGCATTCGTGTTCCTAAATAAAATGTGATGACTTTTTAATTACTTCTGGATCTTTTGGAACTAAAACGAAATTCACTTTTTCCCGAGCCGGTATTGCATCCAAAAACTTTGCATTTCGCACCCATTTTAAATAAAAGCTCTTATTACATTTGTTTAAAAATACTCAATATTTTTAATATTCTTCAGAAAATATCAGTTAAAATAAATACAATTTAAAAAAAACAGTATTTTTCACGATTTGTTTACTGTTTGACAGCCATTGTCAGCTCGAGTCAGCCCAACTGACATGCAGCGCCATAGTTTCGCTTAGTCAACACTTGTGTCTTTTTCAACTCGAGAGTTTCAGGGGCCTGCCTCAAACCAAACTCAACCGAAACCTGACCGCCAGGGTAATAAGTACTTAAAAAAAAATTAAAGTTAAAAGACTATGTTCATAAAGACGGTTTTCAATTTAAAACGAATAGATACATACAATATATTTAAAAATCGCGTTAATGAACAAGAACAATTATTACGATTTTGAGTTTTTTGACACATTTGTAACCTAACCTCAATTTTTCATTTTTTTTGTTTACTATGAAACCTATTATTTTTTCTTTTACTGTCGAAATAACCTACTCATCTTAATTCATCAATCTTTATTATTTTTCGGTACTGGCGAACTAATTTGAGAATCATAATCGACAGTTTGCTGTCTGGCAGAATAACTTGAGCACCTTAAATCGCCAGATATCTGGCGAAATAGACACAGCGTAAAAAATATATCAAAAACATCTAGATATATCATATATCCCAAGGACATAAAAGTTCAAGCTTACTGAGAAATGCCCATGTATACATAAATACATTAATTTTGTATGAATAAAAATGAATAAACATTTGTATTAAGTTTTAACTAAATAATTAAATAAATAAAAAGCTATATTTTAATGTCAGTTATATAAAAATGGAGCAAGTTTTAAGTGTGTGCAATACAAATAATCATGTTAAAACGTACGTACATCTTTCTAAAGAAAAATATACAGTAGAACCTGTTGGAATGAGACTCGATTTTTTAAATTTACTTACATTTAACCTACTTCTATGAGAATAATTATAACACAGATTTATAATGTAAAAGTATTATGAAATTCAAGTATAATTTTGATCAATCAAAGTTTAATGCAAAAAAAATGAAAAGCGAGTTTTATTCTGGTAAGTTCTTCTGTAATATATTTTAATACAAAAATTAAGTACCTTTAACAAAGCATACTAATTATTATAAGTTAATCACATTTAAACATCCAGGTATTAACTGTACTACCAGTATTTATATTTGCCATTATTATTTTTGTTTGGTATAGCCCAAAGCCATGAAGACTAGAATAAGGAGGTGAAATGAGTGGAGTGGTGGTGTCCACAGAAGCAGGCCAAACAGTAGGCACCTCTTTTCGGTTCGGGCTTTGCTCAGTAACGAATTTGAGTTTTCTGCGCACGAAGAGGGAAAAGGGAGAAGCAGCTGTTGATCAGCTAGCTTTTCCCTTCTCTTGTTTCTCCCTCTTACGTGCGCAGAAAACTAAAATTCGTTACTGAGCAAAGCCTGAACCAAAAAGAGGCGCCTACTGGCTAGTCTGTTTGCCGCGCCACCGTTCCCTGTGGTAAAACTATCTAATTTCACCTCCTCAGGGCGCAATTACATGTCTGCGTCGAACGCTGCGTTTTTGCGTTGAATAGTGAGAGAGAGGAAGACAGAAATATAGTCACATCTTTGTCACTCTCACCATTCAACGCAAAAACGCAACGTTCGACGCAGACATGTAATTGCGCCCTTATTCTAGTCTTCATGCCCAAAGCACAACGAATACGGTTACGGGAGCAGGGCATGAGATAATAAAGGACAGAGACTGTTTCTGTCATTTTCTGTCTCATGCTCTGGCCCCGTAACCGTATTTCTATCTGCTTAAGCCTTAGGCCGGCGTTACCCCCATCCCCATGATAGCAGGGTTATGCACGTAAAGGCCTAAAGGTACGAGCACACCTCGCGGAATATAGAAGTTGCCTACACTGTAAAAAATTTCGTTGTATTTTTACACCGTGACACGATGGAAATAAATCACTTCACGTGACACGTGATAAATTTACAATGTATTACGATGAAAATATTCGACCGACATGCAAATATTTCACGTACGACGTAGTGAAATCACAGTCGATGCAGAGAAATCAGAATGCATTGTAATATTACTACGTGATACGTGAAGCGAAATATTTCCACCGTGTTACGTAGTAATTTTACAACGCGTTGTGATTTCACCACGTTATACGTGGAATATTTACAAGACATTTTTAAACCGAATGAATATTTTCATCTCAACCTGGGATGGGTAAAGGCCTAAGCAGATAGAAATACGGTTACGGGACCAGAGCATGAGACAGAAAAGGACAGAAACAGTCTCTGTCCTTTATTATCTTATGCCCTGCTCCCGTTACCGTAATCGTTGTGCTTTGGGCTTAAAAGTGCTTTCTTCGAGGTTTTCTACGTATAATACGTAGAAAACGTATTATACGCAGAAAATTGCAGAAAACCTACACTGAAATAAATGATTCTGTAATTTTAGCACTATGGAAGTAGGATGGATCGTTTATTACAGTACGCTTCCATTTAATTGACCTCATCGGGACCGGATAAAACATTCTAATTGACCCTTCCCACTCTTTACGCAAATACCAAAAACTCTCTGCACGTGAGGGGAAATGTAACATTTCCCCTTACGTGCACATGAGTGATAGGGATAATTTTGTTCATTTAAAATGTACGAAAAAGTTCAAATAAAATGGAAGTTCATTTAAAATGGAGGTCAATTAAATGGAAGCATACTGTACCTACTTCTATAGTAACAGTTTTACATATTTTACGGATTTTACTTGCAGCGTTGGGAATAAAATTTTAACCTTATGGAAAATTCCTAATGCTTTTGTAAAATTACAGAATATAAAATTCGCCGGTTATGAAATAAATATAAGTATTAGAAATTCTAATATAAAAATAAATTATTAGTTTTATTGTGAAATTAAAATGAAGCAATGTAAAATAAATAACATATCTAATTTCACAAAATTTTGTTTGTATCGTTTTAAACTTTGGCACTGCACCTAAACTTAACCTCAACCTTATGAAAATTTTCGAAAGATTCTGTCGTTTCTTCGTGATAAAAGGGAGATAAAAAACGTTAATTTTTTCTTTTTATAAACAAATGCCTGTAGACAGGCAAAATAGCTACATATATAACCAATTCGTTTTGAAGAAATCTTAACAACTGAAATAAGCCTAAAGCACAATGAATCGTAATCGCTAATCCTTAATCGTAATAATGAGAGGAAGCAGGACAGATATATATGTCTGTCCTGCTTCCTCTCATTCTTAGGGCGCAATTACATGCCTGCGTTGAATGCTGCGTTTTTGCGTTGTGCGTTGTATCCCTAGGGACTGAGAGTTCGTGTACCGTGCTTAATGTAGTTCCCCGGAGTTCAGGTTTTATTTAGAAGTACGTATTCTAGTGTTTGTTTGCTTATGGCCATTTACAACCTGTCAGATTTATTGTCTGCTATTTTTATTTAATAAACCGCAAATATAAATTGTATTCTAATTTGCGAAAAATGAATAAAGCTGTTGAGAAAAATGTTGAAGTAAATTATAAATTTGATCTATTAATGTAGTCAAGAAATATAACAGTATATTTAAATATATAAGAGCAACATTTATTTAAGGATCTGTTTATTGTAACTTGTAAACCTAAGGGCGCAATTACATGTCTGCGTCGAACGCTGCGTTTTTGCGTTGAATAGTAAGAGAGTGGAAGACAGAAATATAGTCACATCTTTGTCCCTCTCACCATTCAACGCAAAAACGCAACGTTCGACGCAGCATGTAATTGCGCCCTAAGGGCGCAATTACATGTCTGCGTCGAACGCTGCGTATTTGCGTTGAATAGTAAGGGAGAGAGAGACAGAAATATAGTCACATCTTTGTCACTTTCAACATTCAACGCAAAAACGCAGCGTTCGACGCTGACATGTAATTGCGCCCTTAAAGCAATGAAATGATAAATAACTAAGTTTTTTAAATCTATATTTTAAAAATTAAATTTGATGTATATTTTTTTAATTGCAGGCTAAAGGAAAATGTGATTATTGTGGCTTTTTCATCAAAGATTTAAAAAAGATTTCTCAACACAAATGTCTTAGAGAGTACAATGAAGAGTCGCAGTTTATAGATATTGTTTTATGTTGTAAGTGAAACGTCTTTAGACGGGTTCAAATAATCCCGCGCAACGCATAGTTTTTGCGGAAATAGAAGTCCTATGTTTACATGCATGCGTTTTAACGGAAAAGCAGAATAGTCCCGTGATTTGTCAACCAATAAACGTAGTTCTTTATTCGGCACCAGCAGATTTCCTAGTATTCAATTCGCGATTAAAAATAAAGTACGTCAGAACGCACGTTAAAACGCATGCATGTAAACATAGGATTTAAGGAAACGCAATTGTTTGCGTGAAACGAAATTCAAATATTTGTTTAACAGTGTTGTTTTATATATTTTTTTAAATATATAGAAAAAAAAAAAATAACTACCTCCGATAGCTAATAAACGACACTCTACAAAACATATTCTTATAAAAAGTTAATTTATAAAAGTTAATATGGAGGAAGTAAATACAATCGTAAACATAAACATTTTTTTAATAACATTATCGAATTTTTAGCATAAATTATCTCTCGATGTATAAATATACATATATATTTATGTAACTAATTATTTATATATGTGACACGCTCCAAAAACGATAGAATCTACGAGAAAGAAGGAAGGTTTTAGGTTATGTTTTTTTATTTAAAAAGGAAAAATACAATAAAAAAGGATTAACTTCGAAAGCAAACTAATGAAATTTCAGTTTTCATTAGGTTTAAAGTATTCCATAAGAATAAAATTTAATTTTTAAAATTAAAAAAGAAACCAATAATTAAAATAAAACGATTATAAAGATAACCTATAGTTTTTTACATCTAAAAAAACAAGGTCCTCTCCTCCTTTACTGCGCGTTTCATATATGATATTCTCACTTGAAAATTAATTCTTTTCTTAATCATTCCGAATTAATGCGTTTGAATTCTATGAGTTTCAATCCTTTTAATTGTATCCTGTTTTACTTCACTCCGAATTAATCCGTTTAAAATCCAATTAGAATTGGAATGGATTGTATCGGAATGAAATAACGTAGGATTTAAAAGAATTACAATTTCTAGGTTTGAAATGAAACGGATTAATTTTACATTATGATAGAAACTGATTGAATAGTATCGTAGGTTTAAAAAAATGTTAAATATATACCACAAAACATAACAGTACATTGTGCACCAAGTATCGAAAGCTGTTATTTTCCGACGAGTGCAAAGTTTGCTGCTCGAGCAAAGCGAATGCAGAAATTTGCACGAAGACGGAAAATGCACTTGCGTACGTATAGTGCACATATTATGATACTTTTTGCAATACCTTTTCAAACACGGAAAATCACTAATTAAAGAGATACGTATAATTTATAAAAAAGCGAAATCTTTTTTTATCGCATATAAACCATTTAAGGGGTTACACCACTGTAGACGGCAAAAAAAAGTGTTTTTTTGCGATTTTTTTTTGGTAGAAGGGACAGAAGGAGGATAATTCTTTTTAAGGATATTGTTAGACATCTTTAAAAGTTTAGAAAAAAAAATTTGTATTTAAAAAAAATACAACATGGCGGCGTAAGAGCAACTTCTGTTAGACGGTTTTTTAAAAAATGGCTCTACTGCAAGCAGTACACAGGGTGTAAAAATTAATCTGTAACAAAATAAAATTTTTTTTCTTAATCTACATTAGAATGGCTACAGAAATACGTAGGGGATTTTAAAAATATTCATTTTTGTTAAATTGGCAAAAATTCAAAGTAAAAGTCAAATTTTTGACCAAAAAAAATGAGCACTTAATTGTGTCTAAAAAATCGAAATTATAAAATATCAAAAATCGGCTACGTATTTCTGTGCGGAGTGTTGTTTTAAATAAATGATAAAAATTGAGAGTTAAAATAATAAAAATTGTTTGAGTTATACTGCTTGCAGATTTGCAAAAATGTGTTTCGAGAAAAACGCGTTGGCGTCACACCACTGTTGACGACTAAAATTAAGCTCTTTTTTGCGAATTTTTTTTTTTGTAGAAGGAAAAGTAAGAAAATAATTATATTATAGGACCCGGCAAGAAGGCTGGAATAGAATGTAATTGAAAATTTTAATCCGACTGAATTCCTGATTTGAATCCAAAGCTTAATTTCCAAATCAGCAAAGAAAAACAAGAGTATCCTATTCGTTTTAATTCCAGCTACTCAACATTTAAAAATTATTCCTTTTTACAATGTATAAATAATGTATATTTAGTATTTTAATATTATACTTGTTTTTCATGATTTATAAATTCGGTTTATATACTTATTACCCAAACTCAAAATTGATGTCAGATTTGTAATATCTGTGACTGTTTACGAGATAAGCTGCTATTTTTTTAATTCTAAGTCTTTTTCAAAAATTTTTGGATATCCATAATTGTTAGAACTTTTAGATTTAGAATTTTAAAAAATCAAAATTTTAGCTTGAAAAACAAACAATATTTAATTTTCTTAATTTTAATTAGCACCGTACTGCATTTTTCTATTAAAAGAATTGGATGTAATTGGAGAAGATTTTTACCTATTGCTGTCAGTGGATTAGAACCAACGCATTCCAAGAAGTTCTAGCCAGAATTGAACGTAATTAAAAATGATAATTTGTCATTTCTCTCTACAGAATTCAACTTCAATTTAAATGCGCTATGCGAATAGAGTATAATTCATATTTTCAACAAATTTATTTTCCTGGATGAATTGAGCTTCGGATTCAAATCAGGAATTAAATAAAATACAAAAACGATCACATTTTCATTATAACTCTGAAATATTTAATTATATCTAATTCAAGCCTTCTTACTGGGGATGTATTTAGGTATGTCTTACAGTGAACAAAAAAAATATTTTTGATTGAAAAATGTTTTAAAATGGCGTCATTAGGACGTTCTACCGAAGCATGTTTTGCTTGAGACGCTTCGTAGCACCAAGCAAAGCTGTTGAAAAATTTAATCTGATGAAAAACAGGCACCAAACTTTTTTCCCTGTATTCTAGAGGGTTTAAAGCTTCTTTTAAGCTAATAAAACAAAATTGGGAATCTGATAAATAAATAAATAAATAAATAAAAAATCAATTTTTTGAAAATTCTACAGTGGTGTAACCCCTTAATACTTTTGAATTTCCATTTTCCATTTAAAAAATGGAAACATTTTTTTCCCAATTATCGACTAAAATAATCAAATTTGAGCCTCTATCTGAATTTGTTATTAAGATATCCTAGTTTTAATTGAATTTTGTGATAAAAAATTCAAATATATATATTAGAGTAAGTTTTTTATGATCGAAGCAAGCTAGGGATCAAAGTTTTGATTTTAAATCGTAATAATCGAGCTTTATAGAAGTAATAATGATTTATAATTTATCCCTAATAATTGATAAAAACGATAAAATCTGAAGGTATAATTTTTCATTTTCGGTTTCAGCTTTATTGAAATAAGAAAAAGACAATGAAAGCCCTTGATGTTCTATATATTTTTTGATTATTGCAATACTGCAATACATTGGTTCAGACACCTTCTGAAGCAGCAGAAAGTCAACAACATATTATGCACCTATACATCTTGTATTTAGAACTGGATCGACAGGAATCTAAAGTACGTAATAGGTTTTGGGTTCGTCCAATTTTCTTAGTGGATCGACGACGTGCTCAAGGTGACAGTGAGAATCTTATTTATGAAATGGAGACAGGATAGAGAAAAATATTTTAATTATTTACGAATGAATAAGAAATTGTTTAACAAATTACTTAAGAAAGTACAACCTACACATTGAAAAACAATTTGCGATTCGGGAACCGGTAGCAGCACGTACACGGTTGCATATTTTTTACGTTATCTCGCTTCAGGAGATTCTATGCATTCAATTTCATATCAATTCCGCGTGAGTCCAAGTTTGGTATCAAAGATTGTTAGAGAAACGTGCACAGTTATTTGGGTCGCACTGAAACCTACATCATTTTCACGTTTAACTACAGAAGGGTGGCTCTCACACGCAAGGAATTTTGAAGAAAAATGGAATTTTCCACATTGCAATATATTTAAATATACTAATGTTATATTTCTTGACTACATTAATAGATCAAATTTATAATTTACTTCAACATTTTTCTCAACAGCTTTATTCATTTTTCGCAAATTAGAATACAATTTATATTGGCGGTTTATTAAATAAAAATAGCAGACAATAAATCTGACAGGTTGTAAATGGCCATAAGCAAACAAAACACTAGAATACGTACTTCTAAATAAAACCTGAACTCCAGGGAACTACATTAAGCACGGTACACGAACTCTCAGTCCCTAGGGATACAACGCACAACGCAAAAACGCAGCATTCAACGCAGGCATGTAATTGCGCCCTCAGTGGATTAGAATAGGCCAATCAGAAAATACTTTCCAGTGTGATCAATTATCTGATTAGTCTATTCTAATCCACTGATACCCTAGTCCTTCGTATAAGACTTCACCCTCACGTGGGATTTTACCCTGATTGGTCTATATTCTAGTCCACTGATATCCTAGCCTTCGTATGACACTGTAAAAAATTTTGTTGTATTTTTACATCGTGACACGATGGAAATCCTCCACACAGTCGTACTTTTACCACGTATGACGTTGAATTTCTCCAGTCAGAATGTACATACAGTGCGAAACGTTAAAATGCATTGCACTGTAATTCTGCAGGTATTATTTTTTACAGTGGAGACTTCACCCTTTAGACCTAAAGGTCCCGTCCCATGACAGCGTCAAAACAGAAAACGGAAAGCGTTCAGCCAATAAGAGTATGTTCAACAATGGAGGTTATTTTAATTGAGCGTTCTGATTGGAGCAAAGTTTTACGCTTTTCCGCTTTCACGCTGTCATGGGACGGTACCCTTATGACTTGTTTACACCTTCGAAAAAAAAATTTTTTCGCATTGGAAGGAAGAGGACAGACTATGTGTCTGTTCTCTTTACTCTCATGCAAAAAAAAAATTTTTTCAAAGGTGTAAGGGTGCCGTCTCATGCTAGGGATTAATGGTTTAGGGATTAGAATAGACCAATCAGATAATTTGTCACATTGGAAAGCATTTTCTGATTGGTCTATTCTAGTCCCTGATCCATTAATACCTAGCATGAGACGGCACCCTAAATAGGCCATTAAGGTCTCTGTCCTTTATTATCTCATGCCCAGCTCCCGTAACCGTATTCGTTGTCCTTTGGACTTAAGACAAGTTTCCCCTTCTACTACCTTTGCGGGTTTCCGGAAACGGAAGTGACGATATTGCAAATTGTATCATTGGTCGAAAAGAGCGGGCTAATTTTAAAAATGTTTGTTTTTAAAGCATTTCAAAATGGAACCGACATTTTGGACCAATAAAATTAACTTTTTATGAACATCCGTTTCCGGAAACCCGCGACCAATCAGAATCCAAGTCAACATGTCTTAACTCTCCCTTGAGGATCTCTACCGTTACCGTATTCGTTGTGCTTTGGGCTTATGGCAACCGTCCGTAAAAGAGTAAGAAAGACAGAAGATTCTCTGACTCTCTTACTCTTACACGGTTACCATAGGCAACTCCTATAGTCCGTGAGGTGTGTGCCCGTACCTTTAGTGCTCAGGACTTTACGATTTTACTCACTGTGTTTCACTGTGTTTTGGCCCAATATCTTATTTGTTCTTTAATTTCATAGAAACAGAACATAAAAATTGTTTAAAACCACGATTTTACAGCTGTTTTCTACTTACTAAAAAAAAAGAAGAATGGCTCATTCATTTAAATAAGACGATGTATTGATCCTGAAGTACACTTACTTAAACTCATAAGGAAAATTAACAGATTGTATAAACTATTTGTGAAAATCATAACAAAAAATAAATACAGAAGATATTTGCAAAATGAGTTCCATACCAACAGGTGAGTTGGCATACAGTCAAAAGTTTTATTTTAATAATGTTTAATAATAATGGTTTATTTTGTAATAAAAATTATTTTTGTACTTAATAGACCAATGTTTTCTTTAGTTTTTCTGGTTTTGTACACGCATGTGTATGCGGAGAACCCTCTTAGTAAGAAGACAGAAATATAATGTAATGAAAACTCTAACGAATTTAGTATAAATTAGTCGAAGTGTCTAGACGGACAAATTTAGTATAATCATGAAAATCAAAGAATGTTAAAATCTTGTCCTAAGTAAATAACACTTATTAGTTTTTAAATATTATTAATTTTTTGACCAGATACTATAAGCAAATTTAAAATCTACAAATTGATAAAAAAATGTCATTGTGTCCTACGTCCCCATTTATATTTTAAAAAATTTTAAAATCAACACAATTTCTCAAAAATAAAATTATAGTTTTCCAGTATATGAGTGATTCTCCTCCACGAAACCGACAATTTGGTTAATGTTATTTTAGAAATTTTTTACAATTGAAATCAAAATCGTAATATAACTTTCAAGTATGACAGTCAAGAGTGAAATATTTACGATGAGCCGGACAAATTGTTTATAATTTTTGTATTTTTTAAACAAATTAGCTGTTACCGCATTCATGTACCATAATCAGTTGCAGTATAATAAAATTGATAGTTGAATTTATAGGAAAGTGAAATAAAAATCATTCGCATTTTAACTCTTAAATTTTCTCTTTGTAAAACAATAGGGTCAGTTGGGGTAATTCGGGACAGAATTCTTAATTTTCACTAATAACATAAGTTTTTTATTTTAATAGGCAATACTTTCGGTTTTCTTTTGCATCAACTTGTTACGTTACTTCCCCAGAATAATTCTATGGGTTAGTAGATTTTATAGATGACCCTGAATAACGAAAAACTGCTGTCCCGCATTACCCCGACGATTTTGACAAAATGGCAAAATTTAGGGGTAATTCGGGACAGAATTTTTTCTAAGAAAAAACTACGAAAAAAGTTATTCAAAGTATACTTCTGTATTAAGGGATGAAATAGCTTGAAAAAAATTCATAATAGATATATGATACTTTAATCATATGAATGATAATGTAACATATGGTCGATTCTTGCGTAACTGCCCGATTTCAAGATAAGTTTTGGTAAAAAAAAAAATTTTTTTATTCAATGTTTCTCTGTACTTATTAGGGTGTAATATCAGTATATTTTAAACGATTTTACTACAACTATATTTATACGAAAACAATAGCAAATTTTTGAAAATTGGCTGCCATGTGGAGCTGAACCGCATCCTTTTATTGCAAATATATTGTATAAATAAATTAAATATATTGTACAGAAAATCTGTACGAATAGCCAAACCTCAATGGAGCAGCTATTCATACAGAAAATTGTCAAAATCTTTCTTTTTGTGATAATTAATGTTATACGGATATCTTTTGGTTAAAAGACCACTGTTTGTGACACAAGAACCCCCCCTTAGCATTTCCAACATTTTATTATGATTTTTCACAACAAAAACAAAAGGTATTACGCTCCCAAAGACAGTGTTTCAATTTTCTGTACGAATAGCCGTTACACCTTGGTCTGGCTATTCGTACAGAAAATCTGTACGAATAGTCACGGCCAAAATAAAAATTTCCTTTTGATATTTTGCTAAAACGAAAATAAATAATAAATTCATAAATTATTTAATATTCTAACAGTATTTTAGATATTAGTTAACATATATAAAATTTTATAAAAGAACAGCAAATACAATATTTAATAATGAATATTTCGTTTTATTTTTTGGATAATTTGAAATCGAGATTGAGCAGTGTAATCCGGCATTGCTAAACTACTTTATAGAATAATATTTTAAAATAACCACCACAGATAAAAAAGTTTCTCTGCATGAAGCACACTGAACACTTCATATAGGCCATGGAGCTGAAATTTTACGTGATACCATGGAGCTGAAATTTGACATTTATTCTAACCTCACTTCTACAATATTGCAAAATAAATCTATTTCTTCTGCAGATCGCTTTTTTCACATGAAAACTTGAAGAAAATGGTAACAATACTATTAAATAGTTGTTACAGCAATATAATAGTAATGACATGGAACTGAACGCTTTTTTTATACCCATGCGATTTTCACAATAATAATTCTTTTTTAATCAAAAATTTTTCTTTCTAAAACTTTTTTCACATGTGATTTAGTGCTAATGGATCAAAATTGAGATTTAACTTATTAGAAGGCGTAATAACTAAACACATGACACCTTAATTATAAGTCTACAGATTGCGTTCAAAAATTGGAAAAATTGAGGGACAAAATATTTTTACAGATTTTTAAGTATGAAAAAGGTATTATGAAGTGCAATATAAACCTAAATTGTTCATAAATATAGACACTTTATGCTTGAAAAAGGCTGAGTTATAATAATGATATTTTCACCGAAAATTATTAAATTAAAGTTAACATTTTGCAAAAGGGACACGCCACGGAGCTGAAATTTCAGCAGTTATAGTGCAATATAATAGAAGTTATAATATATATATTTATGGATATTTGGTTTTCAGTTACTCTCATATATACCTTTAAAATTCACTAATACACTTCAGAATATATTTTTAATTTAGGTGTATTTTTTCAACGCCGCCAAGTAGGGCAGTTACGTAAGAATCGCCCATATATGTTCAAAAATCAACCATACTTTAAGTAACAATGTGAAAAAGTGAATAACTTGAACACATTTTAAGGGATTTATCTTAAACTTGGTAAAAAAAGATTTCTGAGGTCGATGAAAAGTAATCTAAAACCAGACATTTAAAATTATAAATGACGAATTCAATAGGACGGACAATTCTGAAAAAATTCGTAAAAATTGATCTAATTTGCTTCAATTTTGACATCCAAAGGTTATTTAATACGTACATATTTGAAGTCTCTCTCTCGCTCCCTTTTTCTCTTTTTCTCTCTTTTTCTCTCTTTTGCTCTCTCTCTCTCTCTCTCTCTCTCATTCAATCACTAACTTTTTTTCTTAAGTTCATTTATCTGTAGCTCGTTTTGTAGGTATCCTTTACGTATTTGCAGTAAGAACTATCTACTTTGCACTGTGAAATATTATATTATGCCTAAATAATATACTTAAACTCGAGAAAAGTATAATAAACATTTTTTTTGTAATTTTACACTGCAAGAATAGTGTAGTGGTCAATAAGATGCAAGTTTGTTCAGCTGTTATTAAAAAAAAAATTCATTTAAAATTCTGTCCCGAATTACCCCAGTCTTGTCGAATTCTCGGGGTAATGAGGGACAGATTATTATTATTATATGAATTAACTAAGAACAAAAACCCAAGTCAATTTCAATTACAGTATTAATAACACATAAGAAAATATTTTTGTTGAATTTTTAGGATTGTTTTTTTCAAATACGAGGAGACCTACTGAAACAGTTTTTTTTTTATTGTCAACTTTTTATCAATTATGAATTATCTTCCTATACCTTGCTGACAATTGACAATTGAAAAATTGGCAAATATTCAGAACTTCTTGTAGGTGATCTGAGGTTAAAATATTTATATCGTACTTACTTAATAGTCTGCAAATTTAGCTTAAATATCGTTTGTCCCGAATTACCCCTTGTCCCGAATTACCCCAACTGACCCTATTTGTTTAAACAAATTATAAAAAAGTCACATTCAATTGAAACTATGGATGACAATCGATTCTACAAGAAAAGTTAGAAAGAATTTGTTATGATCATATTTCATTTTAAGGCATAATTTGTTGAGAAAATCGCTATAAACAAATAAAAAAATCTATGGTGGTAATTTATGAAAATATTGAGGCAATTTATAATAATAATGCAAAAGAAATTCATTATTTAAAAAACTGATGCAGGAAATTTACGTAGTAATTTGTGGAAATTTATGGTAATTTATGCGGTAATTTATAACAACTTTGAGGTAATTTATAATAATAATACAAAACAAAATTCAAGATTCAAAAAACTAAAGCAGGAAATTTATGGTAATTTATAAAATTTTTGAGGTAAATAAAAGAAAATTTAAAAAAAGTAATTTTGGAAATTTATGGGAATTTATAGAGTAATTTATTGAAATTTATGTGAAAATTTATGAAAATATATGTTGTGATTTTATAAATTATTTTAAAAACATATTATTTAACATATAATTTTAATTTTATTAACATATAATTTAAATTTTGCAAATCAGTTGACAGCAAATACGGTAATTTATGAAAATTTATAAAGTAATTAATGTTAAACTTATTAATATAATGTCAGTTTAAGTAACTTTTATTTGAACACTATCACTAAAATTGTGTAAATTGTACACTTGAAGGGTCTGCGGTCTAAACCTGTTAAGCGACATTTTAGAAATTTTACAGGACGGAGAAAAAACGTTGTCATTTTTCTATGCCACTCATAGCGAAATGCGATTTTCAAAAGTCCATAAAAAAGAAACTAAACGGTATTGTCGAGTTTTCTCTGTGGGATATTAACAGTATATTTCAGAAGTATTGAAAAATGTAAAAAAGTCAATTTCGGAAAAAATGTCGCTTAACAGGTTTAGACCGCAGACCCTTCACTTGTTTAAACCACAAAGTCAACGAAAGACAGCCAAAAGGCTTCACCATGATGCAAAAGGCTTCACCATGACGCTGAGGCTTTCACCATGACGCTTAATGACCACTGTTTTTTTAAATAAATTATGTAAAGGCTTCACCATGACGATTCTGTGATTCCCTACACAAATTTGAAGCTTTAAACGTAAAAAAAGCAAAAAATCAATTCTAAAATTTGTTTCTATCGGTTTTGTTTGTTTTTCCGGTTATGAGTTACCGGTTTCCGGTTTTTTAGTAAATACCGGTTTTCTTTTTTAAACCGTTTTTTTTGGTAAATACCGGTTATTCGAACGCAATACCAAATCTAACCTACTTAACATGATGCAGGTATGCAGGAAAAGCCATTGATTTGAAGCAGTTTTACCGCGTAAATTTTGCTATGATGTCGGCGGTTCTTTACTGTAAAAACAGGTGTCTTACAAGTATCTCATTTTAAGACATAAGACATTTAGAAAGCGTCTTACAGTTATTTTTAAAATACTTTCTCAATACATTAAAATTAAGACACCCTAAAATGTCTTAAAAGTGAGAACGAAATAAGACACTTGTTTTTAAAGTGTTGACCCAGTTTTCTTTTTAAATAAAATGGTATTTTAAAAAACCGGTATTTTTTAAAAAATCCTGTATTTTAAAAACAACTGGTTTTTTAAGGTAGTATACTTTACATCGATCAAAAAATCGACTTTTTTTTATTTTATTTTTGTGGTCTACATTACCACAAGAATATAATTCCCAAATTGCAGATTACAATTCGAAGAAATAAAAAAGTTATACGCATGTAAAAGTTATACATATGCATATCGGCTCATTGCACACAAAACTTTAAACGCGTTTTTCTCAAAACCATGTTTTTTAAACTGGCGGACAGCATAATTCGAGTTCTTCTTAATCAATTTTAAAAAACTTAAGATCAATTTCTTCGTTATGGAATCCTTCAGGCATCCCCCTAAATCCGATTGTCTACTTTATTTTTTTTTTGTTTTTTAA
The DNA here is from genome assembly GCA_037103525.1 of Ganaspis brasiliensis. Classification (NCBI taxonomy): domain Eukaryota; kingdom Metazoa; phylum Arthropoda; class Insecta; order Hymenoptera; family Figitidae; genus Ganaspis; species Ganaspis brasiliensis. Next base: position 16,255 of record JAZKLR010000025.1, read on the forward strand.
CTACTCAGAAATGCAAAAAAAATACTCATTTTTTGTGATTTTTTTTTCAATTAGCGCCATTTTTTTATTTTTTAATATTTTTTATCGGGGTTAGGGGGGATGCCTAACCACATGTATCAGCTTTAAAACCGCATTTGAATTTTTCAGATCGGATGTTTCTGTGAGGCTCTAGCTTGTCCGCCGATTTATAGTTTATTTTTTTTATCTTGACTTTAGCGCCCTCTACTGATGAAACAGACACAGTACAAAATTTTTATTTTTTCATTTTTGACAGACAAAAATGTCAAAAATATGATGCAAAAACTTTCATTGCTTTAAATAAAATTATCACCGAGAAAAAAATTGTTTTTTAAAGTCATCTTTGACAACTTACAAAGTATAATACTACCTTAAAATACCAGTTTTTTAAAGAAAAACCGGTTTTGGTTTTAAAACCGAAAACCGACTTCAAAACCGGGTTTTTCAAAAACCGGTTATGGATTTTCAATACCGCACAGGTCTATCTATCGTAGTGAATCTCTTGAGGGAATTCAAATGTTGCTTGTACTAAAGGATAACTAAATTCTGATTTGATTTTTATGAAATATTTCAATTTTTTGAAAAGGCTTCACCATGACGCACAAAATTGGGGACAAGAAATAACATCTAGAAAAAAATAAAATTTTTTTTACAACCAATTTTTTTTCTAAATTCTACACACTTAGACAATAAAAAAATGTTACCATTAATTAGTTTTATTCATGAATTTTACTAAAAATATTTATTTTTGATTCGTAACTGACCCTGGGGACAAGCTTCACCATGAAGATTCGGCTTTTAAATTTGCATTTAAAATGTCGGTCTCGTGGAGAATCATCCATCTAGGTGTTCTATAGTGTCCAAATCACAGGGGTGACACTTGTATGCTTTTTCTATTTAAAAAGGGGTCAGAATTTCTCAAACGGATCACCTGGACAAAATTTTTTTTTTTTTATACCAAATATGATTTTTTTGAGGCGCATGAATTCTTCCAAAATGACATTTGATCGAATGGACATTCGATCGAATGCCATTTGATCGAATGGTCATTAGGTCGAATGGACATTCGATCGAATGGACTTTTGATCGAATGGACTTTCCACTGAATGGACTTTTGATCGAATGGACTTTCCACTGAATGGACTTTTGATCGAATGGACTTTCGACCGAATGGACTTTTAATCGAATAGACATTAGATCGAATGGACTTTCCACCGAATGGACTTTCGACCGAATGGACTTTTAATCGAATGGACTTTCGACCGAATGGACATTTGATCGAATGGACTTTCGACCGAATGGACTTTTGATCGAATGGACATTCGACCGAATGGACATTTGATCGAATGGACATTTGATCGAATGGACTTTTGATCGAATGGACTTTCCACCGAATGGACTTTTGATCGAATGGACTTTTGATCGAATGGACTTTCGACCGAATGGACTTTTAATCGAATGGACATTAGATCGAATGGACATTCGACCGAATGGACATTTGATCGAATGGACATTTGATCGAATGGACTTTTGATCGAATGGACTTTCCACCGAATGGACTTTTGATCGAATGGACTTTTAACCGAAGGGACGTTTGATCGAATGGACTTTTGATCGAAAAGTCATTCGGCCGAAGTGTTTTTTTAATGTGAGTTTACTCTCTATTATACAGCAGTCTATGGATATTAATTATCGTGCGTTCCAAGTGTTTACAGTGTTCAATTTTTTGTCGGCAGATGGAGCTAGGAGTACTGAAATTTAATTTGTGTGTGTATTTTATTGATGGAGTACTCCTAGCTCCATCTTCCGACAAAAAATTGAACACTGTAAACACTTGGAACGCACGATAATTAGTATCCATAGACTGCTGTATAATAGAGAGTAAACTCACATTAAAAAAACACTTCGGCCGAATGACTTTTCGATCAAAAGTCCATTCGATCAAACGTTCCTTCGGTCAAAAGTCCATTCGATCAAAAGTCCATTCGGTGGAAAGTCCATTCGATCAAAAGTCCATTCGATCAAATGTCCATTCGATCAAATGTCCATTCGATCTAATGTCCATTCGATTAAAAGTCCATTCGGTCGAAAGTCCATTCGATCAAAAGTCCATTCGATCAAAAGTCCATTCGGTGGAAAGTCCATTCGATCAAAAGTCCATTCGATCAAATGTCCATTCGATCAAATGTCCATTCGGTCCAATGTCCATTCGATCAAAAGTCCATTCGGTCGAAAGTCCATTCGATCAAATGTCCATTCGGTCGAAAGTCCATTCGATCAAATGTCCATTCGATCAAAAGTCCATTCGATCAAATGTCCATTCGATCAAATGTCCATTCGGTCGAAAGTCCATTCGATCAAAAGTCCATTCAGTGGAAAGTCCATTCGATCAAAAGTCCATTCGATCAAATGTCCATTCGATCAAAAGTCCATTCGACCTAATGACCATTCGATCAAATGGCATTCGATCGAATGTCCATTCGATCAAATGTCATTTTGGAAGAATTCATGCGCCTCATTTTTTTACTCCTCATAGGGTCGAAAAAAAGCCTAAAATTTGAAGGACAAAAAAAATGTTTTCTAAATGTTATTAACAATTTAATTTTTATTTCACAGGCACAAAAATGGCGCTTTTAGATGTCTGTAGGCAGGGTCTAAACGCATTCATTTGTTCGGCCGTGTGAAAATGGCGTCCATTTTTTCCCTAGGGCAAAAATGAACAGCTGATCCATGCATTTTTTTCACCTTAGGGAAAAAATGGACGCCATTTTCATACGGTCAAACAAATGAACGCATTTCGACCCTAACCTACAAGCATTTAAAAGCACCTTTTTTGTGCCTTTGGAATAAAAAGTATCGTAAGCAACACGGGTTTAAAGTCAGTCCAATTTGTTTACAATAATGTTTGTAAACCTCGACCGTCACTCGACCGTCACTCGTACACAAACATCAGCGTAAACAAATGGCTGCCTTTAACCCCTTGTTGCTTAATATACTATTTTTAGTAGTCTTATATAAAATAAATTTTTTCTCGAGATCTAGTTGACCGATTTGAAAATAAAAAAATGGGTTTTCTTCGTCTTAAAATGCACTTTTTAAAAATTTTATTTTTAATAGTTTTTTGTATTATTTATTTATAAAATGTTAATAACAAATGGTGTTCTTCATGTTCTAGAGAAAAAGGAATAATTGTTTTTTATTAGTCACACATCCCTAAGTATATAACCGTTGAGAAAAAAAATGAGCTTCAATTACGAAAAAAGATTCTATATAATAATTTGCCAGTGTCCCTTTAGCTGAAAATTTTCGTTTCAAAATGGGCGGAGATTTGGCATTGTTCTCCTATTGTTCTCCTTTTGTCTGCATTACAATGAGTCTATTGTTGTCCTTTTGTCCAAATAACAATGAGCTCATTATTAGCCTTTTGTCAAAATTGACAGTGTCTTTTTTCCCTTTAGCTGAAAAGTTTTGTTTCAAAATGGGCGGAGATTTGGCATTGTTATCCTATTGTTCTCCTTTTGTCTGCATTACAATGAGTCTATTGTTCTCTTTTTGTCCAAATAACAATGAGATCATTATTAGCCTTTTGTCGAAATTACAATAACCTCATTATTAGCCTTTTGTCAAAATTACAATGAGGTGATTATTAACCTTTTCTTTACCTTTAAGGAGTAAGGGTATTCTGGGCGTTTACTTGAAATTACCAAATGATTCGATTGGTAATTTTTGTGGGTAAGGTTCGCCTCTTTTAGAAAAATGATGTTGATGAGAGGGGATAGTTTTGTTTTGTAAGGCCGAGTGAAAAAATCGTCCTGAGTCAACGCGAAGAGGATCTGAGATAAATTTTTGACAGGTAAGTAATTTTACTTATTTATTAGGGTGGTCCAAAAATGTACAGTAAAACAATATTCCATAATTTATTTAATAATTTATTAAAATTAACGACAACAATTTGCAATTGTTTGAACAAATTATTGTTAATAATAATTAATTCTTTACAAATGCACCCAGGAAGACACAACTTTTTCCTAATTTTACAAATTAATGGTCTCTGGTTAGAATAACGCAAATTATTTGTCATAATTTATCATTTTTACTGTGTTTAAAAAATTTCTATTTGTTTAGTTTTAACTTTTATCCTAAAACCCTCAGCGAAATTTAATTTTTACTATCCTATTAATTGTTTATACTTAATACCACAAGATTTTCAGCAAAATTAACTGCAACTTCCCTTTGTCATTATTTAAATAAATTATTGTAATTTATTACATTTAATAATATATTAATATTTATATATTTAAATTATTGTAAGTTGTATATGCAACTTCCCTTTGTCATTATTTAAATAAATTATTGTTAATAATCATTAATTAATTACAAATAAACCAAGACATATTTTTTTCCTTATTTTACAAGTTGTGTCATTCAAGGATCATTTATATAGAATCAATAATTATTATCAATAATTGGTTTAAACAATTTTAAAAGTTGTGGCTACGGATAATTTTGCAGAACAGCATATTGCTTTCAATTTAAAAAGTTATTAAGGTAAGAAACCTACAAATCGCTAGGAGTTTTAGGATACAAGTTATACATGAACAATACATTGCTTAAACAAAGTAAAAATAATAAATTATAGTCAATAATTTTTCCTACTTTAACCAGAGCCCATTTATTTGTAAAATTAAGAAAAACTTCTGTCTTTCTAGGTGCATTTATAAGAAATAAATAATTATTAACCAATAATTTGTTTAAACAATTGCAAATTGTTGTTGTGGTTATTTTTATTAAATCCATTTTTTCATTTTTAAAATAAAAAATAAGTAAGTCAGAAAAACTAGAATTCGCTAGGTTTATTTCAATGATAGTTATAAATTAACAATAATAAATTGTTTAAACAATGTAAAAATATTAACTTCTAGTGAATATTTTTTCTTACTCTAACTAGAGCCTATTTAATTGTAAAATTAGGAAAAAATTATATTTTTTTAAGTTTATTTGTAAAAAATTAATTATTAATAACAATAATTTGTTTAAACGATTGAAAATTGTTGTTGTGGTTAATTTTACTGAATTCTTTTTTCATTTTAAATATAAAAAATATATAAGTCCGAAAAAACTACAACTTGCTAGGTTTATTTGAATAATAGCTGTAAATTAATAAGAATAAATTGTTTTAACAAATTAAAAATAATAATTTATAGTCAATAATTTTTCTTTTTCTAACCAGAGCCCATTAATTTGTAAAATTAAGAAAAAGTTGTGTCTTTCTAGGTGCATTTGTCAAAAAGTTAATTATTATTAACAATAATTTATTTAAACAATTGCAAATTGTTGTTGTGGTTAACTTTACTAAATACTATTTTTAAATGTAAATGTAAAAAATAGTAAAGTAAAAAAACTACAACTCGCTAGGTTTATTTGAATAAAAGCTGTAAATTAACAATAATAAACTGTTCAAACAAATGAAAAATACTTTAAAATATCTATAAACATTCGCAAATTGACAATATGTAACAATTTTGTTAAAAAATCCTTAAGAAACTATTAATTTGTAATTTCAACAAATTTGTCATTTTTTTGCATTTATGGGGGTTGTTTATAACCCTATAAAAATAGTTAATATTAATAAATTATTAAATAAATTATGGAATATTGTTGTTTGAGGACTTTTCAAGATGTGATTCACTGTATTGCTATTTTGAGTGATTTTTGAGGATTTGGTAACGAATTTGCGAAAAAGTGCGTTTTTCCCATGTAAAATCAATGGGATATTTCAAGGGGTTTAAGGTTATTTAAGATTTTTTAAAATTATTTTTGATTATATTAATGTAAGGTGTCATTGAGGTGTAGTTGCACAAGCATGGCGCTTTTAGATGCCTGTAGGCAGGGTCTAAACGCATTCATTTGTTTGACCGTGTGAAAATGGCATCCATTTTTTCCCTAAAGAAAAAATGAACTGTTGATCCATGCATTTTTTCCACCTTAGGGAAAACATAGACGCCATTTTCATACGGTCAAACTGATAAACGCATTTAGACCCTAACCTACAGGCATTTAAAAGCACCCCGTTTGTGCCTTTGGAATAAAAAGTATGGTAAGCAACACGGGTTTAAAGTTAGTCCAATTTGTTTACAATGATGTTTGTGTACTCGTTTTGTCTCCGGCTTCGCCCTCGACTGTCTCTCGTACACAAACATCAGCGTAAACAAATGGCTGCCTTTAACCCCTTGTTGCTTAATATACTATTATTTTCTAACACAAAATGTGATGTTATCGTTAAAGAGATTGATATACCTATCGATAGTTTCCGATATCTTATTACTTTTTACTGTGAATCTATTAAATTGAAGTATTTAGGAATGCTATCTCTTAATACAAAAAAATTTTAAATTTAATTAATTTTTAATATATAATATTTTATTCGGTTTTGATTCTAGAGCAATAAATCGAAAGGGTGTTCATCTTGGGCCCCTTTATTTTATATATATGAAACGTTTGTATCCTAAAATTACTGATATTACAATAAAGCATGTTTATAAAAAACCTATTTACTATATCCAGCACGGTTTTTTAAATAGCATAAAGATTAAATCAATTTTTATGTAAATAACTTTCTTTTTCTTTTAGTTCCCACTGGAGAAGAGAAATTTATACTATACTTGTTGCATATGTTTCAAAATTCTGAAATCTTATGAATTGCATGAAATGTTTCAAAAGTTTCATAATTTATAATATAATATGTTTTGGTAAAAAAGAATACAATGGATTCTACGAATAAAAAAATATACTTTATGTTAGATGAAGAAGATCAAAACATTCTTATTCGGGGAGAAATGCTTCCTGATAATCACATTTACAAATTTCAAGAACTATTAGAAGTCGACTCTGGTGGTCATTTTCAAATGCAAAATGTGGGTTATTTACAAATGTTGGATGAATGTAAACCCATTAAAAAAGATAAGAAACATATTCAAATCCTATTCAGTGGTTCAAAAAAAAGGTCACTGGATTTGTACTTACTATGATTCAAATACTTTCTTTGTTTATGACAGCATGAATAATAAATTTTTAAATAATGATCAATGTCAATATCTAGCTAGATTATATCCGTTTACACCCAGGCCCTCCAAGCTTCAATGCATTTCGTTACGCCAAAGTTTCTTGAGCTATTTAGGGTAACTAACCGCCGAGGGCAGCACCTGTTGTCACCACTACATACAAATGTCCCTGTCAGTGATGTTCCTTGTGTAATTGTGTACGTGCGCTTATGTGCTACAAGCCGGCAATTTTAATAAATATAGGAAAATAGTTGTTTTATTTATTGAATAAATAATGAGTAAATGTATAATTAATAAGTTTTAAATGTTTTTATTTTACTTCTTTTAGGTATGTATAATAAATTACATCATAACTATAATTTGTAATAAATACAGTTTTGTGTTTAGTACACATTCTTTTAAATTTGTTATTAAAGTTTAATGATTTATATTAATAATAAAGTACAGTGCAAGTTAATAGTGTTCTTTAAATTTTGGAATATTTTAAGTATTGGTTAGTAAAATAACCTTCATATATATAAAGATTCTGAAAGTCGGTTTTACCTAACCTCAAATTTAATTTAATATTATTAAAAAGAATTTATTTTATTGTTTTTTCAGTGCAAATATAAATGAAAATGGGCAGGAAATGTGCTGTTACTTCTTGTGGTGTTAATAAGGGACTTTTTATTGTTTTCCACATCTGTCTAAACGACGAGACCGTCTTCTTAGATTGATAAATAAAACAACTATTTTCCTATATTTATTAAAATTGCCGGCTAGTAGCACATTAGCGAACGTACACAATTACACAAGGAACATCACTGACAGGGACATTTGTATGTAGTGGTGACAACAGGTGCTGCCCTCGGCGGTTAGTTACCCTAAATAGCTCAAGAAACTTCGGCGTAACGAAATGCATTGGAGCTTGAAGGGCCTGTTTACACCTAATGTAGTTTTTCCCACTGTTCAAAAACAACCCAATTATGTGGATTGTGGTGTTTATGCAATTGCTTTTGCAACTTCTGTATATTGTAATGTTAAACCTGAAAGTGTAGTATATAATCATGCAGTAATGAGAGAACATTTACAGACAATTTTTTTAAGTAATTGCTTATGTCATTTCTCTCTTATTTCAGATAATAGTAAAATTGCAAGTAGTGATAAACAAAATGTTAATAAACGAGTCAATCATTCTCGGAAAGTAGAGCTAAAAGAAGATACCCTTACCTGTGGCTTTTTCCAGGTTAATTTTATATACGGTTTTTATGGGTAAAATTTTGAAAATTGTCCAAAAGGTTTTTAAAAGCGTCAAATATAATCTAAGAGTATTTTAAAGTCCATCATCAACCCCAAAACTACCCTTATTTTTATTTTTTATGTAAAACTATCGTCAAAAGTAAAAAATATTTTTTTTTTTACAAGTATTGTTGTACAATTATAAATTTTTTTAAGTGCACCAGTTTCACTTTTTAGCTCCTACCCCTAATCTTAGAACAACCCCTATGCTTAATCAGAAATTGGAAAATATCCCTATAACTTTTCTATTCTTATGAAATATTGCATTTAATGGTTTTTTGGGTTCCTGATGAAGATTTTGGAGTCAATATTTAAGAACTCAAAAAAGCATGGCGGATCCAAAATACTTACTTTTAGTAATAAATATGATTATAACTTTTTAAACTTAGCTACTTCTTAAAATAAAGAATGGAATACATTCTAATATTATCCTTACATTTTATTGTTACAAATTAGACGCGCGCATGCGCGCGCGCAATGTCTTGCTAGTATTAAATAATAACTGTAACAAAATGATTCCCAACTTTATACTCCAGTAGCGAAAGCGTGGTTCGATTGTTTCTGTGAGCACTCGAGCTACGATACAGGTTGAGTAATATCTTAAGATATTTTGTTGAATGCGAAATATAACTGAAATAATGAGTCATTATTAATGTAAACAAAATCAATTATTACTAAATATTTGAAATAATAATAATAATAATAATAATAATACACCTAAATTAAAAATATATTCTGAAGTGTATTAGTGAATTTTAAAGGTATATATGAGAGTAGCTGAAAACCAAATATACATAAATATATATATTATAACTTCTATTATATTGCCCTATAACTGCTGAAATTTCAGCTCCGTGGCGTGTCCCTTTTGCAAAATGTTAACTTTAATTTAATAATTTTCGGTGAAAATATCATTATTATAACTCAGCCTTTTTCAAGCATAAAGTGGCTATATTTATGAACAATTTAGGTTTATAGTGTACTTCATAATACCTTTATCATACTTGGAATCTGTAAAGATATTTTGTCCCTCAATTTTTCCAATTTTTGAACGCAATCTGTAGACTTATAATTAAGATGTCATGTGTTTAGTTATTACGCCTTCTAATAAGTTAAATCTCAATTTTGATCCATTAGCACTGAATCACATGTGAAAAAAGTTTTAAAAAAGAAAAATTTTTACTTAAAAAAAATTATTTTTGTGAAAATCGCATGGGTACAAAAAAAGCGTTCAGTTCCATGTCATTACTAATTACTGTAACAACAATTTCATAGTATTGTTACCATTTTCTTTAAGTTTTCATGTGAAAAAAGCGATCTGCAGAAGGAATAGATTTATTTTGCAATATTGTAGAAGTGAGGTTAGAATAAATGTCAAATTTCAGCTCCATGGTATCACGTAAAATTTCAGCTCCATGGCAGAGAAACTTTTTTATCTGTGGTGGTTATTTTAAAATATTATTCTATAAAGTAGTTTAGCAATGCCCGATTACACTGCTCGATCTCGATTTCAAATTATCCAAAAAATAAAACGAAATATTCATTATTAAATATTGTATTTGGTCGATACTTGCGTAACTGCCCGATTTCAAGATAAGTTTTGGTAAAAAAAAAAAATTTTTTATTCAATGTTTCTCAGCACTTATTTTTCTTATTAGGGTGTAATATAAGTATATTTTAAACGATTTTACTACAGCTATATTTATACGAAAATAATAGCAAATTTTTGAAAATTGGCTGCCATGTGAAGTTGAACCGCATTCTTTTATTGAAAATATATGGTACAAAATAAAAATATCTTTTTGATATTTTGCTAAAACGAAAATAAATTATAAATTCATAAATTATTTAATATTCTAACAGTATTTTAGATATTAGTTAACATATATAAAATTTTATAAAAGAACAGCAAATGGGCGATTCTTACGTAACTGCCCTACTTCGCGGCGTTGAAAAAATACACCTAAGTTAAAAATATATTCTGAAGTGTATTAGTGAATTTTAAAGGTATATATGAGAGTAGCTGAAAACCAAATATACATAAATATATATATTATAACTTCTATTATATTGCACTATAACTGCTGAAATTTCAGCTCCGTGGCGTGTCCCTTTTGCAAAATGTTAACTTTAATTTAATAATTTTCGGTGAAAATATCATTATTATAACTCAGCATTTTTCAAGCATTAAGTGTCTATATTTATGACCAATTTAGGTTTATATTGCATTTCATAATACCTTTTTCATACTTAAAAATCTGTAAAAATATTTTGTCCCTCAATTTTTCCAATTTTTGAACGCAATCTGTAGACTTATAATTAAGGTGTCATGTGTTTAGTTATTACGCCTTCTAATAAGTTAAATCTCAATTGTGATTCATTAGCACTAAATCACATGTGAAAAAAGTTTTAAAAAAGAAAAATTTTTGCTTAAAAAAAAATTATTTTTGTGAAAATCGCATGCGTACAAAAAAAGCGATCAGTTCCATGTCATTACTATTATATTACTGTAACAACTATTTGATAGTATTGTTACCATTTTCTTTAAGTTTTCATGTGAAAAAAGCGATCTGCAGAAGAAATAGATTTATTTTGCAATATTGTAGAAGTGAGGTTAGAATAAATGTTAAATTTCAGCTCCATGGCCTATGTGAAATGTTCAGTGTGCTTCATGCAGAGAAACTTTTTTATCTGTGGTGGTTATTTTAAAATATTATTCTATAAAGTAGTTTAGCAATGCTGGATTACACTGCTCGATCTCGATTTCAAATTATCCAAAAAATAAAACGAAATATTCATTATTAAATATTGTATTTGCTGTTCTTTTATAAAATTTTATATATGTTAACTAATATCTAAAATACTGTTAGAATATTAAATAATTTATGAATTTATTATTTATTTTCCTTTTAGCAAAATATCAAAAAAAATTTTTATTTTGTACAATATATTTGCAATAAAAGAATGCGGTTCAGATCCACATGGCAGCCAATTTTCAAAAATTTGCTATTATTTTCGTATAAATATAGTTGTAGTAAAATCGTTTAAAATATAATTATATTACACCCTAATAAGAAAAATAAGTGCAGAGAAACATTGAATAAAAAAAATTTTTTTTTTACCAAAACTTATCTTGAAATCAAGCAGTTACGCAAGAATCGACCATATACAATTTTTTTATTTTTATTAATTCTAATTTTTTAGTAGATTATAACCAAATTTTATTATTTTTTAGACTTTCTACAATTTTTTACAGCTTGTTAGATTAAGAAAAAAAAAAATTTCTTCATTTTATTACTATTTATTTAATTTTCTTGATGTTTTATTATTTTTTTAGTCGTTTCTTGCGTTTTAATCATTTCTTTAATTTTTGTCATTATTTTTCCATTTCTTAGAAACATTTTTTTTTCATAAAGCTTGAAATATGATTGCATACTTATTCATGAGCACAATAGAAAGAATCATCAAGCAGTCCATTAAACTTAAATCCTTGTGTAGTAAAACAGAGCGAGAAATGATTGGTTAAGGTAGTATTATACTTTGTAAGTTGTCAAAGATGACTTTAAAAAACAATTTTTTTCTCTGTGATAATTTTATATAAAGCAATGAAAATTTTTGCATCATATTTTTGACATTTTTGTCTGTCAAAATTAAAAAAATAAAATTCTTTTACTGTGCCTGTTTCATCACTAGAGAGCGCCAAAGTCAAGATAAAAAAATAAACTATAAATCGGCGGACAAGCTACAGCCTCACAGAAACATCCGATGAGACGCATGAATTTTTCCCGGATATCATTTGAACGAGTAGACATTTGATCGAATGGCATTCTAACGAGTGGACTTTTGAACGAGTGGACATTTAAACGAATGGACATTTGAACGAGTTGACATTTCGACGAGGGGACATTTGAAGGTGTTGTCATTCTGCCGAGTGGACATTTGAACGAGTTGACATTTGAACGAGTTGTTATTCTGACGAGTTGTCATTTAAACGAATGGACATTTTAACGAGTTGACATTTCGACGAGTGGACATTCTAACGAGTAGTCATTTGAACGATTTGTCATTCTGACGAGTGGACATTTCGACGAGTGGTCATTTTAACGAGTTCACATTTCGATGAGTGGTCATTCTAAAGAGGGGACATTCTGACGAGTGGACATTTGAACGAGTGGACTTTCTGACAAATTGCTTTTTTCATGTGAGTTTACTCTCTATTTTGTAGTAGTTTGTGGTTTCTATTTATCATGAGTTCTAAGTGTTCACAGTGTTCAATATTTTGTCGACAGGTGGAGACTATACAAAAATTACATCACGAGCAGAATGAAATAAACATTTATTCACGTTCCGGTTAAATTTCAATACTTCTGGCTTCACCTGTCGACAAAATATTCAACACTATAAACAGTTAGAACAGATGATGAATAGAAACCACAAACTACTACAAAATAGAGAGTAAACTCACATGAAAAAAACAATTCGTCAGAAAGTCCACTTGTTCAAATGTCCATTAGTTAAAATATCCATTCGTCTGAATGTCCTTTCTTTCAAATGTTCACTCGTTCAAATGACCACTCGTCGAAATGTCTACTCGTCGAAATGTCGACTCGTTAAAATGGCAATTCGTTCAAATGACCACTCGTCGAAATTTCCACTCGTCAGAATGACAACTCGTTCAAATGTCAACTTGTTCAAATGTCCACTCGTCAAAATATCAACTCGTTAAAATGTCCATTCGTTAAAATGACCACTCGTCGAAATGTCCGATCGGCAGAATGACGACTCGTTCAAATGTCAATTCGTTAGAATGACCATTCGGCAGAATGACAACTCGTTCAAATGTCCACTCGTCAGAATGTCCCTTCGTTAGAATGACCACTCGTCGAAATGTCAACTCGTTAAAATGTCAATTCGTTAAAATGACCACTCGTCGAAATGTCCACTCGTCAGAATGACAACTCGTCAAAATGTCCACTCGTCAGAATGACACCTCGTTCAAATGTCCACTCGGCAGAATGACAACACCTTCAAATGTCCACTCGTCGAAATGTCAACTCGTTCAAATGTCCATTCGTTCTAATGTCCACTCGTTAGAATGCCATTCGATCAAATGTCCACTCGTTCAAATGACATCCGGGAAGAACTCATGCGTCTCCATCCGATCTGAAAAGTTCAAATGTGGTTTTAAATCTGAAACATGTGGTTAGGCATCCCCCCTAACCCTGATGAAAAATATTAAAAAACAAAAAAATGGCGCTAATTTAAAAAAAAAATCACAAAAAATGAGTATTTTTTGTCATTTTTCAGTTGTTAAAAAACAAAAACAAAATAAAGTAGACAATCGGGGTCTACTTTATTTAGGGGGAATGCCTGAAGGATTTCATAACGAAGAAATTGATCTAAGGTTGTTTAAAATCGATTAAAAAGAACTCGAGTTATGCTGTCCGCCAGTTTAAAAAACATGTTTTTGAGAAAAAAGCATTTAAAGTTTTGTCTGTAATGAGCCGATGGGCATATGTATAACTTTTACATGCGTATAAATTTTTTATTTCTTCGAATTTTAATTTGCAATTTGGGAATTATATTCATGAGATAATGTTGACCACAAAAGTAAAATAAAAAAAGTCGATTTTTTTATTGATGCAAAGTATAATACTACCTTAATAAGTAACCAAAGGTTGTTTACGAAATGTTCAAAATAGTTCCAAACGTTGATCTCTACCACTTAAAATTTATTCAACAGTTGAGGAATCGAGGAAACGTAACCCCTAATATGCTATAGTTAAGTGTTACTCATTTTATTCCGAAGACTCTCACGTATTCTTGAATGGCCGAGGGGTATAAGAAGCTGTCTGAATTATCCCCGCGCATCAAGAACCCGCGTTCGAAACCTGGTGACGAGATTTTTCTTTAATAAATTAAAATTTTCGTTTATATCAGGATAAAATAGGAATTCTGTAAATCTGTTTCTATATAATGTATGAAAGTGACGAGGTGGGGAGAACATGATGGTATGTGTACGTTTTAGAAAAGACGATCGTTTGTTTGAATTTATCGAGGAATTTATTTTTAAAATGTCCATCTCAAATTTTCATCGACGTGTTGTACGTTTTCATCGACTGTCGTTAAGTTTTAATCGATTTCCATCTAAATCTTCAAAGTTCTGTGATGTAAGTTACTCAATCGTTTCCCAAAGATTTTCATAAAATGTTCATTAAGTTTTATACAAATGTCTATGTCCTCAGCTTCATCGACTATTTGAATAAAATCTAATAAATTAATTTTTTCAGTGTAAGCTTTAAAAAAAGTCCTCATTTATTGTTATATCTTTATTGATTAACAAAGTATAAAAATTTGGCAAAGATAAAAATTTTGAAGGGTGTGGGCAAAATCTGCTGAACGGCACTGTATGTGTCGATTCACGGTAAAAGGGACCTAAACTGCAAGAAATGAATTTTACATGACGTTCGAAGTTGAGTTTGCCTATGTTATTGTTAGGTTGTGCCTATCTTTCATAGTCAATTACACAAAAACTAATAGACATAAAGAAGTTTTAGTTTTTGTACGTGAAAGAACAATTCAAATTCTATCGATTCATAATTAAAATTCATAATTTAATGTTTTGCATTTTACAAAACGGGCGTTTGAAGTCGAACCTGACTTTTTTATTGTTAGATTATGCCTGTTTTATCGCTAATAACACAAAAACTTATAGACATAAACAAGTTTTGATTTCTGTGTGTGGAAGAGCAACTTAAATTCTATCCATTTATGATACAAATTCAAAATCCAAAATTTGCAGCTAAGGTTCCTTTCACCGTGAATCGACATATAGATATGGGTCATTCCATGTGAAAAAGCAAATGACTTTGTCCACTCGTGGTTTAAAGTCATTGCAAAGTTATATAGCATAAAATTTAGGATTTTTTATGTGCAATCGAATGGCGAGTGGCTGATTTTGACATTTTCAAAATGTCGGCCACCGCAGTCACGTATGTGCAATAATTTAAAAATTTGCGTTTTTGAAATTTAGAGAATCTTACATCTTGTGACTTAGAATATTTAAAACCTCTAATATTAATGTTTTTGAGGTCACTGAATACGAATCCAGCGTCAGAATTTAAAAATTCAAAATGGCGGATCCAATATGGCCCATTAATTTTATAAAATTCAATACATTCAACTGAATTCAGCTGAAAATTGTTATTCGGGGGTTCTTGGAGTCATTGATTACGGATTTGTTGGTAAAATTTAAAAAGAATTAAATCTAACAAAAATAACAAAATAACGCGCTTGAAAATTATTTTTTTATCCAAGAAAAGTCCTGGAAAGGACTGATTGTAATTTATTTTCTATTTATTAATATTTAAAAGTGGCATACTTATTAGCACTTGAATAGTCAATATAAAGAGTCAGATACGACATTAGAAATATAGCATATTCCAGTGCTAAGGAGTGTGACACTTTTAAATATTAATAAATAGAAAAAAATTACAATTAGTCCTTTTCAGGACTTCACTTGGATAAAAAAGTATATTATGTGTTATGCACGTAAAGTATGACTTTTTAGGTAAGAATGAGGCTTTTAAGACGAGACGTCTGTGCGACGAGAGTGAGACGCAGGCAAGCCGTAGGTGAGACGAAGACGAGACGAAGGTGACGATAGCGAGCCGAAGGCGAGTCAAGTCGAACCGAAAGCGAGCCAAGTTGAACCGAAGTCGCATTGACAGCGAGTTTTGAAATCCTCATTTGAGCCTAAAAATTGCTAACGTGCAAGCCATATAAGGTATTTTTTACGCCATTGATATGAAAAAGTTCCCGGCGCATAGTCATAATTTTTTCCGTGGGGAAAACGTTTGGGAACACGATGCACATTTAATAATACTAAATTTATGCACGTGAAACTATATTATACCCTGCCTCCCCCCCTGCCCCCAAACCCCGTCCCACTGCTAATCATAGCATGAGTAAAGATATTAGTAGTGTAAACAACAAAAACGAAGTACCGTTTTCAAAATTTGCTTAACACGGCCTTTCTGACATTCACATGACAACTGCCATAATAGTATATTAAGCAACAAGGGGTTAAAGGCAGCCATTTGTTTACGCTGATGTTCGTAAACAAATGATCATCGTAAACAAATTGGACTGACTTTAAAGCCGTGTTGCTTACGATACTTTTTATTCCAAAGGCACAAAAGTGGTGCTTTTAAATGCTTGTAGGTTAGGGTCGAAATGCGTTCATTTGTTTGACCGTATGAAAATGGCGTCCATTTTTTCCCTAAGGTGAAAAAAATGCATGGATCAGCTGTTCATTTTTTCCCTAGGGAAAAAATGAACGCCATTTTCACACGGCCGAACAAATGAATGCGTTTAGACCCTGTCTACAGGCATCTAAAAGCGCCATTTTTGTGCCTGTGGGATAAAAACCATATTTATGGATTTCATCTTGAAAATTTAATTGGCGCTAATTTTTATTACTGTAGAACGTCTCTAGTTTCAACATTTTGGGGGTACTTGAAACGATAGACTCGAGGACCATCAGGGGTAATTGTTGCGCAGTAAGTTACTGCGCATGACGTAGACAGGCGGGCTATTTTAAATCAAATTTAAAGATTGCGAAAATATTAACATGAATATGTAAATTTCAAAAGAATAAAATTTCAATAAACATTGCATTTAATGCTTAGTTACTTATTATCAATCACATACTTGGTAATAATATTTTGCACTAATTATTTCATTAAAAAGTTTATTTTTAAAATAATAAATGAACAAATGCCAAGAAGTATTATTTGCTATAGTATATAAAACTTACATTTGCCTTAAAAAAAATTAGTATGAGTTACAATGAAACTTTTTATTATAATATAATTTACTTAATACTTATAGAAGTCGTTTTTTGTAACTATTTTTTAAATTTATCACAATTTTCATAATTATATTGTTAATTTTCGTTTAATTAGTCAATAAACTCAATTCATAAATATATTAAAATATTAAATTGACTACTTAATAACAATAGAAGTCATTTTTCGTAAGGGTTTTTAAATTTACCGCCTTTATCAAGTATTTAGTGTTTACCGACGTCATGATTTGGTTACGTGTGGGGGGTTCAAATAGGAGAAACTTGAAACGATAGGACCTTGAAACTAGAGACGTTCTACTGTATCATTTTCATAATTAACGCATCAAAATGCGTAATTAGCAATCTGTGAACCGGTTTACACCATCAGATAATTATACTCACGAGAGTAGAAAATTCGCGCTTATACTTTCGGGAGGTGAGTATTTTTCTCTCTTTTAAGGGGGTCTTCTACTCTCCAGGCCCGAAATTCAGTGGTTTTTTTTTGGGAATTAATTGTGAAGAAACTACTGAATATTTTTTGACAAATTTTTTTTTATTTTCAAGATACATCCTTTAACTTTGAAATTTTCTTATTCATGACGAAAAAAAAATGGTGGTGATCTTGAAACGTCATTGCGTAAACTCGTTTCAGAAATGCAGAGGTCCCGCTTGAGTCACGGTTTTGGCACTGGGACAATTTAAAATCAAAAAATGAATTTTTTTCATGTGTATAGTTGCGTTGACTATTTTTTTTATTTTTTGATTTGTCCAAATTATGCAAAAATTCGCAAAAATTTTAATTTATTTAATTTGTTTTTTTTACTTTAAGTAGCTATAAAAAAAACGAAAAAATATTTCAAAAATTGTACACGGAGAAAAATAGCTGCATCATTTCTGAGTAATTTAAAAAACAAATTAAAATCGGATCATTTTTACTATAAAAAGCGTGACTCAGCAGCTTAAAAAACACTACTTTTAGTCCAGTCAAATTGTCGTTCAAAAAGCCTCAACAAAACATTAATTCCGAGGTCGGAAATTTTTTTTCCCATTCAAAGAGGAATGTTCCCTGAGCTTAACTTGAAGTTTGCGACCTCGTGCGGTGGTACCTTTGTCTGCCATTATGAAAAGAGGGGTAATAACGATTTTCTACCCCTATGGTTTTTAGTGTTTTGCATTAAAAATTAAGAAATATGAATGTTAGAAAAAAATGTTACAAACGAAAACGATAGATAATCTTAATTTTAATAAAATTAATAAGAAGTATTTTTTGCGTCAATGCTCTAGATTACGAGATATTTGCAATACAAAATTTACCCCTTTTTTCAAGATGTCGGACAAAGTTACCACCCTTCGAGGTCGCAAACTTCAAGTTAAGCTCAGGGAACATTCCTCTACGGATTGTAATGTACATTCAAGACCTCGAATTAATGCATGGTACAAACATATATAATTAAAGATTATTATGGCATTTACTTGCGAATACGCTAGTGGGAATTGTTTACTTCACCGCTTTCTTCAACGTTTCCTAATTATCTTAGAAGAAAAATGTTCAATGATTATTTGTTTATTATTTTACTATCTACAACTTTTATAGAATCTATTTTTGTAGAAAATTGCGTATAATCGCAAAATTTACAAAAGAAAGATTTTCTACCTCTATGGTTTATGGAGTTTTACATTATAAATAAAAAAATATTAATGTTAGAAAAAAATGTTTCATATAAAAACGATATATAATTTTAATCTTTATAAAATTAGTAAGAAGCATTTTTTGCGTTAATGATCTAGATTACGAGATATTTGCGATGCAAAATTTTACCCCTTTTTTCAAGATGGCGGACAAAGTTACCACCCTTCGAGGTCGCAAACTTCAAGTTAAGGTTAAGCTCAGGGAACATTCCTCTTTCAATCGAAAAAAAAATTTCCGACCTTGAAATTAATGCACAGCAAAATGTACTATTTGACTGGACTATTTCGGGGAAACGAGTTTAAAGTTAACACATGGTGTATAACTTGATTGTACTAACTTATGAGTTAATCTGCTAATATCGGGTCCGTACAAGGTTTTTTGTTTTTTTAGGGGTCTTTAGACATCAGCAAAGATAAAAAAATTATAAATTGGTAATTTGTTGATAATGGAATCATTATAAATAAACAAATGTTACAAATGAACATAAATTCGTGGGTTTTTTCGGTTCCCAGAAACATGCAAAACAACGTGATTCTCACGAAATCCTTTCTGTTGCATATTCTCAGATAAATATAGATTGAAATAAAAAAAAAAAAATTTTTTTTTTGAAACCCCGAGAGTAGAAGACCCCCTTAAGCGAAAAAGTGGGGAGAATACTTACCTTTCAAACGAATAAGCGCGAGTATTTTTTTTATAAATTTAAGGGGTAAGGCCACTGTAAACGCGAAAAAAAAACACTTTTTTTCAAGAATTTTTTTTTAATGGAAGGAAAGGGAATACAATTATAATGATTTGGGAAGTTTTTATCTACATATTGAAGTAAAAAATGACAAATTTTCAATAAAAAATATTTCAAAATGGCGGCACTGGAGCCATTTTTGTAATACATGTTTTCTTGGTGGAGCTCCGCGGCAAGCAGCACACAGGGTGCAAAATTTATTCCAGAACAAAATAAATTTTTTTTTCCTAATCTACATGAGAATAGCTAGAGAATGACGTACGGATTTTAAAAAATATTGGTTTTTGTGAAATTTGGAAGCATTTGAAAAAAAAACCCATTTTTGGACCAAAAAAAACCGCACTTAATTGCTTATAACAATTGCTTAAATTAAGTTATCGAAAATCCCGTACGTCATTCTCTTTGAAATGTTATTATAAAGATGTAGGAAAAAACCCGATTAAAAATATTGAAAATTGTTTGAGTTGTGCTGCTTGCCAATTTCAAAATCCGTGTTTTGAGAAAAACGCGTTGGTGTTACACCACTAAAGACGGATAAAATTGTTAGCACATTTTTCGATTTTTTTTTTTGTGGAAAGAAAATTAAGAAAATAATAATATTATAGAATATTATTAGGTATATCTTAAAGTGAACAAAATCAATAATTTGGATTGAAAAATATTTCAAAATGGCGGCGATGGAGACATTCTCTTAAAGCATGTTTTGCACGAGGCGCTTCGTGTACCCAAAATAGTTGTTAAAGAGTTTAATCTGAAACAAAAACAGGTTCCAAACTTTTTTCCCTGTGTTCTAGAAGGTTCAAAGAATTTTTTTAGCTAATAAAAAAAAATTAATTTTTTGAAGCATCGACAGTGGCCTTACCCCTTAATATTCATTCAGATAAAAACAAAAAAAAACATAATTTTCATGCACGAAAAAAAATAGTACCCGAATTATTCTAGAATTTGTATCCACCATGTGGATACTGGAATAATTCGAAATATTTTATTATTAATTTTTTAAAAAATTTGAAGAGTTTTTCTAAAAAAATTAGAATTTACTTCAAGAAGACTTCCAAAACTCGTATTAAGAATTCTGGAACTCGTTATAGAATAGAAAAATTTTTAAATTCGATAAAAGAATTTTCCTCTGCGAGTGCTCGAACTTGGCTCCTTGGGACTATAAAATCTCCGCTTAAGTACGCGGTTGAATTACTGAAGAGTGAAAACATATTTTTATTCCACAGGCACAAAAATGGCGCTTTTAGATACCTGAAGACAGCGACTTGAAAGGCACTCATTTGTTCGATTGTATAAAAATGACGTCTATTTTTACCCTTGGTCAAAAAAGGATGCAAGACGCGTGTGTGTTTTTTTGCCCTTGGTTAAACATGGACGCCATTTTTATATAATCAAACAAATGAATGACTTTTAGTCCCTGTCATCAGGTTATCTGAAATCGCCTCGTTTGTGCCTTTGGAATAAAAAGTATTGTAAGCTAATCGTAAGTTTAAAGTCAGTCCAATTTGTTTACAATGATGTTTGTGTACTCGTTTCGTCTCGGGCTTCGCCCTCGACTATCACTCGTCCAAAAAGATCATCGTAAACAAATGGCTGCCTTTAACCCCTTGTTGCTTAATATACTATTGGTTGAACTAAGCGCTATATAATGCTTGGTCCGCGTGCTTCGTCTTCTATAACATTTCCAGAACTTTTAGAACGAAGCGGTAGAGATCTTGCGACCGCGTCGCTAATAATAGTATATTAAGCAACAAGGGGTTAAAGGCACATCATTGTACATAAACATCATTGTAAACAAATTGGACTGACTTTAAAGCCGTGTTGCTTACGATACTTTTTATTCCAAAGGCACAAACTTGGTGCTTTTAAATGCTTGTAGGTTAGGGTCTAAATGCATTCACTTGTTTGACCGTATAAAAATGTCGGCCATTTTTGCCCTGTGGTGGAAAAAATGCATGGATCAGCTGTTCATTTTTTCCCTAGGGAAAAAATGGTAGCCATTTTTACCCGGTCGAACAAATGAATGCGTTTAGACCCTGCCTACAGACATCTAAAAGCGCCATGTTTGTGCCTGTGGGATAAAAAAATACTTTTAATGTCATTCAGGAATGTCATTGTAGAAATACCTACATAATTCTAGAATTATTATTAAACTAGCAAAATATAACGCGCGCAAGCGCGCGATTAGTTTTCCATATATTTTGGAATTTAAATTATAATAATAATAAATAAAACAAATCGATGAATAATATTTATCCAATAAGGATGGCTGCCAGTGGACTTACAAATTGAAAATAGTGGAAAAAAGACTTTTTAATTTTTAAAAAGTAAGTAAATAATGGTTTTTTAACTGACAAAAGTGAGTATATAGTGAGCTTTTAAATAAAAAAAGTGATTAAATAGTAAGTTTTTAAATAAAAAAAAGTGAATAAGCAATATAGAGTTTAATATTACTGATATAAAAAATTAAATGGGGGGGGGGGGTGGCGCCAGCAGGAAAAGCCATTCAAATTTGAAAAAAAATTCGAAAATCGCAAAAATAATTGAAATATGTAGAAAATAATTAAATAATGACAAAAATAATTCAACTTGAAAAAAAAGTTGTAAATGACAAAACTAATTGAAAAATTGATTAAAAATCAAAAAATTATGACAAAAATTGAAACGAAATAATTTGAATTTGAAGTAAATAATTGAAAAGTTTCAAAAATAATTGAAGTTACAAAACAATAATTAAAGAATGACAAAAATAATTAAAATTTAAAACAGAAGTTTGAGACTGATATAAAAAATTTGAATTTTCGCACAATAATTGAGGTATTAAAGAAATAAGTAAAATGTAAATTGAATAATGACATAAATAATTTAAAAGCTGGTGTAAAAATGGCACTTTTTAGACAGTATTTGAAAAATTGAAAAAAATAATAGAATTTTCAAGAAAATAATTGAAATTTGAAAAAAATAATTAAAAAATATTAAAAAAATGTATAGGTGTAGAAAAAGTTGAATAAAGACAAAAATAACTGAAATTTAGAAAAAAATTAATGAAAAATGAGAAATATATATAAAAATGAAGTAAACAAATAAAAAATGTAATACATTATTTAAAAAATTGTATATATTAATTGAAAAATTAACGATATAATTAAAATGTGAAGAAACTAATTGAGGCAGTTGGTGCAGAAACCGCACAAGTCCATAAATCGTAATTGTTCAAGAATCAATAAAAAGAGACGTTGTAATGGCCTCTAAAGTTGATTATCTAGAATGTTGGATAGGTCGAATTTCATATGGCAGAATTTTTCTTTTCTTGAATATTTGGTTCCTCGAATGAGTATTTATAAAAATGCGTAGTTAGACGAAAAGTTTTAAAAAAACATTATCATTTATCATAATTTTTGTTAAAAGTAATTTGCAAATGCTAAAAATTGAAGTTTAAACAATTTTTATTAATATGACTTTTTATAAAAATGGTTAAAAGAAAAATCTTTTGTTCACAAATTTGCATTTAACAGAATTATCCTTCAACAGGAGGTCTATATAAGCTTATTAGATATTAGATATTTTTTCTTTAAACGAATTATTATATCGTAGAATTTTTATTAGAACAAATTGTCATTTAATAGAATGTCTACTGAATAAATAATCATTGTTCCAAACTTTTTATTTAGATACATTTCTATTTTATAGAATCTTGATTTTGCGAATCTTTATATGATAGTATAAATATTTGATCGACTGTTTGTTTAACTGTATATTTATAAAATCGAAATTAAATTTAAACAACTGACCATTTAATCAAAATTCAGAGGCGGTCCAAGCTAAATTTTTTACCCGGGCAAACCATAGGGGGCGGGCGCTTTTCAGCGCCCCATTTTGCATTAAGTCAATCTTGGCGCCCTGGGCGGTCGCCCGGCCTGCCCTGGCGTTTGTCCGCCCCTGTCAAAATTTAAAATTAACCAATTAACATTGAATCGAATCTATAATTGTTCGAACATTTGTTTGCTTAAATTTTTAATGAAAAGAATGTTCATTTATTCGATTAATTATAGTCAATCATTTTGATTTTGAGACGGAATAATACACCCTAAAGTTGATTATCTAGAATATTTGGTATGCGAAATTTCATAAGGCAGAAAGTTTCTTTTACCGAATGTTTGTTTCTTCGTATTACCATTTGTAAAAGCGCGTATGTCGACGACAGTATTAGAATAAAATTATCGATTATTAAAATTATGTTTAAAATTAATTTTTAAATAATAGAAACCGTAGTTAACTTAATTTTTAAATGTACGATTTTCAATTTAATGGGCATTTTTCCAAACCTAAATTTCACTTGGACAAATTTTTGTTGAATAAATTGACTGTTTAATATAAACGTCAGATAACCTGAGTTTCGTGTGGCAGAATTTTTACACAACCTTCTTTCATATCTTATAATTTTTATTCCAATAAATCATAATTTGAAAGATTATATACACTACAGTCATTTTATTTTATTAAATATCCATTTAGCCGAATTTAAATATGTTAGAATTACAATTTAACAGAAATACTAATAGCCGGAATTTTTATTTAACACAATATCTATTTAACAGAATGTTTAATTATTCAAAATTTTGTTTGTAATCATTTCTATATTTGAGTAATGTTAATTAAAAAAATTTACACTTGTTCGAATTTGTGTATTGCAAACTTTATATCTAACCAAATTTCTATTTATCTCGAATTTTATGTAGTAGTATCTCTATTTAGCAGAACTTTTATTTAACAGAATTAAAATATAACCCACAATTCACGCAACCGAATTTGCATGTGACAAACTGTTTACGAACCCGAATTTGAATGATATAAAATCTTTATGTATCAAAATATTCATTATGTATACAAACTCCAAGTGATAGAACTTTTAACCGACCGACAACTCATATCGTCGAACTTTTGTTTGGCAGAACTTTTAGCCGCCATTTTTATATCGTTCCTTTTCTAACCAATGATATTAGACAAGGATGGAAAGAAAGATGGCGGCTAAAAGTTCTGCCAAGCATAAAATCGACGATATGAGTTGTCGGTCAGTTAAAAGTTCTATCACTTGGAGTTTGTATACATAATGAATATTTTGATACATAAAGATTTTATATCATTCAAATTCGGGTTCGTAAACAGTTTGTCACATGCAAATTCGGTTGCGTGAATTGTGGGTTTTATTTTAATTCTGTTAAATAAAAGTTCTGCTAAATAGAGATATACTACTACATAAAATTCGAGATAAATAGAAATTTGGTTACATATAAAGTTTGCAACACACAAATTCGAACAAGTGTAAATTTTATTAAATAACATTTCTAAAATATAGAATTGATTACAAATAAAATTTTGAATAATTAAACATCCTGTTAAATAGATACTGTGTTAAATAAAAATTCCGGCTATTAGTATTTCTGTTAAATTGTAATTCTAGCATATTTAAATTCGGCTAAATGGATATTTTATAAAAGAAAATGTCTGTAGTGTATAGAATCTTTTCAATTATAATTATTGGAATAAAAATTATAAGATATGAAAAAAGGTCGTGTAAAAATTCTGCCACACGAAACTCAGGTTATCTGACGTTTATATTAAACGGTCAATCTATTCAACCAAAATTTGTCCAAGTGAAGTTTAGGTTTGGAGAAATGCCCATTAAATTGAAATTCGTATATTTAAAAATCTAAGACTTTCGTCTACATATGCGTTTTTGCAAATGCTAATACGAAGAGACAAACATTCGGTGAAAGAAACTTTCTGCCTTATGAAATTCCGCATATCAAGTGTTCTAGATAATCAACTGTAGGGTGCATTCTTCCGCCTCTAAATCAAAATGATTGACTATAATTAATCGAATAAATGAACTTTCTTTTCAATAAAAATTTAAGCAAATAAATGTTCGAACAATTATAGATTTGATTCAATGTTAATTGGGTAATTATAAATTTTGATTAAATAGACAGTTGTTTAAATTTAATTTCGATTTAATAAATATACAGTTAAACAAACAGTCGATCAAATATTTGTACTATCATATAAAGATTCGCAAAATAAAGGTTCTATGAAATAGAAATGTATCTAAATAAAAAGTTTGGAACAATGATTATTTATTCAGTAGACATTCTATTAAATGACAATTTGTCATAATAAAAATTCTACGATATAATAATCCGTTTAAAGAAAAAATATCTAATATCTAATAAGCTTTTATAGTCCTCCTGTTGAAGGATAATTCTGTTAAATGCAAATTTGTGAACAAAAGATTTTTCTTTTAACAAATTTCATTTTTATAAATGTTTATAAATTTTCTTGTAAATGTGAGAATTTTTTTTAATTCTGCGTTGTGTATTATTTTCTACTAACCTATAAGTTTAAAAATTCAATATGATTGATTTATATTTTAATTAATATAGGGTATAAAAGAAATAAATTAACTTTTGGACTTGTGCGGTTTCTGCACAAAATGAAGTGGAAAACACAGAAAATGTATTGAATCAAGTGAAGTATCACAGTTTTAGTAAGTTTTTAGTAACATTTATTAAAAATTTTTAATTTGGATAATTTTTATTAGCATTTTATAAATAATAAACATTTTTTAAAAATCACTTTCCCAACATTTTCTTAACCATTTTCACATAATTCCGTATTGTTGTTTTCTGCCTCACTTTCAGTGCATTTTATTTATAATATAAACTGTTTAATATAAATTATTTAACAACGTCTAAAACACTTTAAAAATATCACAAATAAATATTATTTCATCCATTGCGCATCTTTGTGCGCAGCTTTGAATCATGGACTTGTACTGTTTCTGCACGAAACGAAAATTTGTTTATTTATTTTAAAGGGTTTAGAGTTTAGTAACATATGTAATATTTTACTAGATCGTAGAGCTTCATTTAAAGATAAATTTTCCATAAAAAAGTGATTTTTGAAAAAAATGGACTTGTGCGGTTTCTGCACCAACTGCCTCAATTGAATAATGACATAAATAATTGAAAACTGATCTTCAAAAGTTAATAAATTCATGACAATAATAAAAAGATTGAAGAAAATGACATTTAAAGAAAAAAATTCCAAAATGTCAAAAATATTTGAATATTGACAAAAATAGTTGTAACTTGAAAAAATAATTAAGAAATGACAAAAATAATTGATAATTTTTAAAAAATTTGAAGAAAATACTTGAAAGCTTGACAAAACAAATGAAATATTGAAATAAATAATTCAAAACTGGTGTAAAAATTTAAAAATTATAGACAATAATTGTAAAGATAAAAAAAAAATTATAAGTTTGAGGGAAATAATTGAAAATTCAAACAATTAATTAACGTTTGAAGACAATAATTGAAATAGGTGTAAAAAAATTAATAAATTCATAACAATAATAAAAATAATGATGAAAATAATTGAAAACAGGTGGAAGAAATTTAAAAGTTCATGTCAATAAACAAAATTGAATAAAATAATTGTAATTTGTAAAAAATAATTCTAAAATGGAAAAATAACAAAAAATATGAGAAAAATAATTGGAAAATAACAAAAATAATTGATTAATGACAAAAGTAATTTAAATTTGAAGAAAGTAATTGAAAAATAACGAAAGTAAATTAAACTTGTGTAGAAAATTTGGATATTCTTGACAATAATTTGAAAATTGAAGAACACAATTGAAGTTTAAAAAAAATAATTGAAAAGGTTTAAAAATAATTGAATTTACAAGAAGATAATTGAACAATAACAAAAAAATTGTAATTTGAAAAAAATAATTGATGACTGGTGCTTAAAGTTAAAAATGTAAAGACAATACTTGAAAAATTGACCAAACAATTAAAATCTTAAGAAACTGTCTGAATAATGACATAAATAATTGAAAGCTGATGTATAAATAAAAAATTAATATAGAGAATAATTGAAGTTTGAAGAAAATAATTAAAAATTTTTTAAATTAATTAAAAAAAAAATGTTCAAATTTAATAAACTTATGACAATAATATAAATAATGAAGAAAATGATTGAAATTTGTAGAAAATAATTGAAAACTAATATAAAAAAATTTTAAATTCATGGCAATAAAAATTTATTTATTTATCTACGGATAGAAGGCCATTACAAAATAAAATTTTTAAATTTATTTCGAGTAACAATAAAATTAAAATTTGATATAACAATAATAATTACTATTGAAGTAGTATTTCCTTCCAAATTGTATTATTAAAGACAAGATTAATCGATCTTGGGAAGGTTAGATAAAAATAAAAAACTTCAAGAAATTTTTTATTTTTCTTGGACAGAGCAACGTTTCGTTCGCTCGGGTTTGCCAACCTCGTCAGGCTATAAAATTTATTCAAAAAACACTTTGTTAACACAACACTGTTCACATGATTATAGTTAAAATAAATTAAAAAAACAATTATGGTAAAAGACAAATAAATATCAACAAAAAATTAAACAAGAATATAAAATGATTTACCTAAATTTGTTAAAACATAAATGTTTTTAATGCGTCAAACAATAAAATAAATATTTAAAGTCAAATTGAATTAAAATAGTCTTACGAGAACGTAACATTCTGTCGATGGCTATGTCAGAACTGAATTAAAATTAGAAATTTCGTCGATTGTACACAATAATAAAGGATCATTAGTCTTTAGACGTCCCTGAATCCAACAAAACAATAATACTAATATTAAGAAATCGATCATGATTTTAATTTTCTGAGTAACGGAAAGAAAACCTTTTTTAAGAAAAACTGTCTTCAATTTTGTTTTATGTTGATGACACTATAATTTGCATAAAAAAAAAATTTGTTGATATTGTTCTTGATGTTTTTAATTCATATAATCAAAACTTTCAGCTTACCTTTGAAATTTATCACAGAAAGATATCACAGATTGGTATAAAAACCAACCTCTTCAGGAAGACTGATTAATTATTTTTCAAATTACCCTATTCAACAAAAAAAGAATATTGTATTTAATTTAGTCGATCGGGCGATATCTTCGTCTGATCAAAGGTTTCATTTAAGCAATATTAAAACAGTTAAAAAATATTAAATAACAATGACTATCCAGCTAAGTTTATCGAAAAACATATAAAAATACGTATGAATAAATTAAAATCTTCTCTTTCAATCGAAAACAACAATGATTACAGTATTAATAACAACAATTTGTTTAAATATGTGCCTAAAGTTTGTTTACCATATAATGAAGAATGTTTTTTCAAGTTGTCTTATATGTTAAAAAAGTATCAAATTTCTACGATTCCGCTTGTAAACAAAAATTTAAGTAGCATTGTTAGATTGGGTAAAGATGTGACAGAGAAACTAGACCGCACAAACACTGTCTATAAATTTAATTGTAAAGATTGCATAGTATCTTATATAGGAGAAACGAAACCTGCTTTGAAGGCACGTATTAGAGAACACAAAAAAAACACAAATGTCAATACTGTTATTGGACACCTTCGTTGTGAGGTCGGTCATGAGTTTGATTGGAATAATATAAAAATCCTAGATTATGAAAGTAATTGGAAAAAGAGAAGAATCTCTGAAATGATTCATATAAATTCTAATAATTCAACAATAAACAAAATTGAAGACAGTTTTTCTTTAAATAAGGTTTTCTTTCCGTTACTCAGAAAATTAAATTCATGATCGATTTCTTAATATTAGTATTATTGTTTTGTTGGATTCAAAGACGTCTAAAGACTAATGACCCTTTATTAGTGTGTACAATCGACGAAATTTCTAATTTTAATTCAGTTCTGACATAGCCATCGACAGAATGTTACGTTCTCGTAAGACTATTTTAATTCAATTTGACTTTAAATATTTATTTTATTGTTTGACGCATTAAAAACATTTATGTTTTAACAAATTTAGGTAAATCATTTTATATTCTTGTTTAATTTTTTGTTGATATTCATTTGTCTTTTACCATAATTGTTTTTTTAATTTATTTTAACTATAATCTTGTGAACAGTGTTGTGTTAACAAAGTGTTTTTTGAATAAATTTTATAGTCTGACGAGGTTGGCAAACCCGAGCGAACGAAACGTTGCTCTGTCCAAGAAAAATAAAAAATTTCTTGAAGTTTTTTATTTTTATCTAATCTTCCCAAGATCGATTAATCTTGTCTTTAAGGGGGTCACCCCATGTGATAGGTTCGAAAAATCGAATTTTTTTTTCGTCACATATCGCACCTATAACATATGCAGAATATGTGGGTAAAGTGATTTAAACATATTCGTCGCTGTTAAAAATTTATTACAGTGAGAAGGCAATATGTTCGAGCGCGCGGTCAAGCTTTCAACGAAGTGTGTCACTGAACCTTTTGTGTCGCTTCTGTTTTTTATCCGCGAATTTTGTTATTACATACACATATATATAAGTAAAAAATAAATACATTTAGAAAAACTTTAGTTTCCTAAACTATATTTTCGAATATAACGGCTGTTTTAGTAATAATATTTTTATATACAAGAAAATAGACGCAAAAAATCGCGTTTAAAAAAAAAATTCAAACCCGAGTAAAAAATTCAACTTTTAATATTTTCAATATATCACTAAATATGTGGAAAAAAGTCCAAAGTTCTAAGTTTTCATGGTTCTGAAAAAAAATTAAGAAAAAACGCTTAAAAACGGCCCGTCACATGGGGTGACCCCCTTAATAATAATAATTACTATATTAAATATTAATAGGTCGCATTCAATAATTTGAATAAAATAATTCTAAAACTGCAAAAATAATAGAAATATGAAGAAAATAATCATAAAATGACAAAAGTACTTGAATAATGACAAAAGTAATTGAAATTTGAAAAAAATTATTGAAAATTAACAAAAGTAGAATAGAAACTGGTGTTGAATATTTAAATATTCCTGGCAATAATTTAAAGATAGAAAAAAATAATTGAAATGTTGAGAAAAGAATTGAAAAATGACAGAAGTATATGAAAACTTGTGTAATAAATTTAAATATTCATGACAATAATTTAAAGACTGAAAAGAATAATTGATATTTGAAAAGAATACATTCAGAAACGCAACCTTTACGGAAGTTTTCAAACTTGCAGCAAACTTGATGAAAGTTTCGGAACTTCAAAAATTGTTAAAAAAGTTACAGAATAATTTAATCTGTATTTAATTTTTTTTAATAAAGTAAAATAACGTCATTTGAATTTTAAATAAATTCGACTATTCGACACTTTAAATTAATCTAAATTATTATTAAAATTTACATAAGTGTGTAATATATAAATTATTATTATTATTATTATTATTATTATTATTTGATTGTTTTTAACAAATTGACGAATTATTACCGTATCCACAGTTTATTTATTTATTTAAATACATACACGGGTCAACAAGAACCCATTAGAAAAAAATACAAATACAAATAAGTTGAAACACAGATATTAGGCCACATTGTTATTGGTTTATATATAAAATAAGTCTTAAAGAGTTAACGAACTTCGATAAATAAATTAGACAAGTTAAATAAATAAAAATAGAATGGAATCACAGCCTCATTAACATTTATAGACAACAACAGAAGCGTCTATTCTCAAGAAGAAAAAAAATAATTTTAGATAAACTGAATGTCTCTCGAATGTCCCGACAGTAAATTACCAGTCAACATTTATCAAAATTTAACACGGTATCGTTTCAAGGCACTTGATTTAAAGACGCTAGAATAAAATAGAAGAGACACATGGAAGAAGAGGGATAAGACAAGGTCTCCGTCACACACTTACTGCATCCATCTCTGTCGACGTAGATTGTCTTATGACAGGACCGTATCGACGATGAGCAATCCTTATTCCCACCTCTCTATTGCGAAGACGACGATTTAACTCCTGCTTCAGCTCATCCAATTCTTTTAATTGCATCAGTGTCCTGTCAAACGTTATCCAGCACTCGCGAATCTCTGGGTTCTTGGAGTTTTTCTTTAGTTGTAGAAATTCGCGATGAAAAACACGTGCTCTCTGTTGACTGTCAAACAAAATGCGTACGGGGCGTGGCTTTTGACGTAGCTGCGATAGAATACCCATTCTGGATATTACTGTATTCGTGAGTACACAGTTCTTGAACAAATTCTAGAACTAATTTTTTTGTGTGGTTTTTATGGTATTTGCCATAAAAATGAGCAGGTTGCAAATTTTGATTACGATTTTCGTAATTAGCGCATAAAATTACATAAGTGTACGAAATATCAAAAAGATTTAAATTTCAAGATCTTCTCGGAAGTACACTAAAAGGGAGATGTTAATTTTATTTTATTACTTTTACATGTCATTTTTTATGGCAAAATTTAATTATATCCTTGTCATTTATATACTTAAAGGTGAAGATGCATCTCTTTATTCAAGTGGTTCTTTGAATTCAGTTGGATCTATTTCACCTTCCACAACTGAAGATTTTACAAATGAATTACAAGGGCTTTCAGTAGAAGAACGTGAACGCCAGAAGGCTGAATGGAGTGCAGAACTTGCTAAGGTACAATTCAATTTGTCTATTTCAAAAAATTAATTTCGACTCTTCGATTTATTTAAGGGTAAGAGCAAAGAAAGACTTCACAGTCACGAGAATTTTTGTTTTCGTGCATGTGTGGTAGAAAAAAAAGGTTTATTTACCCAAAACGATTGCGCACAAAATGCACATCAGAAATGCTGGCGTCGTCGAATAAACCTATGCAACTTTTAATTATTTATGTGATTGATTACGTCAATCGCCTTATAAATAAAGAAAAATTGCGTTTTTTCAGATATTCCTGCGAAAAAACTGGCCATTTTTTGAAGTTTTATTAGACAGGATTTTGTTTGTAATTGTTTGAATTAAAATATATAAAAAAAAAAGTCAATTCGACGCGGCCCGTATTTCTGTACACTTTGTGCGTGGTCCACAGGATCAGGCACAAAATCACCTTAAAAACCTAACATCCTAAGCTTGCGGTATGTATGCAGTATAAAGTCGAGAACTTTATATAGGTCAATCGATTTGTTTTAAAGCAAACCTGCTTAAAATTTCGAACAAATTTTGGATTCCGAAAATTCGGCTAAAAAGTCTAGAACACTATCCACGGTGGGTTTTAAACTCATTTAACCCAAAGATCCTGGCATCTGGGATTTTCTTCTTGATTTTGATTCTGGAGTGTAAACACATGATTTTACAACAAAAATTAAAATAATCGCCGAAGCCGTTTTTGAGAACATCGATTTTTATTAAAAAAAAAACGAAAATTCAAATTTGTTTACAAAATTTCCATTTAAAAAAAAAAACTTTTCGTATAAAAGTTAGAGATAATAAAAAAAGGAATATTTTTTATAGAAATCTTTTTCCAATATAATGAATAGTTTCCGAGATAATTGAAAAAATGACATTTTACACATATTTTTTTATCAAATTAGCTCAAAATTGCGGGTACCTTCAATTTTCTTGTTGATTTTCAATGTATTATGTAAAAGTATGATTTTCTAACAAAATGGAAATGTACAATAGTTTACATATTTAATTTGGTAATATTGCAGAATATTATATTGCAGAATTCTGCAATATTACCTGTAATTTATCGAAAAAGTTTAATTAAATTTATTATTATAGTTTGATAAAATCAGATCAATGTTGTATAATGTTATAAAGATGTTAAACATGCTTGACTTTTGGTATGCGAATAAAATTATTTATCTCTTTTATCGTTTCAAGTATTCCTATGAAATTTGCTTCACATAAACATTCTTTTTTTGTTAAAATAAACTTCTAAAACGACAATTCTCAAAAAAGTCTTGGGAAACTATTGATTATATTAGAAAAATATTTAAATAAAAAATATTCCTTTTTTTATTATCTGTAACTTTTATACGAAGAGTTTTTTTCTAAAATGGAAATTTTGTAAGCAAATTTGAATTTTCGTTTTTTTTTTAAATAAAAATCGATGTTCTCAAAAACGGCTCCGGCGAATATTTTAATTTTTGTTGTAAAATCATGTGTTCACACTCCAGAATCAAAATCAAGAAGAAAATCCCAGATTCCAAGACCTTTGGGTTAAATGAGTTTAAAACCCACCGTGTATCCGATATGATCCGAAATTTTTCAGGTTTCGTCCAAAAACAGTCCAAATTTTATCCGAAAAAGTCCGAAACACTGTCTGGTATTTGTCATCCAAAATTAATCTGGTTTTGTCCGAATTTTGTCCGACATTAATCCGTTAGCAACGGAAATAGTTTATAACAATTTTTATTATTATCCGATATGATCCGAAATTTTTCAGGTTTCGTCCAAAAACAGTCCAAATTTTATCCGAAAAAGTCCGAAACACTGTCTGGTATTTGTCATCCAAAATTAATCTGGTTTTGTCCGAATTTTGTCCGACATTAATCCGTTAGCAACGGAAATAGTTTATAACAATTTTTATTATTTTATTCTTGACTTAAATATTTATATTGACCTAAGATTCGCTACACCTAAACAATTAAAACTATCTAACGAATTAAAATTCGCACGACCTTGGGATTCGATCCCGGGTCCCTTCAGACGTAAGTTCGACGCTCTAACCCCTCATACACGATACGCTTGGTAATTAAATTGCAAACTTCAATACTTGAACAGAAAGGAAATCCATCCGGAGGAATCCGAAAACAGTCCCGCAGTAAAAAAGAATTTTTCCGAAATAATCTGAAGTCAATCCGAAATAAAAATCAAATCCAAGTAAATTAGAAAATTTGTTTGGTGGAATCCAAAAATAGTCCGGCCGTCAATAAGAATCAAAAATTTATCCGAAATCGGTTCGAAATAAAAATTTCAGATCAAAGACAGAACGGAAATTTGTCCGGTGGAATCCGAAAAGAGTACGACAAATTTTGAAATCCGAAATCAGTCCGAAGAAATCCGGAACCAGTCCTAAATCAGTCCGGAATAATAATTTCACATCAAAGATAAAACGGAAATCTGTCAAGTGGAATCCGAAAAAAGTCTCGCGAATTTTGAAATCTGAAATTTGGCTAAGGAAATCTGGAATCAGTCAGAAATAATAATTTCAGATGAAAGATAAAACTGAAATCTGTCCGGCGGAATCCGAAAAGGGTACGGCGAATTTTGAAATCCGAAATCAGTCCCAAATAAAAATTTTAGATTAAAGATAAAACGAAAATCTGTCTGGTGGAATCCGAAAAGTGTCAGGCGAATTTTGAAACCCGATATTTGGTTGAAGAAATCCGGAATCAGTTCGAAATAAAATTTTAAGATCAAAGACAAATCGGAAACTTATCCGGTATAATCCGAGAAGAGTCCGGCGAATTTTGAAATCCGAAATCAGTCCAGAAAAATAATGTCAGATGAAAGATAAAACGAAAATTTGTCCGGTGGAATCCGAAAGGAGTACTGCCAATTTTGAAATCCGAAATTTGTTCCAAGAAATCCAAAATCAGTCCGAAATAAAAATTTCTGATCCAAGACAAATTTTTGTTTTTTCTTAGTGTTACGTTTTTAGATAGAAGTCTCTCCAAATATATCCTAAGTTCCTCTTTTTAAATTAGGTTCAAATTAATGATCCTAATTTGGGATGAGGGCAAGTCAATGAGAAGCTAAAACGTTTTGAGAATATTTATTTATTATATAAAATAAAAATAAAAACAAGGTTACACAAATATATAAACATCAATTAATTGGGTCTTACTTTTGGAAGCAAAAGATAACTATGTAGGCTTCGAGTCAAACTAGCGGAGGTTTATTCGGCATGAATCTCGAGGTTGATGACTTAATGATGTGCTGCAGAGGTGATAGGGCTCCAGACAGATTGGTGGCAGCAGAACTAGACGTGGAGTCTTCGTGGCACGCTCTTCAAATTAGTAAATAAAAGGTTGACTGGATGCAAGTCCAAATATAACATGGAGTTAAACTGAACCAAACTATTTTGGCCACTTAGTTTGATACGATAAGTTTCTAGTCCCTTTTTGTTTATTAATTCTTATATTTTGAATTAATTGATGAGTTGGTTCGGAAAAGATTAAGTAAAAGGCTTAATAATTTGAGTTTAATTAAGACTGGTTTAACACTGGTATAGCATTGAGTTTAACTCGTTCAATGGACAAAAATGAGTTTTGTCAAACTAGGGTAGACGAATAAACTTGACTGACGAAAATAAAACTGATTCTCGAAAATAAGACTGGCTGGTAAAACTGACTGGTTACTAACTAACTTTTTACTAACTGTTTTTTAACTTACTGTTGCGACTTTTTTATCAAACTTAAATTCATCTTCTTCGTGTATTTTTTTGTCTCTTTCCCCCCTTGATTGTCGTAGTTGTCTATCGTCAATATTTGGAGATATGCCCCTTTTACCGCAGCTATGCTTGCCGCTTCTCTACGTTTTTTCTTACGTCTCTTTCCCCACCGTACTTGATATCTTGTATCGAAATCCTCTTGCCCTGCCGTTGCATAGGTTGTCCCGTTGATCTATCGTAGTTCGGGCGCCTTATTATCTCTTGTAATTGTTATCTTTCTTCTTCCAAAAGGTTTCAATTATGACACTTTCTATGACCCTTTTTACATTTTAAAATATATGGTTAATTTGTAATACATATGATGTTGTAATAATAATATACAATAATATAAGTTACGGACGTAACACTTAGATATAATTTTTACTGTGCACTTATTGCGGATTCCAACGGACAAATGTCCATTTTGTCTTTGATTCGAAATTTTTTCTCGGGTTAATTTCGGATTCCACCAAACAAATTTCCGTTTTCTGTTTGATCTAAAATTATTAGTTTTTACTGATTTCGAATTTTTTTGGACACTATTCGGATTTCAAAAATTTTTCAGATTGTTTCGGATTCTACTGGACAAATTTCTGATTCATCATTGATCTGAAATTATTATTTCGGACTGATTTCGGATTTTTTCGGATTGATTTCGGACTTTACCGGACCAATTTCAGAAAAATTTCGGATTTTTTTTTGGACAAAACCGGATCAATTAGTCCGAAATTAATCCGAAATCTGTCCGAAATTTTAAGCATGGAAGGAATGCAAATTTTTCATATATATGTGATTGTCGATGACAAAACGTGCCTTAGCTCCAAAAAATAAATTTTAATTTTTTAATGCCAACTAACAGATTTTTATTTCCTCTTTCATTTCCAAAAATAAAAAGTTGTTGTTTTAAAAAAATTTTGGTGTTATTATGCAAGAAACGTACAGGTACGTTGCATTGTCTTCAATGCATTGCTGCAACTTTAAACGCTACCCTGTAAAGTTGACTTTTGGGAGTTAAGCCACGTTTTCTCATGGACAGTCACATATTAAATTAAATACATAGGATCAAAATTTTCATTTAAGAACTCTTATGTCTGTACAGAGAAAATTTTTTCGATTTTCGGAAGTATTCAAAAATAAAAATTAACTATAAACTTATTTTTTCCATTGGCACGACGTTTCGTTGACTAGATTCGTCAACCTCATCAGGCATTGTTAACTGAAAAACCACAAACCATTAATATTTTAGTTCAAAATTTATACACACATTGCACCCATTAAAATTAATAATAGCAAAAATTATAACAATTTATTTTAAAAATTACCTATATGTTCAGTTTTGTCAATAATATTTGAGAAGCTTGATTTTTAAAAAAATCCGTCACTTTTTTCTTAAAATTATAAAACATAATTACAGAATAAAATTTAACTAAACAAAACGAACATTACAAAAAAGAATTAAGGAACATAAAGACACATAAAAAGAAGAATCTAAGATCTATAAACCTCAGTTTTATCATAGACAAACCTTCGATTGGGATAATGCAAAAATAGTGGATTTTAAATCTAATTATAAAAAAAGAACAATGTCAGAAATGCTATTTATAAAATCCAACAAAAATGCTATTAATAAAAAGGACACTATATGTTTTTTAAACAAAATTTATTTCCCGTTATTGAAAAAGTTAAATCTTTTTGCCCTCGATAAGAGTCTGTTTTTGTTTTGTACTTTATACAATATGTCAGACAAATTTCCTTAGTAGTCTCGAAACTGTTGGAGAACTGTTTACATCTTCTCAGGAGATTTTATATATTTAGTTAAATTTTATTCTGTAATTATGTTTTATAATTTTAAGAAAAAAGTGACGGATATTTTTAAAAATCAAGTTTCTCAAATTTTATTGACAAAACTGTACATATAAGTAATTTCTAAAATAAATTGTTATAATTTTTGTTATTATTAATTCTAATAGGTGCAATGTGTGTATTAATTTTAAACTAAAATATTAATTTTTTGTGGTTTTTCAGGAAACAGTGCCTGATGAGGTTGACGAATCTAGTCAACGAAACGTCGTGCCAATGGAAAAAAAAAGTTTATAGTTTATGTTTGTATTCTTCCGAAAGTCGAAGAAATTTTCTCTGCACAAATACAAAAATGGAAGGGATAAATATTTGTACAAACTCTTGTGTCTGATTCCTGATTTTAATAGTTAAAATACCAATACTAATAATAATAATAAAATACCAAATTTGATTTAAATTCGTTCACAAGACAAAGTAAATTCACATAGAGACACAAACACAAAAATAAATAGGGACATTTGCTCATGATCTCATACAGATAGAAAAAAGTTTATTTGAATCATTATAAAAAAATTGTAAATTTGAAGGGATACAAAGCTACCTTCATGCAGAAGCAAAATATACACTGAGAAACTTTTGATTTTAATATCTGCTTTATCGCTTATCATTACACTAAAAAAAAACTATGTAATATTGGCTTGAGATGTGAAGTAAAAATTTACTTTATAACTCAAGCAGTGCAAAAAAAGTGAAACCTACTTTGTTTTCTAAGGAAAACAAAATGTCAATTTTAAAACAAATTTGACATATTCTACTTTAAAACAATGTTTGAGGTAATTATAAAAAATAAGCAATAAATTAATATGCAATTAACGTTTCTACTCACTTTGACTTATTCTTCCACTATTAAATCTTCCGGAACGTATTGAAAATTTCATTTTTAACAGTTTGACACAAAAACGTCAAATTTTGCTTTAAAAATGCCATTTGTTTTTTTTCCTTCATAAACAAAGTAAAAATTGCCTGGTTTCACAGCAATTTTTGATTTTTTTTTATTGCTTAAGTAAAAAAGTAAAAATTACATTTAACACAAGTAAATCTTAAATAGTTTTTTTTCCGTGTATGTAACAATAATGTTTAAGAGTTTAGAGATAATCGAGATGTGGTTATAAACACTAGTACATTATTTAAGAAAATAAGTTTTAGATGCAACAGTTATCTTTTTGATAAGAAGTAGTAAAAGCGTTATACTTCATGAGACACATCATTATATTACATCTAAAAAATTTTAGAGAGATGAAAATAAAGAATTGCAAGAATTATAATACGTATTTTAGAAACATGGGGTGCGTGCGCTGTAAAAAGAAAGATGGAAGTATTTGTTTGACAGGTCAGAGATACAGATATGCAAGTTCATCTTTGATATTTGTAGAGTTACAAGTCGACGCCCCCCGTTGATAAAGTGTTTATTAAAAAGCCAGTGTAATAAAATGTTAATTTGAAAAACAGTAGAATAATGTTAAAGCAAGATTATAAAGAATGTTATACAGAATGTTATTGCATATTTTAATTAATAAACAAGTGTATGCATCGTTCGGTTCAATTAAAATTTTATGACAAAACTTCAAAAGACATTTGATTAAACAAACAGTTTAATAGAAATCGTATCCAACAAAATTGGTTATAAAAATGACATTCCACTGTTTTTCAAATTAACATTCTATTACATTGGCTTTTTAATAAACACTTTATCAACGGGGGGCGTCGAAGTATTCTCTATCTCTAGAGTGGTATTTGACGAAATCTGTGTAACGAACAACCTATACTATGATCAGGGGCGAATCCAGGCAAAGGTTTCGGAAGGGGCAATATATGGGTTAGAAAGATATAGCACCATACTGTTATCTCTTTCTCTCTTATACAAATGAAGATTCTCGGGTGAGGGGGGGAGGGGCGATTTCTCCCAGTGCTCCCCACGTAGATCCGCCACTGACTATGATATATACATTACGCACACTTTTAAGCCTATACTACAAACATATAATATTTCGATGACGTCGAATAATCGCACGCGTAGTTATATCAATGGAACAGATAGTTTTAACTTTCCTTATATACTAACTAGCAAATGTTTCATGTGCTTTGATAAGTGGTTTTTGACTAAACTGAAGTGAAAATGATGATAATAATAATTAACATCTGTGTTCAGTATTCCAGATGATACGAATTTTCCTAGAGATCGATTTTTTTCCAATATATTTTAGAATAGATATAGTGAAGTGGTAAAAGCTCATGAGATATATGACTGCTCGAAAAACTGTCGTACAAAAAGTCTAATAAAATTTAAGACATAAATAATATCAAAATGTATTAAAAATGAATATCGCTTGTTCACATTTACACTTATCTAACTTCAAATAATACTAATTCTAATTATATGTGTTAATTTTTTGCCTCACAAAGTTGCAATAATAGAAAAGAAGGTAACACAATCTTCTTTTTTTAATAGTACTATTATGATCGTACCTCGATTATCCCTAAATTCTTACTTAATAATATTTTCTTCTTCCATTATGTTTTCAATAAAGGCACTATTTTTCGATAGCTGGAAGATCAGGATAAAAAAATAGAAACACTACTTTTTTAAATCAATTGGAAACATCGAAACATACGTTGCAATCGATACTAGAGTCGATACCTATCTATATCCCTCCTTCTTTCTTACAAATATGGCGATCATGGTGTACGATGCTGTTGCTGACGTGTACATTTTTGTTTGTTATGCGTGATTTTTTAAGTTTTCTTTTGAATAGTGCAAAAAAGCGTTTTGTTTTGTGCTGTATAAAACATTTGTGAACTTTTCGTGGCTCAAATAGCGGATTCCCAAAAAATTATGGTGCAATAATATAAACATCCTTTTATTGCACGAGTCCCACAATATATAATAAAGAGTTCACTTTTCCTTATTTTCTTCTTTTTCCTTTTCGTAACAATTCTACCTTAAGCAGAAATAATTTCAATAAAAATGTTATTATTATTAATTGTGAAAATGTGACATAAATGTAACATCGGAAATGACGTCGGAAATGATATCATTTATGGTCTCAAATTCTGATATCATTTCCGATGTCATTTCCGATGTCACTTTCGATATCATTTCCTACGTCATTTCTGATATCATTTCCGACGTCATATTTTTCAACGGGAGTATCCTGTTTCTTGGAATAAACAAAATTAAAAATTTTAATTGTAAACAAAATGTTGTTTTCATTTGAACATCCAAATTATCAAAATACTTTTAAACATTTCTTTATATTTAATTTAATTTTTTAAATAAATTTTAATTAAATAAAAAAAAATTTAAGGAAGACGTAAATGACGTCGTAAATTACATCGTACACGACATCGTACACGACATCGTACACGACATCGTATACGACGTCGTATACTACGTCGTACACGGTGTCGACTACTCTCTGAAAATACTTCGCTGTACACGACGTATATTACGTCGTATACGACGTGGTTTCCGACATAAGACTATACATAGTATTTGATGCAATTTACGACATCCTTCACTACGTCGTTTACTACGTCAACTTTTTCAATAGGGGATGGCACGAATAATAGTTAATCAATCTGTTTGAAGATATAGGTTTCTGAAACCAGTTAGTGATAAGTTGATTGTCTCTTTTTATCAAAGTCAGATCAAGAAAATTAATTTTATTGTCAGATTCTAACTCATGAGTAAATTTTAAGTAACGTTGAAAGAATTAAAAGTATTAATGATCAAATCAACATGATTTTTCTCAACACCAAAAATTGTGTCGTCAACATATCTGCTATAAAACAAAGGTACACAATCATGATCTTTCTTTAATAATTTGAGACATTCAGTTTCTAAGTCTGCCATAACCATATTAGCAAACAATGGTGAGATAGGGGAACCC
Organism: Ganaspis brasiliensis; assembly: GCA_037103525.1. NCBI lineage: Eukaryota > Metazoa > Arthropoda > Insecta > Hymenoptera > Figitidae > Ganaspis > Ganaspis brasiliensis. The sequence continues at coordinate 57,930 of JAZKLR010000025.1, forward strand.
ATAGGGGTACCATGAATTTGTTGATAGATTTTATTGTTAAAAACAAAGAAGGTATTATCAAAAAGAAATTTAGTACAGTTAATAATCTCATCAAACGTAATTTTACAAGAATTATGAATTTTATCAAATCTTCTATTTAAACTTTCAATAACTAAATTACAAGGAATGTTGGTAAATAGAGAACTAACATCAAGTGAAAGTAAAACAAAATTATATAAAAAAAGTTGTAAAAATTCTAAAAGACAATGATTACTCTTTACAATTTATACAAAAAAATTTAAAAATACGTACAAATATGTTAAATAAAAAAGCAATAGGTAGTACACAATCTAACATGTCTGCTGTTTATGGTCGCTTACCGAAAGTTTGTCTTCCTTTCAATAATAGTTATTCTCAATTATCCAATAGTTTAAAAAATTATAATTTAATACCTATTCCTTTAGTTAAAAAAAGTCTTAATTCGATCATAAAACTTGGAAAGGATTCTACTGAAAAATGTGATATTAAGGGTGTTGTTTACAAATTTAACTGTAATGATTGTCCGGCTACTTATAACGGAGAAACTAAACGTTCGATGAAAACGAGAGTGGATGAACATGATAAAAGAAAAAAGATCAAAACTGTTGTCAACGAACATCGTTTTGATAATAATCATACTTTTGACTTTAAAAATGCAATAGTCGTAGATTTTGAAAATAATTATAAAAAAAGACGGGTTTCAGAAATGTTCCATATAAAATGTAATGACTTTACGATAAATAGAAAAGAGGATATTCAATTTCTAAGTAACTCTTATTTACCTCTAATCAGAAAGCTGAAAGTTTGATTATTTTTCATAATACTTCGATCAATTTATTTCTGTATATAATTTCACATTGTCAATATTTGCATCTCAGTCTTGACTAATCACTGAATACATGATGTCAGTGATTTTCAATTTTAATTTTGTGACAAAATGTTATTGTTTTAAAATTTTATTTTACTGTTTTTGACTAATTTCGATGTGAATTAAATATTTTTAACGAGGTAATTTTTAATGATTTGTGTAAGATTTTTAATTTATGTGTTTCCGTTAAAAAAAATGTTCTTTCCTTTTTATGTATATATAATTTATTTATTTATTTTTTATGGTGATGATGGTGGCAAACCAAGCCACCGAAACGTCGTCATACCTTTTAAAAAATTAGTGTTTTTATTTTTTTATCCTGATCTTCCAACTATCGAAAAATAGTGCTTTTATTGAAAACCTAAATTCTTACGTTTTATTACAATTATAGAAATTGAAAAGAGCAAAAAATGTAATTAAAAGTTTTTCAGCATATTATTTGTTAACACACAATTACAAAAAATAATAATCAAAGTATTGATGATTTTAATCCTTTTTTACAGTGTACAAATTAGAAAATATTACAACTACCCTGGTCAATCTCAGTAGACCTCGCACTATACATTTAAAACTATTATAAATAAGGAAAAAAAAGCTGGAAAATTTTTTCTTATTTTTCGAAATTAAATTAAAATTTGAATAGTGATTTGAAATCCCAGTTAATTTGATGCAATAAGTGACCGAAAATGGGGTTTTAGGGGAATAAAATGGTTACTTATCGAGAGCCCCCACTCTCAATTGCATCATATGTAGATTTCATATAAAAACAATTGAATGCGAATAAATTCAAAAACGAAATAGTTCGCGGTAAATTTAAAATGACTGAAAAAATATTTAATAAATTTTTAAAAATCTTTATTTATTGAAAATTAAGAGTAAGGAAAAATAAAATTAAGGAGAGTCAACTTTTAACCCTTTCATATTGGAAATGTTTGCTAATATATATAGTTTAGGGATCTAAAATTGCCATATCACAAAAAAATAGGAATATAATAATTTTGACTAGCTTAGAATCTATATTCTTTAAAAAATGGTAATGTTTGAAATATCCTTGAGATCTTCTCAAAATCGTTTTGTGTTGTTGTCGGTTTTAAGAAATTCCTCTTTTGAACGATTTCTTTTCCTCCGAATGCTAGTTTCACTTACATTATATTTTTTCCGATTTTGTAAATTGATACTTCAGTATCAAGCTCGTTTAAAATTTTATTTTTTTTCTCCTTTTTTAAAATTTTTACAAATTCTTTGTGAAGAATTTTTATCGCTCTTACTCTTAGGTTTGTTTACGTACATTTTTGGTTATTTTGTTGTCTGTCATTTTTGTAACACTTGAAGTTGCTAATTTAAACTTTACTTTTATTTTACCACGTTTGCCATAGTGGCGAGCAAATAATGTGTGTGTAAAAATATGTGTGAAGGGGAACGGCTACTTACTGAGCGGGTACTTAGGGAGAGAGTACTGTACAAACAAATTAACAAAAGATGAAATTCGTCAAAAAAGAAATAATATTTAATGAAATGCTATAAAATGAAGATTTTTATAAATGAATTTCAGAACTTACCCATGCGCCCCCTGACATTCAAAATAATTACTAAAAAATTAATAATTACTTCTTTTTTAATAGGTAGAAGAAGAAATTCAAACGTTGCGTCATGTGTTGGCCAGTAAAGTAAGAGTTTCACACGAATTAAAAAGGAAATTAGGTATTAGTGTTTGGAGAGAATTGTCCGAAGATGTCAACCAAGGACTTAAAAATGTTAAAGAGAGTCAAGTGTAAGAACCTTTATAATAATATGCAAATGAATTTTTCACTCGGTCGGAATATCTCGGAAATACATAAACCCCAAAAAAAGATGGGTCTGCGCTGTTGATGAAATCTCTGGTTTAGATTGTCGGAAACAAAAAAATCAAATGGTTTTAGATTCACTTTGTTAAAAGCTATAGCGCATATCATACGATTTTTGATTTTCGTAAAATTGACAAAATGGCGAACTTTTTTCTGAAAAAAAAAAAAAATACCATTTTTGCCCGAAAAATGTCTTTTATTTTGTCAATTTTACGAAAATCAAAAATCGTATGATATACGCTATAGCTACTAACACAATGAATCTAAAACCATTTGATTTTTTTGTTTCCGACAATCTAACCTAGATATTTCATCAACAGCGCAGACCCATTTTTAGGGATTTTTCTGCAACTACCATTCTCATGGATAGAAACTCACTAAAATGAATTTATTTTTTTTTTGTACTTCAAGAGTATATTTATTAAGTGTAATAATTTATATACAAATATTTATAACGTAAACCTATCAAAAAATTTTTTTAGAAAGGCTTTTTTTTGTAAACTAAATAATGAATAATATTAAATTTTTTTCCATATTTGTAGTGGTTTTAGTTCATTTTTCTCCATTTTTTGCTAGTTTTTTAAGGGTGCCTACAACCGAAACAAAATTTTTATTTTTAAGAAAAATTACCACTTTATTAAATTTTTAATAAGATTTTTCTATTTGACGGAATCAATTTAGTTTCTTCTACAGTAGTTAGCTAAGGTCTTTAGCTTTCCATAAATATGTTAATGTTTGCATCATACTTATTGGATACAAGTTATGAGTCAAAAATCAAAAGGATGCCCACAACCGAACCTATTCCCCTACACAATTATTGTTTCAAATTGCGACGTTATGCCAACTAGGATTCGTTAGCCTCATCAGACTACTTATTATAAATAATATACACAAAATTAAAAATCACTTCAGCAAAAGCAAATAAAAAAGAAAAAAGCAAAAATAGAATAAAAAACCGAATGTAATGTGCATTTCATGAACATTTTGTTTTTACGTCAGCAAAAAGATTTCAATAAGTTACTTTTATAAAAATTTTAAAATTGCTGTTTCTTTTATAAAGTTTAGTCAAAATATAAACTTTATATAGGTTCAATATATAAGATAAAAATTTTTTTAACAGTGAGTCTCCAATAAGTAGTGATAGGTAGTATACTGAGAAAAATGGATGTTTAAAATTAGATGTTTAAAGCAAGATACACTCAAAGTCCCATGGGTGGGGTTGATCGGGGATGGAACCCCACGGATCGAATGAGAATTTGAAGCATTTGATTCGTCGCTTCAGTCTTCGCTTTTCCCTCCATCCCACTTCGTCAACAAACTTCGACGAACTAAGTAAACAGTGTTCCACCGATCGAACTTCCACCGATAGAACTTCGAGTGTAGTAACGCTTAACCCTCTTACGGCTTAATTAACTGTCGAAAAATTGTACCCAAACGGTTAAATTATTCCTGTATAGAAAAATTTTTACTTTCAGGTTCTATTATAGTTTTCGGGGTCGCAGATTACGAATCTGAAGTTAGATTTTAAAAATTCGAAATGGCGGATCCGATATGGCGGACGAAAAATTTAAAGATAATCGTATTTTAATTGTTTATAATTTGTTTATTTATAAATAAACAAATAGTAAAGACACATTTTAATAACTTTTGAATTGGAAAAACATGATTTTACTACAATCTGGGCTGATTTCGATTATGTGACAGCTGTTAGCGGACAAATTCACATTATATTCGTAATCAGCGACCCCAAACCCTTATACTGTCATTTTTTTCAAAAATAATGACTTTAGTAAAGTTAACAACAGAATTGACAGCTGTCAATTGTCAAATTGTCAATTTGACATCATATTCGTATTCAGCGACCCCAAAAACCCTTATACTGTCATTTTCGTAAAAAATAATCACTTTTTACAGAAGATGACAACTGAATTGACAGCTGTTAATTGTCAAATTGTCAATTTGACATCATATTTGTAATCAGTGACCCCAAAAACCCTTATACTGTCATTTTCGTAAAAAATAATCACTTTTTAGAAAAGTTGACAACTGAATTGACAGCTGTCAATTGTCAAATTGTCAATTTGACATTATATTCGCAATCAGCGACCCCAAAAACCTTTATACTGCGATTTTCGTCAAAATTAATTACTTTTTACAAAAGTTGACAACTGAAATGACAGCTGTCAATTGTCAAAGTGTCAATTTGACATTATATTCGTAATCAGTGACCCCAAAAACCCTTATAAACATGTGTCACTTATTTATAATTATTGTTACTACTTGGGAAACACAAGTTATTTTTTTTATGTTAGAGGTGCCATCTAGGATACGCCATTTTGAATTTTTTAATTTTGGGACCAGATTCGTATTAAGTAGTTCAAAAACTTTTAAATTCTATGTCCCAAATTTTTTTTTGGACTTTGATGTCCGTCTGGGAGCTAACTGATTTTTTTTCACGATTTCTGAGATTTGCATAAACATTTGGTTATTTATTTATAATAAAATAATTTTTTTTTCATTACTTGTATTTTTTTTCTAGATACTAGCATTCATACTGAAGAAAATAAGCTAAACCGCATTAAAAAATATTGTTATTCAAGAAAGTTATAGGCGTTTTTGCAAGTGGGACATATAGGTCCTGCAGGCGTTAAAGGGTTAATTGATTGGGCTGTCCTTGTGCACATCTCATTTTTTTCACATTCTAAAGCAAATTCAGCCCGGGCGACCTAAGAAATTCCAACTTTCGCAAAATAACGGACACCCTAATGTAGATGTTAACCCTGAACATCTAGATAGCTGTCCCTATGTTAAGTAATAAATATGTTAAGCGTTAATATCCAGATGTAAAGGGTAAACATCGATTTTTCTCAGTTTATTAAAGAAAAATCCACTTAATTTCTCAATAATTGCAAAGTAGATATGCGTGCGCATACATTGCCAACTGCTTTTTTCTGCTGGTTCGCGTTTCGATGTTCCTCTAATTATCTAATATGAATACGTACGAAAAAACGTCTATAAATGCCTATTGTGTATAATTGCTCAAACCGCAAAGTAAACAAAAATTAATTGACAGGGGAGAGTGTGAAGTAAATTGTGTCTAAAGACAGATAAGTATGTTATTTGTCAATGAATTTTTGTTTACTTTTGTTTGGTCAATTAGACACAACAGGCAATTATACACATTTATTTTGTTTTAATATTAGATAATTAAATTACCGGAACTTCGGAACTCGAACCAACAAAGAATATAACAGTTTACCGAACTTGCAATTGCTGAAATTTAATTGTTCGAATTTGTAATTCCCCGAACTTGCATTTGTCATAATTTTAAAATCACCAAATTCTCATTTGCCACAACATTTAAATCGACCAAATTGATTTTGTTAAAATTTTCAGCTCTTTGAACTCGTATTTGTCTGCACTTATATTTGCCCGAACTTGCATTTGTTAAATCATTCAATTACCAGAAAGTGCATTTGTCCGAACTTTGAAATCACCGAACTTGCATTTAGCAGAATATCCAACTTCATAAATTTGCAACTGTTAAAACTTCTAAATCCCTGAATTTGCATTTGTCCGAACAAATCTCAAAGAACCTCCTAAGTCGACTTAGGTTTTGGACAAAAAACTTAAATTAAACATCTAGAAAAAAATTACATGTATAATTTACATACTTATTACATTGTATCTTTTTTAAAATATTCATGATGCATTATCAAATCACAAGTTTTGACAAAAAAGTTTAATAAACACATAAATTTGTTTAAAATAAAGACAGTGTCTTTATTAACACGACATATCGTCAATGGTTCATTGACCTCTTCAGGCTGTAACAAATTATTACACTTGTAGAACAACATAAATTTTTTAACACAAACACCACTTTAATTTTAGTAAAATTAGAAATCTTAATTTTTACCTTCACAAGAAGTATATATATATATGTTTATTTGTTAAATAGCATTAAAGCCAATACAAAGAGGTTGTCGCATTGATTCTTTTTTTTTGTTTGTTGTTGTTTTTTTTTTTCTTAGTTTAGCTATAGTAAATCTTCTGCGCTACAGCCTTAATAAATACAAATAAGTTCTTTAATAAGTCTACATTTGAGGAGTCTAGCATATTCAGGAATGTTGATTTTATAACAGAGTTTTCATCGCTTGAACATATAAATTCAATTCTCTCCTCACGATGGAATACACATTCTATTAACATATGATACACCATATCTGCGGTCTCCTCTCCGCACCCGTCACAAAAACCTTCCGTCCTGAACGTGTATATTTTTTTATTAATTGATAATCTAAAATAAAAATTATTTAAAAGTCGGATTTGACTTAATGTTCTAATGATATTAAGTGGCAGTTTTAGTGATAAGTACATTTTAGGGCCTAAGTTCAACGTTAAGTGCGGAAGGAGCTGTAACGCATGGGAATCCTGTACTTTTTTTGCATCTTCAATCATTACATAATTTTTATATTTCTGTATCCATACTAATTTGTTTGCCTGCAGTGTACCAATAGTAAGATTGTCCCATTCAGAACTTGCATCAATACAATCAAAGAAGGAGCACATTTGCTTACACCAATTAAATTTCTTATGCACGTTGTTATTTGTAAACAGATTTTTCAAACGCAAGAAACATAGTTTGGGATATCGATCATCGTCCATTAGTAATATTTTTTCCATCAGATTTAAGGCCAGTTTGAATACGTTGACCGACAATCCCGGTAGTCTGAGCTCAAATCTAATTCCATACCCTGGAGTGTTATTTGACAATAATAATACTTTTTTGTAGAACAAAGACTGAACCTTATCGATTTCATCCAAATACCTGAGACCCCAGACAGCTACACCATACATAAGTGTACTTGAAATTAAACTTTGGAACAGCTTATTTACTGGTTCCCAGGCATCTAGATTTAACCTATTGATAAGCGAAATCGTCGATCCTAGTGCCAACTTTGCCCTAGTAATCGCAGAGCCGGTGGCAGTCAAAAATGTAGCGGAATTCGAGAACAAAACTCCTAGGTATTCATAACCAGAGACTATCTCCACTTTTTGTTTCCTTCCGAAACAAAAAAGGGCCCAATTTTTGACTATGTACCTGACCCCCTTTTCTAAATATAACAATTTTTGTTTTTTTTTATATTTACTTCAAGTTCATTTTTATCACAATACTTTTTCAGGGCGGTGAGGATTTTTTTCATTGCAACGCTCGAATCTGCTAATATTGCAATGTCATCCGCGTATGCTAGTAATAAAATTTCCAAGAAATGGTTTAGCGCAACTCCTCTAATCCCCTCCGAAATGAGAAACTCCTCTAGATCAGCCATGAAACATGCAAACAGTAAGGGGCTCATTATTTCACCTTGTAAAACTCCTCTAGTGACTTTGGTTTGCTTTGAAATACCAAAAGAGTTCCTGACTGCAATATTAGACTTCCCGTACAAACTTTTAAGCAAATTAATAATTTTACTTCCAACCTCTAATTTATACAATTTATCCCAGATTAGACTGTGTTTTATTGAGAAGAAGGCACTTCGAAAGTCAACAAAGAGGACAAATAGCTTCCCCCCACCGAAAGTCAGACGGGTTTGTATCATAGCATTAAGTACAAAGATGTTATCTAAACAACCCCTCTTTTTCCTAAAACCCTCCTACCATTCCGGTAGGAGGTTACAATTCTCCAGCCAATTCCCCAGTCTCTCTGTTAGAATCTGCATAAAAGTCTTAGTTATACAGTTTATCAAAGCGATAGGTCGGTAATTCGCCGGATCCAACCTTTCTCCCTTTTTAAAAACCATTCTTACTAGCGTTTGAGCCCAAGAGTCCGGAACCTCTTCCTTATCCATAACATTATTAAATAAGTTTAAGAGATAATTAATTCCTTCCTGAGGTAAATTTTTAAAGAACTCGTAAGTAATTCCATCTGGTCCAGGCGATTTACCCTCCCTGCACCTCTCTAAACTGCAAATTAATTCTGATTGAGATATTACTGAATCTAGACAGGAGTTACTGCTGAATTTAAACGTCCGAGGAGCATCTCTATCAGGAGGGAAAGTTGATTGCATATATTGATACCATTTATTAAGATCAATCTGATCAGGAAATTGAGCTTTATACCTGAATTTATTAATTATTTTCCAAAAAGTGGAGGAGTCTTTTACGTATGTTAATTGCCCTAATATTGCATTTTTATATTCAACTTTTTTATTTTTTTGTAAAGCTTTATACTCCCTTTTTTTCTCATTGTAATCCGCCACCAACCCTGGCGAAGAAAAATTATTTTTTTTACAATTATTTAGCAGGTCTTTTACATTTTTTTTAAATTTTACACAGTCGGCATCAAACCAAGGCTTCGAAGTGTTAGTATTAGATCCGAAACCCGAATTAATTTTGATTCCTAAGCTTTCAGCAGTTTTATACATTTTTTCAATTAAGGTATCTGACATAACATTACTATCTATTATATTCTCAATGTTATTTAATGACAAACTCATTCTCAATTTAAAATCACACTCTAACTCCTTTTTCCATTTATATTTAAAAGCGAGCGTTTTTGTTTCTTTATTACTCGAAGATCCCAAGAATTTGACAATAACCAGAAAATGATCGGAATCCGTAATTATAAAATTTATTTGTAAATCAACTATCCTATGTAACCCTTGTATATTGGACCAAATTAGATCAATTGTGGATTTGCCGTTTTCGTTTAAAAATGTAAACTTGGCGGGGGAATCACTCATCGTTCTACCGTTCAAAACTAAAAATCCGTTATCTTCCATAGTTGATACAAGTTTTTTCCCTCTAGTGTCTAATTTATTATCACAATTATACCTTTCATTGTTAATTAATAAGTTTTCTGGAAATATATCTAAAGGTAATTGATTTAGATTCGCAATTCTCGCATTATAATCCCCGCCAATATAAATCGATGTGTCTGGGAATTTAATTATCAAATCCTGAATTATACTATCAAGTTTACATAAGAAGGTGTCCATATCATTGTTAGGAGAAACGTAAACAGACCCAATAATACAACTGAAGTCTCTACTTACTAATTTAATAAATATACATTCTTCGGTGATGATTAAAGTCTCTTTCTTATATTTACTTTTACAGAATGCCACGAGTAGACCTCCCTTCGCTCTTCCCATTCTTGACACTCTTGTAGCTGGACTGTAGACAACATCAAAGCCAGATAAGAACTTAGTAATAGTGGGGGTCGGATCGTTCATACACCAAGTTTCACTCAAACAAATAATATCGCTCCCGCTGAGAATTGGGATTATATCTAAAATATTGCAAAGGCCTCTGACGTTCCAAAAAAGAAGATTCGGCTGCAACTGGGATTGAAGAAGCTATGTTGATTCTGTCTGTAGTGTACTCGACCCGGGAGTATTAAATTGATAATATTCCTTAATTGATTTTTCGGGCGCTGTAGGTCTTTTCTTTTTGAGCAGCCCAGCTTCTTGAGAAGATTTAGTTCCCGGGTTTCTTCCTCTTTTTTTGGAAATTGTAGATGCATTGGATACATTAGATACAAGAGAGTCGTCACTATCTCCATTATAATAATTATTAGGAATCTTATTATCGGCTTTTTGCTCTGGGCATAAATAATTTTGTATAGTATTTAAATCATACATAACATTATCCAAAAGTATTTTCGAACCTTTGATTATCGCTGTTTTCCCACGTTGCTCCAGCGCAGTTTTTGCTTCACAGAGATTTAGATATTGTAATTTCTTCTTCTCTCTCAGCTCTTTCGTCATGTCATTCGAAAAACTTACATTTATATCCCTAAAATTCTTTGCATTTTGAAATATTTTTGACTTACAATTCTCACTAGAAAACGATACAAGAATGGGTCTTGAGCCTTCTTGCTTTCCTAATCTTCTCACATCAATGATATCCTTATCTGGGATGTTCACTTCCGCTTTATTGAAGATTAATTTGACAGTTTTCATTAAATCCGTATTTTCTTGAGTATTATCCTTCACTTTGAATAGCACTAGGTTTTTCGATCTTTCCTTATTTAACAAGTGATCAATTTTATCCTCACATGCTTCCACTTTTCTCTCTAACACTTTATTTTTTGATTTTAATTCCCGTAATTTTACACTGTACTCGGAAATGTCCTTCCAAATTTTGATGTTTTCAGATTTCAGTTCTTTGAATTCACTACCTAATGAATCCAACTTTTTATTGAAATCACTCTGCATACCAATCAACAACGTTTTCAATTCCTCGTTCGTTGTCATTTTTAATTCAAGAAATATCACAAATACAGAAATTTTCGAATCTAATACTTGTAAATATCCGGCTGTAATTACGGAGCTATTTGTAAACACGTCTGTTCTGTTCAACTGCTTGCAAGCAACCTCTCACAAGAAGTAGTTACATTTAAAAATTCAAATTTTGTAATCATCGTGAGGTGACTTTGTCAAAAGGTGCGACCGTTGTCGAGGTCAAGTAAGAACTAACTTTACAGACTGGAGTCTGTACAAATTAAACGAAAAAATTAAGTATTTTCAATTATTTCTTTTAAAAGTTTGTTATAAATGTTGTTAAGACCTGAAATATTTTTTTTTTATTAATGCTATTCGGGTCATGTTTTATAAACATCATTTCAGACAAAGTACGTCTTTTCCAGTGAGTTTCAACATCAACAATTTTCGCATTATCGAAATCGAATTCAAGTTTATATTTTAATATATAATGATAATATATGACTTGGTTTGTTTTTTATTTTGGGTGTGTTCATTGATACGAGTTCTCATTGTTCTTTTAGTTTCGCCGTAATAGACCGCTTTACAATTTTTACAAGAAATTTTATAAACCACACCATTTTTTTCCCATTTTTCGATACGGTCCTTGCCAAGTGTAACGATGGTATTTAGAGACTTTTTTATCTTGGAAATAGTACATAATGCATAATCTTTTAGACTAAATTTACATTTTGAATACAATTTTTTGTTTTTAAATGGTACCGTCAACCGGGGTAATTATACCCATCTCCAGTTTTTAATAACTACAATTTTTTTATTAAAATGTATTAAGTTGCCGCTAGGGGTAAATATTCTTTGATAGTTGTTCTACAGAGTAAATATAATGTAATAACCTAATTATTTGTCAGAAAGTAGAAAAAAATTCGTAAAGTTGCGAAAGCTAGGTTAAAAATTTCGGAGGTGCGCCAAATATTATACTAGATCTCGTAAAATTTTCTAGTGTTTCGCAAAATATTGCAGATAAGTATTGTTAATTTAGTAGTACTCCAACGGATCGACATTTTCCTAATTTATATCAACTATGGAGAGCGAAAAAACTTAATTATTCAATAACATTATTCTAACTATTTTAAAACATTTATTTATAATAAAGCACTTAAGTGGCTTCAGTCGAACTAAAAAAACAAAACAAAAATAACTTTTTTGCTGGAATACACAAAATAAAATTATATATTTTACTCACAAAATTGGTGTAAAATATTTTTAAATAGTTCTAGGTACTAAGCAACGATTTCTAATTTCTTTAAACAATCTTAGTTAACAAATAAATAACGTCAAAAGTTTCGCTTTCTCTCATTTCGTTTCTTTTGTGAAATTAATTAATTACTTTTGTCCTAGAATTACAATACAGAAGAAAATGTTTACTAACAATATTTAAATTGTTTAAACAATCTTAGTTAACAAATAAATAACTTCAAAAGTTGTCGTTACTTTGATTCCATTTCTTTTGTAAAATTAATTAAGGTAGTATTATACTTTGTATGCTGTCAAAGATGACTTTAAAAAACAATTTTTTTCTCGGTGATAATTTTATTTAAAGCAATGAAAGTTTTTGTATCATATTTTTGGGGACGCATGATTATACCCCAAAGATCGTTATTTCGAATTTTCAATGAATAAAATTTTACAATTTCGGAAATCAATTTATGCGAAGTATAAGAATTATAACTGTTTTATATCTGACTTCTTATATTTTCTAATTATGTTTTCAAAGAACATTAAAAGAAGCGATTTTTTGTTTAATCTAATTATTATTTGCAAGACTATTTTTGTATAAGAAATTGAAAAGTGCAGTCATTGTATTGGATTGAATTTTACATAGTAGGAAATTAAATAAATATAAATTACAAAATAAAGGAACATTAAAATTACCGAACTTACAATCGTCTGAATTTTGAAATTACTGAACTCACGTTTGGCCGACCTCTTAAATCTCCGAACTTGCATTTGGCCGATCTTTTAAGTTAACGAACTTGCATTTATCCGAACTTTAAAATCACCGAACTTACATTCGTCCGAAATTTGAAATCACCGAACTCACGTTTGGCCGATCTCTTAAATCCCCGAACTTGCATTTAGCCGAACTTTGAAATTACGGAACTTGCATTTATTTAAGAGGTCGGCCAAACGTGAGTTCAGTAATTTCAAAATTCAGACGATTGTAAGTTCGGTAATTTTAATGTTCCTTTATTTTGTAATTTATATTTATTTAATTTCCTACTATGTAAAATTCAATCCAATACAATGACTGCACTTTTCAATTTCTTATACAAAAATAGTCTTGCAAATAATAATTAGATTAAACAAAAAATCGCTTCTTTTAATGTTCTTTGAAAACATAATTAGAAAATATAAGAAGTCAGATATAAAACAGTTATAATTCTTATACTTCGCATAAATTGATTTCCGAAATTGTAAAATTTTATTCATTGAAAATTCGAAATAATGATCTTTGGGGTATAATCATGCGTCCCATATTTTTGACATTTTTTTCTGTCGAAAATAAAAAAATAAATTTTTTTTGCTGTGCCTCTTTCACCACCAGAGGGCGCCAAAGTCAAGATAAAAAAATAAACGATAAATCGGCGGACAAGCTACAGCCTCACAGGAACATCTGATCTGAAAAATTCAAATGTGGTTTTAAAGCTGGTACATCTGGTTAGGCATCCCTCCTAACCTCGATAAAAAATATTAAAAAATAAAAAAATGGCGCTAATTTAAAGAAAAATAAAAAAAATAGGTATTTTTTTCTCATTTTTAAGTCGTTAAAAAAAAAAGAAAAAAAAGTAGAAAAATGGATTTAGGGGGGATGTCTGAAGGATTTCATAACAAAGAAATTGATCTAAGGTTTTTTAAAATCAATTGAAAAGAACTCGAGTTATGCTGTCCGCCTGTTTAAAAAACATGGTTTTAAGAAAAACGCGTTTAAAGTTTTGTGTGTAATGAGCCGATGTGCAAATGTGTAACTTTAATATGTGTATAACTTTTTTATTTCTTCGAATTTTAATCTGCAATTTAGGAATTATATTATTGAGGTAATGTAGACCACAAAAATAAAATAAAAAAAACTCGACTTTTTGATCGATGCAAAGTATAATACTACCTTAATTACTATAATTGGCCTAGAATTACTAGGTAATCTAAGTTAAGAAAATTTTCGAAGTTATTTATTTAAACTATAACTGTTTAAACAACTTAAAAATTGTTCGCAAACATTTTAAACAGTATTGTAACTCTAGGCCATTAGTAATTAATTAATTTCACAAAAGAAACGAAATGAAAGAAAGCGAAACTTTTGAAGTTCTTTATTTGTTAACTAAGATCGTTTAAACAATTTAAAAATTGTCTGTTAAACGTTGTAGTACAAACATTTATGAGTATTTAAAAATAAAATTGAAATCGGTTCATTTTTAGGGTTTGGTAGACAAAGTGTACAAACGGAACCCTTATGACGAGATTCGTGCGTTCGTAGACAAAAATCGTATCCCCCCCCCCCCCCCCCCCCTATCTGCCAAACTATTTGACTTAGAAAACTCAAATTTGGTACACAGATGTATTTTCACGTCTAGATTATAGGAAAATTATAGAGAACATGATTTAGAGTTGATGCTTATAGCGTTGTCAAGGAAATAACAAGAATCTTTAGCATTTTTAAATTACTTGTGCTAAAATCTCTTGCTCCCTACTGTAAAAACGTGCGTGAGATCTGTCGTAAGAAGGTTGGTATGTACTTACATGTGTACGCATACAAGATTTCAGGTGACACAGACGAGATCTCGTATAAGATCTTATATGAGAACGTAGGTACGGACGCATGTAAGTTCTTATATTAAGTTCCGTCATGCGCTGCTTATAACGTTACTCAATATGAAATTGAAACAGCGTTCTTATATGAGTTCTCATCTGCGTACGTATTTACGAACACATGTGCGAACACACGTACGAACTCATGTGCGAACACACCTAAGTATTAAATTAAATTTTTGAAATTAAATATATTATTAAAAAAAAATTCGAGCTAACGGAATTCGAGTCCAATCTAACCTAAGCCTAAGTACGTCTTAAACCCTTCGGCCACCGTAGTTATAGAAACAACTTTACAAAATCTTAGTCACGTTTAATACATAAATTTCTCCGGAAAGACATGAGTAAAATTTTGTAAAGTTGCTTCTAATTCTAGAATTATATTTCTATAATTCTATTATTTTTAATAATATATTAAATTTAAAATATTTAATTCAATACTTAGGTGTGTTCGCACATGAGTTCGTAAGTGTGTTCGCACATAAGTTTGTACATACGTACGCAGATGAGAACTCATATAAGAACGCTGTTTCAATTTCATATTGAGTAACGTTATACGCGGCGCATGACGGAACTTAATATAAGAACTTACATGCGTTCGTACCTACGTTCTCACATAAGATCTTATACGAGATCTCGTCTGTGTCACCTGAGATCTTATATTGCGTACACATGTAAGTACATACTTACTTTCTTACGACAGATCTCACGCACGTTTTTACAGTAGGACTATATCCTTGATACTGGTCCGGCCACTGATACTGTGTCACCTGAGATCTTATGTAGCGTAGCCTCATATTGATTCCACATTTCCACTGGGTATCGCGGTGGCACAGCTCTGCGTCGACCACGAGCTGCTCGTCCTCGAATATATGTATGATCAAAATAATCCATAGTGTTTAGTAAATCATCTGATACCACGTCTAATAATTTTTCGAAAGCATCAACGACGTCAGCTACGGGAATAAAACAAAGACTCAAAATCATATGAGTTTGCTTCCGAATAGTATTGTCGGCAGCATCATTATAAGAATGATCATTATAAGAAGCAACCATTTAAAAGGGTATCTGGATATACAGACCGGCAGCTATTAATAATGGCTACTTCATAATCTGAAACGATGCGCTGAGGTCATGTATTCCATACGCTGAAGCTGTACTACTAATGGCTGTAAAAACAGCTTTATATTGATGGCTTTCTTTGGATGACAGAAGAGCATACACGAAAGGGAAAGCAATGATGAGGGATTCACTTTCTTCATCGTTGTTCCTTACGTATTTGCCAATGAAAGTGAACAGCTGGGTGAAAATTGATGGCGAAACCTTGAAGGTACCATCAACGTACCACGTGTCACTGTCGGCTAGTCGCTCTAAGTTATTTCGTGTGGCGAAAACCAATACGCGTCCCTCACCGAAATCCTCATCTTCAAATCAGAGCAGAATCAAAGCAGAGAAAGCGTTCATTTGATAATGTTTTTTGGTAACTGTCAGGCAATTCCTCGATGTTATCTAAATTTTTCGGGTTAGGAGGTAGTTTCCGTCTGCGTTCTCTCCTTAAAGCCTTTTTTAAGCTCTCGCGTTCAGGCAGTTTAACCAAAACTTCAGCACCCAAGACACCGAGATTGTCACGTAAGATCTGAGTATAAAAAAAGGTATTACATTTGTATATATACAAACAAAATTTATTATTTGCGTAAATTGAATAATATACCTGTGCTGGAGGACATTCCGGATGCATCTCAGCGCTTCGTTTCAGGTTACTCTTGACAATTTTCGCTTTTACTTTTTCTTGGTCAGGCGGATGTGAATGAGGTGATTGAATGGGTCCTTTTATGACAATTATTTCCGTTGACGTATCTTTTGTGACTGCTCGTGCTCTGCAAGTTCCGGCTAGTAAGTTTTGGCAATCTCAATAACGTTTGTTTTTGGTTCCTGGTTTCGATTTGACGTATATGTATCCTTCTATTAAGAATTTCGTACCAGCATATCTCGGTAAATCAACGTTTAAATCCATGTTTAGAAACACTAATAATTTTTAAAAATAAACAGAAGGACTGACGATAAATTTTGACGTTTAATAAACAGATGATTCGTACTTGTTTTTTTGTGAGTCTTGAAGTTCACACATACAGACAATTCGTTTTTTAAATTTTAATTTTTTTATATTAAAATTTAAATTTTTTCGGGCGAATGTACTATTCGGGCGATTCGATTCGGGAAAAGTCATTCGGGAAAATAGTTTCGGGCGAATGGTCATTCGGGTGAAAGTACGTTCGGGCGTTTGGATTCGGGTGCGTGGATTCGGGCGAATTGGCGTGTACCTGCGTACACATGTAAGTACATACTTACTTTCTTACGACAGATCTCACGCACGTTTTTACAGTAGGGCTATATCCTTGATACTGCTACGGCCACCACCTTCTCTATAATTTTCCTGTAATCTATACATGACAAGACATTTGTGTACTGAATTTGAGCTCTCTAAGTCAAATAGTTTGGAAGATCAGGGGGGGGGGGAGGTGTGATGGTCTATTTTTTAAAAAAATGCATTAAAAGTTGATCTTTTTCAACTCTATTTGACAAACTATGGTACTTAAAGTTCTGAAATTTGGTACGCAAATGTACACTGAGAAAAAAATACTCTTGAATCTATAGTATTTTGGTTTGACGCATCAAACGGCGTCTTCGCCTTGGTTCGAACATATTTACTATCATTTTAAAAGTATGTACTATTAACTTTCCCACTATGAATTTGATAGCATATGCTTTAATTCAACAATATTCTTATTGTTTTCAAAGTAAAACTCTAAAATTAAAAAAAGAAGAGAAAAAAGGGAAATTTGAGAAAAATATTTTAGAATTTTAGAAAATAATTGAAAAATGATTTTAAAATTTAAAACTTGAAGAAAATAATTGAAATATGAAAAAAACAATGATAAGTTGAAAAAAATTAGTGAAATTTAAAATAAATAATTGAAAAAGTTGCAGATTTTTTTAAAATTTTTAAAATTTCCGTTCGTCTGTTTAAACGTTTGTATGGTCCCCATAATGGTCTATTTTTGACTGCGGGATATATTATAAAATCATTGTAAATAAATAAATAAATACAATTTTTAAAAATTGAAATTTGAGAAAATTAATTCAAAATTTGAGAAATTAATTGAGAATAATTAAAAATTGAAGAAAATAATTGGAACTTAAGATATAATCAGTAAAAATGTTTGGAAATTATGAAAACAAATGAAAATAATTAAAAATTGAAGAAAATAATTGAGATTTGAGAAAAATTCTTAAAAATCTTAAAAAATAATTTTATAAAATGAGAATAATAATTAAGAATTTAGGGAAATAATTGTAAAATGACAAAAGTAAATTAAAATTGAAAAAAATAATCGAAATTATGATGAAAATAAATTTAAAATTTTAAAAACTAATTGAAATATGATGAAAATAATTAAAATTTCTGATAAATTATTGAAATTTTGGAAAATTATGCAAAAAGAATGAAAATAATTAGAAATGGGAGAATATAATAGAAAAATTACGTAATTTATTTTTAAGCGAAATAAAATAATAGAAAATCGTTTAAAAAATTGAAAACTGAAGACAATAATCTAAATTTGGAATAATAACTGAAAATTTAGAAAATTAATTGAAAAATAATTAAAAGGTGGGGAAAATAGTTAAAAATTGATTATAAAATTTTAAAGTTAAGAAAATAATTGAATTATTAAATAAAATGATGATAGATTGAAAAAATAATTTAAATTTGAAATAAATAATTGAGAAAACTGCAGAATTTTTATTTAAATAAACAATAATAATTAAATTTCGAGGAAAATACTTGAAAATCTGAGAAATAAATAGAAAAAAATGAGAATAAATTTAATTATTAAATGATTAAAAGAATTAAAGAAAGCTAAAAATAATTAAAATTTAAGAAAATTAATGAAAAAATTGGAAAATTATGAAAAAAAATGAAAATAATTAAATTTTGAGAAAAATGATTAAAAAACTTGAAAAATAATTTTACAAAATATGAATAGTAATTACAAATGGAAGGAAATAATCGATATATGATGAAAGTAATTAAAAATTTAGAAAATTAATTCAGATAAATAATGAAAATGATAAAAAATTGAAGAAAAAATTGCAGAATAAAAATAATAATGGTGAATTAAAAGAGTGAATTTCATTTTGCCATAAATAATATGAAATTTGCAATAAATAATTAAATTGTTTTATTGTCGAAGATAAAGTAATTAAAATACATATTACTATTAACATATTTGAAATTCAAATCATTATTAATAAGAATGACACTATAGATTCTATTTTCATATTTTGATTGAGAAAATTTGACTTAATTTGATAAGTAAATAAAAAACTTAAATTCTTATAAATTCTCTATTAGAATTTTGGTCGGTTATATTCCCGGTTATATTCTCGTTCTCATTACCGTTCTCCAGTTAATATTACTTCTTCGAAACTCTAATCTCTTCGTAGAAAAGAAACATGTAGAAAAATTTGTTATTGCACAAAGTTTGGCAACACAGAGATTTTTTTCCGGACAAATCTCTTGATTAAGAAATAAAAAATTGTGAAATATATGGTAAATGTTTGGCTTGTCGTGGAATAAGGGTGATAAGTCAGGGGACTGCTGGATAAAAACAATGCTGAAAATTTTATTCGAAAAAAGAAAAATAGAAACTTGTTGGAATTTTACAAATAAGAGGAAGAATAAAAAAGATAAAAAAGAAAAAAAAACCTGCTCTTCTCTGCCAGGGAAAACTTTTTGAATGCAACCTGACTTATAAATAACACAAGTTCTTTGACGTGTGTTGCATAAAACTCTAATAGTAGAATCGTTCTTGAAAGTATGATTATGATTTTCTCAAGGTTTGGGAAATTAGGAATATGGAAAAAATTTATTTAATAGGAATAGACATTTTATGTTATGTTAATGTTTATGTTGCAGACGATACAAAAAATCTGTGAATGTCGAAACGGGAGATAAAGTCTCGATTTACAAAACACTGGACACTTTTTAATATGATGATTATTTTTTTGTCAAATTTTGGGGAATGAGGAATTTAGGAAAAATTAATTTTTCACGAATAGACATTTTCATGAGTGGAAAAATTAATTTCAAATTTGTCATTGAAACTGACAGATTGTAGCAGACGGGTCAGAAAATGTGTCAATGTCAATATTTAATCAAGTCAGAGTATAGTGCTTGATAAAAACATTGCCCAGAATTTGATTGAAAACTAAAAAGATTGAAGAAATTTGCTGGAATTTTATGAATTAGGGGTAATAGTGGAATTATTAATCAAGAAAGACTCCTGTTTTTCTCAGTGTGTGAACACTTTTCGAAGAAAACGAGACATAGATATAAAAACACTACAAATTTACACGATCGTTGCCGTTTGTTTTATAAAACACTAGACACTTTTATACAGGAAAATTACTTTTTCTAACACACGCACCGAAACGAAAAAAAAGAAAAAAAAGAAAATGAATTCATCTGCCTCAACTTTGGGGGCCCCGATGAATCCAATTGGCCACATCCCCTATTGTTACACCACTGGGATTCAATATGGGGGATGAAAATACGAAAATATTTAGCTACATTCTCAAAAATGAATACTCGGGGGTTTTTGAGGTAGATGATTACGAATGAGGTATTATTGTTTTAAAATTGAAAATGGCGGACTAAATATGGTAGACAGATATTCAGAAAATTGAGCTACAGTCTCAAAAATGGCTACTCGGGTCATTTTGGGGCGCTGCTTACGAATCTAATGTGATTTATGTAAAATAAATAATGGATTAAAGCTGACTGATGTATCATACAATTTTGTTGTCTGCAATTAGCCTAAATATTTTTAGTTACCAGGATCAACCACGAGGAGGTTGCAGAACAAATTTGACCCCATTTTTTTTTTAACAGTTTTTTTAAATTTTTTTTTGTATTTTAAATTTTTTTCTTTTTTTGTATTTTTAAAAAATATTTTTTGTAGCATTGAAAACCAACGAAGGTTATAAACCTGCTAAATCAAACGGTAAACCAATGAAGATGATAAAAAGTAGGGAATTTTTGATTTGTTATCAAAGCATGTAGATATCATGTAGCTCTTCATGAATGATTACTGTAGTTGTAGCAAAGGTGAGGTTTACTCTGAAATTCAATATAAAAAAAGTGGTCCATACACATGGATGTTGTGCACCATGCACATTTAATAATAGCAGCGACACTGCAAAACTGGCATAAAACTTCATGATTTTGAAAGCAATACGACACTGGCGTATCGCATCGAGGTGGTTTTTCTGATGTATAACCGCTTTTGTACCATGCATATTTAAACATGTTTACAAACCTAGGTGATGAAAATTGGTTATGAATCAAAGATTGCAACTTTAAGATATTGTTTCTCAAATGTAAGTTAATCTTAAAATCATGAAGCATTACTATATTGGAAAATTGTTTCAAAAAGTTTTTTCATTGTCTGAATGTGTAAACATCGAGAGGTTGAATCATTCCAGTGGTACCAGCAGGAATAGTCTTAACTGTAATAATCTTACCATGCTTTTCAACAGAGTTCAAGTTTTTTTCCGTTTGTCCTGTCCACGAATCCAGGCACAGGAGATAACGTTCGCCAGCACATGTATTCGGTAGAAAAATGTCTTGAAACCATTGGGCTGCAAGTTTAGAAATTAATTTTCCGGACTGCGATGCAAATGTTACAATATTTTCAGCTTTGTAAATGGTTTTTTCAACAATAGGTCCAAAGCAACCGCCTTTTTCTTGCGTTACAATAAGTAAAGGAGATTTTAATAGCCCACTTGCAGTTATAATCGGTTGTATTAATTTCTAAACTTGCAGCCCAATGGTTTCAAGACATTTTTCTACCGAATACATGTGCTGGCGAACGTTATCTCCTGTGCCTGGATTCGTGGACAGGACAAACGGAAAAAAACTTGAACTCTGTTGAAAAGCATGGTAAGATTATTACAGTTAAGACTATTCCTGCTGGTACCACTGGAATGATTCAACCTCTCGATGTTTACACATTCAGACAATGGAAAAACTTTTTGAAACAATTTTCCAATATAGTAATGCTTCATGATTTTAAGATTAACTTACATTTGAGAAACAATATCTTAAAGTTGCAATCTTTGATTCATAACCAATTTTCATCACCTAGGTTTGTAAACATGTTTAAATATGCATGGTACAAAAGCGGTTATACATCAGAAAAACCACCTCGATGCGATACGCCAGTGTCGTATTGCTTTCAAAATCATGAAGTTTTATGTCAGTTTTGCAGTGTCGCTGCTATTATTAAATGTGCATGGTGCACAACATCCATGTGTATGGACCACTTTTTTGATATTGAATTTCAGAGTAAACCTCACCTTTGCTACAACTACAGTAATCATTCATGAAGAGCTACATGATATCTACATGCTTTGATAACAAATCAAAAATTCCCTACTTCTTATCATCTTCATTGGTTTACCGTTTGATTTAGCAGGTTTATAACCTTCGTTGGTTTTCAATGCTACAAAAAATATTTTTTAAAAATACAAAAAAAGAAAAAAATTTAAAATACAAAAAAAAATTTAAAAAAACTGTTAAAAAAAAAAATGGGGTCAAATTTGTTCTGCAACCTCCTCGTGGTTGATCCTGGTAACTAAAAATATTTAGGCTAATTGCAGACAACAAAATTGTATGATACATCAGTCAGCTTTAATCCATTATTTATTTTACATAAATCACATTAGATTCGTAAGCAGCGCCCCAAAATGACCCGAGTAGCCATTTTTGAGATTGTAGCTCAATTTTCTGAATATCTGTCTACCATATTTAGTCCGCCATTTTCAATTTTAAAACAATAATACCTCATTCGTAATCATCGACCTCAAAAACCCCCGAGTATTCATTTTTGAGAATGTAGCTAAATATTTTCGTATTTTCATCCCCCATATTGAATCCCAGTGGTGTAACAATAGGGGATGTGGCCAATTGGATTCATCGGGGCCCCCAAAGTTGAGGCAGATGAATTCATTTTCTTTTTTTTCTTTTTTTTCGTTTTTTAGTAACGAAAATCGTGTTAGGTGCCGAAAGGCCCATAAAATCTACTTTTCATCGGGGCCCCAAGCTTTCTAGTTACGTCACTGTTGAATCCGCCATTTCATGATAAATCCTTATGAGAAATAGAATTTTATGACAATTACGCATGCAAAATAGCGTTTTATGATAATCACGCATGCGGAATAGTGTCTCATGAGAATTACGCATGCGGAATAGACAGAAGCCCAAGCGCGTTTTCTGCTGATTGTCACTTTGCGAATGTTAACTTATTTTTATCAGCAAATGTTTTTATACTTTCGGTATACGTGTGTTAGAAAAAATAGTATGTGCAACACGGAAGAAAAGTGATTATCGACTCGTATGTTTGCATCCCTCGCCTTCGGCTCGTGCTACAAACTCACACTCGCGAAATCACTCACTTTCCTCCCTAGTTGCAGAATATACTATTTTTGACAAACTTCTCAGGGAATGGGGAATTTGCGAAACACAATTTCACCACGAGCGAGAAAATTATCTCCACGTTCGACATCAAAACTGACAGATCGTAAACAGGGTGCGGAGTCCATCTTGTCATAGCCCGAGTGGAATCCATGGTAACGGTGACGCTACTTCCGGCCTGCCATATGTTCAGGTGACGTGGGGCGGCCATCTTCTACAGAAAATCTGTCAATGTCAAAACGGGGGATCATTTTTATTTTATTTATTTATTTATTTATTTACAAGTTCCTAGGGCTATATAGCCCTCCAAGGAACCAAACAACTTGTATATAATTTGATACACCAGCTAACAAGCAATAAGAATTACAAGATATACAAAATTATAATATAAATAAAGTGCAATTGTATTTAACTAACAAACTTTAGCAAAGTAGTTCATAGAATGAAAGAAAAAAAAAGAAAAAAACAAACAAAAATGTATACATGTATATACATATAGATAAAAGAAAAATATATATATATATATAAATTAAACAATCTACTACAGTGCATAAAAGTTTTAGTTTTAACTAACGGAGAAATAGAACATAAATGATGAAGAATACAATTAGACAAATTAAATAAAAGTATAAATTGAGAATAGAAAATACTAAAGTTACATGATTGCTAAGAGAATTAACGTGCAATAATATCTACTTTTACCAAAATGTTATTTCAAATTTCGTGGTATTTAATTCAAATAAGAAATTAAAAAACTTTATCTTAAATTGGAGCTGCGAAGAAGCATTTCTAATGTTGTTAGGAATTTTATTCCACAATCGCGCTCCTCTAACTGAAAATGATGTCTGAAGTGTGCAAGTACGGTGAACAGGAATCATTAATAAGGAACTTCTTTCTCGGAGCCTACTGTGACTTGTCTGATTTAGATTTCTAAAGATAAATAATTCAAAAAGGTATTGAGGAGTCTTATTTTGAAAGATGGAATAAATCAAATTTCCCATGAAAAACTGCCTTCTGGTTGCCACATTCAATAAACCAGATTTCTTCCGAAATTTAGAAATGTGTTCGAATTTCGGAAGGTTATAAATAAATCGAATACATGCATTAAGTGATCGTTCTAATTTGTTATTTAGATCATTGGAGATATTATCATAAACTGAGCAGCAGTAGTCAAGTATAGGTAATATTAAAGTTTTAACCAGAAGTAATCGCGTTGATGTTGGTAGAGAGTCTTTGTTTCTATTTAGTTGCTGGAGAGTCATAAATATCCTTCGCGATATACCAAATACATGCTCTTTCCACGACAGTGAACGATCAAGTGTTAAGCCCAGATCTTTAACGGTTTCCTGAAACGCGATAGGAGATCCCCCTATCTGGAGGCATGGGCAT
Source organism: Ganaspis brasiliensis (assembly GCA_037103525.1). Classification (NCBI taxonomy): domain Eukaryota; kingdom Metazoa; phylum Arthropoda; class Insecta; order Hymenoptera; family Figitidae; genus Ganaspis; species Ganaspis brasiliensis. The sequence continues at coordinate 82,677 of JAZKLR010000025.1, forward strand.
GTCGAAAGTTTATCCATTGAAGGAGAACCAGAAGGGCCAAAGACCATAGCCCGAGTTTTTGATGGGTTGAGAGCAAATCCATTGACATCAGCCCATAGCGCTATAGCGTCAATATCAATTTGAACCTGTGATAGTAACTCAATCAATTTAGCTACTGATCCAGAAAGATATAATTTGAAACCATCTGCAAATTTGTGATATTTACAGAACTTAAGTTGCTTCCCAAGATCTGCTATATACAAATTGAAAAGTAAGGGGGCAAGAGAGGAGCCCTGAGGAACACCACACTCAACCCTTGCCCAATCCGAGAATTCACCCCTCCCATTAACCACCCTCTGAAACCGATTGTCAAGATAAGACTTGAACCAAGAACAAACAGAATTAGACAAGTTAAATAATTTTAATTTGTTGAGTAGCAACTTATGATTTACCAAATCAAACGCTTTGGTAAAGTCAAAAAAAACTGCAATCGTTATATCTTTCTGATCCATAGCGGTTTTAATATCATTAGTAAGTTTAAGGGATGCTGTAGAGGTACTGTGTTTTGAGCGAAAGCCCGATTGAAATGGCTCAAATAAATTATTCTGATTTAAATATTCAGTGATTTGTTTACAAATTATCTTCTCTAAAGGTTTAGACAAAGCACAAAGGATGGAAATTGGTCTAAAATCTGTAGTCTTAGAAGGATTAGATATTTTAGGGATAGGACGTATATTGCTCCTTTTCCAACATTCTGGAAATATTCCAGTTTGCAGTGAGTAGTTATAAACATGTAAGAGAATTGGGAAAATAATAGGTAAACATAGCTCAATCATTTTTATAGAGATACCATCAGGTCCCATCGCATTCGTTTTAATTTCCGCAATTGTTTTAAGAAGTATATCAGGAGAAATATCAGAGAAGAAAAATTTAGTGTCATCAAATGTATCAGAGGTGGTAGTGGGATAAGTTATAGAGGTAGTAGTTGGAGAAGGTAGGTTAGGAAGAGGATTTAGTAGAGGTTTATGGGAAAAGGTGGTTAGTAATTCTTGAGTCAGGAAATTCAAATCAGAAAGTTCTCCTTTTTTTGATGAAACGAGATTAAGTCTTCTTAAAATATGCCAAACATTTTCGTTTTTGTTTCTGTTGCGAATCACATTGTAATTGTATTTGTTAAAGGCATCTCTGATCATTGTTTGAACTAAATTACGAACTCTCTTAAATTCTGCATGTGTATCTGCATTTTTAGTTTTTTTTGCCGATTGACGCAGTTTATTTCTTTGCTTAATAAGAAGCTTAATCTCGATAGTCATCCAAGGCGAAAAATGTTTACGAGGACTCAACGAATGCAAGGGTGCGAAGATATCAAACGCTGAGTTAAGAAAGGATGTGAGTTTAGTAATTTTTCCATTAATATCAGGGTCCGAATAAATGCTCCGCCAGTCAAGAGTTGAAAGATACTGTTGAAAGTCAGTTTCCGATATAGTTTTAAGATTACGTGTTAGATTAAGAGATACAGGATCTTGAAAATGACTTCCAGAGAAATCTAATATGACATCAATTTGGTCATGATTTGATAAAAAAGAAACAGAGTGCTGTGAATATGATTCTATTTTATTCATATCATCAACAAGTATAATATCAATCCTTGTACTGGAGGAGTCAGTATGATGCGTGGAGTTATGTGGAACAATAGACAAGCCCGAAGAGTGAGCAAGTGAAAGAAAATATGCAGTTTTTGAGTTGGATACATTTAGGTTAGTATTAAAGTCACCCAAAATAACAATGTTATTATAGTTTGGTACTAAGGAAAAAATCTCATTTTCTAGATCATCTCCAAAGGACGCATTTGGTGGCTTGTAGACCACTCCTACAAGTGCATTATCTTGACAACCTTTAATCTCTAAAAATAAAAACTCAGGGGTAGGATAAGGCCTCTCGAAACTCATCGCAACCACAGAACTCCTAAGGCAATTGTTAACGTAAATACAAACTCCCCCACCCCTGCGTTGGTCTCTGTCCTTACGAAAGAGCATGTAGTCGCTAAGTTGTACAAAGTTGGAAGTAATATTAGGCGTGAGCCAGCTTTCTGAAACTGCTATAATATCATAAGAAGACTTCTCAAAAAAATGTTTAAATTCAGCAAAATGGGCAAGAAGTGATTGTGCATTAACGTGACAAATTTTTAAGGTCTCCATTTTTAATTATGTAATATATCAAGTAAATGTTATCAAAATATGGTTCGACTTTGTCAGTTATGTTGGAATCAGACATCTTTTTTTTGCAAATATAACCAAAGAAAAAATACGTTATAATTAGAAAATTGTCACAGAAGGCTTTGAGATAACAATATTTGCGGTATTCAGAAAACACCATAATAATAATGTACTTAGCGAAATGAAAAACGTAGTAATAAGTGTGAATAACAATATAACCAAAATAAAATTTAAGTAAAAAACAAAGAGTAACAACTTCAAAAAAGTATTGTAAAAAAACAAGAAAAAACTCTAGTTGCTATTTAAAATAATCTAAATCACCAAGGCAGGAAAGAAGAACTCTCCGATCACCAAACTCCTTTCGACAAAAAATTTTTCCGCCAGCCACCCAAAGAAATTTGAGTTTGTTATTTCTTCGTAAGTGTAGAGCCGCTGCATAAATCTTCCGATTCAAAGGTGTAAGGGATTCACGAAGGTAGATGAAAGATTTCTCCCTCTCAGGCCAGCCAATATCCAGCGTAGAGAAACTCTTTTTAAGTTTCCGTTGTTGAATTAATTTATCCCTGAGTTCTTGACTTGGGAGTTTGACAACAATAGTGGGATGAAATTGCCTGGACTCAGGATTTTCAGATCCAGCTTTACGAACCCGGTAGATCTTATTTATGTCACTTGTTTCTAGTTTGACATCAAGTGATTTACCCACATTAATAAAAATATTAATAAGATCCTCATTAGGTTGAACTGGAACCCCATGTATTTCTAAGGAATTCAGCAGTGCAGTTTGTTCATGAGAGTTTAAATTCTTCTCAAGCTGTGCAACCTTAGATTTAAGATCTGTTGTTTCGACCTTTAGGCTTTCCAGAGAATCAATGTGGCTCTTTGAACCGAGTTCAAGAGATTCAATTTTTTTAGAGTTTTCTAAAATATCGTTTTTTAGATCTAAAACTGTTTTATTTAGTTCTTCATTGAATTTTGTTTGACTAGACTTTAAATCGTCAATCATTTTCTCCATTTGAGCTTGATGTTTTTCTTGCCCCTGTTCTACTGCAACCCGAATTGCATCTAAGAATCCAGCCGGGAGGCCGAGTTCAGGGGAAATACTTATCGCAGGAGCAGTTTTATCACTCTGTAATGGGCTTTTTCTACTAGAGATGTCACTGATCGGACAATTTTTACATAAACTACAAATAAATGAGCTTGGGTTGTTCCTAATTTCTTCAAACTGTCTCTTACCGATATTGACATTAATGCACTCCAAGTGAAAAATTTTCTGGCACTTTGAACAGATCACAGACGAGCTAGAGCCTCTGGAAACTTGCAATTCACATGCCGTGCAAACAACCATTGAACGACAGTCAAGGTTCACAAAAAGAGAAGAAAATCGCGCACAAAGCACTTAAAAGCCGACCAAACACGTAGTCAAACTGTAATACAGTCTATAAAGAATGTTTCTAGAAATTGCTCACAATTTCAGAAGAGATTTAGAAGTTCAAAAAACAATAAAAAGTGCGAGAGTGTCAAAAAACGCGTCTACTTGATTTAGCCGGTAAAACAGTTTTTCCGCTCGTTGGAACACCGGTTCGAGTAAAACAAAGGATTAAAAAATTCCTTATCTGAAATACTATGGTCAGCCAGAGCCCTTTTTTCAAAAAAGTGTCTGGGTTTTTTTAAAAAAATTCATAAGTCCAAATTTTCGACCAGCGGAGGGGAAAGTGTTTGAAGACCACTGCAAATTTTCTCCTTCCAACAGCCTTAAAACAAATGAACACACTTTCAAATGTCATGAAAGGCCGTAGCCGGATAAGCATGTGTCTGCGGCCCCCACTCGGATTTCGGTCATATTTATGGGATTGAGTACCATCAATATGAAACTTCTTTTCGCCAAGTATTAACTTTTGGAAATTATTTTTTAAAAAGTTATGGCAGTTTTTTGAAAAAAATTAAAATTTAATTTTTTCTTAAGTGACTAAATCGATTTAATCGGCAAAAAAATATGTTATAAGGGAAGCAAAAATGCATTTAAAAAATTAACGATTAATTGTGTGCAGGGTAAGGGGTAGAAAAAAAACATTTTTACTTTCTATAATTTTTTTTTATAGTAGTTGGCTTGGAACAATTACCATATTTTTTTGTTACATTCTTTTTTATCTAAAAAGAAACATATATTTTGGGCAGCTCGATCTGAAGGGTACTTGTCTGTAAAAATGAAAAAAAACTGATTTTTGGCTCATAAAATACATAATATATCATGGAAAGGAGGGGCCAACCAATTTTTTACTTAAGTTTTTACTTCCTGTCTCATTAATGAACATCCCGAAATAAATTATGAACATACGAGTCATATATTATTAAAATTAGCCAATTATATTATATGTTTTCCTGAATAGTAATTGAGATCTTGCATTACACGGAAAGAAAGTCCTGTTAAAATTATCAGAGTCATGTTACATAGAGCTTTTGCTCATCCGATAAACTACTTTACCAACTTAGGAGGGGGAGGGGGTCGGGCTTAAACCTACGCCAATGGAGTGGGGGGAGGGGGCCTAAAAATCTGGAAAATTGGTAACGTAAATTATGGACGATCTGTTACTAGAGTTTCAGATTATTTTAACCTGAATTATGGTAAAATTAACCGGACCGTTTCTTCAATGTAGATTTGAACAATTGCTGCTTTTTCTCGCTTCTGGAGACACATTTTCTTTATACCTATGTGTACTATTACTTAATTAAGCAAATCATCTTTCTATTAAAGCATATCTGAGTTCGCGGTTGGATAGACAAACTGATGTTAGCAAAAAATTTCTCCGGTGTTACCATATTTCTTCCCTTTAGTATTTTTTTCCTAAATATTTTTTTTGAGGATATGATCATTTGTTATGTTCTACTAATAGATTTTTTATAATAAATAGGGAAAATCCGCCAAGGATGGACCCCTATTCATATTTTGCTTAAAAGTGTTTCGTTAATGAATTAAAAAGAAAACGGTAATTTATGTTTAATATTTCCTCTAAATAATTGATACGATGAAAACTTTAATAACACAGTCACCAAAAATTTGATAGATTTATTAGTTTTAAACTTCTTATTAGAATCAAAATCTGTTCCATAACAATTAAGGCAATTGGTGCAGAAACCGCGCAAGTCCAAAAGTTAATTTATTTTTCAATATCCTATGTTAATTTTAATATAAGTCAATTATATTGAATTTTTAAACTTATAAGTTAGTAGAAAATAATACAAAACGCAGAATTAAAAAAAATTCTCATATTTACAAGAAAAACAGTTTTTATTGATTCCTGAACAAATTAGATTTATGGACTTCTGCGGTTTCTGCACGAACTGCCTTAATTGTTATGGAACATATTTTAATTCTAATAAGAAGTTTAAAACTAATAAATCTATCAAATTTTTGGTAAGTGTGTTATTAAAGTTTTCATCGTATCAATTATTTAGAAGAAATATTAAACATAAATTACCGTTTTCTTTTTAGTTCATTAACGAAACACTTTTAAGCAAAATATGAATAGGGGTCCATCCTTGGCGGATTTTCCCTATTTATTATAAAAAATCTATTAGTAGAACATAACAAATGATCATATCCTCAAAAAAAATATTTAGGAAAAAAATACTAAAGGGAAGAAATATGGTAACACCGGAGAAATTTTTTGCTAACATCAGTTTGTCTATCCAACCGCGAACTCAGATATGCTTTAATAGAAAGATGATTTGCTTTATTAAGTAATAGTACACATAGGTATAAAGAAAATGTGTCTCCAGAAGCGAGAAAAAGCAGCAATTGTTCAAATCTACATTGAAGAAACGGTCCGGTTAATTTTACCATAATTCAGGTTAAAATAATCTGAAACTCTAGCAACGGATCGTCCATAATTTACGTTACCAATTTTCCAGATTTTTAGGCCCCCTCCCCCCACTCCATTGGCGTAGGTTTAAGCCCGACCCCCTCCCCCTCCTAAGTTGGTAAAGTAGTTTATCAGATGAGCAAAAGCTCTATGTAACATGACTCTGATAATTTTAACAGGACTTTCTTTCAGTGTAATGCAAGATCTCAATTACTATTCAGGAAAAAATATAATATAATTGGCTAATTTTAATAATATATGACTCGTATGTTCATAATTTATTTCGGGATGTTCAATAATGAGACAGGAAGTAAAAACTTAAGTAAAAAATTGGTTAGCCCCTCCTTTCCATGATATATCATGTATTTTAGGGGCCAAAAATCAGTTTTTTTTAATTTTCACAGACAAGCCAACTACTATGAAAAAGAAATCATAGAAAGTAAAAATGTTTTTTTTCTACCCCTTACCCTGCACAAAATTAATCGCCAATTTTTTTTAAATGCATTTTTCCTTCTCTTATGGGTAATTTCACTGATTTCGTCTGAGGGCTGTTGCTGACATATTTTTAAAAAATCTTGTTTTAATATATGTGGAACTCAATGAATTTCTACGTTCATTAGCTATAATATTATAAAATAAATTTTAATTTCTTCGATGATATTATTAATCAAAAATAGGATGTTCACTACATGATTTCGTAACCTCCAATTTTTCTTTTTTTTAAAAACGTTATTATTAAAAAACTACTTAACAATATGTGTTCTTACTTACAAGAAACATAAATCACTTTATTATAAGCTCAAAATATTTTGAAACTTTGCAGATATTTTATTCTTAATATAATTTACCTGCTATTAAAATTTGACGAGGGTATTTTGCTTTGTTTTGAAAATATTAAATTTGAAAAAATTTCACTCAAAAAGGTTAATTGGAGTATTTAAAATATTTTACATCTCTCTTTTCTGATGAAATAACAGAGAGATGTGAAATTGTTTTGCTAACTTCAAGTCCTTGAATTAACCTTTCTGAGTAAAAAATTTTCAAATTTAATATTTCTGAAACAAAGCAAAATACCCTCGTCAAATTTTAATATCAGGTAAATTATATTAAGAACAAAACATCTGCGAAGTTTTAGAATTTTTTGAGCTGACAGAAAAAAATTACAAGTTTTAAAAAATTATGAAATTTTGTAAACGAAAAAATTTTTAAATTTAATTATAATCATAACATAAAACAATTTTATAATATCATAATTTCTATAGATATAGAATAAAGTGATTTATTATGGCCAATGGACGTAGAAATTCATCGAGTTTCACATATATTAAAACAAGATTTTTTAAAAATTTGTCAGCAACAGCCCTCAGACGAAAGTCAGTGGAATTACTCTTATAACATATTTTTTTGCCGATTAAATCGATTTAGTCACTTAAGAAAAAATCAAATTTTAATTTTTTTCAAAAAAGTGCCATAACTTTTTAAAAAATAATTTTCAAAAGTTAATACTTGGCGAAAAGAAGTTTCATATTGAGGGTACTCAATCCCATGAATATAAACGAAATCCGAGGGGGGGGGGGGGGGCCGCAGACACATGCTTATCCGGCTACGGCCTTAAGAACATTTTTAATCCAAATTAATGTCATTTTTGAACTTCTACGTTTTAATTCTTCTGGAAAGAATTCATCTGGACCCATTTTTATTCCTTTTAGTTCCTGATAAAAATTGTACGCATTTCAATTCCGATACATGAGTTAGAAATGAACTCAATTTAATCCTGCTTCATTTTAATTCTGATAGGGTAGTTAGAAATGAAATCAATTTAATCCCGCTTTCTTGCTCAAAAATATACAATCAATTAAATTCCGTTTAAGACAAAAAACTTGGTAACAGTTTAATTCGTTTCAATCAAACGGAATTAAAACAGATTAAGATGTTTGAAAAAATGACGAATATTGATATCGCTTTCTATTCCAATCAATGTCATTTTTTAACTTTTTCGTTTTCATTTTAATGTATTTTAATCAACCTCTTCTTGCCGGGATGGATTATGACGTCACTGGTATAGGCAAAATTCGTCCGTAACTTTTCTCTTAAAATATTAAATATTTTGTCATGAAACTTGGTAGAATTACTTAAAATGACATTAGGAAGGTCTCTCAGACCCAAGTTTGTTTGAATTTTGTCCCAAAATTAATTTTGTGAACTTTTCGAAAAAAATTCAATATTTTTTAAAAATCACTTTTGAGCCAAAATCCAAACAGATTTGGGTCTGAGAGATCTTTCTAATGACATTTTAAGTAATTCTTCCAAGTTTCATGATAAAATATTCAATATATTAAGAGAAAAGTTACGGACAAATTTTGCCTGTACAAGTGACGTCATACTCCATCACATGCCCTTAAACATAAAATTATTTAAATTATTTAAATTATTTTAAGTTTAATTTCAAAACTAAAACTTATTTATTGTAAAGGCTTTCAGCGGCAAAATTACCACCAAAATTCAATGTAATTCTCTTCCACTTTACTTTCACTTCACTTCTATACACGACGGACGCTAAAGTCTCCTTATAAGAATTTTGTCCCTAGATCACTCCCAGGAACTACTGGAAACCCTTAAAATTCGTGAAACACTATTAATAGTTGTAAGAAATTACTTATAATTTTATCCAATACGATATTTCGCGATTTATCTAAAAAAATAGTGGTGCCCACAACCGAACTTTGAAATCATGTTAAAACATCATGAAAAAAAATTTTGGTTGTAAACATTGTTGTGATACTCGGTATTGGATAACAAAATATATTATATTTACTGTGTAAATATGCATTAAACATACATTTTTGGTTGATTCGCTTTGATTTGTGCCACTTTTAAAAATATTAAAAAAAACTTTTATTTTAATTTCAACGTGTAAAAAATTAAATTTTTTGCAGCAAAAGGCACAGGTGTCCGTTCAATTTTGTATTCTCGCAAAAAATTACGTGCGGTCGTACCACACACTTGACATTTGTCACATTTGACCAATATTTTTTCTGTCAAAAGTTTCGCAGGGGTGCCCACAACCGAACCTTTTCCCTTACTAATTCAAAATATGTGTATTAACTTTTTGTCTCTCGAAATTACAATAATAGAAAACAAGGGAACACAATCTCTTTTTTTTAAAAGAACTATTATGATCGTACCTCGATTCTCCCTAAATTCTTACGTTTTATTACAAATATAGAAATTCAAAAAAGCAAATTTACTGTAGGGTAAACCAGACAGTTGTCGGCCACCCTACAGTTGTCGGCCACCTCACCGAAAAATGTGAATACTGTTTTAAATTTTAAAACAAAAATTTTTTTCTTTAAGATTCTGGTAAGTATATGATTTGTCGTTAGAAATACGTTGGATTTATTACACAGTGCAACACCAAAAATCAAACCGCATCGGACTATTTTTTTCTGCATATATACCTAAACAATAGCAAAACCCTAGCTGGGTTTTTAAAAGTTAGCTCGAATTTCGTTTTTATGACCGTTTGTACATTTCAAGTTTCATACCCAAATTTTGACTTTAAAAATGTTTTCTTTCTTATATATTCCGTTTATATCATCATGATTCTTTATAGAACTACTTTTAATGTACAAATAAACCTTTTTATGCACAACATATGTTTGAAGAAGGTAACTGTTTAGATCAAATGTTCAAAAAATGTCGATTTTCAAAATTTTTCATTCTAATATTGAAGATTTTTATAATTTCTTGGTACTTTTTTAGCTAAAAATGTAGTAAAATGTACTAAAAAAAGTAATTTATGAAATACAAACAATAAAGTGAACTTGAAGTTTGTTGATTGGGTAAAGAAAATATTTTTGTACGCGATTTTCACAAAAATGATATAGCATCTGCAAAGCACTTTGTTTGTTCTAGCCGAATAAAGACTACTGTTAACATTGAAGTTCTGTTGTGATCGCTGGTATCTTGTTTGTTTTGTTCCGAGAATCTTTAACCTAGATATTGGTTAGAGGCTTATTTTCTCAGTGTATTATAGAAAACTACTGCGAAAGTGTAATTATCAGATGAAGCTAGTGCGCATGTGTAACTATTATAGAGAACTTGTGCGCATGTGTGTCTAGCATATAAAACTAGTAAGGATGTGTAACTGTCATCAAAAACTAGCTTAATCACAATATTGAGCAGAAAAATTGTTATATATTTTTTTCCTGAAAGTATACCTATCTTATAGTAAATTCCTCACTGGGTCTGTAAAAGTTAGCTTGAATTTCATTTTTATGTAGGTTTGTAGTTTTCAAGCTTCAAGTTATTTTGGCTTAAACTAAAAATATACTCAAATTTTGACAGTTAGATCGATTTTTTTTAGATTGTATTCGATTTATATCTTCACAATTCTTTGTAGAAGTATTATTATTAATGAAAATTTAACTCTGTGAACATTTTACACCATAAGAGACGTTAGAAAAAAAAAAAAAAATTCGAGGAGAGATGGATCCTCCGAGGAGAGATAGGTCAAGAAGCAAAAATGTGTCTTTCTAACGTATTTTATCCAAGTATTGACTGTTAATTGCCTATTTTAATCTTATAGATACTGCAAAATGGTGTGAGGAAGCACATATAAAAACTGTTTGTGAACTGAGTTGAGATATGAATGAGTGAAAAAACCACATATATATCATAAAAAGTGAAAATATCCCTTATTAATTATAAATGAAAATTTTACTTGTTCCTATATAAAAAAATTGTAAACTCGTGGAGAATCAATATTATTTTTTACTTAGTCATATTCATAGAGAAGTGGACCACCCCTTCTCAAACATCGAAAAAAAGTATTGTGCGCGATAAATTAATAACAATACTTTTTGAACTTTTAGTCGATGTATAATGACACACTAACTGACAAACAACCAGATAAGTGAGTAAAAAAGACTCAAAATGTCGAGAAGTGATTCATCTCTCCTCAACTTGCCCAACACTACATTTTTTTGCAAAATTAGTTCTAAAATGTACCGCGGAAAAGATCGAACAGATAACACAGACATACAAAAATTGTTTTGGCCGAGACATTACACTAGTGTATTTCTACTAAGAATACAACTAGTGTAGTTTTCTCCACTGACACTGAAAAAATGGTATTTTTTCTTTAAGAATTATTCTTGACGTCTATTTTAAAATAAAATATTCTTCTATTAAGAATATAATATTCTTAAAATAATAAGAATGTTTTTAAGAGATGAAGCTATTCTTAAATTAAGAAGCATGTTCTTAAATTAATAATATTTTCTTATGTGCTAAAGAAAATCCTTCTAGATTTAAGAATAAACTTATTAATTTAAGAACAAGCTTCTTAATTTAAAAAAATTCTTCTTAAAATAAGAATATTATATTCTTAGTAGAAGAATATTTTATTCTTAAATAGGCGCCAAGAATAATTCTTTAGGAAAGTGTTAAAATTCAAAATAAAATGCAGTGGATTGAAAGATAGTAAAAATACAAAAACTAGTGGAAAACTTAATTGTATTTATTATAACCTTAATCTTTACAAAGAGTCTTTTCGACTTTAAAATACGGAAAAATTAATAATGTCAATTTAATACTGTTCTTCAGTGTCAGCGGAGAAAAACACACTAGTTGTATTTTTTGTAAAAATACACTAGTATAATGTCTCTGCCAAAACATTTTTTATGACTGTTTCAACTGTTCAGTCTTTGCCGTGATATATTTTTCAAAAGTTATTGCAAAAAATTCAGTGTAGGTTATGAAAAAATGAATTTTTGGGCAAATTTCATATAAAAACATTTTTTTAAATTAAATAAGCAAACTATAAGTTCACATTATTGTTTGTATTTTATGAACTATTTCTTCGAGTGTTTTATTACATTTTTACTAGAAGAAGTAACAAATTTTTTTTTGTACTTCCAAAATTAGATTGAAAAACTTTAAAAATTGTCATTTTTCGAAAATTTAATATAAAAAATTGTCTTTTTTTAAAATATGGGTTGTTTATAAATGGGATCATTTGTACATTAACAATATTTTTACAAAGTATTATGAATATAAAAATCGAATACAATCGAAAAAAATCGACTTAAAAGTCAAAATTTGAGTATATTTTTAGGTTTCCAAATAGTGTTACGTTTTTAGACAGAAGTCTTTCCAAATATATCCTAAGTTCCTCCTTTTAAATTTGGTTTAAATTAAGAATCCTAATTTGGGATGAGGACAAGTCAATGAGAAGCTAAGACGTTTTGAGAATATATATTTATTATAAAACAAAGTCAAAAATAAGGTTATATATATATGTATAAATATCACTTAATTGGGCCTTACTTTTGGAAGAAAAAGATAACGATGTAGGCTTCGAGTCGAACTTGCAGTGGTTTATTCGGCGTGAATCTCGAGGTTGATGACTTGATAATGTGCTGCAGAGGTGATAAGACTCCAGACAGATTGGTGGCAGAACTAGACGTAGATTCTTCGTGGCACGCTCTTCAAATTAGAAGATAAAGCGTTAACGCAATGCAAGTCAATTTCATTTTAATATCTTCAATATTATGTTTTTAATAAACTATTTTATATTAAGAAATAAAAATAATTTTATTTATTTTAAATTAAATTAGAAGTTTAATTATATTATTATTTCTTTGAATAAAATTGAATATATTAAAAGTTTATTTTTAATAATTATATTTATAAAAAAATTTATTTTTATTAAAATTTTTTATTTCACTAATTAATTAATTAATTCACTAATTTTGTTTAAGTAAAACACTGGGTTGAACTGAACCAAACTATTTTATTCACTTAGTTTGATATGATAAGTTCCTAATCTCTTTTTGTTTATTAATTAATTTATTTTGAATTAATGGCTGAGTTGGTTCGGAAAAGATCAAGTCAAAATCTTAATAATTCGAGTATAACTAAGACTGGTTCAAAACTGGTGTAGCACTGAGTTTACCTCGTTCAATCGGCAAAAATGAGTGTTTGTCAAACTAGGGTAGACGAATAACTTGACTGACGAAATAAAACTGATTCTCTTAACAGATTCTCGAAAATAAAACGGACTGGAATAAACTAAAGCACTCTCTAACTGATACTAACTGTCACTAACTGTCTTCTTATCGTTTTGTCTGTCCCTTTATAGCCGAGAAAGGTGAAGGTTAATAGTCGTTTTTTGATCATGTGCCACCCGCGTCTCCGCTGCAGTTCATGAATCTTCACCGACTTCCTCACCGACTTCCCCTCAGATTTTGGCCCTTTTGCCGCAGTGTGCAATTCAAATCTTCCTCATCTTCTCCCCGGAACCTCTTCATCAGAATAATCGTAAGTCGTTTTCTCTAATTTCCTTACGCCGCAAACCCCGCATCAGACTAGTACTTGATTCGTAAAAAACCATCGTATTGTTGTACGCATCATAGAAATGTATTATGTCATCGTTATCTTATTTCTTTTTAGTGAGCCCAATTACAGCGTTTAATATTATGTACCTTTCATGTTGATAAAATAATATAAGAATACAAAAGAATATATAAGAAATAATATGTTAATTGATACAATGTAAATATATGTATAAAGTAATATATATATTTATATAATATAAATGTATATATATATATATATATATATATATATAAGTTACGGACGTAACAATAGCTTGAAGCTTGAAAAATACAAACTGACATAGAAATGAAATTCAAGCAAACTTATACAAACCCAGTAAGGGTTTTACTATTAGATAGGTATACTTTCAGAAAAAAATAGTCTGATGCGGTTTGATTTTAACCTGTAACTGCCGGGTTTTAATGAAATTTACTCGCCTTTAAAAATTCAAAACTGATGTGCTTATAGCTTAAATATATCATATGGAAAGTTCCAATTACACCTAGAGCCTAAATATAGGCTTTCCGGCGGCTAACGGAATGGAAATAATTTAACATCAATTTTACCCCTTAAAATCAAACGAATTAGCTTGAAACTTGTTACTCGGGGGTTTTTGGGGTCCCTGATTACGAATCTGATGTTAGTTTTTCAAAATACAAAATTGCGGATCCAATATGGTGGACGGTATTTAAAAAAAACCATTTATAATGCTTGAAACTTGTTACTTGGGGTTTTTTGTGGTCGCTGATTAAGAATCTGATGCTAGTTTTTAAAAATACAAAATAGCGGATCCAATATAGTGGACGGTATAAAAAAATGCTTGAAACTTGTTACGCGGAGGTTTTTGGGGTCTCTGATTATGAATCTGAAGTCTGATTTTCAAAATTCAAAAAGGTGGATCCAGTATGGAGGACGAATTTTTTAAAATTCATTGGATTCGCTTGAAAATTGTTACTAGAAGGTTTGCGAACTCGCTAGTTAAGTATCTAAAGTCTGATTTTTAAAATTCAAAATGGAGGATCCAATACAGGGGACAAATTTTTTAAAATCTATTGAACTCGCTTGAAACTTGTTACTTTGAAGTTTTCGAGGTTGTTGATTACGAATTCAAATCTCTTGACAAGTGATCATTTAATTTTATCATGATCATGTTTATTGTAAAAAAAACTTTGCGTATCCTTCATGTGCTTTTGCAAGTGTATAAATATTTTTTGCATTTAAAATAGCATTTTCTGATGTGGCTTATAAGATACTACGAGTGGCTTTCGTCTTCAAGGTATCTACTAAGCGTTACATGATCCTTTTCCAAAATATCAAGTTTTAAGCATGTTAAATAGTTTTAAAATATTGTCCACCATATTGGATCCGCTATTTTGTATTCTTAAAAACTAGCATCAGATTCTTAATCAGCGACCCCGAAAAACCCCGAGTAACAAGTTTCAAGCATTATAAATGATTTTTTTTAAATACCGTCCTCTGTCTTTTCCAGTCATGGAAGAACTCTTTTCTCGTAAGGCAGTTGTTGTAGCATTCCAAAAGAATGTGGAGTGAAGCAACGATCACTTAATTAAGGATCTCCGTGCTTATTCCATCGATTCTAGGCGCCTTGTCTGGCTTCAATCTACTGTCTGTATTCTGTAGTTCTGTAAGAGTTAAAAGTTCATCTTCAGCGACTTGACATTTATTCCAGTCTTGTTAACGATTTTATAAGTCAGACCCCATGGGTTATTTTGGACTTTTCCGATTAGGTCTTTCCAGCTCTTTCTTTTTGCGGCGCGTATCTCCTTCCTGAGGATTTTTTTGGCCTCTATATATATGTCTCCTTCAGCAGAGGATCTCCGTTAGTACGGTCAAATCTCCTTCTTGCTTTGAGGCATGCCTTTCGCAAAGAGGCCAATTCCTCTGACCACCAGTATACATTTCTTCTTCTTGGGGTTGTACTTCTACGACGCGGCATGGACGTATCGCATTCGGTGACAATAATATTTTTCACCGTCCATACCTCCCCTTCAAGATTATTTGGCCTTTTCACCCATCCCAGCTCCTCAATGATGCGGGATTCTTCAAAGGACTTGCCGAACTTCTCCTTGTCGAGTTTCTTGATGTTCCACTTTGGGCAGTTCTCATGAAGAACTCCCTGGTTCCTGACCCTGAGTGTGGCTCCCCTGGAAACTGAAAACTCGATATACTGGTGGTCACTGTGGGTATAATCCTCCAGGACGCGACAATCTTTAATACGTTTATTTAGGAGGGTTGTTGTGATCTACAAATCAATTATCGATCCCTGACCGTTTCTCCTAAGTGTCTAAGACCTCCTCTGGTTTGCAACCATCAGGTTGTTCCTGGAGACCATTTCTTCGACCAAGGTTCCTCTTTTATCGAGCCTTGTCTCACCCCATTCTGATGGCTTAGCATTGAAGTCACCTGTAATGAGGGTATCCAACCTGGATTCACTAAGGCTCGTTTCGAGGTCATAAATTTGATCTTCGAAAGCTGACAGTTGATCGTTGGGTGAGAAATAACAACTATGCATACATATTCCTGACATTTTCACCCACACAAATCCAGATCTGTATGGCTGCTCTTCCAGATTTATCTTGATACCAGGGAGCATGACCGTTTTTTCTGTTCTACTCAGTGCAGAACAATACGTCGATCTTTTTCTTTTCTCTGGCTGTTTGCATGAGTAGGTCCTTGGGCCTCCTGCCTTTTATGCAAATTAATCTGCAGAAACTTAAGGCTTTTGCCTGCTTCTGTTTCTGCAGTTCTGCGTTATAAACCGGACAGGAAGTACTACCGGCCCAGTGCTTTTTGTCAGTTTAGTCCAGATCTTCGCAAGCGGTGCACTTGGGCTCATAAACTGTACAGCTATTGGCCTGGTGACCTGCGCCGCCGCATCTCCGATAGTTTTGAATCCTATCGGGGACTTTGCAGGTGCGGGTCGGGTGGTCATATGCCATGTATATTTGGCATCTCCTGACCTCCAAGTGCTTACGAATTGGGGCATTGATCTAACCAACCCGGGTTTTTTTCATCTTCAGCAGACTATTATTCTCTGCCTCAGGTAGGGGTACCAATGCCAACATTGCTCCGCGGAATATCAAAACAATGCTGATGGACCTTTCCGGGTTAGTGAAGGCAAGCTTTTCCTTAAGAGCCTCAGCAACGTCCTCCTTGGAGGCTGCTTCATCAAGGTCCCTGATCTCTAGTGTCACGAAAGCTGATATCGTGGCCCTCTCTTGAAGGGCCTGGGTCAACGCTCTCGCGAACTGGGACGTGTTTCTTCCTTTTTTGAGGTCAAAGAGAAACTCGTTGAGCGTTCTCCGTGTCCTCAAAACCTCTGCTCCTGAGTCTTCAGGGCTTTCTTTAAGTCTTTTAGGATTTCAGCGTAGGAATTAGGATCCTTCGCTGAAATCATGACTGCTTCTGTTTGCCTCAGCCTCTGGAAAGGCACTTTTTCTTTGGGAGCCGTCTCGGCTTGCTTCTTCTTATTGGCTTTGTAACGCTCATGAGCCTCTTTTTTTGTCTCTGAAAAGATCAAAGCCTTCTTTATCTTTGCCCGTAAGAAGCTGTGGGGGCTAGGTACCAGAGGGCCCGACGGCCATTTCTACGCTCGAAAGGACCTGCGCCCAGGTCCGCTAAGGATGAGGGCCCTGGAGCTTTTTCTCTGGAGCTTTTTGCTCTGGAGACTCAGAACTCTTTCCCTTTCTAGGGGTTTTTCCTGAAGGAGACCCTGGTGCTCGCCTTTTTTTCAGAGGTTGTCTGGATGCCTCTTTTCTCGCCCGTTGTTCTGATTGCTGTGTGTTCGATTTTGTAATCCGCAAATTTTTACGAATTACCGGGAACACGCTTCCCAGTGCAGTCAGTCCATCCTGCATTTCCCCGCTAATGTTCCTTTGTCTGAAACAAGCACAGCGCATAATGGACAGGACTTCCTGAACAATCTTCAGCTGAAACCCGATAGTTTTAGCAAGTTGCTTATTTTCATCCGCTTTAGAAGACTATGGCTTTTTCCATAAACTCCTTCACATCTTTGCCGAAAAACTTCGACTTATCATGATGAACATCTTGATGATCATAAGGTGGCTTTCTCCTTTTCAATACCAGCAACTTGTATGGTTGGAGCTTTCCCAGCTTTTGCTGCAGACGAGGCGCCGTCTGCAGCACCCGAGGTTTCCGCGCCTATAGTTGCGAGTACTTCTGATCCAATAGGACCGAGTTCTACCTCCATTCTTAGCTCCTCGAAAAATTATCCAATAGTTTTTTCCATAATACCATGTTTACTAGCGCCTGGTGCGTAAAGGGCGGGTCGCCATGATTGGGAGCGGGTGTACCCTCGGATACTGCGATCCTACCCCAGTTCCCTGGCCAAATCTAAGCGTTTAGCCGTTCCCGGAATACAAGGACGGAACGGACTCGACCGTAGCAATGCAGATTCCAATCTCTGCATACATTACGCATAGAGATGGGACCTGACAAATCTGACTGAGAAAATGACTGTAATGTCTGTAATTCTCCGTCTTTGTCCGTCAGGCCTGTCAAAGTTGACAGACTGTTATTTTAAGGAATTTACATTGTTTTTAATATTTTGATAGTTGTAATTACACACGAAAAGTAAAAAATTAAGAATTTTTGAGAAATAACTTTCTTGAAAATTGCGAGAAAGTATGAATTAACTAAAACGATGACTATGTTATGATCACATAACCTAAAACTTTGAAAAAAATTGCAGGAATTTTAAAAATTATATTAATTAGTTTTGAAAGACTATAAATTAATTACGTAATGGTCATAAATGTTTTAAAACTATAATTTGTCAATTAAATTAGCTCCTGATATCAAATTGAAAATTATATTGAAAAATTAGTGTAAATTATTATTATGAGTTTGGTTTCATTTGAAAGATAATTTTTCATAAAATTTGTCAGTATTATTGCACACTTGTTTGTTATAATGTTTTGGGAAAGTTGAAATATGTTTATGAAATAATGTAAAATCATTATTTTTCGCGGAAAAGAAATTTTCGTCCAAGTATTTCTATTCGTGTATTTTCGAAATTTTTTTCTACAATATTTTAACAGTTTTTAATGAGTTTTTTTGAAATCTGTATAGACATATTTAAAACTAAGTTTTGCTTCTACCGAGATTAAAAATTTCTTTTATAATTTTGCGGAGAACTAAATTGTTTTAAAAATTTATGTTACAGATTTTCTTCCAAAATTTTTTCTACGAGATTTTAACAGTTTTTAATTAATTTTTTAACATCTGTAGCATTTTTAAAATTAAGATTTTCAAATACTAAAATTAAAAAAGTTGTCCTTATTTATTTAATTTATATTAATTTTTCAAACCAATTAAATATTTTTCAATTATTTTAACATTTTTGTTCTCACTTCACCTTTAGCTTTCTTCCTAATTTATAAGAAAAAATTGTTTAATAAGAATATTGATAAGTCAGTCAAATTTGATGGGAATTCATCTTTAAAATGTATCCAACCATATTAATAATCGTTAATATTTTATATATTTCTTAAAATTTTGGAAAACATCTAAATATACAATATTTTTACAATATAATATGTTTTAAATAACTTTCGAAATAAAAATTATTTCCACAAGATATTTGTGTTCTATTAAAAATATTTTATGATAATAAATGAATAAAATTTCTAACAAAAATATACAAGCATAGTAAAACATTCAAGGTTATGTTCCACATAAAAATACGTATTTGACATATTTCACATATAATTGTGTTTATAACAGACAATAAAAACAATAATAATAATGATAACAGTAATAACAACTATAAAAATCCTTTTTATTTTATTTGAGACAAATAAATAATAAAAATATGAATCTGTCCGGTCTGTGCATTTGTCAACATGGTGACCGTCATTCACCTTTAGCTTTCTTCCTAATTTATAAGAAAAAATTGTTTAATAAGAATATTGATAAGTCAGTCAAATTTGATGGAAATTCATCTTTAAAATGTATCCAACAATATTAATAATCGTTAATATTTTATATATTTCTTAAAATTTTGGAAAACATCTAAATATACAATATTTTTACAATATAATATGTTTTAAATAACTTTCGAAATAAAGATTATTTCCACAAGATATTTGTGTTCTATTAAAAATATTTTATGATAATAAATGAATAAAATTTCTAACAAAAATATACAAGCATAGTAAAACATTCAAGGTTATGTTCCACATAAAAATACGTATTTGACATATGTCACATATTTCACATATAATTGTGTTTATAACAGACAATAAAAACAATAATAATAATGATAACAGTAATAACAACTATAAAAATCCTTTTTATTTCATTTGAGACAAATAAATAATAAAAATATGAATCTGTCCGGTCTGTGCATTTGTCAACATGGTGACCGTCATCTGACGGAGAATGTCGGTCAGACTATAGTCTAGTCCCATCTCTAATTACGCACTTCCCGATCAATCCCCAAGGGGCTGGCTCCTGACACCGTACCGCAGACCTACATTGGCAGAACTAGACTCGTACCTGCCACGGTTGGAAACGCCGTGACAGGACTTATTACTCTCAGTGTACTGCAAGTACGGTGCCGATCGGTACTAGATTACTTTCTGAAAAGCAAAATGTTGTATACAATTCATAAAATTTGTCCATTTCCCTGATTATTATAAACAAATTAAAACACTAGAGGCCTATATTTTTTTATTTTTTAATACGAGGTTTGGAAAATGCGTTTACGCACTATAAAGAACACCTTACAATGAATAATGCTAGCTTCATTTAAAGAGGGTGCTCTCCGTCTGTGGGACTCGAGTCCAGAGAATAGTTTACTTGGGAATATAAATATTCCTCCGTAAGTTTGTCTCTGGGTAATACCCACTAAACCTTCCTCGCTTTATAGAAGTATTTAACACTCAGCGTGACGATGGGGCTAAGCAACCAACATCGCCTAGTGCTAACTCCACCCATAGCCATAGATCCCTCAGCCCAGCATCAGATCTCGATCAGCTGACAAATCTAGGGGGGTAAGAACCCCCACCAATCAACCGCGGACTTCGAAATTATGACAGGTGGAGTATTCTATACGGATTTCTTCCCTACCCTGTTACCTTCGTTTGTATCTAGTTTAACCTTGGTTCCTTTCCCTGCGACCATTGATGTCCTTGGTTTTCATTACCTGGGTAATGAAAGATTCAATGTGCTGCCACGAGTCTACATTCCTTAACATGAGGTCAATCATGTTTTCGGGGGTGACTTCAGTAGCCACCACCCGATACATATGTTGCCTTCTCTCCTCCCAGTATCTACAAACAAAGAGGGTGTGCTTTGCGGTGTCCACAGGGGCGTTGCAATAGGATCATGATCCCTCTCTTCTTAATGTAAAACGTTTCAAATACTCGTTAAAACAACCATGACCTGTTAGCGCCTGCATTAGGTAGTAGCTAATTTCTCCATGCCCTTTTTCTATCAATTTAGCGAGGTGGGGAATAAGGCGGTAAGTCTACCTTCCGGTAGATTCCCCATTCCATCTCACCTGCCACTCCTCGACTAATCTACTCCTTGCAATTCTACGAATCTAGGCTTTTAGACGCTGTCTATCCTCTTCTGGGAGCGAGTTTGCCCGATCTTTGATGTGAAAATAGACATATTGTCTTTCCCTAGCCAATAGATCTATCGGCGAAACACTCGCCAGGACGTGGACAGCGCTAGTAGGTATAGTCCGGTAGGCTACGACTATTCTCAACAGTACTATTCTTTGGGTTGACCACGAATGTTAGGCATAAGCCGGGAAATATTTCCTCCACATTGGATGGCTTTGATCGTCGCAGATTTTAAATGTTGGTTGAAGCTAAGTTTCTTATCCAACTCGACGCCCAGGTACTTTATGGTGTTACTCTTTTTTACTTCAGTCTCATAAATTTCAATAGGTGGGGCAACAAAGGATCTCCGGTTTGTGATAAGCAGCGCGTCGGTCTTCTCTAAGGCCATTTACAGGCTATTGGCGTCCATCCAGCGTTTGACTCGTCGCAGAGTTTCATTGACCTTTATGCCAAGGATTTCTGTACTTTGCGCACTGCATACGATAATTTTGTCGTCCACGAAGCCGAATGATTTGGTGTCCTTAGGTAGTTTCATTTGCAGAGAATCATCATACATACATCATATTTCCAGTCCATAAAGAACCTTCCAGCCCCGAGGCAGTCATTCAAAGGGTTAAGAAGTTTAGGATATACATCGATCACCAATTTCAGGATCCTGTTGGGTATTCCATCCATCCCTGGCACCTTGCGAGATTTTAACCCTTTTCCCGCAATTCTGAGCACTTCGAGCGAGAAGAGATTTTCGCTTTGTACTAGGCAAGAAGAATAGTCCTCTCTAGACCATGGTTCCACATATGGGAATAAGGCACATTATTTCCACATAAGGAAATAATCTGTCGGACTTAATCAGGTTTGTGTAGACTAGGGGTCTGTTGTTTAATAACCAATTTCTTGGTCAGAATCTTAAACGCCAGTCCCCATGGGTCGTTTTCGACGTCGCTCATTAAGTCTTTCCTGCACTTCCGTTGGCTACGCCTTATTTCCTGCTTAAAAGCCTTTTTTGTTTTATGTCATTCCAGCTCAAGCGATGTGTCCTCCTTTGAGCGGGTATATCTCCGTCTCGCTTTATTGCACTCATCTTTTAGAATGTCCAATTCATCGTTATACCAGTATGTTGAGTTCTTCCTGGTATAATCGCGTCTTCGTCGGGGCATAGAGTGGTTGCAAGCTGCAATCACCTCACACCTCGCGGCACGCACCTTATCTTCAACCGTTTTCGGTTCCTTTACCCAGCCAAGTTCGGAGATCAGCTTGGCTTCTTGCAGGTACTTTCTTGCTTTATCTCGATTCCATCAAGATAACGAACTCAATATACTGGTGGTCGCTCAAGGTTGTTTCATCGAGCACACCTCAGTCCTTAATCTTTCGTGTCAAACTAGGCGAGGCAATTGAGAGATCCAAAATTGATCCCGATACACCACCCCAAAATGTAAACTCCTGGCCCCGGTTCCCAACAACCAGGTCATTTATGGCCACCATTTCGCTTATCAAAGTGCCTCTCTTGTCTACACTGAATTCACCCCACTCAAGACACTTACCATTGAAGTTTCCCGTTATGAGGGTCCTCCCGCCAAAAGCTTTTATGCTTTCTTCAAGATATTGCACTTCAGCTTCGAAATCTTTAAAGCGATCGTTCGAAGAAAAGTAGTGTCTATCCAAACAAACCCTCTGTCAGTCTCCAGGAAATTGCTGACGCTCAGAGCCAGGTTGCACACTTGAATCCCAGATGTACATGTTCTGTCCTTATATTAAACAGAGTGGTTCGGTTTCTTACACTGTTCACTGAAAAACAGTATATCGACCTCCCTCTAAATGTGCGTTAGAAGCATGAGATCTTTCGTGAGCTTCCCCTTGCCAAGGTTAATCTGAAGACACCTTAGCTCCTTCTTTTCAACTTGTTAAGTTCTGCTCTATAGATAGGGCAGGACCAACTTCCCGGACGGTGTTTGATATCCTTCATTCCTTTGTCGGAGCACGCGGTACAGTGGAACTCTACACTGCAGCCCTTGCTCTGATGGTCTTGACTTCTACACCTCCAGCAGGCTTTGCTCCTATCCACGCCACTGCAGATCCTTGTCAGGTGTCCATAGCCCAGGCACTTGAAGCACCTCTCTACTTCCAACCTGGCCCGGATTCTGTAGTTGATTCATCTGACTTTCACCTTGCCAGCTTTCAGCAAAGTTTCGGCACATGCTTCCTGAAGTTGCAGCACCGCCAACTTGTTTCAGCTCGGAGGGTGAAGAGGAGGCATGACACATCTAGGTTGGTCTTGCCCAATGCCTTCTCCACTGCTTCTACCACGTCTTTCACCTCAGTGCTCTCGTCCAGGTCCCTGATTTCTAAGGACCTTTTCAAAACCACTGCTGTGACCTCTCCTTTTTCCTCGAAAAGTAGGTCAGGGCCCTACTTAGACACGCTCGGTCCACTCTGCTCTTAAGGACGAGAAGCATGTCTTTCTTCATCGTCCTCCGGATCGTCAGAACCTCCGTGTTGGTCTCGGCAGGATTGACCACCAACTTCATGTGATTCTGTGCGGCAGCGAAGGAAACGTTATCCTTCAAGGCCACTCTGAAAGCGTCGTTCCTTCACGGTTTTATTTCATTGGAGGTCTTCTTTTTTGACTCTAATTCTGCCTTCCTTCTTGCGGTTTCACCCTTTTCCTTTTTCTTCTTCTCCTTCTTTTTTTCTTTTGAGTAGTTGGATCCTTCTGCCACTCTTTGTCTTTCTCGTCCATTTGGTCTATTAGACCTCGGGTTGTCCCTGCGAAGGATTTTTCAATCCCGCCCAGGAACCCCTTGGGCTTTTTCCCCTTCTTTGAGGACCTCTCTTCGGGTGTCCTCGAGGCTTCCCGTTTTTCGCCTCGTTTTCTTCCTTTTTCCTTTGATGTTGGCGTCCTCAACTCGACGCGCTGTGGACGAAGAGGCGCCTTTCTTTTTTGGTGCGGAACCGATTTCAGTTTTTTGAGGACCTCGTCTCTTAGGTTTACCGCGATCTCTTTTAGGTTTTGGCTGAATTCCACAACCTTTTCTACCTCCACCTTCACTGGTATTGGGTTATTGACTAAAAGTCCTCCCTGTATAAACTCCAGTGACCTTGACAGTATCCCTGCGACCTGAACTTGCTTTTCAAGCAGTTTCAAGATTTCTTCCCACGGATCCACTTTTGGTACTTTCGCTTTCTCCTTTTCCGCAGAAGCAACAAGTGCATTTTGTGCACTTGTGCTAGTTTCCGCCTTTTGGGTGTACTCAAGTGTCTGTGTGCCTTCTGTCACTACCGATGTAGTGAGTTTTGGCACATGGGGACTGTTGTTCGTTTCTATCTTTTCTACGTCTTCATTTTCCATTAATTTTTCATAAATATAGTTTACCAGCGCATCGTGTGAAGAGGGCGGGTCGCCTAGGTTGGGAGCGGGTGTACCCTCGGATACAACGGTCCTACCCTAGTTCCTTGAGACCCAACCCTTACGCTTAGCCATTCCCGGTACAACACAGTCGGAATGGACTCCACCGTAGCAGTACAGGCTCAGACACCTGTACCTACTGCACACTATTTGATCAAAATCCCGAAGGGGCTGGCTCCTGACTTCGCACTACAGAAACACGTCGACAGAGCAAGCTCACATCAGACGGGACTCCCATGTAGCCTGGAAAAGACCATATTAGGACACGTCGCTCCCAGTGCCCTGCAGTACGTTGCCGATCGCAAGTATTTGTTCCGCGTGAATATGTGATGCTCCCATTGAGATCCTTATTTACTATTCATAAATGCCCTTTCATTCTAGTTCAGTTTTCCGTCATTCACACTGATCTCTTTGGATCCATCAATTCTTCCTTTTAGGGGGACGTGCCCCACATTCATACAGGAGAATGAACCTTCCTAAAGGTTCCTCTCTCGTACCTCATTCGTAGCGTTACTCTTAGAAAGAGTAAGCTATCCAATTAAGGAAGGAGACGTTTGTAGTCTGCACTTCCACATTTATACTTTTACCCAAGAAAGCCGCACACTCGCACTCGGGAAAACGAGTTGTTTGGCTCGACTTTTCCGTTGCTTCCTCGGCTCGTGCAATCGAGGTTATAGGCTACTCCTTTCCTCATTTATACTCTCAAAACAAACCCACTTTTGGCTTTCCCTTAGAAAAGTAATAAGAAATATGAAAAATATAAAGGAGGACATCCAGACAGGAAGCGAGCCGTTTATAGGCTTCACCTTTTTCTTTCATACTCCTTACATGCCGAACCCTTTGGTTCTGGCTTCCCTTTCCAAACATTGGGACAACGCGTTTATAGCGCGCCCAGGATTCCCCTCATTCATTTCAGACATCACTCAACGCATAAGCCTTCCCACCACGACTAGTTTCTTGCCATAGGAGGGACATTGAAGGTATCTCCTTTCGGGAAGGACTAGAGCCCTATATTAGATATTTATTAACATTGCATAAGAGCAATGAATAAAGTTTCTTTACTGTCTAATCACAAAATAATATTATTTTTAAATTAACAGTAGGCACTAAAGTTATTTAAATAATTTATTGTTATAAACAAATATATAAATAAAATTAGTTTAGCGTTTAATATTATTATTTAGAATCATATCTGTTAAAATTGATAACATTACTTTCATGATACTAGAATTACAAATAATATATAACTTTTTTCCATAAATAATTATTAAAAAATAATTAAAAACTTTATAATATGTTTTTAATTTTGAGCAGAAAATAAATTGTTATGTGTGTCTAGTTGAAATAAAATTGTTATTTTCTTGTTAAAGCTATTATTTGAAATAACAAAATAATATTAAAATTGAACCCACCGCGATCAAAAGGGCTTATGCGTGAATTTCGTTGGTCTCTCGTACAGCGAGTCTACGGCTGCGCCATGGGACCTGCGCACTTGTTCATAAGCTCTTTTGATCGTGGACGGTTCAATTAGATGATAATGATTACTACGAGTCAAAGGATTAATAAAACACTCTTCAAATTCTTTTTTTCAAATTTTACGTTTCAACAGCACGGCTGTTCTTCAGAAACTATAATTTATTTTCAAAAAAATATTATTACAAAGAAAATATATATAAATAAAATTTTTAAACAATAACAGTACAATATTTACCGAAAATAGATTAATTTTTCATTTAAAAGTATTTATTTCACAATTTTTAAGAAAAAAAATATTTACCAAATTATTTTTCCTTAAAGGAACGTCTTTAAAATTTAAGGTACAAATAGACACTGATCAGTTAATTAAACGAGAATTTTATAATAAGGTGAAAATAAGAATCGTAGATGCAACAATAAATAGAAATTAAAATGAGAGAGATGTCATGGTATATAGAACAAGACGGAATTATGAATATTTCCTTTCATTAAGAAAATGAGTGTTATAACTTTTTAATTTATGTATGTCATTCTTTTTATTAATTGGATTTTTTTGTAAATGAACATGAATCATTTCAGATATTAAGCGTTTATTACCAATTGTTTCTTTGTCAACTATTGAGAAGTTATTTCAGTCAAAATTATGTTTGTGTAGGTTTTTATGGATGGCAATAACATTGGTTTTAGACTTCTTATGTTCTTAATTTCTGTTTATTGTTGTGTCTACGATTCTTGTTTTCACCATATTATAAAATTCTTGTTTAATTAAATGATCAGTGTCTATTTGTACTTTAAATTTTAAAGACGTTCCTTTGAGGAAACATAATTTTGTAATATATGGGTGATTCTCCACGAAACCGACAATTTGATTACGGTTATTTTAGAAATTTTATTTTCTAATTAAAATAAAAATCGTCATGTAACTTTCAAGTAGGATAGTCAAGAATGAAATATCTGTGATTTGCCGGACAAATTGTTTATAATTATTGTATTTTTTAAACAAACTAGCTGTTACCGCATCCATGTACAGCTATCGCTAGATATGCTTTAACATTTTAACACGTAGGTCCAATGGAAATATGTTAAAGCATATCTGGCGATCAGTGTACCGTAATCGGTTGCAGTACACTGGAGAGCATTATTATAGACGCACCTAATTTTTAAAGGGTTTTTATCTTAAGCACTTCATTTAAGAAAAAACATTTATTACGTGTCAAAGGCTATATAAAAACTACAAGTTTAGGATAGAGTTCGAAAAATTTAATTAATTTTTTAAAAACCTTATAATAATAAATTTGTTTTTTTCATTGTGCATTACTATATTGACGCACTTTTAAAAAAACATTTAAAATGTAAAATAATTAATTAAAAAATTAAAAGTCAAAATTTACGATACTAATAATGAGTAGGACCTCCGTTCTTTTGAATAAGCTCAAAAATTCGGTTTGACATACTCTGGATGAGGTTTAAACAAATTTCCTTACTGATTGACTTCCACGCAGCAATCACTGACAATTTTAGAGCTGGAATTGAATCATATTGCTTATTTTCAGCATAAACTTTCCGTACTAGCATTCCCCAGATGTTCTCTATGGGGTTTTGGTCTGGTGAACAGGCTGGCCATTCTGGAACTTTAATTTTACGTGTCTCCAACCATGTGCGAGTTTCTTTACTTTTATGTACCGAGGCATTATCTTGTTGAAAAATTAACTTTTTTTTACGATTTTAATTTAAAAACGGGAGTAGATTTGTTTGGAGTAAAGTTGTATGCTCTGCTGAGTTCATTCGACAACTAGGAGAAGCCAATTCTAGTAAACCATCGGCACAGAACGCTGCTCAAACCATCAGAGAACTACCACCAAAGTTTCTATTTGAAAAATAGCATGGTTTTTTACGTAGATCCGTGTTCATGTTATTTCGAGCGAACTGCAAACGCGCATCTTTGTGTTGAGGTAATAATCGGGGTGCAATCTTCAGCTTCTGTGCGACAAATCTCCGCAGAGTTCGTTAGAACTTGATTCACAGTCCAGCGAGGCACATTTAAACCACATTCTCTCTACGTATTTGGTTAATGGTTTTCATCGAATTGCCAGCATTTGCAATAATTCGGCGCTTGTCGCGTGCTGAAAGCTTTGGTTTTCTTCCTCCTTTCTTGTTTTTACCATAGTTATCTGGATCTTTTAAAAAACTTCGGACTGCCTTGTCCGATCGCATAAGTCTTCGAGCAATTTTTCAAATGCTAACACCTTCGCGAAAAGCAGAAATTTTACCTTTTTCGACATCTTACAAATAAGAACCACGCGGCATTTCGTATATAATGATGCAAATCAACTAATTAAACAATAACACAGCCCCACAAAAAAAAAAGTGTCATGTACTTTTGACCGGAATACCCTAGCCCTATGTATTTTGACGCGCTGAACACGAATCCGAAGTCCATTTTGCTCCATCACGTCAGGATTTTTTTCTAACCTCAAAAAACATGTCGAATTTTGAGAGGTAGGCGATTTTTTAAAAAAATTTATGGATTTACTTCAAACTTGGTATCTGGGGGTTTTTTGGGTCGCTGATTACGAATCTGAAGTTAGATTTTCAAAATTTAAAATGGCGGATCCAATATGGCAGACGAATTTTGAAAAATTTGAAGATTTACTTCAAACTTGGTATCTGGGGGTTTTTTGGGTCGCTGATTGCGAATCTGACGTCATATTTTCGAAATTTTTATGAAATTTGGTATCTTCAGGTTTTTAAGTTGCTGAGTGTGATTTCGAAGCGAGTTTCTCACATTTTCAAATATGACTTCTATTACAATTTTATCATAAAATATTCCTTGGTAACAGATTGGATATGTTTGGTGCAGAAGCCAAATAAGAAAGTACATTATTCCATTCTGCATCTTATTCCTGATGGACATATCATTGTCATTCTATGTCTAACGTTCTTATTGAGCTTTGGCACAATTTAAATCCTGCTGCTTCGACAAATGAAGTAGGCGATGACAACTGCCCCGAAAGGGGATGTGTAGAATGATTCGCTTCCTGTTTATCGAAGTAACGAAGCCAGCGTAGGCGCGCTGCCTTGCAGGTGGGCGTTAGGGTGTGAGGATGATACCGTAGTGTGTCCGACGACGAGTTGACATTGTCCTCGTCAAAGTCGGAAAGCTCTCATACTTAGGCCTGGGGAGGTATGAGAGTTATCACCCCTAGGACGGTGGACTCGCCTGCGATCGGACCAGGATCCCTAACGTGCGGGTTATTCAATAAATCATGGCTTTTCAAAATCAAAACAACACAAAAACTTCAAATGCTTCAAAAATTAATTTTAAAGCATTAAGATCAAAACACATATGCAATAGCAATGCAGATGCATTTTGTTATATATGTGGACAGTTCGATGTTCCAAAGAATTGTAAACCAATCAATGACAATATTAGACAAATTTACAAAGATTGCTTTGATTTAGAGATAGCCGATCAAAATGAAAATTGGGTTCCACACAAAATTTGCTTATCCTGTCACATAATGTTAACTCGTTGGAATAATACTAAGGAGGATAAGTGCTTTAAATTTAAAAAACCAATGCTGTGGAAAAAACCATTGAAACAAGAAGATTGTTACTTTTGCATGACCAATGTAGAAGGTTATAATAACAAGAATAAAGGAAAAATATTGTACGCTGATGTGACAACTGTAACAAAACCAGAAATTTTTTGTGATACACCTTCTTCTTCAAAAAATTTTGAAATCGACTGTTCAAAAGTAGAAGATGTATTTAGTGATATAGATGACGACATGAGTATTGATGACAAAGATGACTAATACATTCCAACTGGTGAACAGAAAGAAGAAATACCTGAAAAGTTCACACAAGAAGAACTCAGCAATCTCATCAGAGATTTAAAACTACCAAAAGATGTTGCAGAATATCTTGCATCAGTTCTTAAGAAGAAAAAAATGCTATCGAAAGGAATTACATCTTCCTTTTATCGCGATAGGGAAAAGGAATTCAGAAAATATTTTACAGAAGACAAAAAGCAGTCATTGGTATATTGTTCTGACATTAATGGGTTAATGGATCAATTAAAACCTGGCGTATACAAAGATGAAGATTGGAGGTTATTCATAGACTCTTCTAAAAGAAGTTTAAAAGCAGTATTACTTCATAATACTAATATTTATGGTTCGATTCCTATGGCTCATTCTACAGAATTTAAAGAAAGCTATGAATCTGTAAAACTAGTTTTAGATAAAATAAAATATCAAGAACATAACTGGCAAATTTGTGGGGATTTTAAGATGTTAAGTATTATACTTGGACAACAAGCAGGTTTCACAAAAACGCCCTGTTTTTTGTGTCTGTGGGATAGTAGAGATAGAAAGAATCATTACAAAAAAAAGGAATGGCCAAAAAGAAAATCTTTTAAACCAGGATCGAAAAATATCATTAAGAAGCCATTGATTCATCCCTCAAAGGTATTGCTTCCACCATTGCACATTAAACTAGGAGCAGCAAAACAGTTTGTTAAGAGTTTAGACAAAAATGGAAAATGTTTTAAATACCTAGAACAAAAATTCCCTGAGGTCTCTGATGCCAAACTAAATGAGGGAGTTTTTGATGGCCCACAAATTCGAAAATTATTAAAAGATGAGAAATTTGTCAGAAACATGAGTAAAACTGAGAAAAATGCATGGATTAGTTTTAAACTAATTGTTGAAAATTTTCTGGGGAATAACAAAAGCGAAAATTTGGAAGAAATGGCAAATAATATGATAACAAACTTCGGAAAGCAAGGATGCTTGATGAGCTTGAAGCTACATTTCTTAGAATCACATCTAAAGTACTTCCCCGAAAATTTAGGAGACTACAGTGAGGAACAGGGAGAGCGATTTCATCAAGACCTTAAAGAAATGGAACGTCGTTATCAAGGAAGGTGGGGCGTAAATATGATGGCCGACTTTTGCTGGATGCTGAAAAGGGATGTTGTACCAGGTAGTGTGAACTTAAAGAGAAAACCGCTACACAGATCTTTCGAAAACAAAAGAGTGCGCTACCATAAAAAGGAATAAAGGAAAATTATATACTTCAGAACTGACATATTGAATTTTGACAATCTGTTTTCAGATTTGCAATCAGTCATCCCACAAACCACTAGATACCAAATTTTATGTAAATTTTAATATTTTAAAAAAATTCATCAGCCATATTCTTGCCGCCAAGTAAATCTTAATATGTTTTTTAATTCGGCCGCCATATTGGATCCGCCATTTTAAATTTAGAAAATTTAACTTCGGATTCGTAATCAGCGACCCAAAAAACCCCCAGATACCAAGTTTGAAGTAAATCTTCGATTTTTTTCAAAATTCGTCCGCCATATTGGATCCGCCATTTTAAATTTTGAAAATCTAACTTCAGATTCGTAATCAGCGACCCAAAAAACCCCCAGATACCAAGTTTGAAGTAAATCTTCAAATTTTTTAAAAATTCGTCCGCCATATTGGATCCGCCATTTTGAATTTTGAAAATCTAACTTCAGATTCGTAATCAGCGACCCAAAAAACCCCCAGATACAAAGTTTGAAGTAAATCTTCAAATTTTTTCAAAATTCGTCCGCCATATTGGATCCGCCATTTTGAATTTTGAAAATCTAACTTCAGATTCATAATCAGCGACCCAAAAAACCCCCAGATACCAAGTTTGAAGTAAATCCATAAATTTTTTTAAAAAATCGCCTACCTCTCAAAATCCGACATGTTTTTTGAGGTTAGAAAAAAATCCTGACGTGATGGAGCAAAATGGACTTCGGATTCGTGTTCAGCGCGTCAAAATACATAGGGCTAAGGTATTCCGGTCAAAAGTACATGACACTTTTTTTTTTGTGGGGCTGTGTAATTGTGCGGTTCAAAACATGACCATACTTGAGTACTCAAATCAAGATCAAAAGCACATATTTCTCAATATTGCGTCTATTGTTGTGCACCAACCAAAAAACAAATTACTGATTTTAGACGTTCGTAAAAAAGAAAATCTTTTAATTTTTTTTTTTGGTAACTTAGT
Organism: Ganaspis brasiliensis; assembly: GCA_037103525.1. NCBI lineage: Eukaryota > Metazoa > Arthropoda > Insecta > Hymenoptera > Figitidae > Ganaspis > Ganaspis brasiliensis. The sequence goes on from JAZKLR010000025.1 coordinate 114,655, forward strand.
AATTTTTAAAGCTATTTTAGATAGTATAATCAGATTTTTACATTTTTTTCTGGAAAGACACGAATGACTAAAAAAGTGGGTGCGTCTATAGTAATGCTCTCCAGTGTATAACAAAATCGATAGTTGGATTTACAGGAAAGTGAAATAAAAATCATTAGCATTATAACTTTTAGATTTTATATTTGTTAAACAATATTTGTTTAAACAAATAATAAAAAAGTCAGATTTAATTAAAACTATGGATGCCAATCGATTCTACAAGAAAAATTAGAACGATTTTGTTCTGATTATATTTTATTTTAAGGCATAATTTGTTAATAAAATCGCTATAAAAAAATAAAGAAATCCATGGTGATAATTTATACGGTAATTTATGAAAATATTAAGGTAATTTATAATAATAATGCAAACGAAATTTAGGATTTGAAAAACTGTGTCATGAAATTTATGTAGTAATTTATGGAAATTTATGGTAACTTATGCGGTAATTTATAAAAAGTTTAAGGTAATTTATAATAATAATACAAAAAAATACAAGATTAAAAAAACTAGAGATGGATGGCATCAGGGTTAAAAAATTCGCCGTGAAGCTGCTGGGGATGGTGCGAACGTCGCCCAACCTATGTGCTCTTTAATTTAGCGTTTGTAAAGCGCAGGCGTCGGTTGTTGAAGCCCGGGGGCCTGGGCGGCGGATGCACTATGGTCGCCAGTGACACTTTTGGAGGTGTCGCGAGCGGTGCTAGGATACTGGGCGCCCTCCTAGTGTCAAATTCCTTACTCACACATCGGAGCTCTGTGTGGGTGGACCGTTTTTTCTCCCAGGCTCGTGGGAATCACATGGAAGGTTTCACATTTAAATTGAACGACGAAGAAAGGCGCCCAGATGAAGTTGGTGATAACTCGAAGGCATCGAGTAAATCTGGCAGAAGCGATGATGGCGCAGGCCCATCAACTTTAAGGGTGGAGGACCTGTCAAGGTTGAGGAGAAATAGTGCCGCGAGTGTCAGCAGCTGTGGTAGTGTTTTCAGCCACGCTACGGCAGAGGACTTCGCATTTTGCGAAGGTTTGCGCAGCAAGTGCTTAAAACTTTGTGAGGAAGAAGAGAGCATCCTCCAGGAGATGGAGACTGAACTCTCAAAGATGATGGAGAAGCTGAAGGTTCAGCGAAATGTGGCTGAGACGATCCAAACTGGCTTGAAAAAATTCAGCCAGTGGATCCCAGCAATGAAAAAGAAACACGAAGAGGCAAAACTGTCCGATGAAAGGCTAAATGAAAACGTTGTCGGCACCCAAGACTCTGCAGTAGAGAGGAGAAAGTTAAGAGAACGCTTCCAAGCTAGGTCTATGAGAAACTTAGTTCTGGAATGCGAAAGAAAGAAGAGAAAAGTTGAGGACCGCTCTCCTTCTAAACCGACTTTAAAAAAAAGGAAGCATGGTGAGGCAGCGAAGGTGAAGGCCTCAAAGAATAAAAATGGAAGGGAGGGACCGAAGGACCCCATCCCCAAAATTGCTGCAGAGCCGCACAGGCCCAAAGGGTCGTCAGTCCTTGTTCGTCAGAGACAGACTTTTGCGTCTGTCCTTGGCAGACCCAAAAAGGAAGTGGACCCTGGCTCATGACAGACCAGTGTAGTAAGCGCTAGGCTCACCAAGGAAGAGGACCTACTCTTAAAACTAGGAAGAGGTTCGGACCAAAAGAAGTTTACTGCCAAGGTCTCCGAGGCAGTAAGTGGAATGGGCACCGTCAGGCGACCGGAGGACCAGAGGCTGAGCCTGGAAATCCGTGCCCTTGACGGTTTGACCAAAAAGGAGGAAGTGGTCTCTGCTCTCGAGGTAGTTCTTAATACTTCTCGAGAGAGAAGACAAGTAACGGTCCTCGGACTAAACAGGAGAGGCGACAAAATCGCCATCTTGGTCACAGACCGGGAGGAAGCGGAACTCTTAGAACGATTCGGCAGAATAAAATTGGGCTTCTTAAGTTGGCTAATTAGGAGAAGGCTTATGGTCACAAGGTGCCACAGGTGCCTTGGTTACGGCCATAAGAAAGCAGACTGCAAGGGAGTAAACAGATCTTACGCTTGATTTAAGTGTGGGGCTGCTGGACACTCTCTTGCAGCATGTAGTAAGGAAGCGTTCTGCTTCCTCTGTGCGGCCGAGACTGGAAATGAGGCGGAAACGGCTCATGTTGCAGACTCAGGAAAGTGCGCCTGTTTTAGGAGAGTCCTGGAGCAGGCGAAAAGAGAGGAGGCCCTTAAGCGAAGTCGCTAAAGGGCCACATAGGTTGCAGAAAAACGCAGATAGAGGAAGTTCTCTTCCTCTTGAAGCGTTTTTTGAGCGGACTGACGGTCCATCGGGTCCCTTGGCTCAACTTGCGTGCATCAAGAGCCCCAATGACCGTCAATAATAGTAGGTCCCGTTTGGAGGGATGAAGTCGCTTTGGCGACAGAGAAGGCGATATAAGATCACTCCTGATGGCGATACGCGCGGAAAGTGCTAGCCGGGATTGGTCTTAAGGTCCCCAAATTAGGGTGTGTTTTTAGCGGGTCGGCAGAACATCGCCATTCCCGCATAACCCTGTAGTACGAGCTACAGGGTACCTGGTAGCAGGTTTTCACATCCTACGCAAAAAAAGAAAAAGATTCAAAAAACTAATTCAGAAAATTTATTTCGTAATTTATGGAAATTTATAATTTTTTTGAGGTAATTTATAGTAAATAAAAGAAAATAAAAAAAATTATTTTGGAAATTTATGGAAATTTATAAAGTAATTATTGATAAACTTATTAAAATTATGACAGGCTAAGTAAATTTTATTTGTGTAATTTTATTTGGACACAATCACTAAAATTGTTTTAATTGTACACTTGGTCGCATCACAAATTCAATGAGAGACAGCCAAAAGGCTTCACCATGACGCTTAATGAATACTGTTTTTTGAAACAAATTATTAGCTTTTTTCAAACGAAAATCAAAAACAAAAAATCAATTATAAAATTTGTTTCTGTAATTGTAGTAAAAATTGTAAATTGTAGTGTATCTCTTGAGGGAAGTCAATTATTGTTTATACTAAAGTATAACTACATTCTGATTTGATTTTTCTGAAATATTTCTATTTTTTAAAAAGGCTTCACCATGACGCACAAAACTGGGAACCAGATATAACACCTAAAAAGAAATGAAAAAAAATAAAACCTTTTTACAACCAATCTTTTTTCTGAATTTTACACACTCAGCCAATAAAAACATGTTACAATTAATAAGTTTTATTATTAAAGTTTACTAAAAATATTTATTTTTGTTTCGAAACTGACCCTGGGGACAGGCTTCACCATGACGATTTGGCTCTTAAATTTAAATTTAACAAAAAATATTTAATCTTACAAATTGAAGTGACCACAGGCTTTTGTTTGTGATCACTAAAGCTACTTTTTCACGTTTGATTCATTACCATATGTGCAATATGTTTCTTAAAATGCACAAGGGACATGGAACTGTCGGTTTCGTGAAGAATCACCCATATATATTTTTTTTCTTAAAAATTTTATAAAAAATACTTTCAAATGAAAAATTAATCTATTTTCCGTAAATATTGTACTATTATTGTTTAAAAATTTTATGTATACATATTTTTTTTGTGATAATATTTTTTTAAAAATAAATTATAGTTTCTGAAGAGGACATCCGTACTGTTGAAACGTAAAATCCTATATAAGAAATTAGTTAGTTATAGATAGAGGTATACTGCTATGCTTTTCAGAAAGTAAGAGAGAATAAGTTATAGAATTTACCTGGGATAGATAAAGACAAGATAGAGTGAGAAACGCAAGCAGAGTTCACAGTTGTGGTTCCACAAGCAAGAGAGAATAATTTACCTGGGATTGATAAAGACAAGATAGAGTGAGAAACGCAAGCACAGTTCACAGTTGTGGTTCTAGAAGCAAGAGAGATTACCTAGGATAGTTAAAGACAACAATAGCGTGCGCAACGCAAGGAGAGTTCACAGTTTGTGGTTCTAAAAGCAAGAGAGAATAAGGTTACCTGGGATGGATAAAGACAACAATGGCGTGCAAAATGTGAAAGAGGAAAAGGTATAACAGGTGTCTGAGACAGATAAAGGCAGAGTAGAGAGAGAGAAAAAATAAGAAAAGAGATTTTAAACGGTGTGAAAATTCTAAGGCATCTTCTATCTTCATCTTCTTCTTCATCTTCTCTTTCTAAAGTAAGAGAGAATAAGGTTACTTGGGATGGATAAAGACAACATTGGCGTGCAAAATGTGAAAGAGGAAAAGGTATAACAGGTGTCTGAGACAGATAAAGGCAGAGTAGAGAGAGAGAGAAAATAAGGAAAAAGATTTTAAACGGTGTGAAAATTCTAAGTCATCCTTGTAAGGAACTTGTATGAACATTATGTAATTAATTTTGAAATGTTTAAACAATTTTTTTCTAATTTTCTATGTGCAAAATTTTAAAAGCTTAAAACTTTTTAATTAGCAAAAGGAAAAATAAGGTAATTAGTATAATTTAATTGATTTAATTGAATCGATTGTTTAAACAATTAAAATGGTGGGTCATTTCCAGGTCATTTCCGGACAACTTCCTCAGGGAAGTTAATCTCAAAATGTGAAAATCGACATAGCGCGGTGAAACTAGCCGCCCGCCAGCCGGCAGAATCGCCCGGCCAGCAGAAGAATCCAGTGGCGTAGAAAGTAGCGCGTGACGCGGTAGGCCTCCGCGGCATTCTGGCCGGCACATTAGTCTAATAGAACTTTATCGAGAAAATTATTAACAATATTTAATCAATATTAATAGTGGAATGTTTAGACAATATTTTCCAGCCTTGGCAAAAAATTTTATAATAAAAATTGAGTCTAGGAAAAAACTCTAAATCTCAAAAGTTATAAAAATCGCGTTCTGCCAGCAGACGGGTCAGACGGCTATATATTAAAAACAATTATTATTAACAATATGTTATTAATTTTAACAGAGGAATGTTTAGACAATATTTTCCAGGCTTGGAAAAATTTTTAGGATAAAAATTAAGTCCAGGAAAAAACTTTAAATCCAAAAATTAGGAAAAATCGCGTTCTGCTAGCAGACGGGTCAGACGGCTAGATATTAAAAATAATTATTATTAACAATATGTATTTAATATTAACAGAGGAATGTTTAGACAATATTTTCCAGGCTTGGAAACATTTTTAGGATAAAAATTAAGTCCAGGAAAAAACTTTAAATCCAAAAATTAGGAAAAATCGCGTTCTGCTAGCAGACGGGTCAGACGGCTAGATATTAAAAACAATTATTATTAACAATATGTATTTAATATTAACAGAGGAATGTTTAGACAATATTTTCCAGGCTTGGAAAAATTTTTAGGATAAAAATTAAGTCCAGGAAAAAACTTTAAATCCAAAAATTAGGAAAAATCGCGTTCTGCTAGCAGACTTAATTTTTATCCTAAAAATTTTTCCAAGCCTGGAAAATATTGTCTAAACATCCCTTTGTTAAAATTAATAACTTATTGTTAATAATAATTATTTTTAATATCTAGCCGTCTGACCCGTCTGCTAGCAGAACGCGATTTTTCCTAATTTTTGGATTTAAAGTTTTTTCCTGGACTTAATTTTTATCCTAAAAATTTTTCCAAACCTGGAAAATATTGTCAAAACATTCCTTTGTTAAAATTAATAACATATTGTTTATAATAATTATTTTTAATATCTAGCCGTCTGACCCGTCTGCTAGCAGAACGCGATTTTTCCTAATTTTTGGATTTAAAGTTTTTTCCTGGACTTAATTTTTATCCTAAAAATTTTTCCAAGCCTGGAAAATATTGTCTAAACATTCCTCTGTTAATATTAAATGCATATTGTTAATAACAATTATTTTTAATATCTAGCCGTCTGACCCGTCTGCTAGCAGAACGCGATTTTTCCTAATTTTTGGATTTAAAGTTTTTTCCTGGACTTAATTTTTATCCTAAAAATTTTTCCAAGCCTGGAAAATATTGTCTAAACATTCCTCTGTTAATATTAAATGCATATTGTTAATAACAATTATTTTTAATATCTAGCCGTCTGACCCGTCTGCTAGCAGAACGCGATTTTTCCTAATTTTGGGATTTAAAGTTTTTTCCTGGACTAAATTTTTATCCTAAAAATTTTTCCAAGCCTGGAAAATATTGTCTAAATATTCCTCTGTTAAAATTAATAACATATTGTTAATAATAATTATTTTTAATATCTAGCCGTCTGACCCGTCTGCTGGCAGAACGCGATTTTTCCTACTTTTGGGATTTAAAGTTTTTTCCTGGACTTAATTTTTATCCTAAAAATTTTTCCAAGCCTGGAAAATATTGTCTAAACATTCCTCTCTTAATATTAAATACATATTGTTAATAATAATTATTTTTAATATCTAGCCGTCTGACCCGTCTGCTAGCAGAACGCGATTTTTCCTTATTTTGGGATTTAAAGTTTTTTCCTGGACTTTATTTTTATCCTAAAAATTTTTCCAAGCCTGGAAAATATTGTCTAAACATTCCTTTGTTAAAATTAATAACTTATTGTTAATAATAATTATTTTTAATATCTAGCCGTCTGACCCGTCTGCTAGCAGAACGCGATTTTTCCTAATTTTAGGATTTAAAGTTTTTTCCTGGACTTAATTTTTATCCTAAAAATTTTTCAAAGCCTGGAAAATATTGTCTAAACATTCCTTTGTTAAAATTAATAACTTATTGTTAATAATAATTATTTTTAATATCTAGCCGTCTGACCCGTCTGCTAGCAGAACGCGATTTTTCCTAATTTTTGGATTTGAAGTTTTTTCCTGGACTTAATTTTTATCCTAAAAATTTTTCCAAGCCTGGAAAATATTGTCTAAACATTCCTCTGTTAATATTAAATACATATTGTTAATAATAATTGTTTTTAATATCTAGCCGTCTGACCCGTCTGCTAGCAGAACGCGATTTTTCCTAATTTTGGGATTTAAAGTTTTTTCCTGGACTTAATTTTTATCCTAAAAATTTTTCCAAGCCTGGAAAATATTGTCTAAACATTCCTCTGTTAAAATTAATAACATATTGTTAATAATAATTGTTTTTAATATATAGCCGTCTGACCCGTCTGCTGGCAGAACGCGATTTTTATAACTTTTGAGATTTAGAGTTTTTTCCTAGACTCAATTTTTATTATAAAATTTTTTGCCAAGGCTGGAAAATATTGTCTAAACATTCCACTATTAATATTGATTAAATATTGTTAATAATTTTCTCGATAAAGTTCTATTAGACTAATGTGCCGGCCAGAATGCCGCGGAGGCCTACCGCGTCACGCGCTACTTTCTACGCCACTGGATTCTTCTGCTGGCCGGGCGATTCTGCCGGCTGGCGGGCGGCTAGTTTCACCGCGCTAATCGACATCTCTAAAATACCCAAATACCCAACCGATGTTCACTTCATAACCGATCAACTTCTTTAGGGAAGTTAACCTCAAAATATGAAAATCGACTTTTCTGAAGTACCCACGTACCCAACCGAAATTCACGTAATTTCCGGTCAACTTCTTCAGGGAAGTTAACCTCAAAATATGAAAATCGACATCTCTAAAGTACCTAAGTACCCAACCAATGACCACGTTATATCGGATCAACTACTTCTGGTATGTTAACCTCAAAATATGAAAATCGACTTCTCTGAAGTACCGAAGTACTCAACCGAAGTCCATCAGGTCATTTCCCGACAACTTCCTCCGGGAATTTAACCTTAAAATGAAAAAAGTTCTTTCTCAGAAATACCCCAATACCCATCCAATGTCCAGGGCTCTTCTGGTCAACTTCTTTAGGGAAGTTAACCTCAAAATGTGAAAATCGACTTCTTTGAAGTACCAAAGTAACCAATTGATGTTCACGTAATTTCCGGTCAACTTCTTCAGGGAAGTTAACCTCAAAATATGAATTCAATTTCTCTGAAGTACCGAAGTACCCAACCGATGTTTACGTCATTTCCGTTCAACTTCTTCAGGGAAGTTTACCTTAAAATGTGAAAATCGACTTCTCTGAAGTACCCAAGTACCAACCCGATATCCAGGTCATCTCCATACAACTTCTTCAGGGAAGTTAATATCAAAATGAAAAAATTTACTTATAAGAAATACCCCTGTTCCCAGCCAATGTCCAAGTCACCTCCGGTCAACTTCTTCGGGAAAGTTAACCTCAAAATATGAAAATAAACTTCTCTGACGTACCGAAGTACTCAACCGAAGTCCAGGTCATTTTCGGACAACTTCCATAGGGAATTTAACTTTAAAATGAAAAAAGTTAATTCTCAGAAGTACCCCATTACCCAACCAATGTCTCAGAAAGTTAACCCTGAAATGAAAAAATCGATTCTTTTAAAATGTCAATGTAGCTGTCCGATACCTAGGTCTTTTTCGGTCAACTTCTTTAGGAAAGTCAACCACAAAATGTTTAAATCGACATTTTTGAAAGACCTAAGTACTCCATATAATCTAGGTCATTTCCGGACAACTTACTCAGAGAAGTTAACCGCCCAATGTAAAAATCTACTTTTCTGAAGTACTCAAGTACCAGTCTGATATCTAGATCATTTCCAGTTGACTTGTACAGAGAAGATAACCTTAAAATTTATAAATTACTTCTTAGAATTACCCCATCACCCAACCGATGTTCATTTATTTCCGGTTATCTTTCTGAAGGAAGTTTACCTTATAGTGTGAAAATATACAACGCTGAATAAACTAACATACTGACACTGCAAAACGAAATGTCTTGTTTTGAGACTTTTAGTACATATATTTAAAACCTTTAAACTTATGTTAGTTTATTTCAGGGTAAGTGCTATTATTTGTAACAATTTATAAAATTTAATTAAAAAAACTCTTTAACTTCCGAGAGTAAATTATTAAAAAGCAGTAAGAAAAAACAAAGTCATTCCGACAAAGTTGTTTAATGTTTAAAATTGGCTGTCAGACGTTTTGAAATCTATATGATTTCCTGTTTTGGAAGTCTAACAATAAAATAAAATAACAAAAATTATGATTACTTCATCTAAGAGAGACAAAAAATAATAATAGTAACATGAAAACACATAAAATAATAAAAGTTAATAGAATTAAAAATTAATAAATAAAATAATAAGTCACCAGAATTACAAATTATATAACAGTGTTAAATGACTTCACTATTTAAACTGAACTACAAACACCTTTACCTCATTAACAATAATATAAATTAAACAGACTAGAGGACATTAACAATAGCAGTTAAAAGAGAAAACAGAGAAATGAGCAATATGAATGTTGTCTATTTTAAATTAACAAAAATAAAATTCAACAATATTTCATAACATTTATAAAAATTATTTAAATCCCTGATTTTATTTAAACTATTGTTTCCCTCTTTTTTAATAAAAAAACATATGAAATCCTTTAGATTTTAAAACGTTGGAGAACATATTTAAAACATTAAAGACTTTGTCAAAATGAATTTGTTCATTCTTGCTCCTGTTTATGAAATTTATTATTATTAATTAGTTAATTAATACATTATATGTTGTAAAAAAACAATTTCTTTTGTATTTAATTATAACAAAACATACCTTACAAACCACAACAAAACAAACGTTTCCAGCTTACGCACATACACATATATAAACGTTTAACACAGACACTGGAAAATACGCAGTTTCTCATTTTTCCCGCTAGAGCTGCCACTTCTGCGAGATTCTACTTTCACAGTCGTTCGTTCCCTAAAGTGGGGACATATTTTTAAGAGAATCCCTATAGAGTGAAGTCTCCTTATTATTACTTCGTGGTTGGGAACTTAGCTACTTTAGAGAAGTCGATTGTCCCAATTTGAAGTTAACTTCCTAAAGAAGTTGACCGGAAGAGACCTGGACATTGGCTGGGTACTGGAGTACTTCTGAGAAGGACATTTTTTCATTTTGACGTTATCTTCGCTGAGGAAGTTGTCCGGAAATGACCTGGACATCGGGTGGGTACTTAGGTACTTCCGAGAAGTCGATTATCAGATTTTGAGGTTAACTTCCCTGAAGAAGTTGACCGGAAATAACCTGGACATCTGTTGGGTACATGGGTACTTTAGAGTAGTCGATCTTAACTTCCCTGAAGATATTGACCCGAAAAATCCAGTTATGCTCTAGATACACTAAGCCCAGCCAGTTCCTTACTATTTTTGTTGTTCATCATTTTAAAAAAAAATTAGCCCTTCCAGCCCCTGACCAGAAAGCAATTTCTATTTTGGCTAACTAGGGCTATTTCTACACGGGAAATATCAAAGTTAAAAAATTTGTAAATTGAGAAATTGGAGATTTGGTTATTGGAAAATTGACAAATTAAAAAATTGAAAAAGTAGTTAGGGGTCGTTCATAAACTACGTAGCACTTCAAGGGGAGGGAGGGGGGTCAAGCTATTGTCTACGATAAGAGGAAAAAATAGCGCTAATACATATAACAGCGTCTACGCGGGGGGAGGGGGGTTTTAATTTTCCAAAAAATGAGGCTACGTAGTTTATGGATGGCCCCTTATTGGGAAATTAAGAAATTTTAAATTGGTAAATTATAAAGTTAACAAAATAGAAGAATTCGACAACTGGTAAATAGAGAAATTATAGATTTTTTTATTAGGAAATTGACAAATTAAAGAAATTGGTAAGTATAAATTTAGATAATTAGAAAAGAAAAAAACAAGAGCACAATTTTGCGCGCGTAGCGCGCTTTAGAAGTTCTAGTGTGAAAAAAAAGAATTTGAAGTGTCTTTTATTTATCCTTTGACTCGGAGTAATTGTTATCATCTTATTTTAATATTAAATGACCGAGTGATAAAGTCGTTATTCGTAACAAAATAATATATTTTTGTTAAAACGTTTTTTACACTTCGCTTTTGTTAATTTGCTCAGAAATTTTACGAGTCTTTTTTTCAAAGTAAATTAAATGCAAATCTCTTTAAAAAATCTCCTATTTATTTGGAGGCGACTACATGTGGTGGATTTCACAGAAATTGTCCTGCCCCAAAAATAAAATATGTCCAATCTATTGCAAATTTTTTTTATTAGTTATTCTATTGGATTGTAATTTATCCTATAAATATTTTATAATTTTTTAAAAAATTGGGGCAGTGGGAGGGGGAAAAAGTTTGGCGTTTTTTGGTAATTCACTCTTTTTTTCCTATTTCCACTGTTTTAATGAATAGATAAAAAAATGTTATGTGACATGAGTTTTGTAGATTTTTGCATAACCTTTCGATTGAAGAGGTCTATTTTATACTTTTTAAATATAAAAATATATTGAAATGATTTATATATACAAAAACATCTTTCATCAACAGTTAATTTTAATAATCATATATTAAGGTTAAGTCAGACATAGTCAAATTTTATACACACAATCAAATTTTAATATATTTTAACTATCCAGCAAATAGATCTCCATAAAATTAATTTAAATCTTCGATTATCGACTTTCTTCATCTATCGTTAGTGTCAGGTATTATCGATTATATCAAAAAATGGTATAACTTATAACTTGAGAGTCAAATGTCAAATGACAGGTTTATTATTTTTTAACTTAGATTTACAAATTATAAAATGTAAAAATATTTTTAAAAAAGAAACCTCCTAATGGAGGTGAGTTTTTATATTCTCTTAATTTTCTCATATTATTAAGATGTAACATCTTTGTATGTATTTTTGTAAATTTATTTAATTAATTTCTAGGTCTCCTTTACTAATTCTTGGCTGTTATTTTTAAGAAGTTATTTATTGACCTGAAGAGGACACATAATGTGTCGAAACATGTAGTCGCCTCCAAATAAATAGGAGAGTTTTTAAAGAGATTTGCATTTAATTTACTTTGAGAAAAGCCTCGTAAAATTTCTGAACAAATAATATATTGTTGTTAACAATTCTATAATCAAATAAATAAATAAATAGTTTTATTCTATTTCTAATAAAAATATAAACTTTATAGCAATGAATTACTTAAATAATTTCAGAGTCCGTTGTTAAAATAGAAATAATATTATTTTGTGGAATTTTATAATACAATCTTTAAAAATGTATATATATGTATATATTCAGACAAAGCTGTCTATTACTGAACAAATAGCATCGTAGTAGAAATAATAATTACACTGACATATGAAAAACACAATCAACAAGATGCATCAAGCAAATCAAAATATAAAAACAAATATAAAAACATAGCCCAATACTTTCCATTCCAGATTCATATCTGTAACATTTCTAGAATCATTCTGACCAAATCCTTACATTGTTTGGTGTCCGATGAAGACAAAATAGAACGCCAAAACATCCCTTGATTTACAGAAGACTCTACTTGTGGGAAGAATTTTTTTTTATGTCTAAGCTTCTAAATCGTCTTTAAGCTGAGCTTTTGTGTAATTGCTCAGTATTTCCCCCGCGTTATAAACTATTTCCTTTAAAGAGGCTTCTTCCCATAATTCTACATGTCCGCTTGTCTTAAAAAAATGTTTTAATTGAGCAAACCAATTTATATGCTTATTACTTTTAGAACGTGACAAAACTAACAATCTTTCTAGGCACAGTCTTGGAAACCGTGAAGAGTCCAACTGTGAAATTTTTTCTAACCAAGACAGTGACCTAGACAAAACAACATAATTCGGTGTACATGATGGTAAATGAAGCAACTCTTTAAAAAAATTCAGCTGCATCTTCTCCAGGTCCCCCAAGCTAGTCTGTCCCCATATCTGTATGCCATAACAGCAGAAGCTATTTATCAAACTTTCCAGTAACCTAATATACGCACACCACGAGTCTATCTTCAGATTATTTATAATATTCATTGTAGCGCTTTTCGCCGCATATGCTGAATAGATAAATTTCTTTGATGCAACCTCAAATTTACAATTATCACTAAATACGACTCCAAGAAAATTATAGTTTTTCACAACTTCAATTTTGTCCTCTCCTAACTTAAATGACTTGAATCTTCTCGCCTGATTATTAGCGTTACACTGTTAAAAAAAAGAAACGTACTTTACACCAAAAAGTGCGAAGAAAATGCAATGCATCCTTAAAAGTGTTGATTTTTTGTAAGTTACACTTTTAAATTGCAACGCCAGTGTTACGGTGCGAAGTTGTTATGACACATGAGACATCAACACTGATTGGTGCGAGTGCCACTCGCGATTACACATAACCTACAATCACATCCATAAAAACACAAATTCTAAACTATCAATACACATTTTTACTCAAAAGTCATACACTCAAGTTAATATTTAAAATTGTCAAGAGCACAAATGATATTACACACAGCTAAACAACAAAGCCACAAACGTTTTAATGGTTATGCTCAACAGAATTGACAACGCAAACATAACATATGACCATATGCAGGGATCACAGTTTCTCCCCTTTTTCACCTAATCCCCTTTTTTCCCCCTTTTCCCCTTATTTTCCCCTTTTTTTTAGAAAAATCACCTAAAACACCTAAAATCAACATTTTTCTCTTCTTTGACCTTCTTTTTTTAAAAAAGTTTATATTTTTTCACTTTCGGAAATGCAAAAATTTATCCTTTTTTAGAGTGTCTGTAGAATGATGAGAAAGTAGTTATTGAATTTAAATGTTTAAAAATAATTTTTAACTTGAAATGGTTTTTTATTATTATTTATTGAACTTATTTACATTTTAAACAGGAAACATAAAAAAATCATAAATAAATTAAAATTATTTTAAAAAGTTATATAATTTTCTTATTACCATGTATTCTTAATTTATTAATTAAAGCAAATTAATTTATTGGATAAAAAAATTTTTTAATAAATATTTTTTACTCGTTTTAAACAAATATTACTAGTTTTGCATCATAAAATAAAACCATGTATTCTTGCTGAAATACATCAAATTTATTTTATTAGATGAAAAAAAATTGTTTATGAAATATATTTATTTATTTCAAACAAAAATTAATTGTTTTGAATTAGAAAATATAAAAGTACAATAAAAGAGATTAATAAAAATAATTTGAATTGATTTTGTTATATTTCGCTGAAAGATTTTTAATTTAATTTCTTTAACATTATATCAGAAAATTTTACATCACAGATTTTTATGTTTCCTGTTTAAAATCTAATTATTAAATAAATAATTTAAAAAACCATTTGAAGTTGAAAATGATTTTTAAAAATATTTAATTGCAACAACCATCTTCTCGTCATTGAACAGAAAACCTATTAAAAGATAAATTTTTGTATTTCCGAAAGTGCTCTTTCTTTTGAAATTTTCATTAACAAATTAAACAAAAAAAGACTAAATTACTTAATAAAACTGTTTTGAAAAAAAGAAACATTAAAATTTTGTAAAAGAAAACTTAAATTATTAATATAACCCTTTTTTCTTAATTTCCAAAATCCCCTTTTTGAAAATCGAAATCCCCTTTTTTACCTAAAATTGAACGAAGAAACCACTGTGATCCCTGCCATATGACATACCAATTTTTTGTAAAAGAGAATATATTTTTCAAATTCTATTCTATGTGGCACTTAAAGATCCTACGTATTTTTTAAATTCTTGAACATATGTTCAAATAAAAACAAAATTTAAGAAGAAATTAACAAAAATATATTTATAATTCATGGAAACAAAAACGGTTCTAAGACTAGACAATTTTTGTAAAGCACAATATTTACTTGAAATTCTATTCAACAAGGCACAAAAAGTTGCTAAATATTTTTCAAATATTCTTTAAGATATTCTAATTTTCTAAATTCAAAACTCTATTTAATGATATTCTTATAAATTATGGAAACAAAATCAGGTTTTAGACTACAGACCAAATAAAAATTTTTGTAGAATTGAATATTTTTTAAACATTCTATGGCAAATAAATTTTCCAAATATTATTTTAGAATCTTTAAGAAAATCCAAATTCAGAATTGTATTTAAACAAAAATAGATGATATTTTAATAATTGATGAGAACAAAATCGGGTTTTAGACCAGAGACCAAATGTCAATTTTTGTAGAATCGAATATTTTGTACACGTTCTATGGCAAATAAATTTCCTAAATATTATTTTAGAATCTTTAAGAAAATCCAAATTCAGAACAATAAAAAGAATAGCTGATATCTTTATTATTTATGAGAAGAAAATCAGGTTTTAGACCAGAGACCAAATGTCAATTTTTGTACAATCGAACATTTTTTACACATTCGATGTCAAATAAATTTCCCAAATATTATTTTAGAATCTTTAAGAAAATCCAAATTCAAAACAAAAAAAAAAGATTATATTTTTATAATTTATGAAAACAAAATCAGGTCTTAGACTAGACACCAAATATCAATTTTTGTAGAATCGAATTTTTTTTTACAAATTCTATGGCAAATAAATTACCCAAATATTGTTTTCGAATCTTTAAGAAAATCCAAATTCAGAACAATAAAAAAAAATTGATGATATTTTTATAATTTATGAGAACGAAATCGGGTCATAGACCTGAGACCTAATATCAATTTTTGTAGAATGAAATATTTTTTACACATTCTATGGAAAAGAAATTTCCTAAATATTATTTTAAAATCTTTAAGAAAATCCAAATTCAGAATTGAATTTAAAAAAAATAGCTGATATTTTTATTATTTATGAGAAGAAAATCAGGTATTAGACTGGAGAGCAAATGTCAATTTTTATAGAATCGAATATTTCTTACACATTCGATGGCAAATAAATTTCCCAAATATTATTTTATAATCTTAAGAAAATCCAAATTGAGAATTGAATTTAAAAAAAAATAGCTGATATTTTTATAATTTATGAGAACAAAATCGGGTTTTAGACCAGAGACCAAATGTCAATTTTTGTAGAATCGAATATTTTGTACACGTTCTATGGCAAATAAATTTCCCAAATATTATTTTAGAATCTTTAAGAAAATCCAAATTCAGAATTGTATTTAAACAAAAATAGATGATATTTTTATAATTTATAAGAACGAAATCGGGTTTTAGACCTGAGACCAAATATCAATTTTTGTAGAATTAAATATTTTTTACACATTCTATGGAAAATAAATCTCCTGAATATTATTTTATAATCTTTAAGAAAATCCAAATTCAGAATTGAATTTAAAAAAAATAGCTGATATTTTTATTATTTATGAGAAGAAAATCAGGTATTAGACTGGAGAGCAAATGTCAATTTTTATAGAATCGAATATTTCTTACACATTCGATGGCAAATAAATTTCCCAAATATTATTTTATAATCTTAAGAAAATCCAAATTGAGAATTGAATTTAACAAAAAATAGCTGATATTTTTATAATTTATGAGAACAAAATCGGGTTTTAGACCAGAGACCAAATGTCAATTTTTGTAGAATCGAATATTTTGTACACGTTCTATGGCAAATAAATTTCCCAAATATTATTTTAGAATCTTTAAGAAAATCCAAATTCAGAATTGTATTTAAACAAAAATAGATGATATTTTTATAATTTATAAGAACGAAATCGGGTTTTAGACCTGAGACCAAATATCAATTTTTGTAGAATTAAATATTTTTTACACATTCTATGGAAAATAAATCTCCTGAATATTATTTTATAATCTTTAAGGAAATCCAAATTCAGAATTGAATTTAAAAAAAATAGCTGATATTTTTATTATTTATGAGAAGAAAATCAGGTATTAGACTGGAGAGCAAATGTCAATTTTTATAGAATCGAATATTTCTTACACATTCGATGGCAAATAAATTTCCCAAATATTATTTTATAATCTTAAGAAAATCCAAATTGAGAATTGAATTTAACAAAAAATAGCTGATATTTTTATAATTTATGAGAACAAAATCGGGTTTTAGACCAGAGACCAAATGTCAATTTTTGTAGAATCGAATATTTTGTACACGTTCTATGGCAAATAAATTTCCCAAATATTATTTTAGAATTTTTAAGAAAATCCAAATTCAGAATTGTATTTAAACAAAAATAGATGATATTTTTATAATTTATAGGAACGAAATCGGGTTTTAGACCTGAGACCAAATATCAATTCTTGTAGAATCAAATATTTTTTACACATTCTATGGAAAATAAATCTTCTGAATATTATTTTATAATCTTTAAGAAAATCCAAATTCAGAATTGAATTTAAAAAAAATTGCTGATATTTTTATTATTTATGAGAAGAAAATAATTTTTTAGACCAGAGAGCAAATATCAATTTTTGTAGAATCGAATATATTTTACACATTCGATGGCAAATAAATTTCCCAAATATTATTTTATAATCTTAAGAAAATCCAAATTCAGAATTGAATTTAAAAAAAAATAGCTGATATTTTTATAATTTTTGAGAACAAAATCGGGTTTTAGACCAGAGACCAAATGTCAATTTTTGTAGAATCGAATATTTTGTACACGTTCTATGGCAAATAAATTTCCCAAATATTATTTTAGAATCTTTAAGAAAATCCAAATTCAGAATTGTATTTAAACAAAAATAGATGATATTTTTATAATTTATAAGAACGAAATCGGGTTTTAGACCTGAGACCAAATATCAATTCTTGCAGAATCAAATATTTTTTACACATTCTATGGAAAATAAATCTTCTGAATATTATTTTATAATCTTTAAGAAAATCCAAATTCAGAATTGAATTTAAAAAAAATTGCTGATATTTTTATTATTTATGAGAAGAAAATAATTTTTTAGACCAGAGAGCAAATATCAATTTTTGTAGAATCGAATATATTTTACACATTCGATGGCAAATAAATTTCCCAAATATTATTTTATAATCTTAAGAAAATCCAAATTCAGAATTGAATTTAAAAAAAAATAGCTGATATTTTTATAATTTTTGAGAACAAAATCGGGTTTTAGACCAGAGACCAAATGTCAATTTTTGTAGAATCGAATATTTTGTACACGTTCTATGGCAAATAAATTTCCCAAATATTATTTTAGAATCATTAAGAAAATCCAAATTCAGAATTGTATTTAAACAAAAATAGATGATATTTTTATAATTTATAAGAACGAAATCGGGTTTTAGACCTGAGACCAAATATCAATTCTTGCAGAATCAAATATTTTTTACACATTCTATGGAAAATAAATCTTCTGAATATTATTTTATAATCTTTAAGAAAATCCAAATTCAGAATTGAATTTAAAAAAAATTGATGATATTTTTATTATTTATGAGAAGAAAATCATTTTTTAGATCAGAGAGCAAATATCAATTTTTGTAGAATCGAATATTTTTTACACATTCGATGGCAAATAAATTTCCCAAATATTATTTTAGAATCTTTAAGAAAATCCAAATTCAGAACAATAAAAAAAAATTGATGATATTTTTATAATTTATGAGAACGAAATCGGGTTTTAGACCTGAGACCAAATATCAATTCTTGAAGAATCAAATATTTTTTACACATTCTATGGAAAATAAATCTTCTGAAAATTATTTTATAATCTTTAAGAAAATCCAAATTCAGAATTGAATTTAAAAAAAATTGCTGATATTTTTATTATTTATGAGAAGAAAATCATTTTTTAAACCCGAGAGCAAATATCAATTTTTGTAGAATCGAATATATTTTACACATTCGATGGCAAATAAATTTCCCAAATATTATTTTATAATCTTAAGAAAATCCAAATTCAGAAAAAAAAAAATAGCTAATATTTTTATTATTTACAAGAAGAAAATCAGGTATTAGACTGGAGAGCAAATGTCAATTTTTATAGAATCAAATATTTTTTACACATTCGATGGCAAATAAATTTCCCAAATATTATTTTAGAATCTTTAAGAAAATCCAAATTCAAAACAATAAAAAAAAATTGATGATATTTTACAATTTATTTGAACGAAATCGGGTTTTAGACCTGTGACCAAATATCAATTTTTGTTGAATCGAATATTTTTTACACATTCTATGGCAAATAAATTTCCCAAATATAATTTTAAAATCTTTAAGACAATCGGAATTCAGAAAAAAAAATAGCTGATATATTTATTATTTACAAGAAGAAAATCAGGGATTAGACTGGAGAGCAGATGACATATTTAGCAAATTTATATACCACATAGAATAGAATTTGGAAAAAGTATTCGGTTTTACAAAAATTGATATTTTGTCTCTATTCTAAAACCTGTTTTTGTTTTAATAAATTATAGAAATATCATCCAATTTTTTTTAAATACAGTTTAGAGTTTGGAATATCTTAAAAAAACTAAAACAATATTTAGGATATTTATTTGCCACATAGAATACATTTTGTAAAAAACATTCGATTCTACAACAGTTGATATTTTTCTCTATTATAAACCCTGTTCCTGTTTTTCTAAATTATAAAAATAAATTCCAATTGTTTTTAAATACAATTCTGAATTTAAAATATCTTAAAGAAGCTGAAATAATATTCCGGAAATTTATATGCCACATAGAATAGACTAGAGAATTGAATAAATTGATATGACATTATTTTCATTACTTTGTTTAGGTTATGTCGTCGAGTAATCTTTTTTTGTTTTTATTTACTTCTGTGTTTTATTGTTTTTCACTTTATATATTAAGTTACATTAGGTATATTATGTTTTTGATAAACTGGATTTATCATATTTAAATATTTAGTAATCATTTAGTTTACTAGTAATGGGCTGTTTCAATTTTGAACGTGGGAAAAACATGTCGCGCGTTCGCGCATCGGAAACTTCTAGTCATGTCATATATATAGTTGTCTGCTAGTGGATTCAATGAAAACGAAAATTAGAAGAAAACGTAAAAATGGCTATTCTCAGATGTTGACAAAGGGGGCGAAGAGAGGGACAGTTAGACAAAGAAACTGACAATCGCACTTTTTGGTGCGATTTGATAGTCCGTTTACACCGCTTGGTTGTAAATGCCAATTTGTTTTAAGTTTACACTCGGCCGGTGTAGTGCACGGCCAAAATCGCACCGATTTCTTAACACCGGTGTAAAGTTGTAAGCGCATATATCATTTTTTTAACAGTGTAGTTCGGAAAATTACAATCTTAGTTTTATCAACGTTAATATTCAGACCATTTTTCTCGCAGTACAATATTAGAGCTTCTAATATTTTGCTTAGTTCCACAGGCGTATCCGCAAGGAGCACTAAATCGTCCGTGTAAGCCAAAATAATAATTTCTACTAATCTGTTCACCGAAAGTCCCCTGCAGCCCAGCTTCCTTAACTCAGTTTCAAAGTCACTAATAAACAAGGAGAACAACAAGGGACTTAGTGTGTCCCCCTGCAGAACCCCCTGAGAAACCTTAACAAAAGTCGTATTACCTGTATTGGTCTTGATTCGGGCATGTGCATTTTCATAAAAATTCCTTATAATTTTAATCATTTTCGAACTTACACCCATGACATTCAACTTATTTCAAAGCAAATCATGCGGTACTGATGGAAAGGCGCTTTTAAAATCCACGAAGGCGGCGTAAATATCTTTAAAAATCTTTAATCTATCTTTAAAAATGTTAACAACAGTACATTATTTAATTAATTTAAATAGCAACATTACAAAAAAATAACAGTTTTATTTCCAATAGAAACACAAAGCAATTAGTTTTGCTGCTCAAGATTTAAATGGGTGATTCTTCACGAAACCGACAGTCCCATGTCCCTTGTGCATTTTAAGAAACATATTGCACATATAGTAATGAATCAAACGTGAAAAAGTAGCTTTAGTGATCACAAACAAAAGCCTATGGCCACTTCAATTTATAAGATTAAATATTTTTTGTTAAATTTAAATTTAAGAGCCAAATCGTCATGGTGAAGGCTGTCCCCAGGGTCAGTTTCGAAACAAAAATAAATATTTTTAGTAAACTTTAATAATAAAACTTATTAATTGTAACATTTTTTTATTGTTTTAGTGTGTAGAATTCAGAAAAAAAATTGGTTGTAAAAAACTTTTATTTGTTTTATTTCTTTTTAGATGTTATATCTTGTCCCCAGTTTTGTGCGTCATGGTGAAGCCTTCTTAAAAAATTGAAATATTTCATAAAAATCAAATCAGAATGTAGTCATACTTTAGTATAAACAACAATTGACTACCCTGAAGAGATTCACTACGACAAAAACAAATTTTATAATTGATTTTTTGTTTTTTTTACGTTTGAAGCGCCAAATTTGTGTAGGGGATCACTGAATCGTCATGGGGAAGCCTTTACATATTTTGCAAAAAATCAAAAAGAAATTTTTTTTTTCATTAAATGATTTATGGTTGTATTATTTCAGTGAATTTGAATGACACGAATGCAAAACCGATTAAAAATTGCTAATAATTTGTTTAAAAAACAATATTCATTAAGCGTCATTGTGAAGCCTCAGCATCATGGTGATGCCTTTTTGCTGTCTTTCATTGAATTTGTGATTCAATCAAGTGTACAATTAAAACAATTTTAGTGAATGTGTCCAAATAAAATTAAACAAATAAAATTTACTTAGACTGTCATAATTTTAATAAGTTTATCAATAATTACTTCATAAATTTTCATAAATTACTGTATAAATTTGTATAAATTGTTGGCAACTGATTTGCAAATTTTAATTTATGTGTTATTTAATTACAATAAATGTTTTTAAAATAATGTATAAAATTACAACATATATTCCCATAAATGTCCTTAAATTACCACATAAATTTCCATAAATAACCCTATAAATTTCCATAAATTCCAAAAACAAAAAAATTTATTTTCTTTTATTTACTATAAATTACCACAAAAAAATTATAAATTTCCATAAATAACAACATAAATTTCATGACACAGTTTTTCAAATCCTGAATTTTGTTTGCATTATTATTAAAAATTACCTTAATATTTTTATAAATTACCGCATGAATTATCACCATGGATTTTTTTATTTGTTTATAGCGATTTTATGAACAAATTACGTCTTAAAATAAAATATGATCAGAACAAAAACGTTTTAATTTTTCTTGTAGAATCGATTCGCATCCATAGTTTTAATTAAATTTGACATTTTTATAATTTGTTTAAACAAATATTGTTTAACAAATATAAAATCTGAAAGTTAAAATGCTAATGATTTTTATTTCACTTTCTTGTAAATCCAACTTTCGATTTTGTTATACTGCAACCGATTATGGTACATGGATGCGGTAACAGCTAATTTGTTTAAAAAATACAATAATTATAAACAATTTGTCCGGCCCATCACAGATATTTCATTCTTGACTATCCTACTTGAAAGTTACATGACGATTTTTATTTTAATTAGAAAATAAAATTTCTAAAATAACCGTAATCAAATTGTCGGTTTCGTGGAGAATCACCCATATATATTTACGAAAGTTCTTAGTATTTTGTTTTGGGATCGAAATGCTTTCTTCTACTCTAGACTGTAATCTTGTTCTAAAGGTATTATCTCTGGTTCATTTTTTCCTCAGGTTTCTCTTCGGTGATAGATTTTTCTCTTTTACTCTCATTTCTCGTGCCTTCTTCAACTATTTTTTCCTTTTTATTTCCTGATGCTTGCCCCAGAAGTCATTCAGACTTTTTTCGTCTTTGGTACTTTTTTCTGTTTTCGCGGTAGCCTGACACTTTTGGTCTGCCTCTTCCCTTTTTAATCTATTATTGATGTATAGCTTGTCTTCTTTGAAATATTCTAATTGAATTGATTTATCACATTTCTTATCCTCGGACGTGTATGATGCAAGTGTATTTATTTAAGTTTTTATGTGCTTCGTATAACAGTGTGATTGTTAGTGCACAATGTTAGAAGAACTAAAAGAGTTCTGCAAATCCATCACCGCACTTGCTGGAAGCATTGATATACTCACTCAATCTCATGAAACACTACTCAAGGATGTTCAGGAAGCGAAAAATAGTTGCAATAGTGGACTTTCAGGCATTAAGGATTGCGAGCAAAAACTCTGTGAATTTGAGAAGAAATTGGTACTTCTAGAGAAGAGAACCGAGAGAAGAACTTAATTACTTATAATTTAACGGACGATGACGAAACCAATAACAACCTTGTCAACACAATTGAAACTATCTTTGATAAGACCAGTTTACAGATTCCACAATTTGTCATTGTTGATACATATAGACTGGGTTTGGGGTTGGGTTGGGGTGCCACACTGAAAGTGGAATGTAGACAACGGTGTAAAAAACTATAGTTCTGTTGGTTTTTATGATACTATCATAAAAATGATCAAGTTAACCATTTTTTTAAAGATGATTTTCGTAATTTGTTCATGCAATTACGTAAATTACGTAATTGACGTAATTTCACGTTATTGTATATATGTACATAATTGTACGTAAATATGTAAGTTTACGTTATTACATAATTGTACGTAAATGCGTAAGTTAACGTTATTACATAATTGTACGTAAATACGTAGTAAATACGTAATTTGACGTTATTACGTAATAATAGGTAATGAATGTATTGCAGCGTAATGAACGTAATATTACGTAATAACGTAATTACGGCTGTAGGTAATTTAATATTGATATAATGTGGGTATTTGGTCGCTTCTATGGTGATTTCTGGTTTTTTGCATTTTTTTCCTTAATTAATCAGTTTTAGTAAAAAATGCTAAATACATAAAATGTGTATTTTAATGAGGGCTACAACTTTTGTATGAAACATTTTTTGATATTTTAAATTTTTAAAGAAGTAAATGTAAAAAACTTACAATTTCATGGTTTTTTAAGGTTTTTACCATGGTAATAAAATTTGCGCCAGTTTTCAATATGATTTTCGTAATTAGCGCATCAAAATACGTAGGTATACCAAGTTTCATTAAAATCGGTCAGGGGTTCTATTCGGAAGTACACCCGCAAAAACTCCTGGGTCGGTCACGTAAGCTGCAAGAGGCTGGTACTGAGAACTTTATAAGAAAAAATAAAATTATTGTTAATAATAAAATTGTAAACTCTGAGGAAATAGAGATGTTATTAAAAAAGGTAAACACATGTAGTAGCTCACTCAATTGTAATGAAACTGTGACTCAGGAAACAAACCAGACACCGCAATTCCATACTCCAAAAAGTACGCGTCTGAAAGGTCGACCTCCGAGAGAAGCTATTACTGCGGATGCTGTAAACCGACGATTGGATTCTTTTTTATTACGGAATCTACCAACAGCAGAAAATTACTCCGAGTGTCTCAAACTGTTTATAAAAAGGAAATCCCATCAACGGAAAAAAATATGCGTAACAAAAAAAATGCGGTGGAAGTTGAAGCGGAATAGCAACTAAAGTTACCGTTCAAGGTGAAAAATCTCAACGACGACGGTAGACGGATCTACTTTTGGAATTCGTATGGATTTAAGAACCTTTCAGACCTTCAGTACATTACCAACGAGTGGGATATTTTATGCATTTGCGAAACATGCATGTTTTGCATGACACCCATGAGTGTCAACTGAAACGGTAATGTTTCCAAATTTTTTAAGTAATCATAATGTATTGATTAGTCCGGCAAAGAAGCATGCCATCAAAGGGAGAGCGAGTGGTGGTTTGTTATTATGTTATAACTGTAAATATTATAAAGTAAAAATTCTAAAAATAAGTAATAATTCCATAGTAGGGAAGATTTTATCTAAAAATTAATGAATTTGTACTGTATTTATCTTATTTTTACCACATGACGACGAAGATCTTTTTTCATCAAATCTTGACAGTTGCTTGGGATGGATCTCTTAAAGGTGCCCTAACGTTTCAATAATATTAGGAGGGGATTTTAACAGTAGAGTTGACAAATTAAATCATTTAAATTCTGAAATACTTGTAAATAGTGTTTTTTACCCTGCACGTAACTCGGTGGACAAAACTTCTAATAAAAGAGGAAAGTTACTAGTAGACGTGCTTGAAAAAAATGAGCTTACCTTACTGAATGGTCGTTCGCCCCGCGACTCTAAAGAGTCATACACCTTTGTGAGATCCATGGGATCAAGTGTGAACGATTTGGTATGGTGCTCTTACGATGGCCTTCCTATACTGTCAGACTTTGAGGTGCGTGCCATTGTTACATCCTCGGACCACTTTCCCCTAGTAGTACATCTAAAACGCTCAAATTGTTATACAACTATAAAAAATCAGAAAGAGGATGACTACAGGTTGATTTTTGATATTTCTGAAAACTGAAGATTATTACTCGCTTATGCTTAGTAGAAAAGAAGTAAATAATATAAATGGCGATGTAGATGGTCTAAGTAGAAATATTATTACCACAATAACAAAGGTGGCGGGTGGTCTGGGGATGTGAAGCGGTGGAGCGCAAACAAGAGGTTTGAGTAGCTGAAATAAAGCCTGGTTTGACAGATACTGTATTGAGGCTAAACAGAGTGTCGGCGAGGCTCTAGAAACTTATAAGAGAAACGAATTTTTTGAACCCGCACGTTATTTTTATCTTGAAAAAAAGCAATATAAGAATTTACTAAGATTTAAGTGGAGTGAGCATGAAACTGCATCTATTGCATTGCCTGCAAATACTCGTAACTCGAGAGATTTCTGGAGGCTTGTCAAAGGTTTTCAGCAAAAGCGAACATATGTTGACGTCATAAACACTGCTGAATGGCACCAGCACCTTTTGAACATGTGTCACCTTGTAAATTTTAATAGAAGTGAAGCTCAATTCGTTTACGATTCCTTGCTTGACGCCGACATAAGCATGCCAGAAATAATAAAGAGCTTAAAGAAATGTAAAGATGGTCAAGCCGCAGGGCAGGATAAGGTTAATTACAGTTTTTTGAAGAGAATGTCTGACAACTGGTTAAACTATATTTACAAACTATTTATAATAAAGTCATGTCTGACGAAGCTATGCCTGACTCATGGTGTTCTCTTCTAACGTCTATGATTTTTAAAAAGGGGGATGCTGATGATCCGAATAATTATAGGCCCATTACCCTGGTCAACTGTATAACAAAAATATGTATGCAAATATTATGTAATAGACTGCTGAAATGGGTTTCTGAACGGGGTCTGATATAAGCAGAACTGAGTGCTAAGAAAAGTTAGATTCCTTGCAAATTTTATTAGGATTCAAGCATAAATTGTCACGAGTACTTCCATATGCTTAATCGAGGTTATGTTTGATACAATAATTGCATCAGATTTCTCTCAGTGCGGAGTTTTGCTGAATAAATCCGCTACGTTTTTTGCTACTGCTAAGAAATTTGTTAGCTCCGCGAACACGGCGGTGGGTGCCTCACTTGAAATAATTTATAAAAGTAAAGCCAATGTCTGGCAAACGTACAACCATATCTTCCAAAGTCTCTGCCTAAGCGTTCTATTGTATCAGGCGCAAATATGGAGTGCCTCGCACTTGGATTTGATCGAGTGAGTCCAGCTTGGTTTTTTCAAAAAATTATTATCCTTACAACTTAATACACCTAACTATGCGGTCAGACTAGAAACAGGTAGACTTCATTTATCTTACCAAGTTTTCGGTATGATCTTCTCTTGGTTAATTAGAATACATAACATTTGACGAATGGCTAGACCTCTCGGGTGATTCGATTGTGTCGCACTCCAACAATTTGAAACAGAGGTGTATGGAGTATGTGGTCACTCTCGTTCAGCCCTATCCGACTACTGGTCATTCCCATTGAAATCAGTGCGTCGTTCGTGATGCCTGGAAACTCGAAATTTTAGATGTCGCCACTTTCCTGTCCCCCTCAGAAATGCGTTGTTTCTAAGTAAATAAATTCTTTTTCAACAATTTAAAGTTATAAAATATTATTTTTTTATGAAAATATGTAATACAAAGGAGAGTAAATTTAAATATAGACTGATTTTCATAAGTGTAAAAGTGTGATTTCAGTGATAAATGGCAAAAATCAAATGTTTTGTGTCCAATTGCAAGTCAGGTTATCTCACAATCCAGGAAAAAAATTGCGGTTTTTCTGGGCGGAAGGATGAGGAATTAATTAAAAAGTATCAAAATGCTATGGCCAGAATAAATTTTATGGTTAAAAGCATGGTAAAGTGGTTGTGCCATCATGACACAGAAAAACCGCAATTTTTTTCCTGGATTGTGAGATAACCTGACTTGCAATTGGACACAAAACATTTGATTTTTGACATTTATCACTGAAATCACACTTTTACACTTATGAAAATCAGTCTATATTTAAATTTACTCTCCTTTGTATTACATATTTTCATAAAAAAAAATATTTTATAACTTTAAATTGTTGAAAAAGAATTTATTTACTTAGAAACAACGCATTTCTGAGGGGGACAGGAAAGTGGCGACATCTAAAATTTCGAGTTTCCAGGCATCACGAACGGCGCAGTGGTTTGTACAGCAGTCAGATAGGGCTGCTCTCGTTCGACAACATTGCAGTCTTTCTAAGAGTCTCCAGATTTTCCCTAACTTAATAATGTCAAAGAGCGCTCAGCTTTACTTAAAGAAATGTACTCTAATTTATTTCAAACCGATATTTGCGCAAGTTAGACTCTGAAATATGTATTTCATGTATATCCGTGCCGCTTATAATAAGTTTGAAATTAATAATAATAATGAGCTCTGTTGTATTTGCGAACTTGAGGCAGAAGACCTTTTTCACATTCTAACTACGTGCCCAGCGTAAAACTGGATTAGACATAAATATTTTATAATTCCAGAAAATAATACATAATTTTCAAATAATTTTTTAATATTAAATCAAAAGTATTAACCACTTCGGCGGGATGACGCCAGAATTGGCGTCTGGGCAAAAGTGGCCCAGAGCGGTAAAAATGAGCAAAATGGCGTCATGACTATTTCTGGATTATCAATGTCTGTTGTAATTTTTTATATATGTAAAAAAACTTATATTTATACACTGTTATGTTTCTGATATAAACTTAAGAGTATATGAATATAAGTTCCTTTAAGAAAATAAACCGAAAATCAAGGATAATAAATGAATAAACTTATGACGCCATTCACGAAAAATATTGAAAGTCGTTGATATTCAACTTGCTAGAAAACAATTAAAACCTTAAAAAATTGAATTTTTAGTATTATAATCCTGATCACCGAATCCTAAAATATAAGAATACTATGTTTACCTTCATAAAAAATTATGACAGGCATTAATAATCGGGAAATAGTCATGACGCCATTTTGCTAATTTATTGGCGCAATACCGCCGAAGTGGTTAAAAAGAAATTTATAAAGTTTAATGATTTTTAATTTTTTAATGTTTAAAAATTAATGTTTGAAAATACTTTTTTTCTTAAAATACTGTTGGAGATGCATTACTAGATTTTGAGTCGCACTGAAAGCAGGCTCGAAATCTAGTTTAATAATTATTAATATTTTTTTCTTCCATTATTTTTAAGAGAAAATCACTTATCATACCGACAAAGTTAGTGTTTTCTATTTTTTTCCCTTGTCTTCCAATAATAAAAAAAGTGTTTTTTTCTAGTTTAATAATATTAAATTAAATATTTTAATATTTTTTAGATTTCAGAAAACAGAATCTGTGTTTAAATCAACAGCAGAAAAGACAACTAGTATCTTTGGAGGTTTTGGAAGCGGACTTTCTACGAAGCTCGGTCAAATGAGAAATTCTAATAGTTTTAGATCTCTTGAAGAGAAAGTTGGTTCAGCGTATGAAAATGTGAAGGTACAGTAATCATACTATGTACGTTTGTAATTAAAATTTCATTTAATGTAAAATTCTCTGAGATAGAACAAGTGTACCATTTCTCCCGGTTTTCCAATTTTCCCAGACTTATACGAATATTATATTTTTTATTTAATGCATTTTCTCAATTTCTAATCAATTTTTCGCTGTCACATTATTTAGCAGCTTAAAAGTTCAAACCTCCCCCCGCCCGTAAAAAGAAAAAAGGGAATCGGATTCATTTTTGCACATATTAGATCCACCATTTTCAATTTTCAAGATTTTACGAACTAAATAAGCAGCTTTTCCAAAAACTCCCGACTGATAAGCTGTTGACTTTTAAAAAATCTGTCCGACATTTCCAATTTTCAAACTCTGACACGAAATTCAAATCTCATGCTATTAATTCGAAATAGACTAGCAGTTCTCAATGTTCTCAATCATTCTGTCATTTTGGCTTTTAGATGCCTGTAGGCAGGATCTTAACGCATTCATTTGTTCGACCGTGTACTCGTTTCGTCTCGGGCTTCGTTGCCTTGTTGCTTAATATACTGTTTTTTTCAGTCTCACCCCTTAAAAACTATTTATTTAGTGATGAAATAATTGTCAATTTTTTCAGATTTTTAAAAAATGTTTTTACTTCAGTCCAGGACCTTTAAAGTCACTTTAATCATCAACCAAGCCAAAAATGGGTAAAATGACATAATTCGCATTTTTTCTATCAAGGTTTTTGAGGTAGCTGAACAAAACTCTAACATTAGATTTTAAAAATTCAAAATAGCTAATTAAATATGGCGAATAATTTTTTTAAAAAATCGAAGGGATTGGCGGAGAACTTATTAAAAATTTGTAAAATGTCATGCAATTCGCTTACATTTTTTTCTTGGAACGTTTTTAAGGTTGCTGAGCACGAATCTGGCATTAGATTTAAAAAATGGAAAATGACTGATTTTTAAAATCTAATGTCAGATTTCAGGGACCTCAAGAACTCTACAGGAAAAAACTGTAAGCGAGTTTCATTTCATTTTACTCATTTTTAACAAAATTTCCGCGAATCCCTTCGGTTTTTTAAAAAAATTATTAGCCATATTGAATCGGCCATTTTGAATAATTGAAATCTAATGTTAGATTCGTGTTCAGCGACTCCAAAAACTCTGATAGAAAAAGCTGTAAACGAATTACATGACACTTACGTATTTTTTGCTTGGTTGATGATTAAAGATGATTAAATTCAAAGGCCTTGGACCGAGGTTAAAACATTTTTTAAAGATCTGCAAAAATTTGACAATTATTTTATTACTAAATGAAAGGTTTTAAAAAGGTGAGACTTAAGAAAGAATTTTTTATACACACCCTAGTACCAGGGCATAGATGTATCAAGGGAAATGAATTAGCAGATAGGACAGCAAAAGTTGCTGTTAAAGAAGGTTGATTTCTTAATCTATCTATTTCCTCTTCAGATTTCTCGGATGCTTTTCGCAAGCATTTGAATGAAAGACATCGAAATTATATTGAATCTGTAGGAAAAAATAATGGCGTTTATTTTACTAAGAGTTTTTACAAATTTAAACCTTAACCATGGTTTGCTAACTTGAACATAACATAAAATGGATAGTTACGTTTTTTAGAATGAGAAGTAAGAACTAATCACACTTCTCTTAATAAAATTCTTGCTAGAAGAAAAGAGTATTGACTCTGGCTTCTGTTCATGTAACTTCGATTTTAAAGAAATTTTGTATTACTTCCTATGGGATTACCCCAGATTTAATAACTTCCCCTCAAGCTTATTGAAACGGTTAACAATTACTTTGAAATCTAATCCTCCATTTAATATTAAAATTATCCTTAATAATACATCTAATAGAATGATCTCCCTTGTAATGAGATTCATTGAAAAACTAAGTTTAAAATGTTAATCTAACGTAACTATCTCAAATTTACCTCCTTAAAATTCCGCGCGTGACTCTACGTCAGTGTGGTAACCTGGCAATTGCTAGAATGTACAGACTACGTACGTCAGTATACAAACCAATGGCTGCGCATACTCATATGCGACCTAATCTAAAGTCGTCGACATTTGATCGAATGGTCATTTGGTCTAAATGTCGTATCGATTAAATGTCGTGTCGACCAAATGTCCATTTAGTCGAGTGTCATATAGACCAAATTACCATTCGATTAAATGTCAATCGGTATATATTTATGCGTCCCATTCGCGCATGTGCACTGCAGGAGCAAGTGAGACTGATATAGACATGACAAGACTGAACATACAGACTGATCCCCCTCTACTCAAGTCAGAAGTGTAAAAGCGGATATAAGAGGGGTTGAGTTCCGGGTCGCCTGCATTTCCTCCAAAACCCAAATGACCGAACTCGCAATAAGCTGAAATTCAAGTGTTCGAATTCTTAACTCCCCGAACTCAGAAGGCTCCTTTAGAGAGGCTACTCTCCGAGAGTCTGACAAATGCGAGTTCGGGGATTTGCAAAGTCTGTGAGGTAAGAAATTTGACAAATGATAGTTCGGAGAGTATAATGTTTTGACAAATGCGAATTGGTCCGTTCAGCTGACACCTCTACAAACGATTTTTAATAACCGCTCGCGGTACCAATTTTGGGCTTATTTTGGGCACCAATCCCAATTTTTGGGCTCTTATATCTCTGAAAACCATAATTAGAATTTTCATAAATCATCCTTTAACCAAAAGTAGCCAACCTCAAAAATTAAAATTTTTAAAAAAATTCAATTTTAAACTGTTTAGATAATGAAGCTAAAAATAAAGTATGCAATTAAAAAATTGTTCGCATTTGTTCGATTTTTGAGCTTCAACCCCCAACACAAAACCATCCCCTCTTGATACTGTATCTATCAAAAATCCTTAAAAAATCGACAAACTTAACTTTTTTCAACTGAATATGACTTTTCTACTTTTGGACTCCCAAGAAATACTTAGTCCGATCTTCGGGGGTTCAACCCATAACACACAACCCCCCTTCATGACACAGTATCTGCTTAAACTTCTTAAAAAATCGACAAACCTAACTTTTTTGAACTGAATATGACTCTCCTATTTTTGGGCTTACTAAAAATACCTTGCCCGATTGTTCGGCTCGCACCCCTAACTCAAAACTATCCCCTTATCACACTTTAGCCACCCCAAATTCTTAATTAATTTAAAAACTTAACTTTTTTCAACTGAAAATAACTCTCCTATTAGTTTATATACGGAAAAAAAGTTTGCTTGATATGTAGCTGAAAAGCAACTGCGGGGGTCTCTTCGTAATGACTCCAGATGCTTGAAAATCATCGACCGAAAATCTGATCTGATCCTTTTTTTAAGATATCATAGAAATAAGATTTTTATTCAAATTATTGAAAAATCAACATATAATTTAATAAGTGCAGCATGTATTAGGAATGATTTTTGTTTATAAAAATAATTTATTCTTTTTTACGTTAGAAAATATAATAATAGACACATTAATAATACAATAATATATATTAACAAACAGAAATGATAATATTTTGTTAAATTAAGAAATTAAAATAATTTCAGTCTATTATGTAGAACAATAATAAATAGAATTAAATATTATGCCTTGTTAACAGCAAAATAAATATATATATTCTTCCGATTGCGGATATAAGAATGATGCTTAAAGAATTGCACAGCGCACTGTTGAGCACAAATACAACTGAAACTCTGAAAATGCATGTTCTGCTGCAACACTTGACACAATGCCTAGAACAATTAAATACCAATACCCAAAGTTTAGGTTTATGGTCAGAGCAAGCCGGTGAAGCTTCACATAGAGAATTCTTAAAATTTTGGGAAAGACGAAAAATCAATCTTATTAATGACTCTTCTTATCCACAAAGGTTGAAAGATACTACCGTTGAGTTCTCATCTCTTCATATTTGAAGTGTAGATGTTGGTAGTACTACTTTCTGTTAATTCTGTTAATTGATAATTTAAATACTTATATTTATTTTGCTGTTAACAAGGCATAATATTTAATTCTATTTATTATTGTTCTACATAATAGACTGAAATTATTATAATTTCTTAATTTAACAAAATATTATCATTCTGTTTGTTAATATATATTATTATTAATGTGTCTATTATTATATTTTCTAACGTAAAAAAGAATAAATTATTTTTATAAACAAAAATCATTCCTAATACATGCTGCACTTATTGAATTATATGTTGATTTTTCAATAATTTGAATAAAAATCTTATTTCTATGATATCTTAAAAAAAGGATCAGATCAGATTTTCGGTCGATGATTTTCAAGCATCTGGAGTCATTACGAAGAGACCTCCGCAGTTGCTTTTCAGCTACATATCAGGCAAACTTTTTTCCGTATATAAACACCGTGTATTTTCGAGCTTACTAAAAATACCTAGCTCCATTTTTGAGCTCGCACCCCTAACTCAAAACTACCCCCTCATGATACTTTAGCCACCCCAACTTCTTAATAAATCTAAAAACTTAACTTTTTTCAACGGAATATGACTCTTGTATTTTTGGGCTCTCTAAAAATACTTACCCCGATTTTATGGCTTTCATCTTTAACCCAAAACTACCCCTTATGACACTGTACCCACACACACAACTTCCCTAGGGGGCCGTTCATATACCACTTGGACAACTTTTCTCCGATTTTTGACCCCCCCCCCCCCCTAAATGTCCACGTGGACAATTTTAGTGAAAAATAGTTTTTGGATGTTAAAATCAAAGAACTATTCGAAGGAAATATGAATATTCGAGTAAACTTCACAATTTTTTATAACAAATTCTTTGAAACAGGATGCTCTTTTACGTGAAATTAGGTAAATAAATAGATCTTCAATTGTTCTTAAAAAATTTAGTCACAGCTTTTTATTAATACGAAAATACTTTATAAGTTCTACTAGTAAATAATAAAAAGTTTAAGAAGTTCTACAAGTAATAGGTAAATTGCCATCTTTGGTAGAATACTTTGGAAGGAACATTTTCAATTATAAAAAATAAAAATAATTTTTTGTCACAAATCTAATATTCGTTATTAGATATTTCAGGATTATCTTCGGCAATCCACGGGGGCACTAACCACTCTGAAATATTGACAATGTTAGCAAAATAATCGTCATTTTGCTCTGGTGTGGAATCTATTAAATTGTTTTCCACTGTGTCTACCTCTAAGCAGGACATCTCAAGAAGTTCCACTTCCTCAGTTTCAACCAAAATATTGTTTCGTTTACGTTCCCGTTTATGTAACGCTCGGTGGGTTCGATAAGTCGAACTCGAACAATAACGACGCAACGTAGATATCGATTATCGAATGATCTAGCGCACAGTGCTTTATAATAGTCTTAGTCAGTGGCGCGTAATTGAAACGTTGAATAAAGGAAATATAAGAAATAAAAAAACATTTTTAATGGAGACATTTTGCGAATCACGCATAATTGTCCACGTGGACATTTGACGAAACCCCCCCTTCCCCCCATCGTGGACATTTGGCGAACCTCCCCCCCTCCCCCCTAAGCTGTCCACGTGGTATATGAACGGCCCTTAGCCAATCTCATTTACAGATTAACGAAAAATTTTTTACTTGCTTTGGGTTCCGTTCTTAGATAGTTATTATGTACGCCAATTCGCTCATTGGAAAAAACACATGTTCTGTTTACCACTTACCAAAACGCCATTTTGAATCAAATGTTAAAATACAATTTTTTATTTACCTCAAAATATGTATAATAAAGCCTCAAAATTTCATTTTGATTCACTGAATATTTTCAAGAAAAAAATTTCCAAAAAACGTTCATTTTTACTGCGCCTGGGTAGTATAAACCCTTAATTGCAAAAATTTAGAAAAAAAACTGCATTATTCTAGGTGCTTTGAATAAAAAAATGTTAAATAACAATAAGAATTTGCTTAAGAAATTCTTGAAATAATAACTATTGTAACACGTATCCGCCATTGTATAAAGTTTTGTAACTTGAAAAATTAAAAAAACGCATGATTCTATGTGTAGTGTAAAGAAAGTTGGTAAATAACAATAATAATAAGTTTAAACAAATGAAAATTCATTTTAACTTTTTTAAAAATATATAATTTTTTGACTCACCTCAATACTTTAATGATTTTAATCCCTTGGGAAAGCCGGAGTAAATCCGGTCATTTTTGGTCAGATAGGTAAAAATCAAGAAAATTAGTCTTTAAATTTAAGTTAATTTATATCATTCGAAAGCTTATCATTTCTACTTTCAAAGTAAAAACGAGTTTTTGAGGGTAAATCCGGTCACCTCTAAGGGTAAATCCGGTTACTTGGTTCTTTCAAGAATTAAGGGTAACCCCGACCGTTTTATTTTTTAAATATTAAAATTAGCCTTATTCGTATCTTAAGTATAATCTGATTTTGATTTTATGATTAATAAATTATGAATTCTATAAACAATAAATATTGGTTTAATAAATAGGGGAGTGGGTCCCAAGATGGACATTTCCTATAAAATTTTTGTTTAAGGTGACAGCGCCTTATGTTTTTTGTCATTTTTGTTGTTTGTATAGACAAAGATTTTGATGCACATTTGAAGAAAAAAAACCAGTTGGTTTTTCGTCTACACATACCACGAAATTTTGTGTCTAAAAAAGTTTTGTAGCAGTTTTTTCTCAAGCTGGTAAAGTTATTAAAATTTATGAATTAGAATGAGTACTTAACGTTATAATATTCTTTATTTATCGTATACTAATATCATAAAATGATTTTACTAATTCAGTGTTCGTATATATATTTTTACTGGGGATTAAAAAATGGTGTCATGTATCCTAAGATAGACAGGCCTCAAATCTCAATGTATTTTTTTGCTTATTTTCGATTTTACACTTTTTTCAATAATTTTTTGAGCCAATTAATTAAATTTTTTTATTTTACACTATAAAATGTGATGTTATCGTTAGAGAATTTCTGTGGCTGAAAGGCAGAATAACATAACTGCATTTTCATAGTTTTGAGAAAAACCTGTTTTTGTTTATTTTCTTGGTTTTGTAAAATCGAAAAATCAACCAATATTTTTGGTGTTTGGCATTGTATCCTATTTTCTAGTGTAGTTTTTACATCTGTTTATCAATTTTAATAAAATATAAACGCTTTAAAAAAGAATATCAATTCTTTTTTTCGATTTGAATGCAGTTAAGCTGTTGTGTTATTAATTATTTTCTACGTAAATAAACATTTAAATCACTTTACTGTTATGAAACTTTAAAAAGCATTACTAAATTAACTCAAATCTGATGTTATCTCAAATTCGATAAAATGTTAGTTATGATGTTATGCCTTTCAGCCACAGATTTGATATATCGATATTTTTCGAAATTTATTACTTTTTACTGTTAAGCTATTAAATTGAAGTTTTTAGAAATGTTATTTCCTGATAAATTCCGTAAAATGATTAAAAATTAGTTTAGGAATTGTTACACGGTGTTCATTTTTTTTTACTACAATTTTCAGAGACTTTTTTTTTAGACAGAAAATTTTAACAATTAGAAAAAATGCTTTAAAAAATGTTTATGTTCAAAAGTAAATGTTATCCCTGTGGCCATAAGTTACCTTATAAATTGTACTTTTATCCGGTATAAAACATTTTAATATATTTTATTTGGTTTGGATTCTACAGCCATATATCGAAAGGGTGTTGAACTCCCTCTCCCCTAATAAATATAGGTTTCATAAAATACAACTATAGATTCAAATAGTGTTATATTTTATTAAGAGAACAAAATTTGGAGAACAAAATTTGGATTATCAATATTCATTGTACCAACAATAAGCATAAATTTGATTTTGAAAATACTAAAATTGTAGATTATGAACGGGATTGGAGAAAACGTGTTCTTTCAGAAATGATTTTTATTAATAGTGATCCGAATAGCATAAATGTTAAAGAAAATTTTGATGGTTTAAACAAAACTTACAAACATCTTCTACAAAAAAATTTTCCAATTTCTTGATTGCTTTTAACTTTATTTGTATAATTTATTCTAATTTGGTAACTTTGTTTTGATTTCTCAATGTCAGTCTGTATTTGTGCTCGTCGCTTATATTTGTAATTGTCACTATCGCACTTTCGTTTAGTTTGTCACTGACTTAGGTCCTACAGACACATGACCAAAAATGACTAATTTACACTCTGTGATATTTAAAGAAAATTTATAAATTTCTGTATGAGGTAAAAATCTTTTCTCAAAAAATTAAATTCCGTGTTGGTTCGCGTTTAAAAAATTTATACTAAGTGTTATACTTATTATTATTACAGCCTGAAGATATCCACGAAGTGTGGACGAAACGTCGCCAATAAATAATTTATTTGGGGTATTTAATGTGTTAGTGTTTTTTTACCTACTCAACTTTTGCTCATTTCGATCGAAAAATACTTTTCTTATTATTAACAATGATGAGCGACGAATAATTACTTTCTAAAAATATGTATTTTATTATTGGTAAAATGTGATAAGTGAAATGTAAATGGCTTTACACCGACTGTATTTCTCACATTTAAGAATAATTTATCCAAATAAATTAAGACTCAAAAATAATAATCAAAAAACATAAAAATCCTAATAACGTTTTCTTTGTCTGGCACCTCTAAAAACACATAACCATCTATGATTCCAAGTTAAATTCATGAAACTAAACAAAAGTTCGTTAACATAAGTTGAATGTTAAGTACTATTCACCGTATCGCCTTCTTAAGTTGAGTTTATATAAGCGTCGAATCGCTGGTAACCGGATTTACCCCCAGAACGGATTTACCCTAATCTCTCCTATTTACAATGAGCGAGTTATAAAACATTTTAAATAATCTAAGTAAGCTTAATAGATCGCTTTCATACATTTACAATTGTTTTAAATAAACAAGAACGAATGTAAAAAAAATTCTTTTCAATTTTTCGAAATTAAGGGATGGTAGGGATGAGAGCCCAAAAATAGAAGAGTTATTTTCAGTTCAGAAAAGTCAAGTTTTTAGATTTATTAAGAAGTTGGGGCGGCTAAAGAGTCATGAGGGGGTACGAGCTCAAAAATGGAGCTAGGTATTTTTAGTAAGCTCGAAAATAGGAGAGTTATTTTCAGTTGAAAAAAGTTAAGTTTTTAAATTAATTAAGAAGCTGGGGTGGCTAAAGTGTGATAAGGGGATAGTTTTGAGTAAGGGGTGCGAGCCCAACAATCGGCCAAGGTATTTTTAGTAAGCCCAAAAATAGGAGAGTCATATTCAGTTCAAAAAAGTTGGGTTTGTCGATTTTTTAAGGAGTTTAAGCAGATAATGTGTCATGAAGGGGGGTTGTGTGTTATGGGTTGAAACCCCGAAGATCGGACTAAGTATTTCTTGGGAGTTCAAAAGTAGAATAGTCATATTCAGTTGAAAAAAGTTAAGTTTGTCGATTTTTTAAGGATTTTTGATAGATACAGTATCAAGAGGGGATGATTTTGTGTTGGGGGTTGAAGCTCAAAAATCGACCAAAAGCGAACAATTTTTTAATTGCATACTTTATTTTCAGCTTCATTATCTAAACAGTTTAAAATTGAATTTTTTTAAAAATTTTAATTTTTGAGGTTGGCTACTTTTGGTTAAGGGATGATTTTTGAAAATTCTGATTATGGTATTCAGAGAGCCCAAAAATAGCCTAAAAATGTCACGTGTTTGGTTTTTAAATTTGTATAACTTTATGTACTAGAGATGCTGGCGCACAGTGGTTCCAAATAGACAAAAAGCTGGCCAAAATTCCAATTCTAAATTAATCTAGTTGAATTTGTTTACTCGGGGGTTTTCGTGGTTGCTGATTACAATTCTGACTTCAGATTTTGGAAATTCTAAATGGCGGATCCAATATGGCAGACGACAAAATTAAAAAATGATAGCATCCGCTTAAAAATTGTTACTCAGGGGTTTTTAAGGTCGCTGCTTACGAATATGACATCACTTTTTTAAAATTTAAAATGGCTGATTCAATATGGCGGAAAGTTTTGATAAAATTTATCGAAATCATCTGAAAATCGGTACTCCAATGTGGCTGAAAATTGTTATCAAATTTATCGAATTCGTTTGAAAATTGTTACTCGGGGGTTTTCAGGGTCGTTTATTACAAATGTAACGTTAGATTTATAAAAATTTTAATAGAAGTTAAAAAATGAAATAATTTTTTAATAATAGGATGAGACAATGATTTTGAAATGAATAATAACAATCAGTGTTTTGTGAACATGTCTCCTTGAAAACATAAATGTGATTTTTCCAACAATCGTTTTGGACATTTTTAGTGATGTCAAAAATTTCTAACCGAGTTAGACTTATATTTTTTTGTTGACTTGGAAGATTATTATTATTATTGTACATAATGCAAGGGGAAATTTGACAGTTATGTCAATGAATAGCCATTATATACTGGTGTGAAGTAAATAAAATGAAGCATAAAAATGAATGTTAAAAGGTGTAGCTAATTTCATACTATTGAAGAACGATTTTTCTCATTTTGATGTAAAAATGTGCAGCGTTATAAAATCAGTTAAAAAACTCAAATTGGCAGATATTGGCAGCTAAAATTTAATAAATTTATTTCAAAACTAAACAAGGAATATTTTTGCATGACATTTAAAGCGGTATCGAGTGGAACTTTTTTTGTAGAACTATAGATTTACAAATGTCTATCTCTTGCGTACAGCATTACATTATACTCGCAAAAAACATAAATTTTTCTTTAAAATATGCCTAAATATCGTTAATTTACTTACTAAAGCACCCTACTTTAATATACCAAAAAAGTTTTACTTACGTCATTTTCTTATAAATTTTATAAAGGGTACAACATTGCTTTGCAAAATTCTAATATACAACTGTTCCTTGATCCTTGTCTTTCCGCTAATATTCAGGAGTATAAAAATGATATTCGGTACTTTTTTTCCGCAGCAATACGTGCGGAAGTATTCTAAACGGGATTATATAGAAAAAAATTCGAAATTAAAAAATCATTTTTTCTATTTTTGGCCAGCTTTTTGTGTATTTGGAACCACTGTGTGGCGGTATATTTCGCTAGTACCTTAACCCAAAATTCTGTTTGTTGAAAAAATTTAATAGCCCAAAAATTGGGATTGGTGCCCAAAACTAGCCCAGAATTGGTACAGAGAGAGATTATTAAAAATCGTTTGTTGTCTTTCCACTAGGTTTAAGCCCATGAAACTAACTAGTTTTTTTTAATATTTTTTGCCTTTATTAACGACGTTTCGTCAACATTTCGTTGACCTCTTCAGGCTAAAACACAATATATAACTTATTTAATAAGAGTTTTTTTAACACGAACTAACACACAAAGTGTAAAAAGAGAAGATTTTTACCTCAAATGAAAAAGTTATAAAATTAATACATCACGAGCTGTGAAATTGTCAAGATATGTTTACTTGTCCTAGGCCAGGGACAGAAATGATTTTTATTAACCATGATCCGAACAGTGTTAATAAAAAAGATAATATCGACGGTTTAAACAAAACTTATAAGCAACTTTTGCAAAAGAATTTTCCTATTTCGTGAAATTCTCGTTGAATTTGGGCGATTTAACTTTTATTTGTTTTGATTCTACAATGTCTTGTATACGTTCATTTAATTTGTAATCTTTGCTCTCTTTCAATTTAATTCAGTTTGTCCCTGGCCTAGGACAAGTAAACATATCTTGACAATTTCACAGCTCGTGATGTATTAATTTTATAACTTTTTCATTTGAGGTAAAAATCTTCTCTTTTTACACTTTGTGTGTTAGTTCGTGTTAAAAAAACTCTTATTAAATAAGTTATATATTGTGTTTTAGCCTGAAGAGGTCAACGAAATGTTGACGAAACGTCGTTAATAAAGACTTTGTCTTTTTATTCAATGTGCTAGTGTTTTTTTATCTACACAATTTAGCTCCCATAGATCAATGAATCTTTGTCTTATTATTAACAATGGAGAGCGATCAAATATTACCTTCAATTATATTTTTTATAAATGCTTAATATAAACATATTATTGTCACTGATAATAAATTGTATTCAACAATAATTTTGGAAAATAACTATTTGATGGTCATATTTTACTAAATTGAATTGGTAATTTTGAGTGACAATATTTCTCTGAAAGAGGATATTTACATTTTATTAAAAAAAAAAATATTATATCAAGAATCGTAGTAATTTATTTTCAGCTTTAAATTTATCTAAATGTCCATCTACTTAATGCACTAATTTATTTTCCTTAATATTGTGTCCATAGTTGAAAATTGAACAAATGTTAAAAGTAAATTTCAGGTTAGTTACACTTTTTCGATTTTTGTTAACATTTCTCTATAACTCCACATTTGGAGCATTTTTATATGAATCTGCTGTGAGGGTTGGATTATTTATTTATATATATATACATAAGGGAACAATATCGTTTTATATACAAAAAAACAAGAATTTAAAATTTTTTTCTGATTAAGTGAATCAATCATTTTGAATTAATAACTATTCCTATTAGTTAAAAAGGAATAAACTATATTAATACTGCATTACTAATTAAATATGTCAAAATTCTACTATTTCAGATTTAGAGAGTGTATTTGTAACATTTACTTTAATTTTTCATTTTTATAATAAAACTTTCTTTTTATAAAAATAAATTATATTTCTAATGAATATCTAAATAACAAACATATAATTTTTACTCATAATACATTGTAATAAACAATAACATTCTAAAATACTGCTACTATAAATTTGCATTTCTAACCCTTATTTTGAATTTTTGTTTTTATAATTATATTACGCGATATTCGCCGAGAGCGTCGAACGAACTCGTGCAGCCATGCGGCTGAGAGTATCGCACGGATCGACGCGACCGCGCTCACAAAAAAATTCATAGTTAATAAACTATTTCGATCTACCAACTTTTTATTTCGATTATCTAATCCTTGATATATATATTTTGAGTTTCTGAAAATAAAATTTACAAAAGACATCCAGAACACACTCAATTATTTATTATAAACAATTATTTTTTACAATAAATAATGTTGGTCAACAATGAAAAAAATATTTTTTTAAACATCTAACCTTCATTAATTGCGTGTATAAAATTTATCAAGATCGGATAATTCATTGCTGAGAAATAAAAGTTTAAAAAATATAGTGCATTAAAATTCAATTGTTTATAAAAAATAAACCAATGAATATTTTTCAACAAAACTTGGTGATTGTTTATATCTATATTAGTACTTTATTTTCATTAAGTGTACTTTAGAAATTACAACCCTTGGAAAATCCGAGGCCCACTTCACGAATTTTCACCCATAACTGATATTTCTGTTTCTTTGTTATCAATTTTTTTCGTTTTAATTTCATCATTTTAGTATATTCTTTCTGTTATTCTGCTCTAGTTTTTCTACTTTTGTCATTAGAATTGCTAAAAAATATCTTCTTACTACTATTGTTTTATAATTATTTTATAATGTTTTATAATTTGATAATTAATACCTTCTTTTACTACTTCAATAGAATTTGACGCATTTTCCACATGTTTTTTCTTACAAACATTTACATTTTTTTCTGTATTTACACTTCACATATTTGTTATTTGTCACTCTTTCCCATCTCCCCTTTTACCTTAGGTCTTTTACAATACATTTTTTCATATTTAGTACTGCTTTTTT
Organism: Ganaspis brasiliensis; assembly: GCA_037103525.1. Classification (NCBI taxonomy): domain Eukaryota; kingdom Metazoa; phylum Arthropoda; class Insecta; order Hymenoptera; family Figitidae; genus Ganaspis; species Ganaspis brasiliensis. The sequence continues at coordinate 157,031 of JAZKLR010000025.1, forward strand.
TAGTTTTTTAGTCAGGAATACTAACAACTTTTCTCTGTCCTATTTTTGTATGTCATGAAGGACTACTACCATCTCCTTTCATTTCTGTAAAGCCGTCATTAGTTTGATAATATAATTTTCTCTTCTGTGTCGCATCTTTTACATTCCTTACATGTAAATTATTGTTTTTTATTTATTCGATATTGCCAATTCCAAGTTTATACAATTTTGGAAAATTATCGGAAAAGCAGATAACACATTTTTTTCAAACATCATATACAAATGAGTTCTCATTAATGCATGATTATATACAACATTTTCAGGTTTAATATTAAAATATAAAGAAACAGCAAACGCAATCGCCTATACACCACAATCAACAAAACTTGGTTGTTGTCCTCTTCAAGAAACTACATTAGGTTTAAATGGATATAACCTGCATAAATATTCTCTTTGATCTTCTTTTAAACAACCTTCATTAAGACTATCATAAACAAAAAGTTAATTTCCATCATAGTAAGTGCAAATCCAGTGACCCAAAAGTCGATTTCCACTAAACAATATTTGAATATTTGATTTATTCTTATTAATTGCTTTTATTTAATCTAACATTTCTAAATATCCTATAATTTGTTTTTGAAAACTGGGTCAAAATTTCCCAAAAAGAACAAAGTTGGTTTGGGGTCTATCGATTTTCTTGAAAATTGGCAAAAGTTTAGTGTTAGGTAAGAGTTATTTGTGGACCAAAGAGTTTTCAAAAATGTTCAAAATTGTTGAAGTTAGAGAGCTTTGAATTTTGAGATACGAGTTTTTTCAAACCGTGATATTTTTTGTAGTTTTTAATGGATTTGCTTCATATTTACAGGATTTATAGATGATTTATAGCCGTTTGAAACGTAATTTAAAGGTTTTAAATTTTCCAAAAATTTGACCAAAAAAAAGTCAAAAAATTTTTTTAAATTTATATTTTTTACAGTTGTCCGTAAACAGCGTTTACAAATAAATTATTTTCAAATTCCTTATCTTTTTCTGCGTCTTTTAAAAAAAAATTGATGGAGGGTCTGAAAATAACGGAGATATTCAATTTTTAGTGCGGCGGTTCACTGTATGGCGCCACTGCTGACATTGCGCTGCGCCGCGGCGCGGGTCAAAAAACACGTACGTGGACAAATTAAAATAAAGCCCACAAATATTAACCGATTTAGAAGTTTTTTTTTTATTTAAAGGTAATAAAATTATGCATACCACCTCTGATTTTGATATTTTACAAATAGTTGTTTTCATTTGTTTATTTATTGTTAAAAATAAAAAGCAAAAATTCTCTTTTAAACCAGTTTAATTCTTCATTAAATGAAATATTTAAATTAGGAATGACGAAAAATGTTGAAGTTATGATTTAAGAGCAAATTCTAATAGTGAGTTAATTATTTAAAAAATGTTTGTATTTGTTATAAACAAATTAGTGGAAGACAAATATTTTTATCATTTACTTGATATTTATCATTCTAAATCTATCTATTATTCAATATTTATAACTAATTAGCAATTAACATTACAAAAATTATTATAAACAAATAATTTTGTTTATTTACAAACAAATCTTATGAACAATTTTACTTGTCCAATTCCTTGTCATGAAATTACTGAAATTTTATGCAAAATGTACAATATTATTGCTGTAAATTGTTGAAAAAAGCAAAATTTAATTTTTTTTTAACATTTACATTGTTTAAACAATTACTAATTAACATATTTATAGCTTCATTAGTTTTAGTCGTACAGGCTTTGTTCTTTTTGCATATCTCCCTAAATTTGAACTATTTTTTAAATTTTAAAGACAATTTAATAATTATAAATAATTAGTATTGTTATTAATAAATTACTTACTTTCAGTAAGTTTGCTATAAAGAACTGGAGAAGTCAAATTGTTTATAAAATTATTAATAACAATACTAGTTATTTATAATTATTAATTTTTTTTTAAAATTTGGAAAACAGTTTAAATTTAAAGAGATAAGCAAGAAGAACAAAGCCTGTACGACTAAAAGTAATGAAGCTATGAATTTATTAATTAGTGATTGTTTAAACAATGTTAAATATTAAAAAAAAAAAATTTTTTGCTTTGATCAACAATTTACTGCAATAATATTGTACATTTTGCATAAAATTTCAGTAATTTCATGACAAGGAATTGGACAAGTAAAATTGTTCATAAGATTTGTTTGTAAATAAACAAAATTATTTGTTTATAATAATTTTTGTAATGTTAATTGCTAATTAGTTATAAATATTGAATAATAGATAGATTTAGAATGATAAATATCAAGTAAATGATAAAAATATTTGTCTTCCACTAATTTGTTTATAACAAATACAAACATTTTTTAAATAATTAACTCACTATTAGAATTTGCTCTTAAATCATAACTTCAACATTTTTCGTCATTCCTAATTTAAATATTTCATTTAATGAAGAATTAAACTGGTTTAAATGAAAATTTTTGCTTTTTATTTTTAACAATAAATAAACAAATGAAAACAACTATTTGTAAAATATCAAAATCAGAGGTGGTATGCATAATTTTATTACCTTTAAATAAAAAAAAAACTTCTAAATCGGTTAATATTTGTGGGCTTTATTTTAATTTGTCCACGTACGTGTTTTTTGACCCGCGCCGCGGCGCAGCGCAATGTCAGCAGTGGCGCCATACAGTGAACCGCCGCACTAAAAATTGAATATCTCCGTTATTTTTAGACCCTCCATCAATTTTTTTTTAAAGACGCAGAAAAAGATAAGGAATCTGAAAATAATTTATTCGTAAACGCTGTTTACGGCCAACTGTAAAAAAAATAAATTTAAAAATTTTGTTGGACTTTTTTTGGGTCAAATTTTTGGAAAATTTAAAACCTTTAAATTACGTTTCAAACGGCTATAAATCATCTATAAATCCTGTAAATATGAAGCAAATCCATTAAAAACTACAAAAAATATCATGGTTTGAAGAAACTCGTATCTCAAAATTCAAAGCTCTCTAACTTCAACAATTTTGAACATTTTTGAAAACTCTTTGGCCCACAAATAACTCTTACCTAACACTAAACTTTTGCCAATTTTCAAGAAAATCGATAGACCCCAAACCAACTTTGTTCTTTTTGGGAAATTTTGACCCAACTACCACCTGATGCAAGTTCCAATAATTCCTGAAACTTATACATGGGCGATTCTTACGTAACTGCCTTAGTTGGCGGCGTTAAAAAAATACAAATAAATTAAAAAAATATTCTGAAGTGTATTAGTGAATTTAAAAGGTATATATGAAAGTAGGTGAAAACCAAATATACATAAATATATATTATAACTTCCCTTATATTGCACTATAACTGCTGAAATTTCAGCTCAGTGGCGTGTCCCTTTTGCAAAATGTTAACTTTAATTTAATAATTTTCGGTGAAAATATCATTATTATAACTCAGCCTTTTTCAAGCATAAAGTGTCTATATTTATGAACAATTTAGGTTTATATTGCACTTCATAATACCTTTTTCATACTTAGAATCTGTAAAAATATTTTGTCCCTCAATTTTTCCAATTTTTGAACGCAATCTGCAGACTTATAATTAAGTTGTCATGTGTTTAGTTATTACGCCTTCTAATAAGTTAAATCTCAATTTTGATTCATTAGCACTAAATCAGATGTGAAAAAAGTTTTAAAAAAGAAAAATTTTTTGCTTAAAAAAAAATTATTTTTGTGAAAATCGCATGCGTACAAACAAAGCGTTCAGTTCCATGTCATTACTATTATATTACTGTAACAACTATTTGATAGTATCGTTACCATTTTCTTTAAGTTTTCATGTGAAAAAAGCGATCTGCAGAAGGAATAGATTTATTTTGCAATATTGTAGAAGTGAGGTTAGAATAAATGTCAAATTTCAGCTCCATGGTATCACGTAAAATTTCAGCTCCATGGCCTATATGAAGTGTTCAGTGTGCTTCATGTAGAGAAACTTTTTTATCTGTGGTGGTTATTTTAAAATATTATTCTATAAAGTAGTTTAGCAATGCCGGATTACACTGCTCTATCTCAATTTCAAATTATCCAAAAAACAAAACGAAATATTCATTATTAAATATTGTATTTGCTGTTCTTTTATAAACTTTTATATATGTTAACTATTATCTAAAATACTGTTAGAATATTAAATAATTTATGAGTTCGTTATTTATTTTCGTTTTAGCAAAATATCAAGAAGAAATTTTTATTTTGTACAATATATATTTGCAATAAAAGGATGCGGTTCAGCTCCACATGGCAGCCAATTTTCAAAAATTTGCTATTATTTTCGTATAAATATAGTTGTAGTAAAATCGTTTAAAATATAATTATATTATACCCTAATGAGAAAAATAAATGCACAGAAACATTGAATAAAAAAAATTTTTTTTTACCAAAACTTATCTTGAAATCGGGCAGTTACGCTAGAATCGACCACATGTGATTGTCATTTAGCATTTCCCAATTACGAATAATATCCCAATCTTTATCTTTTAAATTTATATATCTCTTCTTTAACTGAGAACTCATTTTTCAAAAACAACTTGCAAAAAATAATTAACAAAAAATGAATCTTATTTTTTATGTCTCAGGATTTAACTCCATAATCACCTCTTTATCCTACATGTCATCAAAGTACCTTTATATTTTAAGTCTTAATGTTTTTTTGTTTCTGTATCTCATATGTTTATCTCATATCTATTTATCTCATCTCATTATCTCATCTCTTTACCTGATCGCTCTCATTGTTTCACATGTTTATCTCATCACATTGTTTCATGATATTATCTCATATTTTTACCTCATTTCTCTAACACAAGCCTGCAAAAAAAAAATTGTCTGTTGTTTGAGATCGGTGAGTCATTTCCCGTAGTTTTTGATGCGCTGAATTCAAATCTGGTAACGAAAACCTCCCATCACGTCAGGATTTTGAGAAAAATGGGGGTAAAACTCCCAAAAATCACGTTTTTGTCACTTTGAAAATTTGTACCGAGCAATTCCGACGTGCTAGAGACTTGTCATAGAGGTTATATTAAAGCTTGAACCCTATACTTTACGATGATATAATGATATTGGCAACAACATGCTAAATTAACTGTCAAACATGGTTTTTTTGACAGTTGTCAAGCATAAAATATGTCTTTCACTGTCCGTAAATACAACTATTTTAAAAATTGATTGGATTCGCTTGATACTTGTTACTCGGGGATTTTTGGGGTCGCTGAATACGAATATGTAATCAGATTTCAAAAATTCAAAATGGCGGATCCAATATGGCGGACGATTTTGTTAAAAATTGATTGGTTTCGTTTAGAACCGCCATATTGGATCCGCCATTTTGAATTTTTGAAATCTGATTACATATTCGTATTCAGCGACCCCAAAAACGACCCAAAAATCCCCGAGTAACAAGTATCAAGCGAATCCAATCAATTTTTAAAATAGTTGTATTTACAGACAGTGAAAGACATATTTTATGCTTGACAACTGTCAAAGAAACCATGTTTGACAGTTAATTTAGCATGTTGTTGCCAATATCATTATATCATCATAGAGTATAGGGTTTAAGCTTTAATATAACCTCTATGACAAGTCTCTAGCACGTCGGAATTGCTCGGTACAAATTTTCAAAAAGTGACAAAAACGTGATTTTTGGGAGTTTTGGCCCCATTTTTCTCAAAATCCTGACGTGATGGGAGGTTTTCGTTACCAGATTTAAATTCAGCGCATCAAAAACTACGGGAAATGACTCACCGATCTCAAACAACAGAAAATTTTTTTTTTTTGCAGGCTTGTGTAATTGTCTCATCTGTTTATTTCATATTATTGTCTCATATCTTTATCTCATCTCTTTTATATAATTATATTATTAACACTTCTTTTACACTGTAACGACTCTTTAGAAACATTATAATCACTTTATTATTTGTTAAACATTCATAATTAATGTATTTATTAAACAGTTATCAATCACTTGTTCAATTAATCCACAATCCCATTTTATGAACACTTTTAGCATTTCCTAACACTAACTTTATTGAAAATAAGAAGCAAATAAAAAATTTAAACACTTCCTAATTATTGTTACTTTAGCCAACACATTTTGCACACTTTCATTTTTCACATTTAATTTTTACTGTATATTTACTATTAGAGTCACTTTATCATTTATTATTTAACACTTACAGTTCATTTATTTAATAAACACTTTTTGTTCACCGTATTAAGAACTATTCAACACAAACTCTTAATAAACAATAAGCATATTAATACTATAAACTTTCATATTAAACACATTTCTGTTATAAACACTTGAGAAAAAATACACAATAATAAACATTATTCACTTCCACATTATATACATTCAAGTTCTATTCATTAATAATTTTCACTACCATGCACTTCTATACCACGCACTAATGTATTTATCTGTCTTTTCGTTAAAGCTCGAAAAATTTTTTCTCTTTTCCGAAACCAATTATAACACTCATTATGCAAGGGGTTGCTCGAACGATGATGACTCCCTGCAGGTGGTCTATTGCTTGTATTAAGAAATACAATTTAAATTCTAAAGTAATTTGTATAATGAGCTGAAAGTTACCTTCTTCGGTAAATTTTAACGCATACCTTCTCTCTCTAACCAAGGAACCAGGTATAAAAGTATCCTTTTTTGTTAACTGTTAACGTTTTTCCGTTAACTTTTAACGCTCACCTTCAGTACTCGTTTCTTATATAGGATAGTTTCCCGGGTAGTGGTATACATTTTTTTACTGAACAGCGACCCCTAAAACCCACAAGTAACAAGTTTCAAGCATTTTAAATGATTTTTTTAAATACTGTCAGCCATGTTGGATCAAGGAAATCCAAACAATTTTTTTAAAAAATCCACCATTTTCGATCCGACATTTTGAATCCGACATTTTTAATTTTTTTTATGTAGATATCCAATTTTTATGTTATTACAGTCACTGAATCCAAATTAACATTCAGAAGAAGCTAAAATTCAGTTTTAGATTTAGAAATTAAGTAAATTCCCATAAAATTAAATTTCTAAAACTTCAACCCCCCCACCATGCCTGTAAAAAGAAAACACGAACTAGCTTTTAGGGCAGTCTACATTTTTCTCTTTAGATACATCTTAAGGAAGGGAAACTACCACATGGCAGTCCTGGCATTCGAAATTTTTTTTTCGTGTGCCGGTGTTACAAGACGTTTTGTAAAATTAGTAGATATAGTCTTAAAAACAACAACTTTAAGAAATAAATATAACAGAAATGGTCATTTTGTCCAAGGAGTACAGTGTAGTTTTGCAATCATTACAGATAGAATTTACTCAGTGTGCCTAGACCTTTTTTTCTCTTCTTTCCTATGCTCATCCAATTCATCTCAAGCGAGGCGCATGAATATCCCCTAAATCTCATTTAGCATAAATCCCATTGAGCCTAAAATCAAAAAGCCTAAAATGCATTCAGCCAAAATTCCATTTAACCTAAATTTCATTTAACCTAAATCTCGTTTAACCTAAATTCCATTAAACCTAAATTTCATTTTACCTAAATCCCATTCAATCCAAATTCCATTTAACCTAAATCTCATTTAACCTAAATCTCATTTAACCTAAATTCCATTTAACCTATATCCCATTTAACCTAAAACGCATTTAGTCTAAATTCCAGTTAACCTATATTCCATTTAACCTAAAATGCATTCAGCCTAAATCTCACTTCACCTAAATCCCATTTAACCTAAATCTCATGTTACCTAAATTCCACTTAACCTAAATCCCATTTAACCTAAAACGCATTTAGTCTAAATTCCATTTAACCTAAAATGCATTCAGCCTAAATCCCATTTAAACTAAATTCCGTTTAACCTAAATCTCATTTAACCTAAATTCCACTTAACCTAAATCCCATTTAACCTAAAATGCATTTAGTCTAAATACCATTTTACCTAAAATGCCCTCAGCATAAATCTCACTTTACCTAAATCCCATTTAACCTAAATCTCATTTAACCTAAATTCCACTTAACCTAAATCCCACTTAACCTAAATTCCATTTAACCTAAATCCCATTTAACCTAAATTCCATTTAACCTAAAATGCATTCAGTTTAAATCTCACTTCACCTAAATTCCATTTAACATAAATCACATTTAACCTAAATTCCACTTAACCATTTAACCTAAAACGCATTTAGTCTAAGTTTCATTTAACCTAAAATGTATTCAGCCTCAATCTCACTTCACCTAAATCCCATTTTACCTAAATCTCATTTAACCTAAATTCCACTTAACCTAAATCCCATTTAACCTAAAACGCATTTAGTCTAAATTCCATTTAACCTAAAATTCATTCAGCCTAAATCTCACTTCACCTAAATCCCATTTAACCTAAATTCCATTTAACCTAAAACTTTTCTTGATTCAACTATATTTATCCTTAAATTAAAAAAAGTTTTAGGTTTAATGGAATTTAGGTTAAATGGGATTTGGGTTAAGTGTAATTTAGATTAAATGAGATTTAGGTTAAATGGGATTTAGGTGAAGTGAGATTTAGGCTGAATGCATTTTAGGTTAAATGGAATTTAGACTAAATGCGTTTTAGGTTAAATGGGATTTAGGCTAAGTCAAATTTAGGTTAAATGGAATTTAGACTAAATGCGTTTTAGGATAATGGGATTTAGCCTGAATGCATTTTAGGTTAAATGGAATTTAGACTAAATGCGTTTTAGGTTAAAGGGGAATTAGGTTCAGTGGAATTTAGGTTAAATGAGATTTAGGTTAAATGGGATTTAGGTGAAGTGAGATTTAGGCTGAATGCATTTTAGGTTAAATGGAATATAGGTTAAATGGAATTTAGACTAAATGCGTTTTAGGTTAAATGGGATATAGGTTAAATGGAATTTAGGTTAAATGAGATTTAGGTTAAAGGGAATTTAGGTTAAATGGGCTTTAGGTTAAATGAGATTTAGGTTAAATGGAATTTAGGTTAAATGGGATTTGGGTTAAGTGTAATTTAGATTAAATGAGATTTAGGTTAAATGGGATTTAGGTGAAGTGAGATTTAGGCTGAATGCATTTTAGGTTAAATGGAATTTAGACTAAATGCGTTTTAGGTTAAATGGGATTTAGGCTAAGTCAAATTTAGGTTAAATGGAATTTAGACTAAATGCGTTTTAGGATAATGGGATTTAGCCTGAATGCATTTTAGGTTAAATGGAATTTAGACTAAATGCGTTTTAGGTTAAATGGGATTTAGGTTCAGTGGAATTTAGGTTAAATGAGATTTAGGTTAAATGGGATTTAGGTGAAGTGAGATTTAGGCTGAATGCATTTTAGGTTAAATGGAATATAGGTTAAATGGAATTTAGACTAAATGCGTTTTAGGTTAAATGGGATATAGGTTAAATAGAATTTAGGTTAAATGAGATTTAGGTTAAAGGGAATTTAGGTTAAATGGGCTTTAGGTTAAATGAGATTTAGGTTAAATGGAATTTAGGTTAAGTGGGATTTAGGTTAAATGGGATTTAGGTTAAGTGGAATTTAGGTTAAATGAGATTTAGGTTAAATGGGATTTAGGTGAAGTGAGATTTAGGCTGAATGCATTTTAGGTTAAATAGAATTTAGACTAAATGCGTTTTAGGTTAAATGGGATTTAGGTTAAGTGGAATTTAGGTTAAATGGAATTTAGACTAAATGCGTTTTAGGTTAAATGGGATTTAGGCTGAATGCATTTTAGGTAAAATGGAATTTAGACTAAATGTGTTTTAGGTTTAATGGGATTTAGGTTAAGTGGAATTTAGGTTAAATGGAATTTAGAATATATGCGTTTTAGGTAAAATGGGATTTAGGCTGAATGCATATTAGGTTAAATGGGGATTTATGCTGAATGAATTTTAGGTTTAATGTAATTTAGGTTAAATGGAATTTAGGTTGAATGGATGTTAGGTTTAATGAGATTTAGGTTAAAAGGAATTTAGGCTGAATGCATTTTAGGCTTTGTGATTTTAGGCTCAATGGGATTTACGCTAAATGAGATTTAGGGAATATTCATGCGCCTCTCTTAAGCTTTATCAAATTGTTCTTGCGTGTTCTGTACTGTTGTTTTGATTAAACTTATTAAAACTTAACAATCTTTACATTTTATACTTTTCCAATCATAATCCCTTTTAAATTCTCGCGCACTACCATCATTCACACCTTTACTACTTGAGTCATTACTTCCCTCTTTGCACGACAATCTCTTACGATCTTCCTTATCTACACACTAAGGATGTGCAGTCTGAAGAGAAGTTCCACTTTCGACTTGTTTCGACTTTTTAAATTTTAGTTAAATAAATCAAATTATTTTTCCATGTTAGTTCAATTTTTATTCGTTACAAATTTAAAAAAAAATATTGCACATTAAAAAATCATTCAAATATTTTAATATTTTATTCAGTGCTTAATGCATATGCCTACCACATTTCAAATGACTGAAAAAATAATAAATGATGAAATACAAAATGAAGTAAATTTTATTAGAATATTTGCATACTATTTTTCCTATTTTTTTTTAAAGTTTATAAAATTCTTAACAATATTCAGTTTTAATGCAAGTTTTAAAAATTAATACGGTTCACGTTCATAACTAAAATTAATTATTAAAAATTGTTAAGATTATGAATTGATTAAAATTTAATCAAACAATTCCTGATTATGTTTTCAAAAAAAGTAAGATTCCTTATTATATTATTTTGTGTGCTTATTTAAAATAGTTTTTTTGTATTCCTATTTTTTTTCGTTTCTTACCATTCATTGAATTCTGCTGACTTCTTCAGTACATGCAATGATGCACGAATTAGAAGAAGACAGAAAACTAAAATGGGGATACAATAATAGGGTTAGGAAAATAGAGGAATAGATTTCGACCAATCAGACTATTTGCTTACAAAATTACGTTATCCTGATTTGGCAAATTTGTTCCTTCAACTATTTTCCCCATGTGACTTGATCCTGAATAAGTCAAATTGTACTACTGATGGAAAAGTCGAAAATCGACCAGCAAACTCGATTATCTAAAGTAAAAGTCGATTACGAAACGTCGACTTAATTCGAAGACCACACTAGCACTACCTTTATCTTCGTCACTATCCACATTTCACTGTCACTCAACACGCTCTCCTCATAAACTTACAGTTTTACTTTCTTTTTCATCTCTTTTTACCATTTACACTCTCACATACTTTTACATAACTCTTTCCATTCAAACCACAGCACTTTATTCTACACTCACTAACACTCAACTACTAGCCCTTTAATTAATACAAACAAATTTACAAAAAACTATTTTCCCGTCACAAACGCGTCAAATACTTATCAGTACCGTCTAAACGGAAGCCAAGCAATAACTTCAGTAATTAGGTACATTCTAATAAATAAGTATTGTAGATCTGTAACCGTATTATTAATTATTTACATAAATTTTCACAGATTTTTCAATGTGTTTTCAATATTGTTTTATTTTTAAAAATTACATTTTATTAAGTATTGTGCACTGTGTAGTGTAAGTGTGACATAACAAAATAAGAATCTCTTCCCCCCTTCTGTCACAATTAGTAACATTTTACTGAATTTCATTCAGTGAAATCCCCTTCTTCCTAAAACATGTCACGTAATTTGTAGACAAAGCCAAACAGATAGAGACTTCTAGAGAATGTTTCAAAGATTAAAATAAGCTATTATTTGTCAACATTGGATGAAAATTGCTATTGTTCACGAATTTTAAAGAAAAAGAAACAAAATGTTGAATAAACAAAAATCATTATTTGGTAACTAACTTTGTATGAATCTAATTTTTTTAAAGTATACAATTGTGTTTTCCAAAATTGCGTGAAATAAATTTTAATAATATTTTTATTGAATAATTATTAAAAATTGTTTTTTTTTATGAAATTTTTAGGAAATGTTTAAACGTTCTAATGATTTATTAATTTTGTTACTTTAGACAAAAGTTGTGCCTTCAAGATCCAATTCTACACAAGGCTTTGATGAAGCTTTAAAAGAAGCTGAAGCTTCAAGACGGTCATCTGTGGTGTCAGCAGCAACCAGTCCAACGGATAAAACTCTTTCGTAATTTCTTTCACGCTATAAACATCACTATGTATTGCAAAATGTTTTATTCTTACTAATAACATTATGTTGAAATGTATGTGGCTCTATTTACTTTTTGTACAGTAAAATATAAATTTCGCTATATCAGGTTTTGTTATATGATTTCCTTTTATTACTAATAAAATCGATACAGTGCCGCTTAATAACTTTTGCCCACCCTACATCGGCTTTAATTTGAAAACTCATTTCCTGAGCTTAGAAATTTGTTGGTTAAGGTTTAATTAATGTTATGTCAAAACAAAATTTTTCATTTTTTTTTTTAATTGATACATTTTTTTTAGGAAATCATCACATTTTAATTGTACTTATATCATTTAAAAGGAGGTTAGGTTGAGCTTTAAAAGCGATGTAGGAAACATAACTTCTCGTAATCTCACAACTCTATTTTTAAAAATACCACCGTTCTGTATTTTTACGAAACTACAGGCACGAAGTAGCATAAGGAGCTCCCACTCTGGAGAAAACCCCGTGCTCGTTTTTCTTTTCTGTTCAACTCGTGATTACCTATGTACCACTCGAAGCGCCTCTAAAGGGAAAATGATGTTAACTCTAATAAAATCGTCTGATTGCCATGAAGTACATAACGTAAAAAATAACGAATTTTTTTTTCTTATATTATTATAAATTTGGACTCATTTTTATTTTGTGGAATAATTTCCATTAGATTGGTATCCTTTACTTGGATCCAATAAATAATTTGCAATGGATTGGAGATATTTGCTTATCTCCGAAATGGAATAGGAATCATAGTCCTTAAGTAGAGCTTGAATTTCGCAAATTTTGTGTATAATAGAATAGAGACATTTTTCTATCTCCGATTTATTTTCTGAATATAGTATTTTATTATTAAAAATTATTTTTACCAAAGAAGGGAGAAGTTTTTCTTGCTCCGAATTTGTGTTTTCTTGAGATTCGTTGAAATGAACGTCTTGTTCATTTTTCCTAAAACTTTCTTCTTGGACACTTTTTAGAGTGAATTCTCGAATAACTTCTTGAATATTTGTTTCAATTTCAGGTAAATTTTCTTGATTTATTGTCTGAAATTTTTTCTCATTATCTTCTTGAAATGGATTTCCAGACAAAGCGTCAGCATTGACGTTTGTTTTACCAGCTTTATAGACAACATTAAAATCATATTCCGCTAATTTCAGTTTCCATCTTGTAACTCTCGAACATGGATCTTTAGAATTTTGGAACCAAACCAAACGTTTGTGATCCGTTACTAAAGTGAATTTTCTTCCATAGAGATATGGTCGAAAATGTTGGACACTGTATATAATTGCTAATGCTTCTTTTTCGTAAGTATCGTATTTTTTTTTGTTTCGCTTAAGGTTCTTGAAGTATATGCAACTGGTTGGTCCTTCCCTATTTTTCCTTGTGATAATATTCCTCCTATTGCAAAACCTGAAGCATCTGTTGTTAAAATGAATGGTTGTGAAAAATCTGGCCTTTTTAAAAGTGGTTCTTCGCAAAGTTTATTTTTTAAAGTATCGAATGCTATTTGTTGTTTTTCGGTCCAAAGAAAAGGTACATCTTTTCTCAAAAGTTCATTTAAAGGATTAGCGATTTTTGAAAATTTATCTATGAATCTACGATAATAACCAGAGAGTCCTAAGAATTGTTTGATATTTTTAACATTTTTTGGAATTGGAAATTTTTGTACTGCTTCTATTTTTTTAGGGTCTGGTCGTACTCCATTTTAATCAATTATTAGTCCTAAATAGCATACTTCTAACCGTAAGAATTCGCATTTGTCAGGTTGCAGTTTTAAATTTGCAATTCGTAAACGTTCCATAAATTTTGAAAATTTTTCTTCGTGTTCTTCTAATGTGTTTGCATAAATGACTACGTCGTCTAAATAAACAAATAATTCGATTCCTTGTAAACCTAATAACACCTGATCTATGAGTTTTTGAAAAGTGTTTGGTGAATTTTTTAATCCAAATGGCATTCTATTGAATTCGTAATGGCCATAAGGTGTTGAAAATGCCGTCTTATGCGCGTCTCTCGGGTCCATTTTAATTTGATGAAAACCGGTTGCTAAATCAAAGACGGAAAAATATTGCGCGTTTGATAATTGATCTAACAAGTCGATTATATTAGGCAAAGGATAAAAATTGTCCAACTGTGCGTTCGTTAAGTTTTCTAAAATCTAGTACCAGGCTCCATTTTTTATTTCCATGCGAATCGTCTTTTTTGGGTACTATCCAAATAGGTGTATTGTATGGTAAATCCGAAGGTTTAAAAATTTTTTGTTCTAACAATTCATTTACTTGACGTGAGGCGCATGAATATTCCCTAAATCTCATTTAGCCTAAATCCCATTAAGCCTAAAATGCATTCAGCCAAAATTCCATTTAACCTAAATTGCATTTAACCTAAACTTCATTTAACCTAAATCGCGTTTAACCTAAATTCCACTAAACCTCAATTTCATTTTACCTAAATCCCATTCAATCTAAATTCCATTTAAACTAAATCTCATTTTACCTAAATCTCATTTTACCGAAATTCCATTTAACCTAAATTCCATTTAACCTAAATCACATTTAACCTAAATTCCGTTTAACCTAAATCTCATTTAACCTAAATTCCATTAAACCTTAATTTCATTTTACCTAAATCCCATTCAATCTAAATTCTATTTAACCTAAATCTCATTTAACCTAAATCTCATTTTACCGAAATTCCATTTAACCTAAATTCCATTTAACCTAAATCCCATTTAACCTAAATCCCATTTAACCTAAATTCCGTTTAACCTAAATCTCATTTAAGCTAAATTCCATTTAACCTAAATCCCATTTAACCTAAAACGCATTTAGTATAAATTCCATTTAACCTAAAATGCATTCAGCCTAAATCTCACTTCACCTAAATCCCATTTAACCTAAATCTCATTTAACCTAAATTCCACTTAACCTAAATCCCATTTAACCTAAAACGCATTTATTCTAAATTCCCTTTAACCTAAAATGCATTCAGCCTAAATCCCATTTAACATAAATTCCGTTTAACCTAAATTCCATTTAACCTAAATTCCATTTAACCTAAATTCCATTTAACCTAAATCACATTTAACCTAAATTCCGTTTAACCTAAATCTCATTTAACCTAAATTCCATTAAACCTTAATTTCATTTTACCTAAATCCCATTCAATCTAAATTCTATTTAACCTAAATCTCATTTAACCTAAATCTCATTTTACCGAAATTCCATTTAACCTAAATTCCATTTAACCTAAATCCCATTTAACCTAAATCCCATTTAACCTAAATTCCGTTTAACCTAAATCTCATTTAAGCTAAATTCCATTTAACCTAAATCCCATTTAACCTAAAACGCATTTAGTATAAATTCCATTTAACCTAAAATGCATTCAGCCTAAATCTCACTTCACCTAAATCCCATTTAACCTAAATCTCATTTAACCTAAATTCCACTTAACCTAAATCCCATTTAACCTAAAACGCATTTATTCTAAATTCCCTTTAACCTAAAATGCATTCAGCCTAAATCCCATTTAACATAAATTCCGTTTAACCTAAATCCCATTTGACCTAAATTCCACTTAATCTAAATCCCATTTAACCTAAAACGCATTTAGTCTAAATTCCATTTAACCTAAATTCCATTTAACCTAAAACGCATTGAGCCTAAATCTCACTTCACCTAAATCCCATTTAACCTAAAACTTTTTTTAATTTAAGGAAAAATATAGTTGAATCAAGTAAAGTTTTAGGTTAAATGGGATTTAGAAGAAGTGAGATTTAGGCTGAATGCGTTTTAGGTTAAATGAAATTTAGGTTAAATGGAGTTTAGACTAAATGCGTTTTAGGTTAAATGCGATTTAGATTAAGTGGAATTTAGGTTAAATGAAATTTAGGTTAAATGGGATTTAGGTGAAGTGAGATTTAGGCTGAATGCATTTTAGGTTAAATGGAATTTAGACTAAATGCGTTTTAGGTTAAATGGGATTTAGGTTAAGTGGAATTTAGGTTAAATAAGATTTAGGTTAAATAGAATTTAGATTGAATGGGATTTAGGTAAAATGAAATAAAGGTTTAATGGAATTTAGACTAAATGCGTTTTAGGTTAAATGGGATTTAGGTTAAGTGGAATTTAGGTTAAATGAGATTTAGGTTAAATGGGATTTAGGTGAAGTGAGATTTAGGCTGAATGCATTTTAGGTTAAATGGAATTTATACTAAATGCGTTTTAGGTTAAATGGGATTTAGGTTAAATGGAATTTAGCTTAAATGAGATTTAGGTTAAACGGAATTTAGGTTAAATGGGATTTAGGTTAAATGGGATTTAGGTTAAATGGAATTTAGGTTAAATGGAATTTCGGTAAAATGAGATTTAGGTTAAATGAGATTTAGGTTAAATAGAATTTAGATTGAATGGGATTTAGGTAAAATGAAATTAAGGTTTAATGGAATTTAGGTTAAATGCGATTTAGGTTAAATGAAATTTAGGTTAAATGCAATTTAGGTTAAATGGAATTTTGGCTGAATGCGTTTTAGGCTTTTTGATTTTAGGCTTAATGAGATTTAGGCTAAATGAGATTTAGGGAATATTCATATCTATTTTGATATGGAAACTGATTTTGTCTTTGATTTTGGTATGAATTTTGGAATTGATTTTGTGTATAATTTCTGGATTGATTTTGATGCTGATTTCGTGGATAATTTGGATTTCGATTTTGATATAGATTTTGAGGTGTAAATAAAGGTTGGTTTTGATTTCTATTAAAACGACTTTGATATTGATTTCGAGATGTAAAGAAAGATTGATTTTGATTTCTGTTGAAACGATTCTGATATTGATTTTGGTTTGAAAAATTTTGTTGCGAATGCATAAAATTTTCTTGTCTCTGTCCCAGTAATTTATTAATTTGAAAATAATTAACTGCAAAATGACCTTTTTTACCACAAAGTAAACAAGTAATAATTTCATCCTGAGCAACATTTATTTTTGTTGTTTTAGCAAATTCTTTATTATTTCTAAACATATGTTCATTTTCAGTTTTTTGTGTATTTCTTCTTAATTCATTGCTCGACAATAATTTTCTTTCTACATCTATTGCCTTATTTACTGCGTCTTTAAATGTATCTGATGTGCCTACTATTAACTCTAATTCTGGTCTTAGTCCTCGCGTGAAACAATCGACTGTAGTTTCTTATAACCCTGTTTTAAATTTTGCATCTACTGTATTTTCATTATTAATTCTATGTGCATCTAGAATTCTTTCTGCCGCTTCTGCGATTCTTGAACCGTATGAAACTACGTTTTCATTTTCCCACATATACATTGCCCCTAGCTCCCCTTGTAATTGGTAAACTGATTTGGCCGGCGCGTATATTGTTTTTAATCTCTCTGCTTATTCTTGAACTGTGTTAAAACTATTTCCTAATATAATTTTCCTTGCTTCTCCCGAAATTCTGCCTCGAATTATTTTTACTAGATTTTTTTCAACTTCCGTATTTTCTGGGAGCATGGATTTTGCTTCTACACAACCCTCGATAAATATTGATAATGGTATGTTTTTGCCATCAAATAATGGTATAGTTTCTAAAGCATCGCGTAAGGAGACTTGTTGATTGTTTGGTACGGCCATGTTTCTAGAATCAAGATTTTCAGAATTATCAGAAATTTCACTTTCTGAAATGTTGTCAATTTCTTCTATTAAAGTTTTATTAAAATTAGACTGAGGTTGATTAAATCCAAATTCTTCTAAATCGTTTAAATGACTTTCTATTAAAGTTTTTTCCGCTGTTAATTTTTCGCTATCACTATTATCACTATTATCACTATTTGTATTGTCGTCGCTGTCAAAGAGTTGGGCAGAAATAAATCCTGAATCGATTTCTTTTTGTGTAAGGTTAGGATTTGTTTTAGAATACCTTGGTGTACTAGTGTGAGGTTTTGATTTATTATTAAGGATTCCTGAATTTAGAGATAAATTAGGATTTTCTTTTATTTTTGAACGAGTTAAGTGTAGAGAAACAGTATTGTTTTTATTTGGAGTAGACATGAAATTTGTACTGCATAATATTTGATTTTATAATAAAAAATAAAATGTAATTGCCATAAACTGTTAATAAATATTTTCAATTTTTTTAAAAATGACACGAAACAACTTGTGTCAAAAAAAAGGTTTTCAGAAAGAGAAAAAGAGTTTTGTACAGATTATACCGTAAATATTAAGAGGACTCGAACCCCTATTCATAAATAAATTTGTAATATTTATTATTATGAACGCACCTTGCAATTACGAATTATGTACAATTATAAATAGAATATTTTCTCTCCCTTTTTTTTGTTAATAAAAATTTATTTTCGCGTTAATTATTTTTCAGTTAACTTAGTTAGTTTGCTCATTGATTTGTTTGATAAAAAGAATATTTAAATTAATTGATGCATTAAAGAAAAAGGCTCAAAATAAATTTTCTATGAATTTTGACTCATTGACTTGTTTGTTTCCCGGACCGATGCACCAAAAATTAAAAGGGGCTTCTGTTACATCAGAAGTAGAAGTCCTTTCTAATCTTCCCTAATTTCCTCGTTTTAAATCAGTTTCAATGGGAATCTGATTTGGGATGAGGATAAGTCAATGAGCAAGCTAGGTTATTAAAGAGTATATTTATTTCTGGCAAGATAGAAAATGTTACAATGAAAATTAGAATTAGAAATAGAGTCTTACTTTCGGGAAGAGAAAAACAGTTTGTGAATGCTTAATCCGTGAAGATCCTTATCTTGCGTGTGGATGGCGGAGATAGTGGTCTTCAGCTGCTTCGGGTGGACAATTAGGCGTAGCTCTCGTAGTCGGGAATTATTCGGGTTGATTATTGACACAAGATTGCAACTGGTGTTGGGGTTAATGGCACTAGACTTTTAATATTTGAAGAAAGTCTTTGAAGGGTCGCTAATGCTTATAGGTTTTCACTTGGTTATTATAGTTCGAGATGAAACAGGGATTTCACTAAGATTCGAATGTGTTTTTATTATTTAATCACTTGAACTGAATTCTTCTTCCGATTCTCGAATAAACTAACTGAGTTGATTGACTGCTTGACAAAACTTTCTTAGTCAAGACTGGATTGATGATGATAACTGCTGTTACTAGAGTTCACTGTTTCTTCACTTAACGTGGTTCTGTTGATGATGATCACGACTAGCTGCTGATATTTACGGACTGAATGAATACTGCTTAAATGAATACCGCGCTGAGGTTAACTCTCTTGATGATGTAGATTCTTTTACTGATGTAGATTCTTTTACTGATAATCATGCTTTACTGAGCTGGTCTAGCCTGCTTTTATAGTAAGGGATATTGCTTCGTGTGGTACAAAAAAAATGCACGTTTCATGTGCATCAATCCCTTCCCGTAGTTCTGAAACACGCACGTATGGTGTGTATCAAAACCCTTCTCTTAGCATGATTGTGTATCAATCCCTTCCTGCAGTTCTAAAAAATACACGTTTGAGGTGTATCAAAACCCCTCTTCTTAGCACGAATTTATCATTATCTCCTGTAGTCCAAACGCAGGTTCCGCATCTGGCTGTTATCGATTACCACTCCTTCTTACTGTAATTTGTAGGGTCCTCGCTTCACCGGTACTTGATAATTTTAGAATGTAAGACTGTTATTTCTCTTTTCCAAAGATACTTTGTCTTTCCTAAGTAATTTCTATGCATACAATTATTGAATGGATTTCTATCTTGTACCATTATGAGGTTAACCCTTTAACGCCCAAATGTACAATTTTTTGTCTTTCGAATGGCATATCGAAAAATTTTGTAAATTTTTAAATAAACAAATTATAGATGTTTTTTTAAAAAAAAACATGAAATTTTGAGGTTTTATTTTCAAATTATTGAATTTTTTTATAAGCAATGGAATTGCAATATCTGTAAAAGTCATAAATATCGCGTCAAAAATAACAAGGCTATAAGATAAGACTATTAAGAAAAAAAAATTCAAAATGGCGGCTACAAAATGGCGGTTAAAGTGAATTTTTTTAAGTGATGTACATAGCAATGTGCGCAAAATCGGAAAACATAATAGACTTTTCTAAAACTTGTTATACAAGGGTGTTTGAGGTCACTGATTACAAATATGAAGTCACTTTTTAAAAATTCAAAATGGCGGATCCAATATGGCGGACGAAATTTTCAAAAATTATTTGGATTCGCTTCAAACTTGTTTCTCGGGGGTTTTTGGGGTCGCTGATTACGAATCTGAAATCATATTTTTAACATTTTCAAAATTCAAAATGGCAAATCCAATATGGCGGACAAAATTATCAAAAATTAATTGAATTTGCCTCAAACTTGTTACTCGGGGGTTTTTGGGGTCGCTGATTACGAATCTGGAGTCAGTTTTTAAAAATCCAAAATGGCGGATCCAATATAACGGACGAAATTTTCAAGAATTAATTGGATTCGCTTCAAACTTGTTACTTGGGAGTTTTTAGGTTCGCTGATTACGAATCTGGAATCATATTTTTAATATTTTGAAAATTTAAAATGGCGGATCCAATATGGCGTACGAGATTTGCAAAATTTAATAGTATTCGTTTCGAACTTCTTACTTTAGGTTTTTTGCAGTCGCTGATTACGAATCTTAAATCACTTTTTAAAAATTCAATATGGCAGCTCTAATACGGAGGACGAAATTTTTAAAAAAGTTATTGGATTCTCTTCAAACTTGTTTCTTGAGGGTTTTTTGAGAATAAATTTGATATTATACATCTAATATTCCTAGCCAATTTTTGCAAAATTAAAATTTTAATATTCTAAAATAATAATAATCTCTTACTGCTGGAAGTGAACGTGAATAAAGAGCCTTTTTTTGTTTTTTGTTTTTTTTTGTTTTTGTCTTTTTTTGCCCAAAAAAATGAAAAAAGAAGCGTCCGCCAAAAATGTTGCAATGGATATTGCAAGAAGTTATTTACAAAAGAGAAACACCAGCGCATTGAAGAATCATAAAATTCAAAACCAACAAAAGCGAAACTACTGTTCCAATGACATTTGCGAAGATCAAACATATTTAAAGTATGAAAACTGACAGAAATATTTTTGCAAAGAATGTTTTGCGAAAGTTCACTATTATAATTTTATTGCAAAGCGTGATTCAAAAATTTTAATATACACAAAGTAACCAAAAAAAAAAACAAAAAAAGACAAAAAAAAAGGCTCTTTACTCACCTCCAAGCGGTAAGATTCGGGCAACGTCCAAATATTTGACAGTATTAACGGCAAGGAAACGTGGGAAATAAAAAACATTATTAATCTTTTAATTTTGCAAAAATTAGCTAGGAATATTAAAAATATTATATCAAATTCGTACTAAAAAAACCTCAAGTAACAAGTTTAAAGAGAATACAATTAATTTTTGAAAATTTCGCCCTCCGTAATGGAGCGCCATATTCAGTTTTTAAAAAGTGATTTCAGATTCGTAATCAGCGACCGCAAAAGCCCAAAGTAAGAACTTCGAAGCGAATCCAATTAATTTTTAAAAATTTCGTCCGCCATATTGGATCCGCCATTTTGAATTTTTAAAAAGTGACTTCATATTCGTAATCAGCGACCTCAAACACCCTTGTATAACAAGTTTTATAAAAGTCTATTATGTTTTCCGATTTTGCGCACATTGCTATGTACATCACTTAAAAAAATTCACTTTAACCGCCATTTTGTAGCCGCCATTTTGAATTTTTTTTTCTTAATAGTCTTATCTTATAGCCTTGTTATTTTTGACGCGATATTTATGATTTTCACAGATATTGCAATTCCATTGCTTATAAAAAAATTCAATAATTTGAAAATAAAACCTCAAAATTTCATGTTTTTGTTTAAAAAAACATCTATAATTTGTTTATTTAAAAATTTACAAAATTTTTCGATATGCCATTCGAAAGAGCGATTCTTGGACCATAAGATATGGCTATAGCAGAATTCTTTTCGTAAGGTTAAATTGATAAAATTTTGCGTGAAACTTCAAGATAAAAAATTGTACATTTGGGCGTTAAATGGTTAAATATATTATGATTCAATATGATTTACAAGAAAAGACATAATAAAGATATATAATATTTTAATATAGGTTATGGACATAACAATTTTATAAACAATAAATGGATTTTTAATAACTAAACTTTGAAACCTTAAATAATTGCAATTATGTGAATCTAGGATCTAAACAAGTTTATAAACATTGCCGAAAACGACTAAAATGAAACTTTTTATTTATTTGTTATCGACAAAGTCAAAAAGTCAAAGTCTACTGCACTGCGTACAGTATGGTTTCGCGCGGATGCAAAATGAAACCTTTTAAAAGTGCTTTTTGTCCTATAATCTTTGTTGACTCTCATTTTTAAGACTCTAAGGCATCTTACTAGCTACAAAACAAATTTTCGATTTTCTGGAAGCTTGACAGTGCTGTTACCCCCTAATATATCATTATATTTTTATTCATGCCTCATTCCTGTAATGAAGAAAATAACATTTTTTAACCCTAATAACAACAATAGTAATAATGACTTTACATTTATTGATATTTTTTAAAGTAGATTTGTCATAAAATCCATTAGAAAATTCTGTATTCCTTGTGATCGCAAATTGACAGAAATCAATAAATTTTTCGTCCGACTATTAATTTGACCCAATATTTTTGTCCGACAATTATATTTTATATCATACAGTAGGGCATGTTATATGTCCCCCTATTGTCGGACAAAAATTAATAAATGTAAGGGCTGCACGAAACCCTTAGGGGGGGGAGGGGTAGGGCTAATTCGTACAAAAAAGGCACTTTTTTGTGAATTTTTTCTGATGACACAGTTAAAATCAGTTCATTAAAACTTATTGGACATTAATGTACAACATTTAAAGAATGTTGTGTCAAATTTTTACTGAAAAATATCTGAAAATAAGGCAACGGCAGCAATTATTGTGAGGCGCCTCAGAAAAAAGATGAATTGCGGTGCCCCTCATAACTAGATGCAAAATCATCTGAAATGAAAAAACCAAATATTTTTCGTTAGAAGATCGATTTCCCCAGGTAATGTCACTATCTCGTAAAGTTTATACAGAAATAGTGTTCCAAATTTCAAAAGGATCGGTTGAGTAGTTTTGGAGTTACGAGGGGCACCGACTTTGAAAATGTGACTTTTGGGAAAAACGCTTTAAAGTCATAATAAATCGCCTTATTTTTGACTGGTACCAAAAACCTACTTGTTCCGGAAGACTTTTAAACTTTTTATCTAATCATCCTGTTAATCAAAAACGTAATATTGTTTTTAATCTAGTCGACAGAGCTATTTCTCTCTCACATAAAACTTTCCATAAAAAAAACATTGAATTGACCAAAAAATTACTTATTAATAATAGTTATCCAAAAAGTTTCATTAATAATTGTATTTCGGAAAGACTCAAATGTATTAGTTTAAAGAAGAAAGATAACAATGAAGATTTGACCGCACAAAAAAAATCTTTGTATGCTAGACAAGTTATAATTTCAGTTCCTTTTAAAAATGTACGTTTTTACTCTAAATGTAAACATACTTTAAAAAACTATAACATCTGCACCATTCCTAAAGTTGAAAAATCCTTAAATAGTATTGTAAAATTAGGCAAGGATTCAGATGAAAAATGGAAAAAATGTGGTGTTGTTTACAAAATCCCATGTAAAAATTGTAATGCGGTTTACTATGGCGAAACCAAGAGATTTCATGGAAAGAGAGTTTCTGAACATGAAACTAATAAAAACCCAAATTTTGTTATTAATTGTCATTGTAGTAATAATAATCATAAATTTGACTATCAAAATACAAAAATTGTTGACTACGAACGTGATTGGAGAAAGCGTGTTCTGTCTGAAATGATTTTTATTAATAGTGACCCGAATAGCATAAATGTCAAAGAAAATTTCGATGGTTTAAACAAAACTTACAAACAGCTTTTACAAAAAAATTTTACTATTTCTTGATTTATTTTAATCGTAATTTTAACTGTCAAATTTTTTTATTTTTTATTTGTTTTGATTTCTCAATGTTATTCTGTATTTGTTTTCGTCGTCTAGACGTTTAATCGTCATTATCACACTTTTCTGTTAGTTTGTCCATGACCTAAGACTAGTGAACACAGTGACAAGTCACTCTCTGTGATGTCTTAAAATATTTTTAATTTCCGTATGAGGTAAAAATCCTTTTCTTAAAATGTACATTCTATTCTGTGTTTGGTTCGTTTAAAAAAAATTTTACTAAGTGTTCACACTTGTTATTGTTACAGCCGGAAGATGTCTACGAATTGTAGACGAAACGTTGCAAATAAATTAATATCTGAATTTATTTAATGTGTTAGTGTTAGTTACCTACACAATTTTGCTCCTCCGGATCGAATAATCTCTTTTCTTTATTATTAACAATGGAGAGCGACAAAACATTACCTTCATAATGTTTCAATGTTAAAAGTTTGACAAATTTATTTTTTCTTCTCATTAAAATATTTAAAATAGATACTAAATTTCTATAATAAAACATTAGTTCACCAGGGATGCTATGTTTTCAAATTTCATGACTTTTCCAGGATTTCCAGATCATCTTTCATCAAACTCCAAGACCAAATATAAAATAAGTAGCAACATTAACACACGCCTAAGGACGCAGAAACTTTGTATTGTTGTTAGTCATTTAATACTATAAATTCTTACAAGTCCAATAAAAATGAAAATTACAATAATAATTACAAAATTGAAGAAAATGTCGGCAAAATAACAAAAAAAATAAACAATTGTTCAAACAAAAATAATAAAAAGAAAATTTTAAATTCAACTAGAAAAAATAATTGAAAAATTAGAGAAGAAATATTAAATTAACAAATAAAAAAACAAGAAATATTAAGAAAATTGTAAGTATAATTAATGGAAAAAATTACAAATTGACCAACTGGATTAAAAATCGAAAAAAATCTAAAACTGAATAAAAAAATTAAAATTTAAAGAATATTCTAACTAAAATTAAAAAAAAAATAATTTAAAAAGCTGACAATTATGGAAAATAGAAGAAAATAATTGATAACTGAACAATGGAATTAAAATTTTAAGAAAATAATAACAAAATGAAGAAATAAATTGAAAATTTAAGAATTCAATACAAATTTAAACAAATAATTAATGATTGCAAAACAGTGAGATTTATTGAATATTGGATAAAATAATTGAAATTTAAAGATTATAACTAAAATTTAAAAACACTAATTTAAAAAGATGAGAATTATGGAATATTGAAGAAAGTAACTAAAAACTGAGCAAAGCAATTGAAATTTTAAGAAAATAATAAAAAAATGTACAAATAAATTAAAAATTGAAGAATTAAATTCAAATTTGAAGAAATAATTGATGATTGAAAAAAGGTGAGATTTACTGACTATTAAATAAAGTAATTGAAAATTAAAGATTGGAATTTCAAATTGAAAATACAAAAAATTATAGAAGTGAAGAAAATAATTAAAAAATGAAGAAATAAGTCGAAGATTCAGAAACTAAATAAAAATTTTAAAAACACAATTAAAAATTAAAAAAAATTAGAAAACTGTCAACATTAATAATTGACAACAGTATACAAAGTAATTTTAAAAATGAAAGAATGATAATAACATTTGAACACAATTATTTTAAATTCAGAAATTTGGTAAAATAATTGAAAAATGACGTGAATAAATGAAAAACTGAACAAAATATGTGAAAAGTGACAAAAATTATAGAAAAATTAACAACAAAATTTGAAAAGTGACTAGATTAATAGACATCTAAAAAAATAATTGAAAATCTTAAACAAAAAATATTAATTTCAGAAATAAGAAATATTAAGAAAATTGTAGGAATACTTGATGGAAATAATTATACAAATTAAACAACTGCATTGAAAATAGAAAAAAATGAAAAGTGAATAATAGAATTCTAATTTCAAACTTTTTCATCTATTAACGAACAAAATTGAACAAAAATAAGTGTACTGCGCGTTAGGTTCAACTGGTGAAAAAATGAAAATTTAATCAATTTTTGACTATCAAGGAATATTTGGCAAAATACAATTAGAATTATTCAGTCAAATATCAATTATTTTCCATATTTCTGTATCTAAAAGTAAACTTTTTCATCTGTTAACGAACAAAATTCAACAAAAATTAAGCTACTGCGCGTTAGTTTCAGCTTGTCAAAAAATGAAAATTAAATCAATTTTTGCCTCGACAGAAATATTTGACAAAATACACTAAAAAATTTTTAGTCAAATTTCAGTTATTTTCCATATTTGTAGATCTAAATTCAAACTTTTTTATCTATTAACGAACAAAATTGAACAAAAATTAAGCTACTGCGCGTTAGTTTCAGCTTGTCAAAAAATGAAAATATAATCAATTTTTGCCTTACCAGAAAATTTTGAGAAAATCACTAAAAAATATTTCAGGCAAACACCAAATATTTTTTAAATTTCTAAATCTAACTTAAAACTTTTTAAACTACTAACGAACAACATAAAACAAAAATTGTGCTTCTGCTTGTCAGGTTTTTCTTTGACAAGTTGAACCGGAAGCGCAGTTGCGTAATATTTGTTCAATTTTGTTCCTTAATAGATGAAAAAGTTTGAAATTAGATTTAGAAATATGGGGCCATACTTAAATTACGTAACGCTTTTGTCAGGAATTTTTAGACCCCCCCCCCCCCTGTTACAGTTTTTATAATGTAAACTTTTGACAGTTTCCACAGGTGTAACAACTTTTCAGAACCCCCCCCCCCCCCCCACCTAGAGCGTTACGTAATTTAAGTATGGCCCCTATAGAAAATAATTCATATTTGACTGAAAATTTTTTAGAGTATTTTGCCAAATATTTCTGGCGAGGCAAAAATTGATTAAATTTTCAATTCTTCACAAGTTGAAACTTACGTGCAGTAGCTTAATTTTTGTTCAATTTTGTTCGTAAATACATGAAAAAGTTTGAATTTAGATCTAGAAATATGGAAAATAATTGATATTTAACTGAAAAGCTTTTACAGTATTTTGCCAAATATTTCTGTCGAGGCAAAAATTGATTAACCCCCTGCCTACTGAAACGACCGTTAACGACAAAAATCGACAATTCGGACGCCTGGTGGGGACTATAGGAAACTCGTTGAATAGTGCGAGATTGGGGAGAAGTAACCGTAGGCAGAGGGTTAAATTCTGATTTTTTCACAAGTTGAAACTAACGCGCAGTAGCTTAATTTTGTTTAATTTTGTTCGTTAATTGATGAAATTGTTCAACATTAGATCTAGAAATACGGAAAATAACTGATATTTGACTGAAAATTTTTTAGTGTATTTTGCCAAATATTGCTGGCAAGTCAAAAATTGATAAAATTTTCATTTCTTCACAAGTTGAAACTAACGCGCAGTAGCTAAATTTTTATTCAATTTTGTTCGTTAACAGATGAAATAGCTTGTAATTAGAACCAGAAATGTGGAAAATAATTGATATTTGACTGAAAAATTTTTAGAATATTTTGCCAAATATTTCTGGCGAGGCAAAAATTGATTAAATTTTTATTTCTTCACAAGTTGAAACTAACGCGCAGTAGCTTAATTTTGTTCAATTTTGTTCGTTAATTGATGAAATTGTTCAACATTAGATCTAGAAATATGGAAAATAACTGATATTTGACTGAAAAATTTTTAGTGTATTTTGCCAAATATTTCTGACAAGGCAAAAATTGATTAAATTTTCATTTTTTGGCAAGCTAAAACTAACGCGCAGAAGCTTAATTTTTATTCAAAAAATGTTGAGTGTATTTTGCCAAATATTTCTGGCGAGGCAAAAATTGATTAAATTTTTATTTCTTCACATGTTAAAACTAACGCGCAGTAGCTTAATTTTGGTTCCATTTTGTTCGTTAATATATGGAAAAGTTTGAAATTAGATCTAGAAATATGGAAAATAATTGATATTTGACTGAAAATTTTTTAGCGTATTTTGCCAAATATTTCGGGCGAGGCATAAATTGATTAAATTTTCATTTTTTCACAAGTTAAAACTAACGCGCAGTAGCTTAATTTTTGTTCAATTTTGTTCGTTAACAGATGAAAAAGTTTGAAATTAGATCTTGAAATATGGAAAATAATTGATATTTGACTGAAAAGTTTTTAGAGTATTTTGCCAAATATTTCTGACAAGGCAAAAATTGATTAAATTTTCATTTTTTGGCAAGCTGAAACTAACGCGCAGAAGCTTACTTTTTATTCAATTTTGTTCGTTAACAGATGGAAAAGTTTGAAAATAGATCTAGAAATATGGAAAATAATTAATATTTGACTGAAAATTTTTTAGAATATTTTGCCAAATATTTCTGACGAGGCAAAAATTAATTAAATTTTCATTTTTTGACAAGCTGAAACTAACGCGCAGTAGCTTAATTTTTGTTCAATTTTGTTCGTTAACAGATGAAATAGCTTGTAATTAGAACCAGAAATATGGAAAATAATTGATATTTGACTGAAAATTTTTTAGAATATTTTGCCAAATATTTCTGGCGAGGCAAAAATTGATTAAATTTTTATTTCTTCACAAGTTGAAACTAACGCGCAGTAGCTTAATTTTGTTGTCAATTTTTCCATGATTTTCGTCACTTTTCACATATTTTCTTTAATTTTTCATTTATTCACGTCATTTTTCAATTATTTTCCCAAATTTCTGAATTTAAAATAATTGTTTTCAAATGTTATTATCATTCTTTTATTTTTAAAATTACTTTGTATACTGTTGTCAATTATTATTGTTGACAGTTTTCTAATTTTTTTAAATTTTTTAATTGTGTTTTTAAAATTTTTATTTAGTTCCTGAATCTTCGACTTATTTCTTCATATTTTAATTATTTTCTTCACTTCTATAATTTTTTTATTTTCAATATGAAATTCCAATCTTAAATTTTCAATTACTTTATTTAATAGTCAGTAAATCTGACATTTTTTCAATCATCAAATATTTCTTCAAATTTGAATTTAATTCTTCAATTTTTAATTTATTTTTACATTGTTTTATTATTTTCTTAATATTTCAATTGCTTTGTTCAGTTTTTAGTTACTTTCTTCAATATTCCATAATCCTCAGCTTTTTAAATTAGCGTTTTCAAATTTTAGTTATATTTTTTAAATTTTAATTCCACACTGAAAAAACAGTGCGTTTAAAATAATCGGAATTTCGGTTAAGCCCTATTTATCATGATTTTCCGGTAATTTTAACCAGAATTCTGATTAAATTTTAAGTATTCTGGTTAGCTTTACTAGAATTTCCAGTTAAAATAACCTGAAAATTATGTTAAATAGGGTTTAACCGGAATTCCGGTAATTTTAATCGGACTGTTTTTAGAGTGAAATTCAGTTTTTAATTTTAACTTTATTTTCAATCTAGTTGCTGGAGATAATTACAAATTAAACTACGGGATAAAAAATCGAAAAAATCTTGAAATTTAAAGAATATAACTAAAAATTGAAAGAAAGTAATTTATAAAGCTGAGAATTATGGAAAAAAGAAGAAAATAATTTGAAAATTGAACAATGGAGTTGAAATTTTAAGAAAATAATAACAAAATGAAGAAGTAAATTGAAAATTGAAGAATTAAATTCAAATTTGAGGAAACAACTAATGATTGAAAAGAGGTGAGATTTATTGAATATTGAATAAAATAATTGAGATTTATTAAAGATGAGAGTTTCTAATTAAAAATAATAGAAATAATAGAAGTGAAGAATATAATTAAAAATGGATGAAATAAATTAAGGATTTAGAAAAACTGTCGACAATAATCGACAACAGAACAAAATGATTTTGAAAATTAGAGAATAATTACAAAATTTTAAAAGAATTATTGCAAATTGAAAGATATGTAGAAAATAATTGAAAAATTAAGTGAGTGAATAAAAAATTAAAGAAAATATCTGAAAAGTGACGAAAATTATGGAAAAATTGACAACAAAGTTTGAAAAATGGCTAGATTAATAAACATCTGAAAAAAATAATGGAAAATATTAAGCAAAAAATATTAAATTAAAAAATAAGAAATTTTTAAAAAATTCTAGTTATAATTGCTGGAAATAATTACAAATTAAACAACTGGATTGAATATCGAAAAAAATTTAAAGCTGAATAATGGAATTGACATTTAAAGATTGTAACTAGAAATTGAAAAAAATAATTTAAAAACCTGAGAATTATGGAAAGTAGAAGAAAATAATAACTTACGCGAATTAGTAATTTTATTTATGTTACATTTAAAAATGTTGTACATTCTATTAAAATACATTAATTTAAGATAATATAACTTAAAAAACTTCTACTTGCAAAAATTTTCGTAATATTTTTAAGCTTATAACTTTTTTTTGGGAGCTCTTACAATTTTGAGATTTTGAATATATATTAAAATTAATAGAACTTACTTGCTATTAAAATGTGGCGTAGGCGTTTTGCTTCATTTAGAAAATATTTAGTTTTTTAATTCTGTATTTAAAAAGGTTAAAATGTAATTTGAATGAGCAATATGAAATTGCATTGTTTACTATTTTAGTCCAAAATTAACCTTGTTAAATACAACATTTAAAATTAAATATTTTTTAAATGAAGCAAAACGCCGTCGCTAAATTTTAATAGATAGTAAGTTCTATTATTATTATTAAAGCATATTCCAAATAACAAATTTGTAAGAGCTCCCAAAAAAAAGTTGTAAGCTTAAAAATATTACGAAAATTTTTACAAGTAGAATTTTTTCAAATTATATTGTTATTTTAAAATAATTTATTTTAATAAAATGTAGGGGAGTGGGCCCCAAGATGGACAGGGCCCCAAGATGGACATTTCGTATAAAATTTTTGTTTAAGGTGGCAGTGCCTTATGCTTTTTGTCATTTTTGTTGTTTGTCTAGACGAAGATTTTGATGCACATTTGAAGAAAAAAAACCAGTTGGTTTTTCTTCTATACATGCCACGTAATTTTCGGTCTAAAAAAGTTTTGTAACAGTTTTTTCTTAAGTTGGTAAAGTTACTTAAATTTATGATTTAGAATGAGTACTTAACGTTATAATATTCTTTATTTATCGTATAATATCCTAAAATAATTTTACTAATTCAGTGTTCGTATATATATTTTTACTGGGGATTAAAAAATGGTGTCATGTACCCTAAGATGGACAGGCCTCAAATCTCAATGTATTTATTTGCATATTTTTGATTTTACACTTTTTTTAATAATTTTTTGAGACAATTAATTAAAATTTTTTATTTTCCACTATAAAATGTGATGTTCTCGTTAGAGAATTTGATATATCTATATTTTTCGATATTTTATTACTTTTTACTGTTAAGCTATTAGATTGAAGTTTTAAGAAATGTTATTTCCTGATAAATTCCGTAAAATGATTAAAAATTAGTTTAAGAATGGTTACAGGATGTTAATTTCTTATTTACTACAATTTTCAGAGACTTTTAAGAAGGTGTCCATCTTGGGGACACCTTTTTTTAGTCCGAAAATTTTAACAATTAGAAAAAACGCTTTAAAAAATATTTATGTTCAAAATAAAATTTTATCTCTGTGGCCATAAGTTACCTTATAAATTGTACTTTCATCCGGTATAAAATATTTTAATATATTTTATTTGGTTTGGATTCAACAGCAATAAGACGAAAGGGTGTCCAACTTGGGGCCCTCTCCCCTACAACATTTCTAGTGGATACATAAATAAAATTACTAATTTGCGTAAATTTGAATTTATAAGTTAAACTAATTTTTTAATTATAACGTTTTTAAGAAGAGTATCACATTTAAGGTTACGAAATAACACCGTGATACTTATATTTTAAATGGATAATAACGCGAAAAGAAATAAAATTTACACCATAATATTATGGTTACTGAATTTAGAAAAAATTTAAGTTTCGCAAATTCTGAACCTTACTTAAAAACAACAAATGTCTGCGGCAGCCCTCAGACGAAAGTCAACGATTTGACCCACCTATAAAAAAAGAATCCAATTCAACTTTGTTGAATTTGCGTAATACCCTAAAGCGAAATTTAGAAGCGCTTAAGAATCTAAGTCGTCCCGTGGATGGTTATGCTGATATTTTATTAAATAGATTAGTCGCGAGACTTCTGCCGTCCAATCAAGAAACCAAGTTCCAAATTTACACAAAATTGTAAAATCATGGGAATTACATTATCCAGGCAAGTTGGATGCGGATGAATTTCTTGACGAATTCGAGCGCAAGCTCAACGCTTCCGCTATCAACCCGGACGACGCTCTTCCAACCATGTCCCAAGTTTTTTCGGACTCTGCTTATATGTGGTTCACCACATTTAGAAGCACGTAGAACACGTGGGCTGAATTTTCAGCTAAATTCCGAAAAACCTTTGGTGACGCGAATGACGATCAACAGATCAATAACAAAATTCATCGCACCGTACAACTGGAGAAAGAGACCGAAATAGAATTCGTAATTAGAATAGGATCGTTGTTTAATAAATTGCAGCAAAAGACCTAAAAAAAAACCAACTGGACAAAATTTATACGGCCCTTCACTTAAGAGCTAATTTTGCAATTTGATAGGGATAGTTATACCACCTATGACGGATAAATAGAAAAATTCCGAAAATACGCGGAAAAAATTGCCACAATGCAATTAACTGACAAATTGCGAAAACAAAACTCGAAAAAGACTCGTGCAACGTGTGGTAAAAATCAGTTATACGCGATGGAAACACCATCGGCCGAAACTGTCGAAACACCACAAATAAACACGTTACCGTAAACTAAAACTGAAAACAAATCTAAACAAAATAAAAATAAGAAAAAACAAAACGAATTAAAACCAGAAACAGATTTAAATAAAATTGAAATTTATAAACGTCAAATCAACACTCTAGAACAGAAATTATCGGGGGGGGGGGGGACCGAAAACCAAATATGCAAAAATATGACTCTGCTTCTGCTTCGTCACAGAAGGGGAAAAGAGAGGCGGATCGTCTCCACGAAGAAATTATGACGCTGGTAACAATTAGCAACGTAACAACGGACGCGGTAATGGTTATAGAGGGGGAAACCTATACAACAACAGGCACGGTAACAGGGGTAACTGGGGTGGCTATAACCGTAATTACAATAATCAAAATTACGATTATTACACAGGCCGACAAAATCTCATTAACTGCATGTTGCCTGAAATGTCACAGCCGATTCTTATAGGATTTTGTCCGTAGAATACGAATTTAGCCTTGAAAATATTGGATTGGCTCTAGTTTTCGAGCAATTTAGGTTTTAATATGCAAAAAAACGCCTTTCGGCATTATTTGAATGTCTGTAAAACAATAAACCACAACAGTAAATCTTCCTGCATAGGACCAAATGCAAGCTTAAACATTGCTCTTTGAGACCCAAAAACAAAAAAATTTAAGTATTGCATACTTTAACAGCATGTGATGGTGAATGACGTCACTGGTATAGGCAAAATTTGTTCGCAAACTTCCTCTTAATCAAAAACATACAACATATTTTCATACAGAACAAATTTTTTTTAATCGAATGTATTCAATAGTTTTTGAGGTCGCTGATTACGAATTCGACATCAGATTTAAAAAATTCAAAATGGCGGATCCAATATGGCGGACAAAAAATTATAAATCTGCCGGATTTAATTGAAACATGTTACCTTGGGGGTTTTCGGGGTTGATGAATACGAATCTGACATTAGATTTTTAAAATTCAGAATGGCGGATCCAATATGTCAGACAAAAATTTAAAATCTGCCGTATTTAATTGAAACATGTTAATTGGGGGTTTTGTGGTCGTTGAATACGAATCTGACATCAGATTTTTAAAATTCAAAATGGCGGATCCAATATGGCGGACAAAGAATTAAAAATCTGCCGGGTTTAATTGTAACATGTTACTGGGGGGTTTCGGGGTTGATGAATACGAATCTGACATTAGATTTTTGAAATTCAAAATGGCGGATCCAATATGTCGGACAAAAATTTAAAATCTGCCGGATTTAATTGAAACATGTTAATTGGAGGTTTTTGTGGTCGTTGAATGCGAATTTGACAATAAATTTTTAAAATTAAAAATAGCGGATCTAATATGTCGGACAAAAAATGAAAAATCTGTCAGATCCAGTAGGAACATGTTACTTGTGGGTTTTTGGGGTCGCTGAATACGAATCTGACAGATTTATAAAATTCAAAATGCAGGATCCAATATGTCGGACTGAAAATAAAAAATTTGCCATATTTACTTGAAACACATTACTCCTGAGTTTTCGAGGTCGCTAAATGCGAATCTGACATTAGTTTTTGAAAATTCAAAATGGCGGATCCAATATGGCTGACAAAGGATTAAAAATCTGCCGGATTTAATTGAAACATGTTACTTGGCGTACTTTACTGGACGGGTAAAATTATTTTATCTAACCTTAAAATGTCGGGTAACGACAATTTTGACTTACCTTTGGTGGTTGGGTCTGGAAATTTTTATCTCTCCTTCACTGGACGGGTGAAAGTAATTTTATCTTACCTTTAATGGTAGGGCAACGATAACTTTATCTTAACTTTCTTGGTTGGGTAAAGACATTTTTATTTCTCCTTTACTGGACGGGTGAACGACATATTGTATCTGCCATTTTGAATTTTGAAAACCTGATCACACATTCGTAATCTGTATTCGCAAAAACTCCAAATACAAAGTTTCATTAAGATGTGAATTTTTTTAAAAAAATTTTCCGCCATATTAGGTGCGCCATTTGGGTTTTGAAAATCTTAGAACAGATTTACAATCAGCGGTCTCAAAAACCTCTATATATCATGTTTCATAAAAATGTAAATTTAAAAAGAAATTGTCGCCCATTTTGGATCTGCCATTTTGAATTTAAAAATTTTGATAACCGATTTGTAAGCAGCGACCCTAGAAATCCCCAGATACAAATTTTTACGTAAATTGGTTTACATGATCAAAAGTTATGTTGTTTTAATCACTTTTCTGGGACTAGGTACATCACATTGGATATTAAAGGTTATGTATAATACTTAGGTTTTTGTTTTTGGGTCTAAAAGGGTAATGTTTGAGCCAACATTTTGTTTAATGCTGACAGATTTATTGTTTTGCTTTATTGTTTTACGTACACTCAAAAAATACCAAAAATGCGTGTTTTTACACATTTAAACCAAAATTGCTTGAAAACTAGAGCCAATCCAAAAATTTCAAGGTCAAATTTGGATTCTACGGACAAAATCCTATAAGAATTAGCTTCCATTGATTGGGCAACAAAATTTTGTCGGCCTGTGTTATCAGTACGCCCCCCACTACCAACAAAACCACCAACCGGATTTCCAGGGCATTAATTACGCGCCGCGGCCCCCTCCATCGCCTCACGCGCTTCCGTTGCAACCTTGGCACGGAAATTATAACCAAGAGGCTCCTGTTAATTATGGTCAAAACGCGCCTAATCCGTTTTTGTCTAAAATCGACAGGGACGCCAGGAGGGATTAATTCTCCCTGTCGATACTCACATAAACACGAATAGACATTTTAACTTAAATGAACCATTAAAATTAAACAAACGCGTAAAAACTGTCAATTGTGAAATTCCAAGCCACAGTCACGCCGCTCAGGAAACAAACCAACGTTGAATCAAGCGTGTGCCAGCAGGAATTACACTAGTGGTTCCGACAGCAACTACGACGACGAGCTTAATACGGAATCCGAGACGGAGTACACTGACTCCGAGGAGGACCTACCCTACATCGAACCTTCGAAATCGGTAGGATCGAGCGTCTCCTCGCTGCCGACACTGCACATAGCTAACCTAACTGCCTGCTTATCAGTAGCAGTCAACAAGCCATGCAGAGTAAATAAAGGGTCTGCACCTACCGTCAAACAAGCGGATCACAATTAAGACAACGGTTAAAATAGGCAATAAATCTGTGGCTGAAAGACATAATATCATAACTGCATTTTCATTGTTTTGAGATAAACGAGGTTTAATATTCTTTTAGTTCTGTAAAATCGAAAAATAAAGATATCTGTTTGGTGTTTGTCATTTTAGTCTTATTATTTAATGTATTTTTCAAATATGTTTACTAAATTTGATAAAAAATACAGATTTTAAAAAATTTAATATATTTTATTATTATCATGTGTGTTGTTACAGTTATGTAGTTATGTCGTTCAAATTGTATTATGTAACTAACTTCAGTTTGTTTTCAATTGTCAAAATTAAAAAAAATGGATTTAATAGCTACGTACAAATCCGATTCAGAATCTGCCTAATCGGACAGCAATGAAGAGAAAAATGTTTGTGAAGAAGGGTACACTAAACAATAAAATTTGTTACTGCTAAATTGTTTTTACTTATTTTATATTGTGTACGAATGAAAACATAATGAATTTTCGATTTGAAGATTTTTTGTGGTTATATTTTTTTAATTATTTTAGAGTATGAAAATAATTCTAAACGTAAATAAAATCTTTTACATCAAAGTATTATTAAAAATCATCACAAAATTGTTTTATTTTAATTATCATTCTACATTACGAATATATTATTACAAAATAAATAGAAATTGAAATTTGTAAGTATAAAAAATAGAATGTTTAACATACAAATATTTTAAAAAATCGTTACAAATAAATGCAATTTATGAACGTTCTTTTACTTTTTTTCTTTTTAATCTTTTACTAAAATGACAAATTTATATATATATTTTTTTTAAATGTACTATAATAAATTTATATTATAATAATAAACCGAATTAAATATTATAATCTAAAAAAGTTTTTTGTCTTAACTTTGAGTTTTTAAAAAGTTCAATTGTTTTTCGCAGCCTGAATGTAGATATGCAATTATGCCATTCTATCGACGTCAAAAATGCAGTTATGTAGTTGTGTTATTTAACATTTTCTATAAAAATAAACATTAAAATCATTTTATAGTTACGAAACATTAAGAAGCGTTACTGAATGAATACAAATCTGATGTTATCTCAAATTTGATAAAATGTCAGTTATGATGTTGTGCCTTTCAGCCACAGAAATAATACGCAGCCCTCATTGACACCGAAAGTGATAGAACTTTTATGTCAGGAGATCTGTACGACTCAATAAAAGAATTAAGAAACAGCGAGCCGATTAGAGACGCGATAACATGCGTCGGCGTACAACTCGCACAACGCGATCACGTCGCCGCGCCCTGTTATTCCACGAAATTTAATGTTGAAATCAATTATTGCTACGGCGAATTATGGTTTGCAATCCTAGACAGACTGTCAACGTCCTTAATACTAGGCATGGACTTCATAATGTCCTGGAAACATCTTCTTCCGACGTAACGGCTATTGAGGTCACCTCCATAGTAAAGATAGTCGCACCCCCAAGGCTGACGGCCAGGAACCAGAAATCTTGGAATTTCCACGACCAGAGCACCCGAAAAAGGACGACGAATCCCAGTTACCTCTCTAGTGCAGTGCCGTGAAATTCTTAGAACACTCCTTAAGTGCAGTATCTCACGCGTGTCTCTTTGTCTTACAAAAAAAAACTCTCTTTATTTCTTCTTTTTTCAAAATATATCCCGTAGTTTTAGTTGTGGCGCGTGTTCACTGGAACACGTTTAGTCGTGCTTATCTTGAACTATCCTTCAAACACGTTTAGTTGTTTTCTTTTTGGACATTTCCTTTTTTTTGAGTCTTATTAAAATGTTGTCAAATACCGCACAGGCGGCCATCATGGCTGTATTATAAACTCGCTGAACCAACACGTTCAACAACTTTGTTATAAATAAATTTAAGTACGTGTGTATAAATGGTTGTATATTTACTGAATAAGATTCCGTTCCAACCAAGAGTAGAAGCAAGCACTTATTAATTTTCATATTCACTAAAAATCTTTTGAATTACTTTATTTTTATTTATTGAAGAAAATATCTTCTGTTTAAAGCCAGTGATATTATTTTATAGAAAATACACCTATATTTTCATTTTTTTGGCCTAATGGCTTTATTCATAATATTAATTAATACGCATGACGCGTTTCTATACAGAATTCTGTACTCATCAGATAAACTGTAAATAGATTACATAATTATATTACAAATTGTATAAAAAGTTAAAACAGTGTTTTTTTAAAGATCTATATCTTGAAGCTATTCCAATTTAAAATACGTAAGGGGCCATCCATAAATTACGTAACATGTTTTTTTAAAATTTCAGACCCCCCTCTCCCTCATGTAACACGTCGTTACATACATTAGCGTCATTTTTTCTGCTGGTCGTAACCAACTTCTTGCCCCCCCCCCCCCCTAAGAAACGTTACGTAATTTATGAATGGCCCCTAATTGAAAAAAAGTTTTTTAAAATTTAAAAAACATAACTGCAAATTAAGAAAATTTTTTTGAAAGTCAGCTATTAATTGACATAAAGTATAAGTTTTAAAATATAAAGAGATGTTACCTTTAATTTTAATTAAATATTATATTAATAAAAATCATGCTTTGACAGCATAGGTTTTTTAATCTTTTAAAATTCTTAAAATTCTTAAAACGTACATTTTTGAAGCACATGTTAAAGACACGTGTTCCAAACGTTTTAAGGTTAGAATATCAATGATGGAATAGATACGTCAGAGACATAATAGATACGTTATAAAGAAGCTTCTTATAAAAAGGTTGGTTTGTAAAAGACAAAGTTATTATGTGAAGATTAGTTTATAAAAAAATTTGTTTTAAAAATCAAGACATTAAATTCAGGTAAATTAGACTTAATTTTTCTACATCAGTTCTTAGATTAATGAAGGTTTTCTTTTTTAAAATGTAATACATTTCGAAAATGCATCTTTTATAAAGGTTATTTTCTGTGTGTAGTATTTTAACATCTCTACATAAAAAATTAAAAGAATGATTTGATTCAGTTCAATGTTTGCAAAGAGCGGTTAATGTACTTTTAATTGATTCTTAATATTTATGTTGATATACTCTACTTTTTAAATGTTGTGAAGTTTGACCTATGTAACATGAATTGCAATCTTTACAATTAATTCTATATATTATGTTAATTTTTTCAAATTTCGGAAACTGATCTTTAGGCAGTTTAATCAAATTATTCTCAAATTTATTCAGTACATTAAAGACAACTTTTACATCATATTTTTTAAAAATTCTAATCAAATTATTTGAAAATTTATTAATGTACGGAAAAGAGACAACTTTCGAAAAATCTAAATTGTTTTGTGAATTGTTAAGTAAATTATTATTAATAATATTAGTATTATTATAATTTTCGATTCTTTTATTTATATATTTATTTAAAAATTCAGTAGGATATCCATTCTCGATTAAAGTATTAAATACTAAATTTATGTTGTCAATATGGAATTTCGGATCAGATAATTTTATAGCTTTATCAATTAATGAATAGACAATACCTATTTTTAAATTAATATGATGATTTGAGTCATAATTTAAGTAATTACCCGACCAAGTTCCCTTTTGATACCAATTTGTCTCGATAAATTCATTATTAAAATCCAAAGAAACATCAAGATAATTAATTTTTTTATTTTTTGAAAGTTCCGTTGTAAATCTTAAATTATTATCTTTGGAATTAAATCTGTTTAAAAAATCTTGTAATTTATTAGTTGGTAACAAATACCGTCATCTACGTATCTGTAATAAAATTTAATAAAATATTTGATTTCATTAAAAATTTGTTTTTCATAAAATTGCATTACTAGTTCAGAAACTACTGGTGGAATAGGGCTACCCATAGGAAGTCCAAATTTTTGTCTATAAATTTGATCTTGAAATTTAAAAAAAGCATTATCAAGGCAGAGTTTTAATCCTTTAATAAATTCGGAACAAGGTAAATTAGTATGTTTTTTAAAATTTGACCAATTCGAAATAATTATATTACAAACCAAGTCACAATTTATATTTGTAAACATAGATATAGCATCAAGAGAGATTATAGTGTAATCGTCTGGAATTTTAATATTTTTAACTTTATCTACAAATTGCCAACTATCTTTTAAAGTTGATTCTGAATTTGACACTTCTTTTTTTATAATATTTTTAATAAAAGATGAGAAATTATAAAGTGGTAAATTTATAAATGAGATAACTGGTCTTAATGGTACACCATCCTTCTGTATCTTAGGTAAACCATAAAATAAAGGTGGTAATCCATTATGACATTCTAAATAATTAGCAACAGAATTTAAAACCCATTCATTGAGTAATGAATTAAGGTTATTTTGTAATTTTATAATAGGATTTCTAATTTTTTCATATACATTTGGATCATTAAGCATATAGTTGACTTTTGTTACATAATTATTTTTTTGTTGTATACCTATAATTTTACCTTTATCAACTCTAGTGACTATAAGGTTAGGATTATTATTTAAAAAACTTTTTGTCTCTTTTACTTTTAATTCTAAGGAACGAAGATTTGGATTCCATTCATTTTTTGAATTTAGAAAATTTTTAAAATTAAATACAAAATCCATTCTTACAATTAGCAAATTCATATCAACATCAGAAAGTTCTAAAAATTTTGATTTAATACCAGTAATAAATTCTGCTTTTGGAATAGAAGATTTTTTGAAAGAAAGTGCGAATTTACCACCTAAACTTAATATTTGTTTTACATTTTTAGGAATGTTTACATTAGGGTCAAAATTTCTCAGAAATATCAAAGTTGGTTCGGGGTCTTTCGATTTTTTTGAAAATTGTCAAAACTTTAATGTTAGGTAAGAGTTGTTTTTGGGCCAAAGGGTTTTCAAAAATTTTCAAAATCATTGAAGTAATAGTGCTTTCAATTTTGAGGTAGGAGTTTTTTCAAACTACGATATTTCTAACAATTTTTAATGTATTTTCTTCATATTTACAGGGTTTATAGTTGATTTATAACTGTTTAAAACAAAATTTAAAGGTTTTAAATTTTCCAAAAATTTGACCCAAAAAAACTCAAAAAAATTTTTGAAATTAGTTTTTTATTCATTTGGCCGTGTGCAGTGTTTATTGATTAATTATTTTTAAATTCCTTATTCTTTTCTGCGTTTTTAAAAAAAAAAAATTGATGGAGGGTCTAAAACTAACAGAGATATTCAATATTTGGTCCGGCGGTGCACTGTGTGGCGCGACTGCAGTTACCACGCCGCGCGCCGTATGTTTGTATAATCGGCGAATACAACATTCTTGACTTATGAAAAATACCTATTTTTGAGTAAACAACTTGTAGGTTTTTAAAAAATTAGCAGCTTTTTAATAATTACTTTCTATACCAAATGATTTTAATAAATTTTTAGAATTTAAAAGTTTAATGTTATACAATTGTTGAGTTCAATTTTTTTAATAAATAAATATATACTTTTTTAATTATATTTTTTAGGCATATTTATTCCTACTTACAATGTAATTTATTTTCTGTAAAGATTTTTGATTA
Organism: Ganaspis brasiliensis; assembly: GCA_037103525.1. Classification (NCBI taxonomy): domain Eukaryota; kingdom Metazoa; phylum Arthropoda; class Insecta; order Hymenoptera; family Figitidae; genus Ganaspis; species Ganaspis brasiliensis. Next base: position 198,733 of record JAZKLR010000025.1, read on the forward strand.
ATGATTGATAAATACTACATTAAAAAAAATTTTAATAATTACACATAGTAAGATTTTATTAATTATATATTTGTCGACGTTTTTTATAATTTTGTTGAGGTTGTAAACTGAATGTTCTAAAAAATTAAAAATATGTTTTTTGACTATAAGAATTATTAAACAAATTGAACTAAAATAAGTTGGCGTATTTGGAAAGTGTAATTTTGAACAGTGAATTTGTTAAATTTTTTTATCATTGTATTCCTTTTTATTGTACAATATCTTCAGGATACAGTTAGAGCATTTTAATTTGAATTATTTTTTGATTATTTTTTTATTTAACAATTACTTCAATAATAAATAATAATATAATAATTAAGACCAACTTTTTAAATTTTATGAAAATTAATTTAGTACTTCTTAATGTTAACGTGTAGTTTTCAAATTGCCCGCGTTTTCGCAATAGTTCTCTCCGCGTCCGCAGGGTGTCAATTGATAAGCTGTCTCACTAATAAGTTGTGCTACTTATCTTATATAAGTACAGAAAACTATGTTAACAGACACTATTAATTTCCCGTGTGCTTTCTCAAGTAAGTGGAATATTTTATATTTTATCAATCGAATAAATTTACTATTTTCAAACCTAATTATTTTTGAATTTTTTAAGAATTATTTTTTGAAAAATTTTTTAAATTTAATTTTAAGGTTTGAACAAATTAGATCTTTTCAGAGCTACTATTTTCGGAAATTTCAAAATTTACATTTTGAAAATCGTTTTTTTTTCATTTTATTTTCCATTTTTTTTTCATTTTTTTTTCATTTTTTTTTTAGTTCTCCTTGTTGAATATCTTATTATTCTCTGAAAGATAATAGTTTTTGAAACTAAAGAAACTATTACTTTCGTAAACAAGATGAGTTCTAGAACTTGTTGTAATCCATTTTTTAAAAAGAGTCATTCCCAAAAAATGGATAAATACAAACTAAGACCTTTAGGTGCAACATTTCTGGAAACTTTAAAGCTTCCAGAAGGCAGTCTCATTTGTGACACTTCTCGACTAAATCTTGGAACCAAAAGTGAAGATTTTTTAGATCCTTCTACTTCTTCTTTGCAATTGGCAACTGGCATTGATCATTCTTTATTAGATACTGAAAAAGAAGAAGAAGAAGAAGAAAATGAAGCATTTGTTAAAACCCTATTATAAACCTCGATTCTTTGGCCTTGTGGGTGTTTTTACCTGCCCGTATCCTTGGATTTCCCCAGACCTCCCTCCCACCTTCCTCCTTGTTTCGGATTCTCATTTTCAGGAAACCTTGACCAATCCCCCTCCATGGCGGGCGGCTTCTTGGCTTCGAGGTTATGAATGAGGGGTGTGGAGCGCAGGGATGCCACCGCTACGTGAAGTCAGTTGTAATGTCAGCCTTCTAGCATCAACGACCTAATCTGGAGCTGTGACGGATGGGTAGACGATATTCGAGGCTTTGAATCGCACTGCCAAGTGCTCTTACCATCGGTACTTACCTGGGACCTCAGAACCTGCCGCGGACTGGAACCTTCTCGTTTGGTGATATTGTTTTATCATTTAATTTAATATAGTTTTGTTCATATGTTCCTTACTGTTCAAATTAACTCACGTTCTCTCACGACTACTATGTAGTACCACTACCTCTATTCATTGCACTCACAAAATCATCAGCCCCTTTGGGGGCAACCTCTTTTCCCGACTACCTTGTAGCACCGTTACCTCATGTTTTCTGAGAATATATTCGTTATACTCTAAATTTGCATTTATTCTTTTCACCCTCCAGTCACCTGTCTCTTTGCTTCCCTGCCTTATACATGCATTATTTTTGGTCCTTCGATCCGGATTCTGGTGACTGAGGTTTATGTTCATTTCATTTTAATTTGTTCTATTCCGTATTTTATAATCTTCTGTTCCTTATTTTATTCGTTATAATGATACCGGGCTCTATTGAAGTTAAGATTGAGCACCAATATTTGGTTGCGAATCAAATTCTGCATTCTGTCGAAAAATTGCGTCGTGTTGGTGAGAAGAAAATCTCTCGACGACGAATTGATACACGCTTGTCCGGACTAAGGGAGGATTGGGATGAATTTGTTGGGAATCACAAATCATTGGTCTCGGAACTTGCCGAACTAGATGCAACTGTTCGACTCGAGGCTAGAAGCAATGAATACTTTACTACCAATGTTTTTAAAACAACTAGAGAATCCTTTCTGGAGTCATTTGAAAAAATGTCTACGCTTTTAGACACTATTCATGATGGTTCTTCTTCTGGTGACTCGGCACGAGGCGCCTCCTTATCTCAACCAGTAATTCCAGGCAATCACCGCCTCCCTCGATTAGAGTTGCCCAAATTCGATGGTGACTACACTGAGTGGCTTACCTTTCGGGATATGTTCTCTTCATTAGTTCTTCATAACTCTTCCTTATCTTGCCTTGAAAAATTGCAGTATCTGAAAACTAGTTTATCTGGTTCTGCTGCCTTGTTTTTGAAAAATACTGCACTAACTAGTGACAATTTTCAAAGGTGCTGGAGTGATCTAATTGCCTACTACGACAATAAAAGAATCTTAGTGGACTCAAATTTGCACGCACTATTTTATATTAAGCGCATTCAGACCGAGTCTGCTGCGGAACTTGAGAGTTTGTACACCACTGTGCAACAAGCCATGCGTTCATTTGAGATGTTGGGTGAAGCAGTGAAACATTGGGATTCCATCTTAATATATTTGACCACTCGCTGCCTTGACCCAGATACAATAAAAGCTTGGGAATTACATCTAGGATCCTCCACAGAGTATCCAAAGTGGGACTAATTGACCCAATTCCTTATTAGTATAGTGCAATCTTTGCTCTCAATTGAGAAAGCATCTTCTTCGAACCCTACACTTTCACGTCTATCACCATCTAGGCCCCTACGCCCTTCCTCAGGGATTCGTAAGGTGAAGTCACACTCAGTGCAACAAAGCCACCTTTCTATAAAGGGCTGTCCAATATGCAAAGATGACCATCCCCCCTGGAATTGTCCTCTGTTCAAATCAAAACCTGTTTCTCGAAAAGTAGACCTTATTAAAGAAAATGGCCTGTGATACAATTGCCTTGGTGAACACCATCTTTCCCAGTGTCCATCAACCAGACGATGTTTCAAATGTGGCAAGCAGCATCACACCTCAATTCATTTTTTTGAACCTAATTCGAAACCCTGTAGTTCTTTGCCGTCAACATCACTTCACATAACCTCTGAACAGGATAATGAACTACCTGGTGCTCAGGTTCTTCATACTGCACGCACTCCTTCTCTAGCTCGATCGAGTCTCATCGATCCGTGTTCAGAAATCTCGTTAGTTTCTGAACGCTTCGTTAACATGTATCACCTACCTAGACAAAAGTCTTGCCTTTCCATCGTAGGAGCAGGGGCTCTTTCAGCAAGCCGGTCAAAGGGCACTGTCTCATTGAAGTTAAAATCTAATCTTGATCCCAATTTCTCTTGTAATATATCCGCGGAGATCCTTCCTAAACTAACAGGCAATATTCCATCCATAAAGGCCACCAATTCTACATGGACCCATTTGCAGGATATCGAACTGGCTGAACCACAATTTTGTTACCCTTCTGCTGTTGATATTCTTCTAGGGGGTGACGTTTACAGTCAGATCATTCAAAATGATTTGAAAAAGGGAAAGGCAGGTGAACCAATTGCCCAACTTACTAGTCTTGGGTGGATCATTACTGGACCTTCTCACCAAAGTACTGCACCTATCTTAGCAAACAATTTCCATTGTTCGGGTGAAGGGGATTGGTATGATCTTATTGAGCGGTTCTGGCGTCAAGAAGAGGTTCTCGATGTAAAGCCGTCATCGACATTATCTGACCAAGAATGTGAAAACCACTTTTCCTCTACCCACACGCGTACTGAATCTGGGCGATATATGGTTCGAATTCCCTTCAAATCCCCCAAAGAGAGCCTTGGAAATTCAAAACCTATCGCATTAAAAATGTTGAATAGGTTGGTTCGCCGTTTTGATTCAGACCCCCAGTACTTCCAGTACTATGATCGCTTTATTCAGGAGTATATCGATTTAGGCCACATGAAGTTGGTCACTTCTGGTTCTATTGAGCCCCCTTCTTGTAGTTACCATCCACATCATTCAGTACCCCATCATTCTAGCCTTGAAAATAAAATTCGCGTTGTCTTTAATGGATCCAGCAAATCAGACAATGGCGTGGCCTTAAATGACGTGGTCCATACCGGAACCAAGTTACAAATTGATTTACTCGACGTCATACTGTGGTTTCGAAGGTTTCAGTTCGTCTTCTCGACAGATATCGAAAAGATGTACCGCCAAATTGCGGTGCATCCGGATGATTGGAATTATCAAAGGATCCTGTGAAAGGATGCCATTGGAGGGGAAGATACGTTGACGACATCTTCGGCGGAGGTGACTCCATCGGAGAAGCTCAACAAGTTGTTGATCAAGTGAGGCAGCTGTGTGCGGCTGGGCAATTGCCACTTCGCAAGTGGGTAAGCAATAATCCTGCTGTGTTGACTCACATCTGCTCCGAACACCAATTGCCTTTAAAGTCGGTAGTAATTGATCAACCATCTTCAATTTCTACATTAGGACTCGCATGGCGTCCATCAGAGGATGTTTTTCATTTCTCTATCGGAATTAGTTCCCAATCTCCTCTGAGTTGGTCTTGCAGCCGTTGTTTACGTTAGGACTTCAAATTATGATAATGTTCGCACATCACTGGTCTGTGCAAAAACTAAAGTATCCCCTCTTAAGCGTGTTACGATTCCTCGTCTGGAACTTACTGCCGCCTCTCTACTTGCACGGTTGACTTCCCATGTCTGTAAGACTCTGGATTTAAAAAATACGCCGATTTTTCTGTGGACAGATTCTTCAATTGTTCTTACTTGGGTAACCAACCACCCATCTAAATGGAAAGATTATGTCCACAACCGCGTATGCCTAATACAGGAATCTCTTCCCCAGGCCAAATGGAAACTAATTTCTGGCCCTGAAAATCCGGCTGATTGTGCGTCTCGCGGTTTAACTCCAAATCAGCTCTCTCACCATGCACTTTGGTGGACTGGACCGCCTTAATTGACATTAGAATCTTCTGAATGGCCTAGAGCCACTCCTTCTTCCCCGCCTAACGATCAATTAGAAATTCGACATCATGCTTCATCACTTCTAGTCACCTCATCTGTTCCAATCTGGGATTTGGTAAATCGTTACTCCAATCTCACTCGACTCTTGTGAATCACTGCCATCTGCCAGAGAGTCATAAAGAAATTCCGACATCAATTTACTGGCTCTATTCTGGCACCCTTAACTCCCGAGGATTTACTTAAAGCTAAATATTATTGGGTCCGTCAAACTCAGATGCTAGACTTTAAGAATGAACTTGACTTACTATCTATGGGAAAACCGTTACATAAACAGAGCCCCTTGATTCGTATGACCTCCTTTATTGATGCCTCAGGCATACTTCGTGTTGGAGGACGACTTGAGAATGCTGATATGGACCATGATAATAAGCACCCCTTGCCTTAATCCGAACCTCTTGCTAAATATTAGGGGGTAGAGTGCCCATCAAAGCATTCATTCTACGGTGTGTTAAGTGCACAATTCTTAGAAGGAAAAACGCCCAGCAGTTGATGGGACAACTCCCTTCTTCCCGTGTGACCAAGGTATGCAGACCGTTCATCCACACAGGGGTAGACTATGCGGGACCATTTAATCTCAAAAAATGGTCAAGGCGGGCGGTTGGAACCTACAAAGGGTATATCGCACTTTTTGTGTGCCAAACCACCTCCGCCATCCACTTAGAGATTGTGACAGATTATAGCACAGAAGCATTCCTTGCTGCTTACCGCCGTTTCACTTCACGCCGTGGAATTTGTGAGACTCTATCAAGTGATTGCGGCAGCAATTTAAAGGGTGCAGATTCCGAACTGCAACGGCTATTTTCTAAAGCTTCCACTGATTTGGGAAAACTCGCTTCACTGATCACCATCGACGGAACAAAGTGGCAATTTAATCCCCCTGCAGCTCCCCATTTTGGAGGAAAATGGGAGGCGGGAGTTAAATCAGTAAAATTCCACCTACGTCGCACCATCGGTGATGCTACAATCACATTAGAAGAGATGTAAACCCTCCTCGCCCAAATTGAGGCCGTATTGAATTCTAGGCCAATGCTTCCTCTAACAGATGATCCAGACGACTTGTCTGTCCTTACATTTTTTGATTGGGCAGCCTTTGAATATCATTCCCGAACCATCGTTAAGTGAAGTTCGGATTAACAGACTTTCCCGTTGGCAACGGTTCCAATCAATGATGGAATCTTTTTGGACTAAATGGTCACGAGAATGTTTACAGCGCCTTCAATCCGTCTACAAGTGGAATCAGCCACTAGAGTTCATCGCCATCGGGCAGTTAGTTGTGATCATCGATGAGCGGTACCCCCCTACCAAATGGCCCCTTGCCAGAGTGTTGCAAGTTTTTCCAGGCAAAGATGGACATGTTCGGGTTGCATCAGTCAAAACCCAGCACTCGACGCTAACTCGGCCGATTGTCAAACTATGTCCCTTACCGATACCTGTCGAGGTCTAAAAAAACTAACGATTTCGTTAATTATAACGAAGGCGGGCGGAATGTTAAAACCCTATTATAAACCAATCCTCGCATAGGAAAATCTCTTCCTCAAGAGACCACAGACTTGGTAAATAAATTTTTTTATGAAGATGACATAAGCAGACAATTGCCAGGAAAAAAAGATTATGTTTCTTGCGTGAAAAATGGGGCTCGGGTTCATGTACAAAAACGCTTATTGCTTGGGAGCATAAAGGAAGTTTATTTGCTTTTTCAGGAGAAACATCCAAACTGTGAATTAAGTTTGTCTAAATTTACTGCTCTTCGACCTAAAGAATGCATTTTGGCTGGCGGCAATGGTACCCATTCACTGTGCGTTTTCAAAATTCACCAAAATGTAAAACTTATGATTGAAGATGCATCTTTAAAAAAATTAACAGACAAAAATCCTGAATTGTCGTTTCTTGGTTCATATAAAACTATTTTACACAAAATGGTCTGTGATCCTTCTTCACCTACTTGTAATCTTTTAAACTGTCATAATTGTGAAGAAATCGAGAAAATCGTTGATGTGTTAATCAAACTTTTTGACGATAAATGTATGGATACGATCGTATACAGAAGTTGGGTGTTAACTGATCGTACGATGCTGCAAACTTGCTATGATACAGCAGATGAATTTATCAAAAAATTCTTAACGAATTTGGAAGTTCTGTTGAAGCATGATTTTATATCTCAGCAACAAAGTCAATATTTTTCCGAATTGGAAAAGTCGCTAAATTCAGGTAAGCTTATTATTAAAGGAGATTTTTCGGAAAATTATCAGGCTGTGGTTCAAGATGCCATTCAAAATCAGTATTGGTTAAAAGAGCAAATTACTCTTCACCCTTTCGTAGTGTATTATAAAGAAGGAGAAAGTTTGAAACATGACTCTTTTTCAATGATTTCTGAAGATCTGACTCATGATTCAAATGCAGTAAATTTATTTATTAAAAAATTAATTTCGGAACTGCGAAAAAACATAATATAAAAAAAATGATTTATATTACAGATGGTTGTGCAGCTCAATATAAAAACAAAAAAAATTTCATAAATTTAGCCCACCATCATTTTGATTTTAAAATCAAAGCTGAATGGCATTTGTATGTTACATCACATGGAAAGGGCTCATGTGATGGCATCGGGGGGGGGGGGGGGGGTATGATTGGGCGTCAGAAGCATTTAGCAACATCAAAATGATTTTCTGCTCAAAAGAAGATCATATGCTAAACCAAAAACGTCTTCAAAATCGTTTTTCAAAGCAAAAACAATTGAAGGCTCAAGAGGTTTTCATTGCTTCATCGCAATGAACAAAACTGAAATTATGTGCAAACAATATTCTGCAGCTACAGAATTCAAAATAATGAAAATTCAATGAATTCAAAACTATTCAAACAAAAATTTCTTTGTTCACATTTTTCAAAAAATTAAAAATTAAATTTAGATTTAAATAGTAATAAATCTGCATTAAAACCTACAATCTTAAAAAATGCGTTTCTTTATATCTCACGTAATTCATATATTTAAAAAAATGGTAACTTAAAATTATCAGACCTTTAAAAATTTAAGTTAAAAAACAGTTTTTAAATCATTTGCTATAACCACTTATTATTAATGAGTTTCCTCGTAACTAAAATTCTTCCTGCTTATCGGTCTAAACAACTTTTCGAAACATTTTAACTAAATCCACCAACATTTTACAACTTCACTCAAAAACGTATTTTTAATAAGCCAAGTGTCTTTTTATTCGCCGACTATACTAGTATACGGCTCGCGGCGTGGTACCTGCAGTCGCGCCACACAGTGCACCGCCGGACCAAATATTGAATATCTCCGTTAGTTTTAGACCCTCCATCAATTTTTTTTTAAAAAACGCAGAAAAGAATAAGGAATTTAAAATAATTAATCAATAAACACTGCACACGGCCAAATAAATAAAAAAGTAATTTCAAAAAATTTTTTGAGTTTTTTTGGGTCAAATTTTTGGAAAATTTAAAACCTTTAAATTTTGTTTTAAACAGTTATAAATCACCTATAAACCCTGTAAATAAGAAGAAAATACATTAAAAATTGTTACAAATAGCGTAGTTTGAAAAAACTCCTACCTCAAAATTAAAAGCACTACTACTTCAAAGATTTTGAAAATTTTTGAAAACCTTTTGGCCCAAAAACCACTCTTACCTAACACTAAAGTTTTGCTTATTTTAAAAAAAATCGAAAGACCCCGAACCAACTTTAATATTTCTGAGAAATTTTGACCCTAATTAGTTAAATTTTTAAATAATTTTTCAACTTTAACTTTAACATTTTGGACTTGATTAGAACATAAATTATTAATTTTTTGTTTTTGCAATACAATCAGTCTCTTTCCATAATCTTTTATTCTCTGATAAGACTGTGTAACAAAAAAATGGTCATGTCGTGTTTATTTCGAAATTCCTGTGTTTATTGAATCTCTAGGTACCAATGAACAAGAAAATATAAAAATAATTTCAATTTATTCAGTTTCCTAAAAAGAGGGGTTAAAGTTTAAAAAAATGTCTTTTTCGGTACTTTTTGCAGTACTGTCAAAAGAATACGAGATGGCATAAAAAGCTTTCAACAAGCTTAAAAGAAAGCTTACACTTTCAACTTTAAGATCCAATACTGAAAAGTTATGTAACAATTGCGTGGAAGCTGTATTTTCTGTGAACCTTCTCACTCATAATCGAAATTTTAGTCAATATAACGGAGGAGAATTCCTAATGTCGAAAAGGATTCCCTTAATCGTAATGGTTTGAAACTTTCTGTATATGTGTTTTTGGTATCACTGATTACTAATTGCAGGTTAGATAAAAAAATATAAAAATAGCGGATCCAATATGGCTGACGCATTTTCCAAAAATCGTTCAAATCGTCTCGAGACTTATTACTTAGGGGTTTCTGGGGTCGCACAGTGGTTTGAAAATGAAAATTAGGGTTCAAAATAACCTAGAGCCTACAATTCTTAACCGTTTTTCAATTTTTTTTTTAAAATAATCGTTATTAAATTTTTAAGAGATTGGTCGAGGCGGATTTTTAATTTTCAATTTTCAGTAATAAATATATTGTTATAAACAAATAAAAAAACCGTTATTTTATAAATAATATTTATTATTTTTTTTCGCTGTGATAGTAAAATTTTATTGATTCATATCTAGTGTGTACTAAATTTAAATAAATATAAAGTAATCAACAGTCTATTTTCAATTATACAGCACGTAAATCGTAAAAAAATTAACTTTCTAATTTTTCTATATTTATTTTAAAACTTTTTCGTGTGGAAAACAGAAATTGTTTTTAAAATTTCGCGCCTTTAATGACAGTTGATCATTGCAAACTTTTGCGCATGGTAAGTAGGCGCTGTTAACCTTATAAAAATCACAGTTACTAGAAAAAGCGACACTGAATTCGTGATCAGCGACCCCGAAAACCCTCTGGTGACAATTTTTAGACGAATTCAAGATGATTTTTAAAAAATTGTGGGACATTGAATTCGTGATCCGCGACCCCGAAAACACCCGAATAACAATTTTTAGGCGAATTCAAGATGATTTTCAAAAAATTGTCGGCCATTTTGAATCCGCCATTTTGAATTTCGAAAAAACGACATTAAATTCGTGATCCGCGACCCCGAAAACCACCGAGTGACAATTTTTAGGCGAATTGCTTGAACGAATAGTTTAAATTAACAATTTGTTTATATAAATTGTTTATAACAATTTAGTAATATGTCTATAACACTGTTTTACAATGAATAGCTCTCTATGAACAAATTGGAGTACCTAGAAAAGAAAACTACATTGATTTTATTTAGATAATAAATATTATTTATAAAATAACGGTTTTTTTATTTGTTTATAACAATATATTTATTACTGAAAATTGAAAATTAAAAATCCGCCTCGACCAATCTCTTAAAAATTTAATAACGATTATTTTAAAAAAAAAAATTTGAAAAACGGTTAAGAATTGTAGGCTCTAGGTTATTTTGAACCCTAATTTTCATTTTCAACGTTCGTTGAATTTGAATCTGACATTAGATTTTAAAACTTAAAAATTGCCGATCCAATATGTCGGACAAATTTTCCAAAAATCGATAACTTCGACTCGAGACTTGTTACTAGAGGATTTTTGGGAATGATGAATTTGAATCGGAAATTAGATTTTAAAAATTCAAAATGACGGATCAAATATGGCGGAAGAATTTTTAAAAAATCATTTAAATCCGCTCGAGACTTGTTCTTAGAGGGTTTTTGGGGTCGCTGATTTAGAAAGTGATTCCCCTTAATTGTAATAGTTTGGAGGCGCATGAATTCTTCCAAAATGACATTTGATCGAATGGACATTCGATCGAATGCCATTTGATCGAATGGTCATTAGGTCGAATGGACATTCGATCGAATGGACTTTTGATCGAATGGACATTTGATCGAATGGACTTTTGATCGAATGGACTTTCCACCAAGGATGGGCGCGCCCACGATCTACAACGATGTGACTGTATCCTATCGTATCGTGGCGAACCACAACACGATAGACTTAGTCGAGTAGTATCGTAGCTCGCCACGATATGATGCGTCTGAAGCCATCGTGTTGAGGCTCGATACGATACGATGGAACTTGTTTCATCGTATCGTGGCTTGACACGAAACGTATCGTGTCCAACCACGATACGATGGACTAAGCTCAATCGTATCGGATCAAACCAAGATTCGATAGATTGAATTCCATTGTTTCGTGGCGAGCCTACTACTTTCGTCGTAAATCGCGGAGCTTCGTTCAAATTCAAGCCCTCCTTATTATTTCATTTGGCCCTTTTATAGCATAATAAATGAATAAATAAATTAAAACAATAAATAATAAAATTTTTATCAGAAAAAAAGATTCTGTAAAGTGGAGAATATTTTAAATAATTAAATTTTACATTATAAATTGTTTAAACAAATTGTTATAAACAAATAGACAAATAAATTTAAAAAAAAAGATTCTGAAAAGTAGACAATGTTTTAAATAATTAAATTTTACATTATAAATTGTTGAAACAAATTGTCATAAGCAAATGGACAAATATTAAATTTTTCATCAGAAAAAAAATTCTGAACAGTAGAAAATGTTTTAAATAATTAAATTTTACCTTATACATTGTTTAAAAAATTAATTGTTTAAACAAATTGTTATAAACAAATAAACTCATACATTTATAAAAGAAACAAAAATTCTTAAAAGTAAAAAAGCTTTTAAATAATTAAATTTTACATTATGAATTGTTTAAACAAATTGTTATAAACAAATGGACAAATATTAAAACTTTTATCAGAAAAAAGATTCTGAAAAGTAGAGAATGTTTTAAATAATTTAATTTTACATTATTAATTGTTTAAAAAATTAATCGTTTTAACAAATTGTTATAAACAAATAGACAAATAAATTTTTATAAGAAGAAAAAATTCTGAAAAGTAAAGAATGTTTTCAATAATTAAGTTTTACTTTATAAATTGTTTAAACAAATTGTTATAAACAAATGGACAAATAAATTTTCATAAAAAAAATACATTCTAAAAAGTAGAGAATGTTTTAAATAATTGAATATTACATTAAAAATTGTTTTGAAAATTAATTGTTTAAACAAATTGTTATAAACAAATGGACAAATAAATTTTTATAATAAAAGAAAATTCTTAAAATTAGACAATGTTTTAAATATTTAAATTTTACATTATAAATTGTTCAAACAAATTGTTATAAACAAATGGACAAATATTAAAACTTTTATCAAAAAAATAGATTTTGAGAAGTAGAGAATGTTTTAAATAATTAAATTTTACATTATAAATTGTTTAAAAAATTAGTCGTTTTAACAAATTGTTATGAACAAATGGACAAATAAATTTTTAAAAGAAGATCTTATAAACAAATTGTGACAGCAGCTTAACGTCACGTAATGTTTCACTACAGAAAACGCTGAAATAACGTTAATATATGTTACTATATGATAAGCGGTAAAATATGAACGATTAAATAGATAGATATGAATTATATTTTAATAACGATCAACAATAGATTTTCTTTATGTTCTTTAAATCTTTTCTCGAATATTCATTAAACCTTTATAATCTTGAAGATCTGAAAATGTCACGTTTTTGACAAAAAAAAGGGGTTTCAATTTTACGACTTGAAAATATTCGGAAACAAACATATGGTATCATAATTCCGGACCGCGGGTCTCTGCGCCTTTCTGGCAATAAAACATGAAATTTACCGATAGAAAAAAAAAAAAAATTGTTATAGAAAAATGTAAAAATATTAAAACCGAAAAAAAAGGATTCTGAAAAGTAGAGAATGTTTTAAATAATTAAATTTTACATTTTTAATTGTTTAAACAAATTCTCATAAACAATTGTACAGATATTTAAACTTTTATCAGAAAAAATGATTTAGGAAAGTGGATGTTTTAAATAGTTATTTTCAACATTATACATTTTTTAAAAATTTAATTGTATAAAATTTAATTGTATTATTTCAAACATTCCCCACTTACCTCAATCTCTTTTTCTGATGAAAGATTTAATATTTGTCAATTTGTTTATAACAATTTCTCTAAACAATTAATTTTTTCGACAATTTTGCATTCTTTATAGGTTTTTCCTATCGGTAAATTTCATGTTTTATTGCCAGAAAGGCGCAGAGACCCGCGGTCCGGAATTATGATACCAGATGTTTGTTTCCGAATATTTTTAAGTCGTAAAATTGAAACCCCTTTTTTTTGTCAAAAACGTGACATTTTCAGATCTTCAAGATTATAAAGGTTTAATGAATATTCGAGAAAAGATTTAAAGAACATAAAGAAAATCTATTGTTGATCGTTATTAAAATATAATTCATATCTATCTATTTAATCGTTCATATTTTACCGCTTATCATATAGTAACATATATTAACGTTATTTCAGCGTTTTCTGTAGTGAAACATTACGTGACGTTAAGCTGCTGTCACAATTTGTTTATAAGATCTTCTTTTAAAAATTTATTTGTCCATTTGTTCATAACAATTTGTTAAAACGACTAATTTTTTAAACAATTTATAATGTAAAATTTAATTATTTAAAACATTCTCTACTTCTCAAAATCTATTTTTTTGATAAAAGTTTTAATATTTGTCCATTTGTTTATAACAATTTGTTTAAACAATTTATAATGTAAAATTTAAATATTTAAAACATTGTCTACTTTTAAGAATTTTCTTTTCTTATAAAAATTTATTTGTCCATTTGTTTATAACAATTTGTTTAAACAATTAATTTTCAAAACAATTTTTAATGTAATATTTAATTATTTAAAACATTCTCTACTTTTTAAAATGTATTTTTCTTATGAAAATTTATTTGTCCATTTGTTTATAACAATTTGTTTAAACAATTTATAAAGTAAAACTTAATTATTGAAAACATTCTTTACTTTTCAGAATTTTTTCTTCTTATAAAATTTTATTTGTCTATTTGTTTATAACAATTTGTTAAAACAATTAATTTTTTAAACAATTAATAATGTAAAATTAAATTATTTAAAACATTCTCTACTTTTCAGAATCTTTTTTCTGATAAAAGTTTTAATATTTGTCCATTTGTTTATAACAATTTGTTTAAACAATTTATAATGTAAAATTTAATTATTTAAAAGCTTTTTTACTTTTAAGAATTTTTGTTTCTTTTATAAATGTATGAGTTTATTTGTTTATAACAATTTGTTTAAACAATTAATTTTTTAAACAATGTATAAGGTAAAATTTAATTATTTAAAACATTTTCTACTGTTCAGAATTTTTTTTCTGATGAAAAATTTAATATTTGTCCATTTGCTTATGACAATTTGTTTCAACAATTTATAATGTAAAATTTAATTATTTAAAACATTGTCTACTTTTCAGAATCTTTTTTTTTAAATTTATTTGTCTATTTGTTTATAACAATTTGTTTAAACAATTTATAATGTAAAATTTAATTATTTAAAATATTCTCCACTTTACAGAATCTTTTTTTCTGATAAAAATTTTATTATTTATTGTTTTAATTTATTTATTCATTTATTATGCTATAAAAGGGCCAAATGAAATAATAAGGAGGGCTTGAATTTGAATGAAGCTCCGCGATTTACGACGAAAGTAGTAGGCTCGCCACGAAACAATAGAATTCAATCTATCGAATCTTGGTTTGATCCGATACGATTGAGCTTAGTCCATCGTATTGTGGTTGGACACGATACGTTTGAGCTCAGTCTATCGCATCGTGATTAGATACGATACGATTGAACTCATTCCATCGTATCGTGGCTTGACACGATACGATCGATCCCAGTCCATCGTATCCTGGCTTGACACGATACGATGGAACTCAGTCCATCGTATCGTGTCAAGCCACGATACGATGGAACAAGTTCCATCGTATCGTATCGAGCCTCAACACGATGGCTTCAGACGCATCATATCGTGGCGAGCTACGATACTACTCGACTAAGTCTATCGTGTTGTGGTTCGCCACGATACGATACAACACGACCTGCTCGATGCCATCCTTGCTTTCCACTGAATGGACTTTTGATCGAATGGACTTTCGACCGAATGGACATTTGATCGAATGGACATTTGATCGAATGGACTTTTGATCGAATGGACATTTGATCGAATGGACTTTTGATCGAATGGACTTTCGACCGAATGGACTTTTAATCGAATGGACATTAGATCGAATGGACTTTCCACCGAATGGACTTTCGACCGAATGGACTTTTAATCGAATGGACTTTCGACCGAATGGACATTTGATCGAATGGACTTTCGACCGAATGGACTTTTGATCGAATGGACTTTTGATCGAATGGACTTTTGATCGAATGGACTTTCCACTGAATGGACTTTTGATCGAATGGACTTTCGACCGAATGGACATTTGATCGAATGGACATTTGATCGAATGGACTTTTAATCGAATGGACATTAGATCGAATGGACTTTCCACCGAATGGACTTTCGACCGAATGGACTTTTAATCGAATGGACTTTCGACCGAATGGACATTTGATCGAATGGACTTTCGACCGAATGGACTTTTGATCGAATGGACATTTGATCGAATGGACTTTTGATCGAATGGACTTTCCACTAAATGGACTTTTGATCGAATGGACTTTCGACCGAATGGACATTTGATCGAATGGACATTTGATCGAATGGACTTTTGATCGAATGGACATTTGATCGAATGGACTTTTGATCGAATGGACTTTCGACCGAATGGACTTTTAATCGAATGGACATTAGATCGAATGGACTTTGCACCGAATGGACTTTCGACCGAATGGACTTTTAATCGAATGGACTTTTGACCGAATGGACATTTGATCGAATGGACTTTTGATCGAATGGACTTTCCACCGAATGGACTTTTGATCGAATGGACTTTTGATCGAATGGACTTTCCACCGAATGGACTTTTGATCGAATGGACTTTTGATCGAATGGACTTTCGACCGAATGGACTTTTAATCGAATGGACATTAGATCGAATGGACATTCGACCGAATGGACATTTGATCGAATAGACATTTGATCGAATGGACTTTTGATCGAATGGACTTTTCACCGAATGGACTTTTGATCGAATGGACTTTTGACCGAAGGGACGTTTGATCGAATGGACTTTTGATCGAAAAGTCATTCGGCCGAAGTGTTTTTTTAATGTGAGTTTACTCTCTATTATACAGGAGTCTATGGATACTAATTATCGTGCGTTCCAAGTGTTTACAGTGTTCAATTTTTTGTCGGCAGATGGAGATAGGAGTACTCCATCAATAAAATACACACACAAATTAAATTTCAGTACTCCTAGCTCCATCTGCCGACAAAAAATTGAACACTGTAAACACTTGGAACGCACGATAATTAGTATCCATAGACTGCTGTATAATAGAGAGTAAACTCACATTAAAAAAACACTTCGGCCGAATGACTTTTCGATCAAAAGTCCATTCGATCAAACGTCCCTTCGGTCAAAAGTCCATTCGATCAAAAGTCCATTCGATCAAAAGTCCATTCGGTGGAAAGTCCATTCGATCAAAAGTCCATTTGGTCGAAAGTCCATTCGATCAAATGTCCTTTCGGTCGAAAGTCCATTCGATTAAAAGTCCATTCGGTCGAAAGTCCATTCGGTCGAAAGTCCATTCGGTGGAAAGTCCATTCGATCTAATGTCCGTTCGATTAAAAGTCCATTCGGTCGAAAGTCCATTCGGTGGAAAGTCCATTCGATCAAAAGTCCATTCGATCAAATGTCCATTCGATCAAATGTCCATTCGGTCGAATGTCCATTTGATCAAAAGTCCATTCGATCAAATGTCCATTCGATCAAAAGTCCATTCGATCAAATGTCCATTCGATCAAATGTCCATTCGATCAAATGTCCATTCGGTCGAAAGTCCATTCGATCAAAAGTCCATTCAGTGGAAAGTCCATTCGATCAAAAGTCCATTCGATCAAATGTCCATTCGATCAAAACTCCATTCGATCGAATGTCCATTCGACCTAATGACCATTCGATCAAATGGCATTCGATCGAATGTCCATTCGATCAAATTTCATTTTGGAAGAATTCATGCGCCTCAATAGTTTGATACTTTTTGGACGGGTGTTTTTTATTTCGCTGATTACTAAAAAAAGGTTATATTCAAAATTTTCAAAATGGCAGATCCAATATGGCGGACGGATTTTTTAAAAATCGTTCAAATCGATTCGAGACTTGTTACTCGGGGGTTTTTTGGGTATTTGAATTTGAATCTGAAATTGTATTTCAAAAATTAAAAATGGCCGATCCAATATGGCGGACGAATTTTGCAAAAATCATTTAAATCGAATCGAGACTTGTTTCTTGGGGGTTTTTTGGGGACGATGAATATGAATATGAAATTAGATTAAAAAAATTTTAAATGGCGAATCGAATATGGCGAAAGAATTTTTCAAATATCGTTTAAATCGACTTGAGTCTTGTTACTTGGGAATTTTTGGAATCGTTTATTTTGGTTGAAACTTAGTATTCGAGGGTTTTTGAGGTTGTTAAATCTGAAATGGAAATTAGATTTAAATTTGATAAAAGATTCGAATTTAGAGACCCCAAAAACACCCAAGTAATAAGTTTCAAGCGCATCAGTACGATTTTAAAAATAATCAGCCCCCATATATTGAATCCGCCAATTGCAAATTTTTTAATCTACTTTCAGGTCCAAATTCAACGATCCCAAAACCCCCAAGTAACAAGTCTCAAGTGGATTTGAAAAATTTTTGGAACATTCTTCTGTCAGATCGGATCGGCCATTTTCAATTTTCAAAATCTAACGTCAGATTCAAATTCAACTACCCCGAAAACCCCCTAGTAACAAGTCCTGAGTCTATTTAAACGATTTTTAGCAAATTTCTTCGCCAATATTGGATCCGCCATTTTGAAAATTTTAAACATAACCTTTTTTTAGTAATCAGCAAAATAAAAAACACCAGTCCAAAAAGTCTCAAACTACTACAATTAAGGGGAATGACTTTCTAAATCAGTGACCCCAAAAACCCTCTAAGAACACGTCTTGAGCCGATTTGAATGATTTTTTAAAAATTCTTCCGCCATATTTTATCCGCCATTTTTATATTTTTTTTATCTAACCTGCAATTAGTAATCAGTGATACCAAAAACACATATACAGAAAGTTTCAAACCATTACGATTAAAGGAATCCTTTTCGACATTAGGAATTCTCCTCCGTTATATTGACTAAAATTTCGATTATGAGTGAGAAGGTTCACAGAAAATACAGCTTCCACGCAATTGTTACTTAACTTTTCAGTATTGGATCTTAAAGTTGAAGGTGTAAGCTTTCTTTTAAGCTTGTTGAAAGCTTTTTATGCCATCTCGTATTCTTTTGACAGTACTGCAAAAAGTACCGAAAAAGACATTTTTTTAAACTTTAACCCCTCTTTTTAGGGAACTGAATAAATTGAAATTTTTTTTTTTATATTTTCTTGTTCATTGGTACCTAGAGATTCAATAAACACAGGAATTTCGAAATAAACACGACATGACCATTTTTCTGTTACACAGTGTAATAATATCTTTTTAAATCTTGTAAAAAAATTTCAGAAGTTAATAATTTTAAAGTATTTTCTAAATTTCTAATTTTGAAAATAATCTCTTTTATATTATTTTGATATTATTTTTCAAAGTTTCTTTATTAATATTATAAACTATACTGGCGAGCAGATGCTAAACAATTAGCCGAGCTTAAGAAAAATTAATAGCAACCTTAATTAAGAAGGGGGGAGTGTAACGGATTAAATCGTTACGCGCCTTTATTTAACTCTCTTTGAACATAAAACGTTATTTTGGACTAATAGCGGTTACTATTAATTTTGAATTCACGCGCGCTAAAGTTGTAGATAGCGCGTGCGTCGCATCAGCAGACAACAGAACCTCGTGTTCTCGTCGCCGGTTGGAAGCAGCGTGCCCTCAGAAAGACTTGCGAGCTTATAATAAACACACGTGTAAATTGTGCTGCGCCACAACTTTTACGCGTCTTTACTTAATTTAGACTGGTTGTAGTAATTAATTCTTGTATTAAAGTGTGAATCGTTCCACCAATTTGAGTGTTGTTTGTGCCAATCTGCTAATTCCCCGACCATATCTTATTGAGGTGAACCAGAGAACCGCTCGCAGAGGTTAACAACGAAAAAGGTAGGCCGACTGTTTTTTGCTCTGCTCGTTAATAAATCTTGCTTCTACTCGTCATATTCTTCAAGTGGTTCTCTCCGTACTTCGGTCTGTCAACCAGTGATTTCTTCATGCTCCTTCTAATCAATGATGGTCTTCTCAATTTTCTTGTGAGTGCTCATTTGCGAGTCGCCACCCACGGGCTCATTTATTGTTAATTAATTGAAATCTCGCGAAAAGCGCCACACTACATTTCATATTTTAGTCACCTGCCTTTCATTGTTCACAGTGGTTAGTAGGTGACTTATCCGAAATGCAGATACTGCTTTTCTTGATTGGACGGCAGATTTGACAATAATACCCAACGGGATTGGGAATTGCACTTAGCTGAATCTACAAATTGTCCAACTTATGATGATTTTGATCAATTTTTTTAAATCCAATCGGCGCATTAGAGGCACTAAATTTCGGTGAGAATACGGTCAAGTCAAATCAATCTCAAAATAAGCTAGCTAATAATCAATCGAAAGGAGATTCTTCTCGAAATAAACCAATTGTAGCAAACTCGTATGTAGTGTCCGACAAAAATTCGAAATGTTTAATTTGTAATGAAAATAATAAAATTTATAATTGCTCCACTCTATAAAATATGACAAGTGTAGATCGATATAATAAAATCAAGTGCCTTCATTTATGTATAAATTGTCTAGCTACGGGTCACAGACTTCAAGATAGTGTTAGTACGTACACCTGTCATAAATATAAAATGAAAGGCTCCGTGAAGTTAGCACTGCAACCATAAAAAATTACAAATTTTTTTATTGAAATCGTTTGGAAATCGTTTGGAACGAATTGGAAACTTAATTTTATTGTTTGGAAATCAAAACTTAAAAAATTATAGGGATTTTAAAAAATGCGGTGTTTGGAAATTGTTAATATAGAAGATATTGCAATTTCTAAAAATATTATTTAGCTGCGCACCAGTTTCTGCGCACGTAGTCTGGGCGCGAAAATGGAAAATATACTATTTTTTAGTAATAATGGAAAATGTGGTTTGAGTCAAATTACTGCAATTAATTAATAATAATCAAACAATTAATATAAGTTTAATTAAATTAAGTTTAAAGTATAAAGTAATATCAGTCTCTTAATTACATAATAAAGCAATTTTTATTAAAACATATGCTTTTAAATAATATTTTAAAAACTCTTTCACAACTGTTGTTTAAAATTTTTAAATTTATTATAAATTTAGCTTGAAGATTTTTGTTTTTGTGGTATTATAAGGGTGATTCTCTACAAAGTGGTAATTTTTGACAATATTTAATTTTTAATTCAAAAATATTTTTTCATAAATATTTCTTATGTACAAATGAAAAAAAATTATTTTAAAACATAATTTTACAAAAATTTGAGCTTAATTTAACGTCTTTAGTCGTATATGGAAAATTTCAAGTTTAAACTTTAAAAGGTTTAAAAAATGTATTTAAAATGTTTAATTTTTTACCTTAAACAAATATCCCAACGATGTTTGCTTGTTTGAAGGATGTTCATAGGATATCCACGGATATTCTTAGGATATTGAACAAATATATGAAAATGAATATATTAAAAAAAATAATTGTGTAAATAAATAAATATTATGGTTTAATATTCAGGTTAACGATACTTTTTTTAGAAAACAAAACACTATTCCCGTACACTTCAAATTTTATGAACCGGAGTTTACAGAAACCGGAGTTTACGAATTAAAGAAAATAAATTATTTTAGCAGTACAACTTAGTAAAATATAAAGACCTTTGCAGAGTACTGCATAGATTTGCCTACTTTATATGACTTTTATTTTTATTTTATTTCAAATATAAACAATTCAATTTTTTTTGACGAACCGGAGTTTACATGCCATTAAAATACGCAGTAAATTAATAATAATTTTTGTAATTATAAAACTAAATATCCTATTTCTTCAAGTAAGTTGGTGTCAAATCAAATTTTTTACCTCAATAACATAAACAGTTAGTGAAAATTCAATATAAATGTGATTAAAATTACTGAAAAACAATGAACATGTAAACTCCTGTTCCAAATAATGAAAAGGTGGAGAAAGTATTTAAAAATGATTTTCGCAAAAGTTATTATCACAAACTGGAAAACAATACAAAAAAAACGAAGCTTTTGAGATAAACTGTCGATTAGAATAGATGAAAATTGTTTTAAAATATTTTTTATCTGAAATAAAACGTATTAAATCTCACGAGTCCTATGTGGAGAACCTAAAAAAGTACAGTTTTGAGGCATTTTTAACCATTTCGTATCTTTTGATGATAAAAAAAATTGTTTTTCAGTCATGATATTAATGAACATGTTAACAAAGAATAAATGTACAAAGTGCTAAATATATATTTAAATAAGGTTTAAAGTTATTAAATGGGGAATCAAAAGTAACCACTCCGTGAAGAATCACCCATAAACTATTATTATTAAAGAGAAAACAGATATTTTTTTATAAATAAGACTAACAAATCTCTAAAGATAATTGCTGCAAATATATTTTAAGTTTTTATTTTTAAAATATTATAACAATCCTTTTTTGGTCATTTTTAGCCTACTATATTAATAATTCATAAGTTTTAAAATAGAATGTAAAAAACAATAACAATATGTCATTTCATTGATAAAGATATAGAAATGTTTCATTTATTTTTAAAAAATGTAGATATTATGTAAATTACGTCGGTTGATAATAATATACACAATAATATTTTAATGAAAGAGAAGAATGGTATATTTAATAAAAAAGTTTGATAGATTTGTTCCATTTTTTAGTTGCTATATACCTACATTGTTTTTTTTAAGAATATAATATTGTATTGTAAATTATGGTAGTCTAAAATTAAAATAATGATATTACGTTCTGTAAATAAAATTATGTTTTATTTTCAAAATCTTAAAGAATATAATTTTTTATTAAGTTAAAGAAATTTTAACAGCATTTATTCTGTAATAAAAATGAATAATCTCAAACATAAAAGCTAGTAATGTTTTTTCCTTGATACTTATGCATATAAGTACAGAACATTTTTGTTTTTCAATAAAAATTTGTTATTCATAAACTTTTGATTTAATGTAGATTGCAGCCGACGGCGTTACTAGAACTTTGTACATATAATTTTTAGATGATTTTTTTAGATCATCTACAAGTAACTATGTTCCGAAAAAGCGTCTACACAAGGCATAAAAATGTCCTCCATTGTGAAAAATAATATCTGCCAATCTGCAAGAACAGTTAAAGAAAATTAGTAAAGTTGCGAATACAGATTTACAAAATATAAGTTATATACTCATGAGGACGATATCTGTTATGAATTTCCCAGGAAGTTCAGGGCTGTACACGAGACCGATATAAAAAGAAATGTTCAAGACGATGCCGAGAAGATACTACGATAAAAGCTATAGTATTGGCGAGACTCACTTTTGGTCAAGTTTTAACAAAAATACTTCACGTTGATTAGTACCTATATTTAGACTTATAAGTATTGAAAAACAGATCATTTAAATGTAGGGGAGGGTGGTCCCAAACCGACCCCCTAAAAGGCAAAAGCCAAAAAGGTGCCAAAAACTTGTTTAATTGCTGAGGTCAAATTTTTGTTCAGTAAAGGAATCATTTTTCCATGTTTCCACTGGTTGCCGAGGCTCTGGATCTCATTAAGTGGGAGATACAGAGAGAAATTCGAAAACTAACGTTTTCGACAATCTCAAATAGGGTGGTATGAAACCGACCTCCTCTTTTTATTGCAGGAAATAGCGAAACAAACAAAATTTTGAACTTGTATTGTAATTTGAATTAAAAACAACAAACTAGAATAAACTTTAATCACTTTTACTTTATTTAAATACATTACTTAAGGTCTTTTTCAGAATAAGAGTAAAAGAATTGTCATTACAATACAAAATGAGTGTTTTTAGTTTGATCACAATTACAAGCTATATTATCTTAGGTTAATTATTGTTATATCATTAAAATACATTTGTAGGTATTATTTTGTAATTACAAATAATTTAGTTACTATTACAATGCAAGAAAAGGGGGGGGGGGGTCGGTTTCGGACCACCCTCACTATCTTCACATAATGTCTTGCCGATCATTCATGTCAATAAAAGCGTTTGAATTTAAATATTGTGTATTAAAGTTGAGGCCATAATCAACCAAAAAAAACTTATACTTGAATTTTTCTTAACTCAATTCAACACTTTCAACTTAAATTCAAGATAGGTCAAAAACAAAAAATATTATTGCCAAAAACTAATTTTACGTAAAATTCCGAGATACAATATTACCCGGAGATTATTACCTATGGTCAAAATGTCTAAGTTATGAAAGTGTTCTTTTTATGGTATTCACGATTTGTCTAGTAACACCATCTCTAAAAAACAGAGGGGGGTCAGTATGGTACCACCCTCCCCTATAATAAAATTTCATTTAAAAAAATCAATAATAAAACTTACATTCGATTTTTTACGGCTTTTTTAATGACCGATAGTAAATGATACCATAGTTATGAAGACGGTACGGAGACCATAGAAAGCGTGAGGATATGGAGACGATACCAGCAATTTTCCATTTTTCCGAGATCGAGAAGATACTCCGTAAAATATCGTCTCGTATCGACTCGTGCGCAGCCTTAATTATTCGAAAACCCCTTATGTGTATCTATTCAGTTTTTATATCATCCCACACAGCACCAGAAATTCCCTGAATTTCCCCTGAATATTGGTCCACATTTCCCGAATATTCGAACCTAATATTCAGGGAAGTTTCGTGGAAGCATCAAAATGTCCGCCATAAAGAATATTGGACGCTAAATTTCCCTGAAAATGTATTTCTAATTTTCAGGAAATTTCCGCATCTAATATCCCTTCAATATTCACAGTATTCGTAAATCTTCTGTACATGATGCGCAATGGTCGAACTTGGTTTCTGTGACACTTACGGCTGCGCATTAGTTTTTAATGTTCTAGAATCTTACGGGTGCCAAATATGACATACAATTTTTATCAATTACCAGATCAAAAAAATTTTGGAAATTTTTTTTAACTTTCCCTGAATATTCTAGGAATATTAGATGCGGAAATTCCCTGAAAATTAGAAATACATTTTCAGGGAAATTTAGCATCCAATATTCTTTATGGCGGACATTTTGATGGTTCCACGAAACTTCCCTGAATATTAGGTTCGAATATTCGGGAAATGTGGACCAATATTCAGGGGAAATTCAGGGAATTTCTGGTGCTGTGTGGGATGTATTTCCGTAAACATGGAGATTTAAAGGAAGCTTCTCTAGAGATTCTCTGAAGAATTAGTTGAAGCTTCTCTGGAGATATTCCATTGGAAGTTTCTCGGAAGCGGATATCCTAAGGTTTCTAGCAGCTTCCTATCAAAATGTCAGATATCTTTCCGAAAGTTTCCTGTAAGATATCATACTATATGACATATATAATGCCTGACGTTTCCCTGATTCTTTTATTTACTTTTTTAAATTAGTTGTTTTAATAATATATTTAAAATACAGGGATCACAGGTTGTCTCCTATTCACCTTTTTTCCCCTATTTTAAAATTTTGCACCTATTTCCCCTATTTTAAAGAATTGTCCCCTATTTCCCCTTTTTCTAATTTTCAGTATTAAAGTTTATGGTTCTAGCCAAAAATTTTAGCAGTTCAATATAAAGAAAAAAATTTTATAAAAACCTAGCCCAATTAATTTACATTAATCTGCATCAGTCAATAGAAAATCCCCATTAAAAATACATGGGGAAAAATAAACTTTTAAAAATAAATTTCCAACTTTTTTAATTCATAAGCTAAAAATATTTTAGGTCATAAATTTCTTCATTTTTAGCCATATTTTAAGATATAATGTTTAAAGAAATTAAATTTTCAAAATGTCGGGTGTTATAAAAAATATGTAGAAATAATACATTGCAATATGTGCAATCTTTTATCACATAAATATTCAAGGAAATTCAACAAGTCTTATTTGGAGATTTTTGAGGTCGCAAATAAAGATTCCGAAGTCAAAAATTAATTTTTTAAAATTTTGGATATACCTTCTCGTGTAAAAAATTCAGTTTTCAAAAAAATTACATTACATCATCAATTTTTTTAATACAGTCTACAAATATTTAATTTTTACATCTCTTTTCAATTATCTTTTTCATTTTTATTCATTTTTAAAGTCCTTTTGTCAATTTTCAAATAATTCTAAGATTTTGAACTTCATTTTTTCGTATATCAATTATTTTCTTCTGTCTTTAACTTATTGTCAGGAATATTTAAATTTATTACACAAGTTTTCATTTATTTTTGTCATTTTTTATTATTTTCTTAAAATTTCAATTACTTTTGTCATATTTCTTAGTATTTTCGTCATTTTCAAATTATTTTCTTCATATTTCTATTATTTTTGGCATATTAGAATTATTTTCTACAAATTTGAATTATTATATTCAATTTTTTTTGTCATGAATTTTTAAATTTTACACCAATTTTAATTTATTTTCTTCAAATTTTAAAAATTGTCTTCATTCTTTTTATTATTGTCATGAATTTATTAATTTTTTACAACTTTTTCAATTATTTTCTACACGTTTCAATTATTTTCTAGAAACTTTAATTACTTTCTTCATATTTAAATTTTTGACTTTTTTTTAATTAGTCTATTAAATTACAATTTTTTTTTTAAACTTCAATTACTTTCTTCTAATTTAAATTATTTTCTTTAAACTTTAAATTATTGCCATAAATTTTTTAATTTATTACACAAATTTTCATTTATTTTTGTAATATTTCAAGTATTTTCTTAAAATTTCAATTATGTTTTTAATCCTTATTTTATTGTCAGAAGTATTTAAATTTTCTACACAAATTTCAATTTAGTTTTGTTATTTTTTAAATTATTTTCTTCAAATTTCAATTACTTTTGTCATTATTCAATTATTTCTGTCATTTTCCAATTATTTTCTTCATATTTTTATTATTTTTGGCATTTTAAAATTATTTTTATCAAATTTCAATTATTTTATTCAATTTTGTTTATTGTCAAGAAATTAAAAAAATTTTACACCAGTTTTCAATAAATTTCTTCAAATTTCAATCATTTTCTTAATCCTTTTTATTATTCTCATAAATTTATTAATTTTTTACAACTTTTTAAATTTTTTTTTCAATTATTTCTACAAATTTCAATTACTTTCCTTATATTTAAATTTTATGACATTTTGCAATTATTGTCTTCAAATTTCAATTTTTTCCTTTAGACTTCAATTAATTACTAAAACTTTCAATTATTTTCCTCAAACTTCCAATATTTTTTTCAAAGGTTCAATTATTGTCTATAAATTTTTAATTTTTAAACCAGCTTTCAATTATTTATCTCATTATTCAACTAGTTTCTTAATTTTTCAATTTGTTCGTCAATTTTTCAAGTATTGTCTTCAAATTTATAATTTTTTACACTTTTTCCAATTATTTTCTACCAATTTCAATTCCTTTTCTCATATTTAATTTTTTTGGCATTTTTGAATTATTCTCTTCAAATTTCAATTATTTTCTTCAAACGTCAATTAATATCTTCAACTTTGAATTATTTTCCTCAATCTTCTAATACTTTTTTCAATTTTTCAATGATTATTATCTATAAATTATCAATTACTTACATCAGTTATCAAGTATTTTTGTCATTTCTCAATTATTTTTTTCAAACAACTATTATTTTTGTTATTATTCAAATATTTTTGACATTTTGGAATTATTTTCTTTAAATGTCATTTTCTTCAATCTTTTTATTATTGTTGTCTATAAATTTTTAATTTTTACACTTGCTTTTAATTATTTATGACATTATTCAATTAGTTTCTTCACGTTTCAATTATGTCCTTAATTTTTCAATTAAAGTAATACATTTTTTACTTTTTACTTCGTTTTTTGAGTTATATTTCTCATTAATTTTTTTTCCAAATTTCAGTTTTTTATGGTAATTTTTCAACTGTTTTCTACATATTTTCTACATATGTAAATTTTTTTTATTTTCTTTCAAATGTGAATCATTATTTTTCGTCAAATTTTACTTATTTTTATCATGCTTCAATTATTTTCTTGTAATTACAAGTATTCTTTACATTTTTCAATAATTTTCTTTAAATTTCAATTATTTTGTTTTAAATTAAAATTTGTTGCCTTCATTTCTTGATTTTTAATTCATTTTCCAATTAGTTTTCTCATTTAACAAATTTTTTTTTTCGAATTTGATATTGGGGATATTGATTAATTATTTGCCTGCTGGCGGGCCCCAAATTAATATCAGTAATATTTTGTTTATTATTGCAAATTATTGTTTATTCACTTTTCTCACTTGAAAACTCCCTATTTATTCACCTTTTTAAAATAAAAAGTCACTTTTTTGTACTATTTTCAATCTACAAGTCCGCTGGCAGCCCTGTATAATGTTTCCTTATTTAAAATTTGTGAATAAAAAAGTCCTATAAAATCTTCAAGTACATAAGTTGAAGCAAATTTTTTGTCCCCTTTTTGTCCCCTATTTTTGAAAAAATTCGCACCTATTCACCTTTTTCAGTAGCAATAGGTACTGTGATCCCTGAAAATACTGAAAGAAAAGATTTGTTTTCCCAAGAATAAAAATATGCTTGGACTATATGCTTGGATTTAGAATAATTGTTCTTGGACCAAGAATAATGATTCTTAGACTAATAATACTGCCGTAAGAAATTAAAACTTACGTAAGTCATATTTTCGTAAAATTGAGAAAACGTCGAAAGACTGTTTGTGTTTAAAAACCTAATATAAACTAGCAGAATAGACGTAGCCAATCACATTTTATTCTCTCGCGGTAGAAAGATTTTTATTGGTTACGTCTATTCTGCTAGTCAGGTGTTCTGATCCCTGTGTGTCAATAAATCACGACTTTTATGAAATGTTATTTATTCTTAATATACGTATCTTTGTTATACAGTTTTTTGCATTTATCCATAATTTAACGTTTCATAATGTTGTCTCAAAAGTTAAGTTGCTTTTCTCCAGTTTTAAGCTCGAAATACCTTTCGGATAATTGGGCATAATGCATAGGATGATCGAGCAACCACCCCGATTGTCCAAATGTCCTGGTGGACAATTGAGCAGGCGGCTTGCTCAACTAGCCAAAACGCTTGCTCAATAACCCCCTTTTTACTGGGTTCGATGATCTCGACCGCGATCCTCTTACGCCGCGACATTTTCTCATTGGCGGCCCAATTAACGCAGTACCGCAAGAAACATTGTTAAATTTGAATGAAAATAGGTTGTCACGCTGGCAAAAGGTTCAACAAATGTTTAAAGGTTTTTGGTTGACGTTGGTCAAACGATTATCTTCAATCATTGCAGCATCGAACGAAGTGGTGAATCTCTAAAGCTCAAATTAAAGTCGGTCAAATGGTTTTGCTCTGAAAACCCGATTTACCTCCCACTAAGTGAAATCTCGCGAGAGTCATAGAACGTTTTTCAAGGGATGACGACATCGTTGGAGTTGTTAAGATTCAAACATTTAAATCTGCATATAGTCGACCTATCACAGAACTTGTTCTGTTACCTATCGATCTCTGTGATAACATGACTGATAATTAGCTCAAAATGAAAATTATAATTTTTGTTATAATTAACGTTGAGATCATTTGTGCGAATTTTCAAACTTAAGTCACATTTTCTTTTTCATTAATAGATCTTATCAATAATTATTCATTAAGTATGAAATAATGCTTGTTAAAATTTGTCAACGATGGTTTGATTTAATATATTGAAATTGTTATTTCAAGGTCGGCGGTTTGTTCAGGAAAAGGATCGAGTAGATTGGTTCTATTAAATTAATCGTTCGACCTTTCGTAGTTTTCCAACTTAATTCGAGCTACGCCAAGATCAAATCATTTGTTGTCATGCACGAATTTGAATTTGCCCTTCAGTCTTCGTCTTGAAGAGACAGAAAACTCTTGTAAAATTCGCACGTGCCGTTAATCATTAAAGTTTATTTCTATGCAAAATTTAAATGCTAATTAGATTTACGGAATGCGTGAGTAAGACGATTATGTATATGTTGAATTAAAATAAAATTGTTAAAATCAACAATCAATTTGAATTTGTTATCAGTGAACTGCTGAGGCTTACAAGGTTTTGTGAGCTGACTTGGAAACATATATAAAAGTTCTTTTCAATTAAATAGTGAAAAGTGGCGATCCTGTACCAACTATCCCGATCCCAAACACAGGTCTTTACTATGAATTAAGATAATGTACAATCTGTATTTATTAATATTCAAACGCTTACATTAAAATAATTTTTTTTTAATCTAGAGGTTCTTTTAAAGCTTTCCTGGAGATTCTGTGGAAGCTTTCCTGAATATTCCCTGAAGATTCGATGGAAGCTTTCATGAAGCTTCCCTGGAGATTCCGGAGGAAGCTTCCTGGGAGGCGGACATCCCAAGGTTCCTGGAAGCGTCTCTCTGAATCTCAGGAATCTTTCAGAGAACTTTCCTGGAAGTTTCCTGGAAGATATCGTGCTATTTGAGAGCTGGTATCATTTTTAAATTGTTGCTGTACCCAATTGCGTTAGTTAATTTATCATTTTAGATAATTGTTACAACAATTT
Source organism: Ganaspis brasiliensis (assembly GCA_037103525.1). Classification (NCBI taxonomy): domain Eukaryota; kingdom Metazoa; phylum Arthropoda; class Insecta; order Hymenoptera; family Figitidae; genus Ganaspis; species Ganaspis brasiliensis. Next base: position 228,815 of record JAZKLR010000025.1, read on the forward strand.
TTCTCTCAGCCAATAAAAAGTGGATGTAGTAGCCAACAATTTTTCTGCGTGTAAAAATTCATCAAAGCAATTTGGAGGAAACAGTTTTGTCAAGCTAGATCTGGCTTTCAGACCACTGTGCGCAATAGTGTGATCTAAGCAACAAACATATGCGCAGTAGTGTTCCAAGCAAAAAACTTATGCACAGTAGTGTTACAAGCAACAAACACAGGCGCAGTAGTGTTACAAGCCGCAAACCCAAGCGCAGTTGTATTCCAAGCAACAAGCACATTCGTATTAGTGTTTTAAGTACTAAATACATGCGCTGTAGAGTTTTAGACAACAAACACATTTGTAATAGTGTTCCAAGCACCTAACACAATAGCAATTGTGTTCCAAGCATGAAACACATGCGCAGTTGTATATCAAGCGCCGAACTCAACTGCGCATGTGTTTGTTGCTAGGATGACTAGATTGCATGTGTTTGTTGCTTGGAAGACTACTGCGAATGTGTTTGTTGCTTGGAACACTAGTGTGCTTGTATTTGTTGCTTGGAACACAACTGCAAATGTGTTTGTTACTTGGAAAACTAGGGCGCACGTATTTGATGACAGGAACACTACCACTACTGCACATGTTTTCGATAACGGATAGTGATTGTAGCTAATCTGGTTATTCTGACTTTGGATTCAGTTTCAGCAAAGCGAAATACGTAGAAATACACTTTTCTAGTGTCTCGGTCAACAACAATTTTTTTTTCTGGTGCTGAGATTATTATTCAAGGAGTTAAAAATTACTAAATAAATCTGACTTTTCTTCAATTAGACACGGATATTTCAGAATATCCTAGGGACGTCCCAGGGATAACAGAATCGCCGTTGCGATTTGGATGTCCTGGGGATATCTCAGGGATATTCTAGGGTTTTCTTAGGAGATCCCAGGGATATCTACACCACCGGATATCCCTAAGACGTCCGTAGGATATCCTGAATATTCGGGTGCTGTGGTAATTGAAACTAATTTACGTTTCATTATAAACAAAATTAAAAACTATTTTTCATTAAAGTTACGACAGTAAGATTCTTTTGTTACATTACGAATTCAGTGATATGAAAATCTAATTTTTCATAAAAATGTCTGATATTCACAATCTACACTGAAAAAGCTCCCTTGCACCCATCACAAGGAATCAACCATATGTCCTTGTCAGTTAAGGCGCCAGCTAGGGGAAGTTAGTTAAAATGACAATGATAATTTGTACTCAAGTAATTAGGAATTATATTATATTAACACCAAGAATTGTGCGATCGACTGCTTTTATTACTGCAAAAAGTTCATTATTATCTAAAACACATTTGTCAATACTTTCTTTCAAAGACCGACTCTTAATGCAACAGAACTATTATGTGTCAAAACGTTTCACCAAAAAACTATATGCGTCCTTGTTTAATTCTATTAGATAAAAAAGGATGGAGAGATGTTTTTTCGAAATACGTTCTGCCACATAATAGTTCTGTTGCATTAAGAGTCGGTCACATGAAATGTAGGCTGAATGATTTGTCGGCCACATGGATTGTCGGCTACATGATTTGTCGGCTACATGAAAGTTCTGACACATTAACTGTCGGCCACAGGAAATATCGGCTGAATGATTTGTCGGCCACATGGATTAAAATTAATCACATCGAAAAATTGTCATAAAAGGTAAAATACTATTTTAAAATAGTAAAGTATTGTCATTAAATTAAAATAGAAAATCACAGACACAGTTCAGCCAGTGATTAGTCAAAACTGAGGTGCGATATTGACTATTACAGACACCTTGTCGTGGTAAGGGGGCTTAGGACCGGCCAGGCGCTTGTCCTTCGGACGCCATCACTGGACGAGCTGTTCGGCTCTTCCCAGAACTCATCGACTCCCGATGTCTGGCGAGTTTGGGCACAGAGGAATGAACGGGACCCCGTAAATTCGGGTAGTCGCCTTTTTTCAAACCTGTGTACTAGCTATCCTCTGCGGATGATGTTAATTCTGATTCCAAATGGGGGCTAACCATCCTCGTCAACTGTGGACGACATGGGTTTTGGGAGGAATAGGACACTCCTGCCTTCTTGGTTTTTCTAAGTTGGTGTGGAGTAGCCTCAATCCAGGGTTGGCGCACGATGGACCGGTTGTCTGTTCGGTCTGACTAACGACACCACCAACAAGATGTAACAATGACAGAACGTTGTTACTACCGTTGATTTCGATCGGGTGAAAGCCCCAGTGGTCAACGCTGGCTCCTTGGATTCTGGGGAGAGCCAAACTCACGAGAGATATAACTCGTCTGGAACTAACGATCAATCGGCAGGTCCATCGCGTTTAAGGGTGGACGACGGCCGTAGTTCTAGGCGAGGAAGTGTAGCAAGCGTCAGCAGCTGTAGCAGCGCTTTTAGCAATGCCACAGCTGCAGATCTGGCTGATATAGAAGAAGATAGAGTAAAGGCCGAAAAGCTGCGCAAGGAAGAGGACATGATTCTTCTCGAAATGGAGAAGGAATTAAAAATCATGCTAGCAAAGCTTACAGTGCAAAAGAACGTTGCAGCAGAGATCCAAACTTGTCTGAAAAAATTCAGCCAGTGGATCCCCAATATATGGAAGAAGCACTTGCAGACAGACGAGGCGGATTCTAGATTCTACGTTGGCCTTAAGCAATCAGAAAGTTTGCAAACCGAAAGGCAGCAAATAAGAGAGCGCATCCAGGCTAAGGTAATGAGAAGTCTTGTGCTGGAGTGCAAAAGAAAGAGGGAGGATGAGGAGTGCTCACCTCCAAGAAAAGAGCTCAAGAAAAAGAAAAGCGACCTTTTTGCCGATAAGGCGAAAGCCAAAAGTGGAGGAAAGAAAAGTGCGGCTAGCCAACAGCCGCCTAGGATAGTCGTGGAGCGAAGGAGCCCACGAAAAAAGACAGTGCTAGTGCGAATTTGTCAAGGACAGACATTTGTGTCTGTTCTTGCCAAACTCAAAAAAGATGTCGATCCTGGTTCTTGCCAGTCCACGGTCGTAGAGGCAAGACCAACAAATTCTGGGAATCTCCTTCTAAAATTAGGAGGAGGTTCAGACCGTAAGGCTTTTGCCGAGAAAGTAAAGGATGCAGATAAGGGCATGGGAGAAGTCATAACTCTGGATAACTCTGGAAATCCGCGACCTGGACAATTTAACAGAGAAACAGGATGTGGTCGCTGCACTCGAGGCAGCCCTCCAAACGCAGAATGAGAAGCGGCAAGTGGCGGTTCTGGGCCGTAACAATCGGGGTATAAAGCTCGCGGTCGTTGTGACAGACCGTCAGGAAGCAGAGAGGCTCGAAAGCCTTGGCAGACTGAAGGTAGGATTTGTGTCCTGCTTTATCAGAAAAAGAACTATGGTCACCAGGTGCCACAGGTGCTTGGGCTACGGCCATAGAAAGGCTTAATGCAAGGGGGTGGACAGATCCTCCGCATGTTTCAAATGCGGAGACTCTGGCCGCACTCTTGCAAGTTGTCAGAAATCCCTTTGCTGCGATTTGTGCAAGGAGGCAGAAGATGACGAATCAGATACGTGTCACGTACCTGGTTCGGGAAAGTGTGCCGTTTTTAGAAAGGCTCTTAAAGAGGCAAAGAATGTAGAGGCGCAAAGGCGTCGACAAAGCTAATTGACGGACACTCTGGATCCTTGAGCAACCCCACGCTGCTTGGGGATCTGGATGTCCGTCAATGTAAGTAGATCCCGACTCGGAAGGAGAAAGCCGCGTAGGCAGCAGCAATGGGGTATAAGACCACTCCTGATGGCGATACGTACGGAAAGTGCTAGCCGGGAGTGGCCCTTAGGCCCCAAATAAGGTTGTGTTTTTAGCGGGTCGGCAGAACATCACCACCCCCTCATAACTCTGTAGTACGGGCTACAGGGTACCTGAAGGCAGGTTTTCACATCCTACGCACAAAAGAAAAAATAATAATAATCATCGACCTTCATATCAACAAAACTGTTTTTTAAAAAAAAGTAAACAGTACTAGAACTTTTTTAAAAAATAATCCAGATGTGTTTTTTACTTTTGCAGACAAGGGCAACATAACAGTTTGTATGAAGAAAGATGATTATAAATCCAAAATGTTAGATCTTATTTCGGACCCTACCACATATGAATCTATTCAAAAGAATCCTTTAAAAAAACTTCGAATAGAAACTTCTATTAAGTTAAAATCACTTAATGACAATGAATTTCTGGATAGAGTTTATAATGCAAAACAACTAACCTTAAGTGACACAATGTTAACAAAAACTTACGGTCTTCCTAAGATTCATAAAGACAATATACCTCTTTGTCCAATTATTTCTTTAATAAACAGCCCGACACATTTTTTGTCAAAAGTCTTGTACAATGAACTAAAAAATTGCATTTCTTTACCAAGCTTACATATAAATAATAGTGTTGAATTGAAAAACAAATTAAATAATTATGTTTTGGATGACGATTACAATTTTCACTCGCTTGATGTTAGCTCATTGTTTACTAATGTGTCATGTGACCTAGTTGTACAAAGTTTAGATCGACGGTTTATTTCTATAAATCAGAAATGTAAAATTCCTTTTTATGATATTGTTGACTGTACCAAATTTTTATTTAATAATACCTTTTTCACTTTTGATGAAAAATTTTATAAACAAACTTACGGAACTCCCATAGGCTCACCAATCTCTCCGTTATTTGCGGACATTGTGATGGAGATCTGGAAACTGATTAGTTGAAAATTTTAAAAGAAAAATATAATTGTATCCCACTTTTCTATTTTACCCAAGCAGCACGTAATATTACATGAATATCACAATGACATCATATTGTAATATTGGTAATATTACGGGGTGATATTACTGTGAAATTGACGTGATATTGAAATGTCCGCCTCAAGGTAATATTACAAGTAATATTACGGTAATATTACAAAGATTTATTTATTTCAATATTTATTTTACATTAAATAAAATATTTTAAAAAAATCCGGCTCACACGGGGTTCGAACACGCAATGTTCGACACGGCGTAAATACGCCTTGTACCTCTCGGCCATCTAGCTCTTGGAATATAGTTCAGAAAGTGTTGTTCATATTGTACCAAAGAGAATTTAAGGTACTACATGAAGAACACTTTCTGAAATACATTCCAAGATCTAGATGGCCGAGAGGTACAAGGCGTATTCACGTCGTGTCGAACGTTGCGTGTTCGAACCCCGTGTGAGCCGGGTTTTTTTAAAATATTTTATTTAATGTAAAACAAATATTTAAATAAATAAATATTTGTAATATTACTGTAATATTACTTGTAATATTACCTTCAGGCGGACATTTCAATATCACGTCAATATTACGTCAATATCACTGTAATATCACCCCGTAATATTACCAATATTACAATATGATGTCACTGTGATATTCATGTAATATTACGTGCTGCTTGGGTAGATATGTAGATAATACGATTTTAGCAATTAAAAAAGAACATATCCAAATTGTTATTGATGTTTTCAATTCATATAACCAAAAACTACAGTTTACAACAGAAATAGAAAAAAACAATTCGATAAATTTTCTCTTCATTTAACTCTTATTATAAAGTTGATAATAAAATCATTACAGATTGGTTTAGAAAAACAACGTCGTTAGACAGATTCATGAATTATTTTTCAGATCATCCAGTTCAACAGAAGAAAAAGATTATTTATAATTTATTGGACAGAGCTATTTTACTTTCTCATAGGAAGTTTCATGTTACTAATTTAAAGAAAGTAAAGTTAATTTTAAAAAACAATGATTATCCTCTTGATTTTATTGACAAGCACATAAAAATCCGCATGAACAAAATAAAATTTTCAGACAAAAACAATATTGATAATCAAACCAGGGCTAACATCTATAGGCAAATTTCAAAAGTTTGTTTACCTTTCGATGAAAAATATTTTTTTAAATTAACTAACATTTTAAAACAATTTAACTTTACGTCAATTCCTCTTGTTAAAGAAAACAGATATTCCATTGTACAACTGAGTAAGGATGTTTCTAAAAAATGGAACCAAACAAATATTGTATATAAAATAGATTGTAAAAATTGTTCCACTACTTATATAGGTGAAACTAAACGTTCTTTGAAAACACGCGTTTATAATAAACATAAAGTGGGTAAGGGAAACTCTATGATATATAGACGGAGTATTGATCTCGATCACAACATTGATTGGGAAAATACTAGAATTTTAGATTACGAATCTAATTATAAAAAAAGATTAATTTCACCAATGATACATATAAAAACTAATATTTGCACTATTAACAAAGAAGTAGATGTTCAGTTCCTAAATAGAGTTTACTTTCCCCTTCTAATACGTTTCGATTCATAATAAAAAAATTTAATTGAAATTTTGTATTTAGAAATTGTTTCAATATTTACACCACAGGACATTCACTTTATTTACAAAATCAGGTCGTTAACTCTAAAGTCATTAATAAGATTTTTAATTTTGAATTCTAATTTCAGTTGTTTCTTGTCTTTTGACTTGAAAATGTATTTTGACATTTTTACGAAAATTTTGTTTTATTTTTTAAAAAAATTTTTTGGACAAGTTTCGAAAAAGAAAATTGCTTTTTCATTTTATAATTTGACATGTTAAAATAAGTGTATAATTTTTAATAATCAGGTAAATAACGAGTTTTTTCGTGTTTTTTATTGTGGTTTTTGGTTGTGTTAAATGTCTATAGTGTTTGTAATTTTTTTATAAAAAAATGATGTTTGTTTTTAATAAATCTAGCCTGATGAGGTCAGGAAATATGGACTGATGAAACGTTGCTTGACAATTAACTTCTGAATTTTATTCACGTCACCTTCCCAGGATCATTTAATTTTTTACAAATATTCTTTTTTTTGTTGTAATGCATGACAGAACTAATAGTTAATCAATCTGTTTGAAGATATAGGTTTTTGAAACCAATATCCACCAATGGTTTGCCACTAATGGTGGCAAAACAAGCCACCGAAACGTCGTCGTATCGTGAAACATAGTGTTTTTTCCTATTTTTTCCTCATCTTCCAATAATCGAAAAAAGTGCTTTTCTTGTAAATATAATGGAAGAAAAAAATATTACTAATGAATTTAGTCCTGGATTATTGATGGACTTCACGACGCTAGAAACATCAGGTCTTAAAGAATTTTCAAAGTCATTCAAGAAAATCGTGGGTATGAAATCAAAATTCTTTTAAAAAAGTGGTCACTTCTGAATCGTCAACTAACTTTTTGACCCAAGAAATTAAAAAACATCAAAATTAGAGAATGCAAAAATTTCGACGTTTATGAATTTTTCTCTCGTAAATTAAAAATGATATTTTTCTTCAAAAGCAGAGTTTGAAATCGTCAATTTACTGTAAAATATAAAAAATAATTTACTATTTTTATTAGATAAGGCGTGATGAAGATATCCAAAAAAATCTTAAAAATGAAGGTGGTAATCTGGGTTACCACTACGCTGCAAAGGATTAATAAACAATTGGATATACTTCCGAATAGCGCGGACCTCCGATTTTGTTGCCACTAGGTATACCTACGTATTTTGGTGCGCTGATTACGAAAATAATAGTGAAAATTGGCGACTAGCTCATTTTCATGGTGAAAACCATAAAAAACCATTAAAATTATGATTTTTTGCTTTTTACTCTGTAAATATTGAAAATATGAAAAATTGTTTCATACAAAAGTTTTGTTAATTTTTATAGTATTTATCGTAAAAATGTTGAAATTGACAATTTGGGGGGCTTCGCCCCCCAAAATACAAATTACCGGGGGTTTGGGGTGCCCACTGAACGTGGAATATAGACAACGGTGGAAAACCAATAGTTTTGTTAATTTTTATAGTGTTTATTGTAAAAATGTTGAAATTGACAATTTGGGGGGCTTCGCCCCCAAAATACAAAATGCCGGGGGTTTGGGGTGCCCACTGAACGTGGAATATAGACAACGGTGGAAAACCAATAGTTTTGTTAATTTTTATAGTGTTTATTGTAAAAATGTTGAAATTGACAATTTGGGGGGCTTCGCCCCCCGAAATACAAAATACCGGGGGATTGGGGTGCCCACTGAACGTGGAATATAGACAACGGTCGGAAAACGAATAGTTTTTTTTGGTTTTTATAGTATGAATCGTAAAAATGATGAAGTTGTAAATTTTTTTAAAAATGATTTTCGTAATTAGTGCATAAAATTACGTAAGATACGTAATTTTACGTTATTACATAAGTGTACGTAACTCAACGTAAATACGTAATTTTACGTTATTACGTAATAGTACTGATAGCACATAATGGATGTAATGTTACGTAATTTAATAACGTAATTACGGCTGTAGGTAGTAAAATATTGGTATAATGTAGCTATTTATAGTCACATTTATGGTGATTTATGTTTTTTGCAATTAGTTCGTAAACTAATTGATTTTAGTAAAAAATGCATTATACATAAAATGTGTATTTTGATAAGGTCTACATTTTTTGTATGAAACTTTTTTTATATTTGCAATATTTAAAGAGATAAATGCAAAAAACCACATTTTTCATGATTTTTTATACCTCTTTTTTACCATGAAAATGAGCTAGTCGCCAATTTTCACTATTATTTTCGTAATCAGCGCACCAAAATACGTAGGTATACCTAGTGGCAACAAAATCGGAGGTCCGCGCTATTCGGAAGTACACCCTCTCTTTTTACCAACATTCCTTGTAATCTAGTTATTGAAAGTTTGGATAAAAGATTTGAAAAAATTCACAATTCTTGTAAAATTCCTTTTGGTGATATTATTGACTGTACTAAATTTCTTTTTAATAATACCTTTTTTGTGTTTAAAAACAAAATTTATCAACAAATTCATGGCACCCCTATGGGTTCACCTATCTCACCATTGTTTGCTAATATTGTAATGGAAGACTTAGAAATTGAATGTCTTAATTTACTCAAAAAAAATCATGATTGTATACCGTTTATTTATGTTAGATATGTTGATGACACACTTTTTTGTGTGGATAAAGAACACGTTGACTTGATTATTAATACCTTTAATTCTTTTAATGCTAACTTAAAGTTTACTTATAAACTAAAATCTGACAATAAAATTAATTTTATTGACTTAACATTGATAAAAAGAAATAATCAACTTATCAGCGATTTGTTTAAAAAACCTATAACTTCAAACAGATTGATTAACTATTATTCTTGTCATCTATTACAAAAACAAAAAAAGAATGTTGTTTACAATTTTTATGACAGGAAAATTTTACTTTCACATGATTCTTTCCATAAGAATAATATAAAAAAAGTTATAAATATCGCACCTCAGTTTTGACTAATCACTGGCTAAACTATGTCTGTGATTTTCTATTTTAATTTAATGACAATACTTTATTATTTTAAAATGGTATTTTACCTTTTATGACAATTTTTCGATGTGATTAACAATTTTTTAACTAGGTATTGTCTTATTATTTTTGTGAATTTAATGTAGTGATTCCGCTTATAATTTTAATGTATATATAATTTATTTCTTTTTATTAAAGTGACCTGGTGATGGTGGCAAACCAAGCCACCGAAACGTCGTCGCACACGACGACGACGAAACGCTAATTTTTCGTTCAAAAAAGTCTAGAGCCCACAAATCTTGACCGATTTTAGAATTTTTTTTTTAAATTAAAGAGTATAAAATTCTTAAGGAGGTTCTACCGTATGACGATACTAGTCAAAACAGAGACCATTATTTTGTGGTTAGGTTTAAATTTAATTTTACTGATATACAATTAAACAATTGTATTTATTAACTTTATTAACTTTATTTACTTTTTAAATATGACTATTTTTCATGTGCGATCAAAATCAACATTTTAAAATATCAGAACGTCTGAACTGTATCGTGTAAAACGTGAAATATTTTTACAAATTAATTTATTGCAACTCTCACAGGAACCTATTGTCCTTTTTTAAATACAATATCGGTTCATTACATATCTGTGTTTAACTATACAAATTTTGATCACTATCTCGTCAATTAATAATTTTTAGTACGAAAATATATGTGACAGAGTAATGAATTCTCATAAGAATCAATGTTAAACAGGTTAAACAGTGAAAAAATAAATCGATCATAACTTTTTTCCCAAGAACCTACAAGTCTCAAAAATTTAACTACAAAATTGTAGAAACTTTATCTAGCAGTACAATAAGTTTTATCAAAATCTGTTTGATTAATCGATTTACGGTAGAACCTCCTTAAGAGGACCTTGTCCGTGATTTTTGTTGAAAATTTTTTTTTATTGTTTAATAACAATTAGTAACAATTAATAACAATTAGTCAATTGCAGAAGAATATAAACAATAAAAAAATTTGTTTAACAAAAATCACGGACAAGGTCCTCTTAAGAATTTTATACCCTTTAATTTAAAAAAAAAAATTCTAAAATCGCTCAAAATTTGTGGGCTCTAGACTTTTTTGAACGAAAAATTAGCGTTTCGTCCCACTGTGCTCCATATTGGATCAGCCATTTTGGATTTTTAAAAACTGATGTCAGATTTGTAATCAGCTACCCAAAAAGCACCCGAGTAAGAAATTTCATGAAAAACAAATTGAATGTAATAATTTGCACTATATATTTAACGAATTTGTTTATAACAATTGTTCATAGTTATTAAAGAATTGTTATTAAACAATAAAAAAATTTTTTTCAACAAAAATCACAGACAAGGACCTCTTAAGAATTTTATACTCTTTAATTTAAAAAAAAATTCTAAAATCGGTCAAGATTTGTGGGCTCTAGATTTTTTTGAACGAAAAATTAGCGTTTTGTCTCACTGTGCGTCGTATCGTGAAAAATAGTGTTTTTTTCTATTTTTTCCTCATCTTCCAATAATCGAAAAAAGTACTTTTCTTGTAAATATAATGGAAGAAGAAAACATTACTAACACGCGAAGAATGTTAAATTTTTACACAAAAAATTTAACAAGGACCGAGTCGCAAAAATATTATAAAAATTCCCAGAGGGGGTATTAAATCAGTGTGAGTAAAAATGTATATGATCAAAGAAAGAGAAGTGCGACTTATCGGACGGATACTTAAGGGAATTTGACTGTACCCACATAACTAAAAAAGTATATTGCAGAAATAAATTCAGTAGGTCATGTAGTATACCATATATATGCTTATATGATCATTTGTCGCCTTCTGCCGCAAATTAATAGTTCTCTCTGTGTATACATAAAATATTATGAATTTAAGAAATATATAAGATGTCAAAGCAGCACACAATATTAAGTGAATATAACACTGATATCATATTGTAATATTAGTAATATTACGGGGTAATATTACAGTGATATTGAAATATCCGTGTCAAGGTAATATCGAGGTAATATTACAGTGATATTGATGTAATATTAAAGTGTAATTGATGTAATATTACAGTGATATTGAGGTAATATTACGATGATAATCAGGTAATATTACAATATTATTTTACCATAAATATAATATTTAAAAAAAATAAGGCTTACACGGGGTTCAAACCAATTAAAGTGAATGAAGGTATACGCTTTTGGACCTCTCGTTCATCCAGCCCTTGGAATATATTTCAAAAAATTTTCTTCATTTATTACCTTAAAATTACTTTAGTAAAATATGAAGAACATTTTCCGTAATATATTCCAAGAGCTGGATGACCGAGAGGTCCAAGACGTACACCTTTGTTGACTTACATAAATCCGAACCTCGTGTGAGCCTATAAATTTTTGTAGATATTATATTTAATGTAAAATAATTTTGTAATATTACATGAATGCCATCGTAATATTACCTCAATATTACAATAATAATATTACCGTAATATTACATCAATATCACTGTAATATTACTAATATTACAATATGATATCACTGTGAGATTCACGTAATATTATGTGCTGCTTGAGTGGATATTTTTATATTTTTGAAGATAGGGATTTACAGTAGAGGTCAGAATATAATAAAAAAACGTTCATCCGGTAAGAAAGCCTGCACTAAAATAAATGGCAGTAACAAGTTACTTTCAATAATTAATTTAATATTACATACAAGTATTTACTCAATTTAGAATTTACTAAGTAACCCAATTTATTGTCCATTATAAAAACTACAAAATACCTATCCATACAGCATAAGATACACTTCAATTTTCGGAATATTTAAATAAATGTTTAGGCAACATTGGTTCATGAAATTATTACGAGACAAAGGCTTCACCAATATTCAGGCAATATTTCACAAAAAGTTAAAAAAAATTTTATTTGCAGTCAATCAGAATTTTATGTTATATTTGACATCCGCAGGATTCTAGAAAATTTAAAACTACTGCGCAGCCCTGCGGGCTATAGAAATCAAGATCGACCAGTGCGCATCAATTAACGTTGAAAATTGCCTGAATATTTCAAAGAAATACTCCCTTAAGTTTCGCGTCAATATTTCATCACATATGGCCATTTTCGTTTTTGCACCAATGTTGTCTAAATGTTCTTGAAATGTTAGGGTCCGGGTAGTTTCTGAAAATATCTTGTGCTGTATGGGTATAGTAAAATTCCAAATTAGAGTCAAATATTTTTTTTGCAAATTCTGATAAGTTAAATCACAAAAATATGTTCATTTCAAATTAAAAATGTTCATTTTCCAACTATTAACTTGCAAGCCTTCTTAACATAAACACATTTAAAATGATACAATTACAAATAAAAAGCTTTATTAAAATCTCTCTTAAAACCCTTGATACGCTTGATACTGTATTAAACTCTCACATTGAGTATGTACCTAAATCACAGTTTGTGCTAATAATTGTTCTTTAAATTTTATAAAATCAGAGAACTTTTATATGTTTTCCTACTTATAAAATATAATAAAAATCTAATTAACAATATTTATTTATATTCAATTGTCATGGTTTTAATATTAGATATTATTTATAGCAAAATTATCTGTTTCTTTTAGCAAAATAAATTTGGTTTCCGTAGAAAAAAACATCAAATATTTATAATGAAAGTGTATTACATACTTAACTTGATTAATTATAAACAATATGAAATTAATAAATATTAACGTAAATATTAGAAATTTGTAAAGTTAATACAGATTACACATAATATTCGTTGTATTGATATTTTAAAAAATACTTATTACTTACTAACGGGAAAAACAATTTTTTATATATCTATATGTAGATTGACAAAAAATAGAAACATTTAAGAAAATGGAGTAAGAAGACAAATAGTAAAAAATGTATACGTCTCTTTGAAATGGTCAACATTCTAAAGATAAGTATTTTGTATTTTATTATATTCAACACTGGGATTTGTGTATTAAAATATAAAGTTAGTTTTGTGTGACTTAAAATAATTAATTTAAAAAAAAACTAAAGAAAAGATGAAAATGATAAAATACCTAAACAGCATCGAAATTAATAACAAGTTAAACATAAAATTAACGGCGCTAACGATTAACGAACTCATCACGTTTAACTTCAGGTTAACTTCCATGAGATACATTGCCCCTTTTTTAGTTATCTTTATTAACTTCCTGGTAGTTATAAATGTAAATTTGTTGAAAGTTTTTACAGTAAATTTTGCAATATATTTTTGGTAACCTCCTGTTAGTTGTAAATGTAAATTTGCTTAAGATTTTTGTGGTATATTGCAAAAAGTTTGCAGCAAATTTGTCGTCTACGTTAAAAACTACTGTGTGCGACTTTCATCAGAAAATTAACAATTTACTAATAAGAAATTAACAAGGTAAATATTATGCAAAACTTACCATAAAAACTTTGAGCAAATTTATTTTTATAACAAGCAGGAAGTTAACAATGATAAATAAAAAAGGGGCAGACAATGATGTATTTCAAGGAAGGAAATCTGAAAATAACCGTGAAAAGTTCGATAGTTAGCGTCACCTCGTTGACTTTCTGATAATTTCGGTGCTGTTTGGGCAAACTCTTCAGAATTTTCTTAGAGTAATATAAAATTTGAGCGAGTATTTGGGGGAAAATCCCTGCTCAAACAGCACATAAAAGGTATGTACTTCGAGATGAAAATCAGTTTCTAATATTGCTCAGGTCCGTCTTAAAGAAATATTGCATATCAATATTCGGGCTATATAATTATGGGTTCTGTTGTAGATTCAATATATTCTATGTTTTTAGTTTTTTAATGATAGTAAAAAATAATATTTTCTACCACACATTCATGAAAACACGGATTTCCGTCCCTGTGAAGCGGGCTGCAATTCGTTGTTACGAAATTGAAACTGACTTTTTTGTTTAGGTCGATACGTGTGTGTTGACCTAAACAATAATGTAAGTTACTTATTTTCTGAGATTGCACGGCAGAGTATTTAGGGGTAAACAGTGGATACCGAAAAAATTATTTCAGTCATTTTTACATAACTATTTAGGACTGGCGGATACAGCCATTTACTGGACTTGGTTCTGTACATGGAAAAAATGAAGTCAGTAGATTTTACAGAACTGTTGTAGAATAGCGTATGCACAACCTTTTACTGATCTGAGTTTTGTAAAACTTGGCAAACATTTAGGACAAACTCTAGAAAAGTCGTAGAATTTATCCTGTAATATTCACCACACTTTACAAAACTCAGATCCGTAAAAGGTTGTGCATACACTATTCTACAACACTGAAAAAATACTGTGATCAGATTAGACATTTGACTATGGTTGACAGGTTACGTATGAATTTCTCATAATGCATCGGTGCGCCACTGTCAATTTTACCTAACCTTACAATGTCACTCGCGGTTTCACAAATATCAACTGCTGCTGTTTAAGACGAAAAAATAAAATGATAAATAATTCTAATAAGAATTAATAAATTTAAAAACTAAAATTTTTTTGCTTCAAAAAACTTATGAATATTCCAATGAAATATTCCTGCAATGTTATATTGTAATGTTCCAGAGACATTACAATTTAATATTCATGGAATGTTCCACTGAAATATTCCCTGAGTCGGACAAAGCAACGTTCCAGTAACGTCACTGCAATATTCCATTGGAATGTTCCGAATGTCACAAAAAAATATTCCAGGAATGTCCCTGGAATATTACGTGTTATGTGGGACTGAATTAATTTTTTCGGTGGATAAATATTGGACCAATATTGCTTAATATATTGGGAGCCTTGGCCACCACTATATTTCTCTAATGAAACATAGTTAAAAATTCCGTGACAGGAACTTTTAACGATGATGTCATGAACCTTTAAGGAACTTTAAATGTTCCTTTGAGGATCCTCAAAGGCCCTGCAATAATTTCTTGGAGGATCCTGACATGATCCCTTGACGGAATTTGGAACAACGGTCTTTCACAGGTTTCCGCGTGTACCTCTACAGGATCCTAAGCCGTATTATGGTTGTTTCAAATTCCGTCAAGGGATTGTGTCAGGATCCTCTAAGGAATTATTGGAGGACCTTTGAGAATCCTTAAAGGAACATTTGAAGTTCCTTAAAGTTTCATGACACGATCCTTAAAAGTTTCTTTAAAGGAATTTTTAACTAGGCAGCACCGGATGTTTCAGCAATATTGGCAAGGTTGAAGCAAAGTAAAAGCAAGGTAAAAATGCCTTGCCTTAACTTTGCCAATATTGCTAGAACATTAGGAGCTGTTCAGGAGTTTTTACTTTTTTCTAGTAATTAATACAGTAGGGAGAACCGGGGCAATTTATTGAAAAGTTTATTGAAAAGTCGAATTGATTTCGCTCTTTACTCAAGTTAATGAACTTGATGAACTGTAAGTTTGTACTTAATTTCATTGTTTTTTATTTATTGTTGCGGATTATTATTGTAAGTCAAAATAACTGATTTTAGTACTCAAAAGTAAATTTTAAACGTATTTATTTTTTTGTTATATCTTTTTAAGAACTGTGATATTGCACATGTAACATATTGCACTAAAAACATACATTTTTGCAAAAATTATATTTTACGGCAACAAAATGAACTTTTTAGGTGGGGTAGTTACCCCCGTTCTAACTAAACGTAGATATGCCCATGAAAATACTATTTATAACCTAAGAATATTAGTGGTTACCATCATCTTCCAGTGTGTCCGTATTGTCAGTTTTAATCTTTTCACTTGTCTATGTTTTTCATGCTTTTGTGGTAGAAAATTTATGTGTACATACCACGGTTGGAGATCTTTTTATTTTGCTCAATGTTTACAGATGTCATCTCTTGGTCTCGTTCTGTAAACATTAAGCTTGACAAAAGACACCGGGTTTCCAACCTAGATGCATAGTATCGTATTCCGTCCTTTCTCTTGCTATCCACTTTATTTATTGTTCTTTTAAAATTTATGAAATAATATAAAAAAATCTTGGAAAAGTTTTGTTTGAATATTGCAGTGCAATATTAGCTCTAGATTGCCAAGCAATATTACGAACTCTGCACCACAGTATTGAAGTAATATTGTGACAATATGTGATGCTATTCATCTGCTATTTGAGTGTGAATAAAAATTATAAAAAAAAGAAATAATAAAAAATATGTAACTTGATTGTTTAGAAAAAATTAAACACTTTTTTCTAGTTTTTAACCGAGTTAAATACTTAACATTACAATGAATTAGTTGGAAGTAGGGTTACAAGTGGCAGAAACAGTTGTTACAAGTTGTGATTGTGTTCCACCTGTTGATATTTCGGTAGAATTATTATTATTATTATTGTTATTATTATTAGAGTTACTTGTATTTGTGCTTGTATTGTTGTTGGTATTGGCAACATTAGGCTTTTGTGCAACATGTGTCTGATAATGTTTAGCTAAATGAGCCTTCTGTCGAAAGCTTTTTCCACAGAGTGAACATGCAAATGGCTTTTCCCCGGTGTGAGTTCTAATGTGTACATTGACGCTATATTTGTCCTTGAACCCTTTACTGCAAATACTACAATAATGTAGAGATCTTTCCTTTCGTTGAACACTACTTGGAGAACCACTAGATGATCCAGACTGTTGTTGATTTGTATTAGAACTATTGTTATTATTACCACTACTACTATTAATACTATTGTTGCTAGTTAAAAGTGAAGAAGATGATAAAGCATTATTATTTCCAGCATTTGAATTACTTGTGTTATTATTTTTGCGCCTACAGTATTTTTTCCCAGATTTTGCTGTTGTACTACTGCTACCACCGCCGCTAGAAGGAACTCTTGTATTTGCTATTTGGTTAGATGATACTTGTTGTTGGATTGAATCAGTAATGTCAGATCGACTGGTAACAGTTTGCTGAAGCATATCTTGTTGAGCAGCAAGGCTACTTGCTGTTACTACTGTGACAGTTCCAACTTGTCCTAAATCCGCAGGTAATGTAATAGTTCCAAGATTACCACTACTTGGGTCCAATGTATACATAACTGTCGTCGCAGAAACATTGCACACGGGTTCTAAACTACAATATGATTCAACAACCTCATTTGCAATATTCTTTAATTTTTCATATTCCCCCGGCCTATAAGTTGGTGTGTCCAAGTGAGATAGTATAAGATCTTCATCAGTACATGTATTTATTACTTCATTTTCTAAATGATCTTGTTGTTGATGTCGTTGATGTAAATGATGATGATGATGATCTGTAATTAATTGTATTGTTGCATTACTTGTATTGGTAGATGAAGCAGTGAGAGATATGGTAGAATTAGCTTGAGAGGATGAAGATGACACGAGAACTGGTGTAGATGATCCTGTTGTATATAATTTCCCTTGTAGAGCACTTCTAAGTAAACTTTCCGCAGAATCTGCACTTGTAACGGCAGTCACTGCAGCCGTAGAAATTGTTGCTTCATTTAAATGATTTTGATCAGTCAATTTCCAATCATTGTTGTTGTCACCCAAACTGTTCGACTGCGATCTTCTATTACATAATTCTTTGTTCTCCACAAAAGTTCCTTCATCTGCTGAATAATGAGTAGTTGGATGGTTAGCCGAAATCGCATGAAATCCTGGAGAATTCCCCGAGGCATCTAACCCAATTCTATCGTGGTCTTGCTGCTGTTGGTCTGTTGTTGATGGTTCTAAGCTAAGAATCGCGTCAAGATCAAGATTCGGTCTTAAAGACCATGAATCTGAAGCTGTTGGTACAGGGCTCTTACAGCAGTCTAACGCGTCCATCGAATCGGTCTCATTATTAAGTACAGTTAAAGTATAAATAGCGCCATCTGTATTTTGTCTACCATTATCACTACAAGCTGTCGATACAGAATCACTAACTTGATGAATATCTATAGACGCATCAGCAGACTGTCCCACAAGTGAATGATGACAACCAGTTTGATGAGTAGACCAACAATATTTATTTAAATCTTCCAGGAGAATATTACATGCTGATTCTTTATTATCACCAACAGCTGTCCAATAATCACAATCTGAATGTTCCATTGAAATTTGATCATTTTGAACATTATTATCGCAATTATTATTTCTAGAATGCTGGCTTAAAGAACTAGTAATTGTAGAAACAGGTGGCAAAGCTGTCAGCGTATTATTATTTGTCTCTTTGATGAAAGGTAATTCACGATGTTCATGTTGATCTTCCATACTTAGTCCACGATCATGTAAAAAATCCAGTGACCTACAATTTGTTGTTTGACGTAATATATTCTCTTCATTAGAGATTGTCTCAATAGAAGTACAATGAGAAGAAGGAGGTGTAGATTGAGGTGGTTGTGACGATAATGGCTGTGGTGAAACAACAAAATCAAAAAAGTCTGTTTTTTCTAGATCTTCATTAACAACTCCACTAACACCGCTGCCTCCACTACCAGGAGTATAGGCTTCAGTTAAATCCATTTTATTTTAAATGAGTTACTTTTTGATCTTGGTCTGAGGGTCCTTATAATATTTTGTAAGTTATTCTTTATGACTAGACAATAAATAAGTTACAACAGTTTACTAGTATTGTGTGCACTTCCTCTTGTTCAAAATCTTCATTATATCTGTAAAAATAAAAAAATTTATATTATTTATCGCAAAAAAAGTAAAAAATCTTATATTTTCCATAATAATTACAGAATTATAAACAATATGTGTTATATAATCATTATGTCAATTTTTAAACAATTTTGTACTTAATAAGTTTTTACTAAAGATAAAGTTGACTACTCTATAAAAAAGACAAATTGACAGTTGGCGTAGAGGATTAAAGTTAATGCGTCACAGATAGTTTGACGGACAGGTTGTTGAGATAGTTTTCTTTTCTTTTATACAAGACAAATGTTTAAGGTATTAGACGCGTAAATGCTCCCGCAAAACTCCCGCAAAATAAAAAGAACAATAAATAAACTTTTATATCAACTCACTTGCTTTCTTGTGACCTCTTCTAATGTAATGTATGCAAGTTTCATGATTTTGAGTCATGTACTATAAGTTATCGTGATGTATTGCTGACACGTTTACGACATTTTTCAATGAAACCACGTAAAAATTAAAAATTTTGGATTTTTAAATTATTGTATTTTTTTTTGGACGTGGTCAATAAAATTAATTTTTTTTAAAGGATTTATTTTATCACGATGTGTAACTCAGTAGTTTTATTTGAAAATCTGAGGACTTGTTTTTATATCCACAAAATAGAAATGGATTATTCCAAGCAACCACGCCTAATGAGAAATTTACAAAGGGTATAGATGCAAACGCGGGTGCCTCGATTCCGGCTGCGAATGTTTTGTAGCAATCGTATATTTAAGTAATTTTTGTTTAAGATCCAAAGTAAAAGATTACTCTTTCGAAAACAAAACTCCTGTCAATCTACAAGCTACACATTTTTTATCGAATTTAAATGGACTTTTTTTTTTTATAATACTAGTCTGAAATATACTAATCTTTATATAGGTTTAGAATATAATATTTTTAAATTTTGGGTACCCAATTCTTGATCACTATTAGATGAATCCTCCATGTCTTTCCTTGTCAGACCTTCAAAGGGTTCACCGATTTTCGTGAAACTTCGTGATATCATAGTGCTATACATTGCTTGAAGGGAAGAGTGTTCCATTTCAAGTCAACGACGAAAAAGATGCCATTTGACGCGATCTATGAAAACTATACCTTTTAGTGTAAGCAGTGAAAAAGGTATCTTTTCAGACGAACGGTTAAGAAAGTAGTGACTTTTCGGCGATGAAAACATTTTTTTTTATGGGTTTTAAGCGCTATGACCAGCCCTTTCTCTATAATTTTCCTATAATCTACACCAAAAAATACATTTGTATCTCAAATTTCATCTCTTTACGTCAAATAGTTGGTCAGATAAGGGGGGGGGGGGGACTTGCACGGAACTCTCGGTTTTAGTACAAGTGTAACTCGTACTTGCCTGATATTATTTTTTTTTAGGTTGGCTGTACATTGACGAGAAGTTATGGTCATTGCATATTTAAAACAATTTTTAAAACTAACTTTTAACTTGAAATGGTTTTTTAAAATTATTATTTAAATTTAATAAGATTTTAAATAGGAAACATTAAAATCTTTTATATAAAATGTTCTGATAGAATGTTAAATATAATAAATTAAAAATCTTTCAGTATTTTCGAGTAGCCAAACGAGTAGCCAGTTTTAAATGAGTCCGATAAGTTTCTAGTCTTCTTGTCAGACATATTGGATCCGCCATTTTGAGTTTTCAAAAACGAACATCGGATTCGTAATCAGCGACCCCAAAAACGCCCGAGCAAGGAGTTTTAAGCGATTTCAATCAATTTGTTTTTCATTTTCCAGATTTTAAAAAAACACCGTTTTTTTCGGAAAAGTACTCTTCTTTAGCTTCAGTTTTAAAAAACTTTTTGACAAATTATTACTTTTTGGTTTACACTACGTGAAAGAGCATCTTAAAATATCGGCAAAAAAGTGAAAAACGATTTTTTGACATGTAAGCCCCTTTTTTCACTGTCCAGGTCACATATATTGAACAGAATCAAAGAATGATGATTATGACATTGCAATATAATTTGTATATTCTTGTATCGAAATTTAAAAAGAAATTAAAGAATTATTAAACAACAGAACGAGGGCGACTATTATCCACTGAATTTTTAATGTAGGTACATGAATCAATAGCTAATTTTAATGTGTATTTAACATATTTGTCTTAAAATATTATCATCCTAATTTTGAAGAATATATAAGAAACTGCAGAATTATTTATATAACATGATAATTGCAGATTTTAAAAATCGTTAGACACTGTTTTTGAAAAAATATTAGCGAGTATACCTTAATGAGGCTGGTTACACCATCTAGCTTATGATACGCTACTTTTAAAAAAGCACCTTATGATAAGTTAGCTTATATTACTGCGACTGGCAGTAGTTCGTGGCCATGACAACTAACTTCTGCGGCAGACGTCAACATAGGGAAAGAGCGTATTATAAGGTGATTTTTCGAAAGTAGCGTATCTTAAGGTAGACGGTGTAACCAGCCTCAATAATTTACTTTTTTTAATTCTTGGTGTAGTTTATATCGTTAAACGTCTACTAACAATCGTATGGCATAGTAGTTAGAGCATCACGTCGGGCCTTAGGCCCTGGGTCAGCGTCAAATATTATTTCTTAAAGCTGGCTCTACATGCAAAGCTAACTTTGATGACCCGACTTGCACGAGATAGAAAAGGACAGAGACACTCTCCGTCCTTTTCTATCTCATGCACGACGTGCGTGCGGAGCAGTGTTAGGTTCACATGTAGAGCAAGCTTAAGCTGGCATGAGATAGAAAAGGACGGAGAGAGTCTCTGTCCTTTTCTATCTCGTGCAAGTCGGGTCCGACAAGTCGTGTCGGATCAAAGTTAGCTTTGCATGTAGAGCCAGCTTTAACACCCTTGTCGAAGGTACGAACGTTCGGCTTCAATTTCGAATAGGAAAGTCAAAGATTTGCTCATTATTAGATGCTGACGTACGCGCACGCCACAGTGGGATGAATCTGGAATTTACTGTTCAAAAATGTCCAGAGCCTCCAATTCTTGACCAAATTCAAAGTTTTTTTTTAAATTAAAGCTTAATAAATTTCTAAAAACATTGTCGAAGCCGATTTTTGAAAAAAAAATTTGCTAACTTTTTTATTAATGTTTAAATGTAATAAAAGAGCTAATTATCAACATTCCACACGTTTAATTTACGTCACTTAGTGATATTTGAGCAAAAAAAAATTAATAACTTTACTTTCAGGAAAGTAAATCTTTATTTAATAAATAAAATTTCACAATTATCCTGACTGAAATCCTGAAAGTAAAGTTATTAATTTTTTTTTGCTCAAATATCACTAAGTGACGTAGATTAAGTGGAATGTTGATACATTATTCTCTTTTACCCTATTGAAAAAATTCATATGAGATCTCATATGAGATCATATGTGGTTTCCTATATAGAAACTCATATGAAAACTCATGCTTATATAGGAATTCATGTGTGATCTTATATGAGATCGCATGTAAAATCGTATATGAAATTGAGACACGATTTGATATGTGAATTCATATGGGAAATAGTTATGTGTTTTTGACATGAGATCTTAAATAAGATCTCACATGAGATCTCATATAAGATCACACATGAGATCTCATATACGATCACATATGAGATCTCATATAAGATCACACATGAGATCACACATGAGATTTCATACGAGATGACACATGAAATCTCATATGAGATCTCATATGAGATCACACATGAGATCTCATATAAGATCACACATGAGATCATACATGAGATTATACAAATGAATATGCGTTTCTATAAAGAAACTCATGTGGATTCCTATTTGATTTCGTATGTGAATTCTTATGTCAAATCTTATATCAAATCTCATATCGAATTCCATATCAAATCTCAGAAACTCTTAATGAACAACAAATATTTAAATGTTTTCGTCTAATACTTATCTGACAAGTATTATTCCTCTGCAAAGAGTTTGTTTTTCCATGATTTGGGTCTCTATGTTCTAGTCTTCTTATATATCTTTTCCTCTTCATGTCGATAGTGAGAGAGGTTGAACATACAGCCACCTTGCGACCATTGTCTTAACTAAGACCTACATGAGAACTTATATTAGATCTCATGTAGAATCTCATGTGGAATCTCATGTAGGTCTTAGTTAAGACAATCGTCGCAAGGTGGCTGAATGTTCAACCTCTCTCACTATCGACATGAAGAGGAAAAGATATATAAGAAGAACTAGAACATAGAGACCCAAATCATGGAAAAACAAACTCTTTGCAGAGGAATAATACTTGTCAGATAAGTATTAGACGAAAACATTTAAATATTTGTTGTTCATTAAGAGTTTCTGAGATTTGATATGGAATTCGATATGAGACTTGATATAAGATTTCACATACGAAATCAAATAGGAATCCACATGAGTTTCTTTATAGAAACGCATATTCATTTGTATAATCTCATGTATGATCTTATATGAGATTTCATGTGTCATCACTATAAAAAATATGTGGTTGAATTTGAGACCTTAAATTGTACAAATTTGAAATTTTTTAAAAGCTTTTAATAAATCTACAGAAATAACAAATTTGAAAATATGAATAATCATTTAAATTATTAATTATTTATTTAAATTTTAAGAATTAATAATGTCAACACTTAAAATTAAAATTCAATGTTTCTTTAAATTCATCAAATAATTTATTTCAAATTAACTGTTTAACAAACCTTACTATTTTAATTGTTTATATTTATTTTTTTAGAAAAACTTTTGTTTTGAAATAAATTTTTCGAAATAGTAAATTGAATTTATTTATTATTGTTTTTTGTATTTTAAAAGAATTTTAAGACTAATAGCTCTGAATGTGGATTTTTAAAATTAAATATTTTAACACAAAATTTAATAAAATTAATTTAAATTAAAATAATACTACATTAGAATTTTAACATTTATTTATCATTAATTTTAATTTAGCTTTTTAAAAAAATATTGTTTGTGTATTAAAAAAGCCAAACATTCAGAATTTTTTTAATATGTTCATTTTTTTATAAATCCAAATAATTCATTTAAAAAATAAAAGCATTTTCAGAAAAAAAAAAATATTTTTTTTATTTTAATTATTTTAAAAAACAACTTTTTCAAACAAAGTTTTCTGGTCATATTAATTTAAATAATATTGTTCTTTGAAGTTTAAAACAATTTAAATTTCAATTAATATTAATAATATTCTGAATTTAGATATGTAATTTTTTTTAAAAAAAGCTTTTTGAAAAAATTAAATTTGAATAAATGATTTAAATATATTGGTTGAATTGGAATTAAGGGGGCATAGGCATCAGTCAGAGACGCTTAAATATACGGTTTTTCTCGATTTTTTTTAAGGAAAACGAATGATGGTGTTTTATTTTAAATTTTTATATGAAATTAACCTATATTTAAAGAACATTTCTGATTTTATTTATTAAAAAATAATAAAAATTTCAAAAGTTATAATAAATTTATTCGGTCTCCTAAAAAAAAAGTTTTTTTGTGGTGGACATCATACGTCCCGACAGAATCATTTAAAATCAAAATACCAAAAATTTTTCTTTAGTAGATTAGCTTCTTTAGTACTTAAGCGAAGCACATTTGAAAAAAAAAAAAAATTTTAATTTTTTATAGCACTTTAAAGTGAAAATCGTGATTTTTGCTTAAAAAGTGGATCATTTTTATTTTTTCAAACAAATTGTAAACGTTATAAAAAAAAAGTGTTCCGCTCAAGTACAAGCTGAATATGTATAAAAGATGTGCAAAAAATTGCAAAATGATCGGTGCGTAATTTTTCTGAAAATGTGGTTTTGAGAAAAACACGTTTAACCTTCTCGCTATCGCAGAGGTTTGAAATCAGAATTTGATGTTCAAATCAACTTTTAGAGAGAACGGCTGTATGGATTTTCAATTTTCTTTTTTTAAAACATTCAGTAATAAATTCTTAAGAGATTTGTGAGATTGATTTGAACATCAATTTCTGATTTCGAACCACTGTGCGCCACAAGAAACGACACGGCAACCACGGGCCTTACAAGCGACGCACTAAACGCGCGCTCTCTCTCTCTCTCTCTCTCTCTCTCTCTCTCTCTCTCTCTCTCTCTCTCTCTCTCTCCCTCTCAATTTTGCTCGCATCGTCTTGAAATTTTCAGACAACATTTCTAAGATGCTATACTTTAACACAAAAAAATTTCCAAAAATCGATTTTTTAAATTTTGTGACTGCCTATGCCCCCTTAAATGATAAATGATAAATATTTCACATATTAAGGTCAGTCGGAGTAATTCGGGACAGAATTCTTAATTTTCACTAATAACGTAAGTTTTTTATTTTAATAGGCAATACTTTCGGTTTTCTTTTGCATTAACTTGTTACGTCACTTCCCTAGAATAATTCTATGGGTTAGTAGATTTTATAGATGACCCTGAATCACGAAAAACTGCTGTCCCGCATTACCCCGACGATTTGGACAAAATGGCAAAATTTAGGGGTAATTCGGGACAGAATTTTTTCTAAGAAAAGACTACGAAAAAAGTTATCTAAAGTATACTACTGTATTAAGGGATGAAATAGCTTGAAAAAAATTCATAATAGATATATGATACTTTAATTATATGAATGACAATGTATCATATATGTTCAAAAATCAACCATACCGTAATTAACAATGTGAAAAATTAAATAACTTGAACACATTTTAAGGGATTTATCTTAAACTTGGTAAAAAAAGATTTCTGGGGTCGCTGAAAATTAATCTAAAATCAGACATTTAAAATTAAAAATGTCGAATTTAATAGAACGGACAATTCTGAAAAAAATCGTAAAAATTGATCTAATTTGCTTCAATTTTGACACCCGAAGGTTATAATACGAATTTGAAGTCTTTCTCTCGCTCTCTTTTTCTCTCTATTTTTCTTTTGCTCTCTCTCTCATTCAATCACTAACTTTTTCTCTTAAATTCATTTACCTGTAGCTCGTTTTGTAGGTATCCTTTACGTATTTGCAGTAAGAACTATCTATTTTTCACTGTGAAATATTATATTATACCTAAATATTATACTTAAACTCAAGAAAAGTATAATAAACATTTTTTTTGTAATTTTACACTGCAAAAATAGTGTAGTGGTCAATAAGATGCAATTTTGTTCAGCTGTTATTAAAAAAAATTCATTTAAAATTCTGCCCCGAATTACCCCGCAGTCTTGTCGAATTCTCGGGGTAATGAGGGACAGATTATTATTATTATATAAATTAACCAAGAACAAAAGCCCAAGTGAATTTCAGTTACAGTATTAATAACACATAAGAAAAAATTTTTGTTAAATTTTTAGGATTGTTTTTTTTCAAATACGAGAAGAACTACTGAAACAGTTTTTCTTCGATTTTCAACTTTTTATCAATTATGAATTATCTTCCTATACCTTGCTGACAATTGACAATTGAAAAATTGGCAAATATTCAGAACTTCTTGTAGGTGATCTAAGGTTGAAATATTTATATCGTACTTATTTAAAAGTCTGTAAATTTAGCTTGAATATCGTTTGTCCTTAATTACCCCAACTGACCCTATAAACAGATATTGAATTTATTTATTATCGTTTTTTGAGATTAAAAAATTTAAAGACTAATAGCTCTGAAAGTGGATTATTAAAATTAAATATTTTTAAATTTAAAAAAAAAATTTAAAAACCTAAATTACATTTAAATAATACTACATTAGAATTATAACATTTATTTATTGTTAATTTTGATTTAGCTTTATAGAAAGATATTGTTTGTGTATTTGAAAAGCCAAACATTAAGAATTTTATTTAAAATTTAAAATTACCAATTTTTTTATTCTTACAATGTTGTTAAATTTCAAATTAAACGAATTTTTAATTTAAAAAATAAGTTTAATTTTTTTAATGATCTAAAAAAATTAAACGTATTTTTATATTTGTAATCTCTAATTCCAAATAATTTATTTACAATATAAAAGCTTTTACATAAAATAAATATATCTTTA
Source organism: Ganaspis brasiliensis (assembly GCA_037103525.1). NCBI lineage: Eukaryota > Metazoa > Arthropoda > Insecta > Hymenoptera > Figitidae > Ganaspis > Ganaspis brasiliensis. Next base: position 255,861 of record JAZKLR010000025.1, read on the forward strand.
TTATTTTCATTATTTAAAAAAAAACAATTTTTTTTAAACAAAGCTTTACGCTAATATTAATTTAAATAATATTTATTCTTTAAAGTTTAATACAATTTAAATTTAAATTAATGATATTTTGAATTTAGAACATTTTTTCAAGACTTTTTTTAAGTTTTTGCTTTTGAAAAGCAATATAAAATAAACCGATAAATGTGGGTTTATATAAAGTTGAATATTTTGAATTTTAAAAGAAAATTTTAAAAAATTAAATTAAAATAATACTACACTACAATTAGAATCCGAATAATTCATTTAAAAAATAAAAGCATTTTTCAAAAAATTAAATTAAATATAGGTACAAAATGGTTGTTTAATGTTTTGATTTGATTTTTAATGATATTTAATATGATTTAGAATTTATTCTTTTTTTTTATGTAAAGAAAAATTTTAAATTCGTATTTAGACTTAAAAAAAAGACTAATGACTAACTTATAATTTTCTTATAATCATTAAGAATTCAATTCTTATTTCTTGAAATTATTTATTATCATTGATTTTAAACTAAGCAGGTTATTTTTTAATTAAAATGAAAAAGACGTGATAATTTAACCATTCTAATTAATGTGTATTGTCAAATTATTTTTTGAGTACTGGAATTAATGCTTCATGATTTCAAATTCAAATACTATTCCCGCCTGACGCGCGACGGATCCTCGCGCAGCAGTATAGATTCCACAAGTAGCAGCTGGTGGCGTCCGTCAGAGCTTCTCGCGAATGAGTTCCGTCAGGATTCTTATACATATAGGACCAGCTTCTCGCAGTGTCCAATATTAAGGGTACACGTGTCTACCTTTTTAAACTCTCCTGGTCTAATTTTGCCTGGAGAATTATTAAATAGCTCTTCATTAAATTGAGCTATAAATCAAATTTCAGAATATTTTTTTAATTTTACAATTGGTCAAATCTTGGGATGATCACGGATTTGCCAGTCATTGGCAGCCAGCAATGGTTCATTATTGGCTGCCAAGAGAAAAATCGGATTCTAAATAATTTGGCTATATACATGCGTATAATTGATTTTTTATTTATTTATTGGTTTTCTATTGACATGACAAGTATTGGTACAATAATTGGCTTCCAATTTTGGCCCATTGTTCACAGCCAATGGATTACCAAGATTTTTAGAATCCGTTTTTCTTCTTGGCAGCCAATAATGGGCTAATCGTGACTAACCAATCATTGGCATGAGCGTGATCATCCCAAGGTTTGACCAGTAGTGGTCCAATGTTGGTTACCATTATTGACGCCAATATTGGTATCACTGGCTCCCAATATTTCTCCATTATTGCGCCAATCGTTAATTTCTCATTGGGTTGGTCCATTTTATTTTAAATTTAATAAACGTTCAAACGATCTTTAATTGATAGCTCTTACTGCATTTTTGCAGAAATATTTGAATTTGCAGTGAAGCGAACAGGTAAGAGAAATCCAACAAAATGTATTGAAACTTTTTGGCCCGAGTGTATATGAGCTAGAGATCGAAAGTTGTCCACTAGGGACTAAAGGTCATAATTATATATCCGTCTTTACGGTCGTATTTACTGTATTTACGGTAATTTATTTTCAATAGAATATTGAAAGCCATTATATTGCTTTGAAAGTTTAATGATATATACCTTTTTAGGGGAGACTGGGGCAAAGGTGCTAACCGTGATAAAGGTAATAATCATAATATCTTTAGTATTAATAATTATCAAAACTTTCTTCTATACGCGAATCTTTATTTTTTATCGCAATAAAAATGAATATTCGTGTATAGAAGAAAGTTTTGACAATTATTATTACTAAAGATATTATGATTATTACCTTTACACTGAGAAAATTCTATCTGTGATGATTACAGAACTAACCTGTACTGCAGGGACGAAATGACCATTTCTGTTTTATTTACTTATTAACCTTGTTGTTCTTAAGAATATGTCTGCTAATTTTACAAAACGTTCTGTAATCTGTCATAAGCTGTACTATACTTCGCATCAAAATTTTGTTCTGTTATTATTACAGGATTAGGAGGAAAAAATTACCTTTAAATACAGTGGTCTGTCATAAAAGAAAGTTAAATTATTACAAAACTCATTATATAAAGCTGTAAGGTTCCTTTAGGCACAGAGTGCAGTATAGACAAGATAATTTTACAGAACTGCTTTGTAAGCATTACGTACGCAACATTAAAGAAGGTAACATTTGGCAGCTTTCGGCTTCTTCCGGCATCTCACGGCTTCACTCGGCAACAGACGACGCTACACACGACGTTGTAGTTCATATAGACGGGTCAAAACTAACTGACATGTGCTGTTAAGCTGGCTCTACATGCAAAGCTAACTTTGATCCGACACGACATGTCGAACCCGACTTGCACGAGATAGAAAAGGACAGAGACTCTCTCCGTCCTTTTCTATCTCATGCACGACGTGCGTGCGGAGCAGTGTTAGGTTCACATGTAGAGCCAGCTTAATAGCTGTGGTCGTTAAGGCGTTCGTGATAGGGTCCGGTCGGGTCGCGCGAGTTCGAATCTTTCACCATGCGAATTTGTTTTCAAATAGTTAAAAAAAAATATATTTGTAAGCAACAGGAGGGAGGATGTATCAGTAAATAAGTGTAGGCTACGTGCGAGTTGCGTACATAAATTGACTGAAAGAGAACAACTGAAAAACTGGAAGAGAAATTTTTTATATGTGAACATGTTAAATTACAGAACTGTTTTGTAACGTTTCACGGTGAGTTTATATCTTTTTCCAAGTTATAACATAAGTATTTCTTAGACTCTTTAATACTCGTTAAGCATATTTTGTCCTGTAATTTTATCACTACGTACGTTAATTTCTTTGTTCCTGTAACATTAAATAGTGTGAGACAATCTCGTTTTTTTATAAGATCATTTTATATACTATTTACTGAAGGTGGCGTTTCGTCCTACCAGTACCATAGCAGTTCTGTAATCGTTACAGATATAATTTTCTCAGTGTACCCCCCACACAGCACAATTCCTTGCCTAAAGTTTGAGCCATTTGACATTTATGAAAACTTGACCTAACCAAAAAAATGTCCGCTTGTGCAGAAAGTTTGACGTTTGAAACTTGCTGGAAACTTTCACTGCAAATTTCAACTTTAGGCCTTGCGCAGTTGAATTCTATAATAGCTAGGGCTGCGCAATAGATTTTTTTAAACTTCCCACAGGGGTCATAATAATGTGTTACAAATTCACTCAATCCGCAAAAAAAAATTTTTTTACCTTTAATTCAAACTTTTCTAGAACCTTTCCTGAAACTTGCGAGGAAAGTTTTCAATTACCAACCAGGTTATACTTGCCGCAAGTTATCCCGTCAAGCTTTCTGCACAAGCGGACATTTTGTTGGTTAGGTCAAGTTTTCATAAATGTCAAATGCAAACTTGCGAAGTTTGCAGTGCCCACTTCGCTCAAACTTCAGGCAAGGAATTGTGCTGTGTGGGCCCGGTTAGCACCTTTGCCCCAGTCTCCCCTAACTATTTTACAGAATTCTATACAAAAAAATTGTAAATCGAAAAATGTTTGTAAAACATTACAAACATTTACAAAATGTTTGTAAAACATTACAAACATTTACAAAATGTATACAGAAAAATTTTGCCTTGTTTATTTTTTAAATTTTCTATAATAGCGGCATTTTGTTTATGTAACTACTTAGGACTCAGTTATTGCACATGATAATGTTTTTTTTATCTTACGTATACTCACCTAAAAAATTTGAACGTTTGAGAAAATCAATAACATTCAGAGGCAGCTCCTTTATTTGACATCAAAATATCCGCAATTACGAAAAAATTAGAGAAGAAATCGCCAAAACCAAGAATGAGTATTAGGTAGGACTTTTTCTGCAGAACCTAAAACACATGCACAAATGTTTTTATTTGATATCTGTACTAAATTACATTAAATTATAGAATTATTAAATTATTATCAGAACAGTAAATCTTAATGCTTAAATACAATTTTAAAAAAATTCATTATTTATAACAAAGAACTGTGATAACCGGCATTGGAAGTTTGATTGAGTTTTGTATGATTATATATTACTGTGATTGTGACCAAAGTAACAATATTAATTCCTGCACTTCTTCCGTTATCCTCCAATAAGCACTGGACAAAACTCTTTTCTTTAAAATAGGCGAAAAAGATATATATTTTTTATATTTCCGCAATAAAAGAATAATTCAAAATAGCTACTATATATAGCTTCCGCTATTTGCGATGTGTTTTACAGTATTTTATTTTGCGCCGCACCTTCCCAAGCCTCGCCAAGTCATTTGAATTAAAAAATGTGAAAAAAATATTAAATTGGAATAAATTTGGGAGACCTTACCATTGTCCGTTTCTTAAAATCGCTTTTGAAACAAAATATAGGCTATTTAAGGGGAGATCCTACTTAAGACTGTCAACAAAAACCGATTTTATTTTGCTTAAATCTTTAGGTAATCTATCGAAGAATATGTAGGAGAGACTGCATATATTAATTATAATAATTAAACATTCACGCCTTATCTTAAAACATAGTCATTACCCAATGGGAAATGAACGATTGGTTCATCAATGGCCCAATAATGGGAGCCAGAGATGCCAATAATGACAAACTACTGGCAGCCACTGCTGGACCACCATTGGTCAACTCTTGGGATGATCACGACTTTGCCAAGCATAGGTAGCCAATAATGGTCTATTATTGGCCGCCAAGACAAATATCAGATTCTGAAAGCATTAACAATTCATTGGTTATGATGATTGGGCCAATATTGGAAGCCAATAATTATACAAATAAAAAATTTTCTCAATTAAAAATGTATACATACACACACACACATATATACATATATAAATATATAGAGTTTATTAAAAAATATTTTTTCTAACACACGCACCGAAAGTACAATCTTTCTTACCTGTGAAGAGGTCAGAAAGTGAGTCTTTCCCGGCGACAGGGAGGGAATGTTATATTTCTTCCCCATGACGTCATTGACAGGGAGGGAATGTACATTCCCTCCCCGTGACGTCATTAACAGGGAGGGAATGTACATTCCCTCCCGGTGACGCCATTAACAAGAAAACAAGTGTTTCATGATAAATCCTTATAAGAAATAGAGTTTTATGACATTTACGCATGCAAAATAGCGTTTTATGATAATCACGCATGCGGAATAGTGTCTCATGAGAATTACGCATGCGGAATTGTGTTTTATGATAATGACGCATGCGGAATGGACAGAAACCCAAGAGCATTTTCCGTTAATTGTCACTCTGCGAATGTTAACTAATTTTTATCAGCAAATGTTTTTATACTTTCGGTATACGTGTGTTAGAAAAAATAGTATGTGCAACACGGGAGAAAAGTGATTATCGACTCGTGTGTTTGCATCCCTCGCCTTCGGCTCGTGCTACAAACTCACACTCGCGAAATCACTCACTTTCCTCCCTAGTTGCACAATATACTATTAAATATTTTATTAATGCATGAAAAGCATTGGTTAATAGTTGGTTTAATATACTGGCCCATTATTGGTAGCCAATGAATAACCAACAAATAAGTTGGTTAAATTTAGTTTTACAACACGGTAAAAAATTTATGAACGTGGATACAAAAAATTATTAATATAAGTAAATTAAGAAATTCAACTCACTCGATTGCTTAAATCGTTTATTCAGTTTAAATCAATGTTTAATTTGAAATATGCATATTCGTATTTTTACTTCCTTAACTAAATTGAATATTGTTTATGATAAATACAGGTTTATTATCTTTAAAGTACAAATGGACAACTTATAAAAAAGCAATACTCATTCATGAAATAGTTATAATATTTTTCGGTATATATAAATCAAATACCTAAAACAGTGATATTGAATATCAGTGCGTAGGTATTCACTTTTCACTTACTTCACAAATAACAGAATAAGCTATAAGGCGATATATCCAATTTTCTAATATAAAAACATTTAATCCTGCTATTTATATGTTAATATATTTTCACTATTGTGGTTACAATAATTTTTGTCCATCCAATGTTTTGATAATATTGTCACGTGGTTTAGTCGGTTTAGTCTATAGCAGACAGTCGCGAGGGAGCAGTATATTAATTTCTAAATTTCTTTTTATTTATACAAGTCTATTAAGATTTAACTTATAATATTCTTACTTATTTTATTGTTGGTACATTTTCAGAGGAAAAATGTGTGTTGCATTTGTAAAATCTATTTGAATTAAATGGAATTAGAGGAAATACATAACCTCTGTTAAATCGATAATTTTTCTTGAATTTTGAAAATATACTTTATAACTTTCGATTTGAGGGTTGTTGTTGCTCCTAAAAACTGTAAATTAATTAATCCAGCATATAGGTAAGCAAGAATCTTTCTCTACTTCCAAAAAAAAAACCTTAATTCGTTATCATGAGTGCAAAAAAGGTTCCGAATTTTCGGATGGTATAATAAGTACATCTGACGAAAATACATATATTTGTTCAAGTTATAAAAGTATTACAATATTTATGATAGAGCTCATACTTTATTTAAGAAGTCCAGTTGTTAAAAGTTTTTAATTTAAGTTTGAAATATATATGACAATCTAACCCCAAATTTTTGAATCCGATTCATAATATAATTGGCAAAATAGAAACAATAAATATTTTATTAATCGGAAATATTTAAAACTATATTCAGAATGCCGTTTCGTCAATCAGCATTCTTAAAATTATGACTCTTGTTAAAAAGGTTTTTTTTAAAATCTCAAATCTTAGATTTGCATGATAATTATGTATGCATCTTACTTCAGTTATAAGTTGATAATGACTATTTCGATGATTCTCAATATCACTATTTCAGACATATCGAATTTATACCCTATTCATAATGCATCTATAATGTAGTTAAATATCTTAAGAAATGTCATTTTCACTATTGTAGCGAATTTGGATTATCCATGGCTCCATTCTAGCTATAAGTTTACCTATTACAGTGAATACTTTTGATAGTTCATACGAACTTTTTTTACCGTGAACTCTATGAACATAGAGTTGTTTAAAAATCTCCTGCCAATATTTGGCTCAGGAGATTTCAAAATGTGTAGACACATTTGGTTTGTATTTTCAACGGTGCAGGATCGGGCCTTATATGGGTGATTCTTCACAAAGTGGTAACTTTTGATAACATTAAATTTTCAAGTAAAAAATATTTTTTTTTAAATATTTCTTATGTACAATTTATAAACAATTATTTTTAAATATAATTAAAAAAAATGTTGAGCTTAAATTAACACCGTTAGTCTTATATAAAAAATTTTAAGTTTAAAACTTTAAAGGTTACAAACCATTTTTTAAAATATTTAATTTTTTACCTTAAACGAATATTCTAAGGATGTTAGCTTATTTAGAGGATGTTTGTAGGACATCAACGAAAATTCTTGAAACACTTGATCACAAATTAAAATAAGTATAATTACGTAAATAATTATACCTAAATTAATCAGTATTTTGATTAAAAACTCAGGTCAATGATATTCTTATAAAAAACAAAACACTATTCCTATGTATATCGAATTTTATGAACCGGAGTTTACAGAAACCGGAGTTTACGAATCAAAGAAAATAAATTATTATAGCAGAAAAACTTAATAAAATATAAAGGTCTTTGCAGAATACTGCATAGATTTGACTACTTTATATCACTATTATTTGTATTTTATTTTAAATATAAACAATTCAATTATTTTTGACGAACCGGAGTTTACATGTCATTAAAATACGCAGTAAATTACACTGAAACAAAAGAATAATAAAAGTTACATATTTTCGATTAAAGATTACTATTTTTGAGCAGTAGTTTTGAAACTGTTCAAAAATTAAATACTTTTTACTTAATTCAGTAAATGAATTATACTTTGATTGAAATAAAATTTACTCCATGGAATGGAAAATTTAAATGAAAATTATAAGTATTAATATGAATCTGAGGAACTATTGTATCATCCAGAATAAGAATTGCTTTTCAACGGAGTGGCGTTTACATCGCCACTAACGATATTTGCTCAGAAAATTGTAATTTTGCCCCTCCACTGCTCGCGTCACTCACCGATGTAGGCAGTATATGCGTGTGAGACGGGAAACGGGAGAATGAAATAATACAGAAAATAATATTTTCTTGTTTTTAATTCTTTATAAAATAAATCAATGCAAATAAAAATAAAAAACTTTCTACATTATTAACTTTATAAATACACTTCAATTTATTAATTTACAAGTTTCATTCTTCTAATATACAAGTACTTAGAATTAACGAGTGAACATTTCGGAAAAATCTTAGAATTATACGGGATCGAACTACCTAACTTAAATATAAATACGCAATGTCGCAACCCTAAAAACGCACGCTTTCGCATTAAGCCTCTCGGCTATCGACGCAACTGACGTCATATATTTTTTAACTTATATGAATTACCGCAATAAAATAAATCATAAACCCCATATATTTTACTACATTATTGAAATTAAATGTAAATATTATTTAAAATAGTAGTAAATAGAATAATATTAGAAAGAATAATATTAAATAAAAAAATTGTAAATATTTAAAAATAAATTAAATACTTATATAATCTAAAAAAATTTATAATAAAATATTATTAAATTTTTTTATACAATATATTATTAATAAATATTACTTATTAAATAGTTTAAAGCAAACTAATTTATAAAATAAAATAGCAAAAATAAAAGGAAAAATTAATTTTAAAAATGTTTTAATATTAATATTGAATAATTTATCTGAATATCAAAATACATTTAATTAATTATTATAACAAATGCAGTTTTTTGAAGAAAATAATACAAAATAATATGATTAAACATAAATGAAAAATGAAAAATTGTTTTTATATAACACCTGAGTTACAAGAAAAAATTTTTGATCTAGAAAATTAATTACTTAATATTTACCAAACAAATTCAAATTTTATAAAAAAAATTGCAATGGTAATAGAATACATATTATTTAAAATATTTTTGTATCATTAATGAGTAACAATATACTAATTAATTTAAAGTATGAAACTACTAAATTCTCTAATTTAATACACATTTTGATATAAATTTGCTTATTATAATTTTTTTTAGAACAAAATATGTCAAAATAAAAGTATAAGATCCATACTAACAAAAGATTTGTTTAAAAAATATTAAAAATGTTTATGTAATAAGGAATTGAAGCATTTATTAAATGTACATATATTTCGATTGTATATGACTCGCGTATCGGTGAGAGGCGTGTAGTAGTATTAGTAGTAGTGGCACGGATTACTATTTCCTGAGCAAAACTTGCTAGCAAATATTAAAAACTGATCCTACTGAAGTAATTGTTATATCACGCAGTTATACTTTTTAAAAATGCTTGAGCAATATTTAAAAAAGGACGAATTTAATAATTAATACTCGAAGTTGATAAAATTTATTAAAACAATATAAAGATTAAAAATATTAACAGAATTTTTAAAAATGACTAGAGTAATAATTACAATTAGTAAATTTTACTACGTAAAAAGTAATTTTTCTTTATATGAAGCACATTTTACTCTAAATAGTAATTTTTACTGCAAATAGTAATTTTTACTAAATAATTACATTATTTACTATAAATCGAGATCCTCTTTTCTCAGTGTAATATTAATTTTTGAAATTATAAAACTAGATATCCTATTTCTTCAACTAAGTTGGACTTAAATCAAATTTTTAACCTTAATAACATTAATATTCAGTGAACATTCAATAGAAAAATGATTAAAATTACTGAAAAACAATGAACACGTAAACTCCTGTTCCAAATAACAAAAGGGTGGAGAAAGTATTTAAAAATGATTTTCGCAAAAGTTCCCTCACAGCACCGGATATCCCGGGATATCCTGAAAAAATCCCGTGGATATCCCTAGGATATCCCAGGGATATCCAAGGATATTTTCAGGATATCCTAAAAGCGGCGGTTTGGATATCCTAGGGATATCCTAAGGATATCCGCCGATATCCTGGGGATATCCTAGGGATATCCCATGGATATTCATAAAATGAAATTTAAGATATCCTGAGGATATCCTCAGGATATCCTCAGGATATCCTCAGGACATCCTCAGGACATCCTCAGGACATCCTCAGGACATCCTCAGGACATCCTCAGGACATCCTCAGGACATCCTCAGGACATCCTCAGGACATCCTCAGGACATCCTTAGGATATCCTCAGGACATCCTCAGGATATACCCAGCACAAACAGAATTACTAGCTAGTGCCGTATTGAGAGTTAGGTGACTGAGGCGCTTGCTGCTGGCGCAACCGCATGGGGGCGCCAAAATTTAACGAAATTAAAACAGAATAATAATTTTTAAATTATCAAAAAAAAAATGTTTTTGTAGTTGGGAGCCATAAAAATGAACATATCATTTGCACCCAAAAGAGGAATTTTATACATTATGACTTACCCCACTTTGCGTTTCAACCCGTGTGGAAAGTTCCGAGTATTTCGCAGTGTAAGTGGGCGCCAGTTGGGGGCTAGGTGGGGCCCACCTGGGCTAGGTAGGCCTCAACTGGCGCCCACTTACAAACTGGGAAATACTGGGAACTTTTCCACACGGGAACTGCAATAGTATTAATTTTAAAACAAAACAAAAGTCACATTTCGTAAAAGTCCCTGCTAAATGCTCGATAATACAAATCAATTATTTAAAATAAATTAAAGTACATAGGGGGCATTATTTCTGAACTGCCCCAGTCAAAAATTAGAATGTCCTATAACTTTGGTAAATTTTTGCCCTACATGATAATATCAAATCCCCGCAATATTAGCTTTTTTGAAAAAAATTTGTATAAAGTAGAGGGGGTTGAAGTTTTGACTTTTTGAGTGACACCGTCATTTTCGAGTTCATATAATTATGTAACAACTTAATAGATTTTAATTTAAATATAGTGAATTTAAAAGCTTTTTTCAAGCACTTTTTAAATAAAAAATAATTTTAAAAAAAGATTGTAACCCTTCTTTTTTCAAAATTAAGTCTTATTTTTCACTTTTGAGGTTTTTCGGCGGTTTTTGGATTTTTTTTATTTTTTTCAATCGAAAGCTGAGATTTTTTCCAACGAAATATGTAAAAATGGAAATGGGCCAATAATGGGTTTTCGAGAAAATGTAAAAAATAAGCAAAAAAGTAGGTTTTTTTACATTCTCTTGAAAACCCATTATTGGCCCATTTCCAGTTTTACGTATTTCGTTGGAAAAAATCTCAGCTTTCGATTGAAAAAAATAAAAAAAAATCCAAAAACCGCCGAAAGACCTCAAAAGTGAAAAATAAAACTTAATTTGGAAAAATGAAGGGTTAACATTTTTTTTTTAAATTATTCTTTATTTAAAAAGTGCATGAAAAAGCTTTAAAATTCACTATATATAAATTAAAATCTATTAAGTTGTTCCATAATTATACGAACTTGAAAATGACGGTGTCTTTCAAAAAGTCAAAACTTCAACCCTCTCTACTTCATACAAATTTTTTTCAAAAGAGCTAATATTGCAGAGATTTGATATTATCATGTAGGGCAACAATTTACTAAAGTTATAGGATATTCTAATTTTTGACTGGGGTAGTTCAGGAATAATGCCCCATAGAAAGATTTAAATAGAATTTAATTCAATTATTTATTTATTTATTTATTTCAATTTAACGGGCAATGCCCTTTCATACAAAAGTATTTAATTAAATCTAATCCTAGAACAAAACTAGGAGCTAAATCGAATATAAAATTATAAATTTGTTTTAATATTAATTAATTAAAATATTAAATAAAAAATGTATTCCTTTTGAAATGTAGAATTTAATAAATAATGAAAAAATGAAATAAATACCTAGTACCTATATTTTTCTTTTAGAAAATTGAATACAAATTTAAAATAATAATTTATGTCCCTGAAGTTCTGAACGTTTATTTAAACGAAATTTTTGTTACATGGAAATATTTTCAAGAATAACTTTTGCAACGCAAAATATAAAAGAAGAATTTAATTCCTAAAATATCAAAATCATTTTTTTGGTAAGCAAAACTTTATTTTTGGTAAGCAAAACTTTATTTTTGGTCAAATTTGAATTTGTAAAATATTAAAATAATAATTTCGTTGATTTAAACGTTCAGAACTTAAAGGTCATATAATTTTTATTCCCTTTTATAAAGATAATTAATTTAAAATACGTAATAATTTTGAGAATCCAATTACTTAAAAAATTAACCTTTTTCAACATGTAAAATTTAAAGAAATTTACAGGGTGTCTAGCGAATTATCATTTTTATTTTCCTTGCAAATTGATAAAAATTTAGTAGCAAATTTACATTTAAAAAATAATAGATGAAATTCTGTAAAAAATTATAAAGATTAAGAAATTATGATGAACATTGGAAAACCTACAGAACATAAAAATTTTAAGCTATAAGATAAAAAGTTAAAAATATTAAATTAATTAAAAGCTTAAAGAATAAAAAATATGATGAAAGAACGAATAACTTGATAAAAATGTGAAGATATTAATTTAAAGACAATAAGTAAAAGAACTGAAAAAATGTAGGAAACTAAGAACATTTAATACAAAATGAAAATTATTTGAAAAACGGAGATATAATCTTTAAAAAATAAATGCAGCAAACTATGAAGATATGAAGAAATTACAAAACTATGTGAAAATTATGTTCATTTCTAAAGATTTCGCTTTTATGTAAAAAAAATATTTGCTTTCTCAAAAAGGAAGCTAAATTCGTTTTTCATTGTAAAACATTTTTTAAAATTTTTATAAAGGAATCATTACTTAAAAATGCCAATTAGAGTAGTTATATTAAAGACGTCAAAATTAAAATTTTATTAAAAATTAAAAATCCCCATTATTTCTTCAAATTGAGAATAAAATGTATACTTTATACATAATTAAATTGATCCATTTTTACATATAGAATATTTTGTCCAAAGGATCTTTGATTATAAAATAAAAATTGGAGAAGGTGTAAAAAGAAAAAGAATTTTAAATGAAAAAAAAAATTAAAACTCATGATTTATTTTTATGCGAATTTTCGGTCCATTATAGACTTTATATAGGTCAATCGATTCGTTTTGAGACAATATGATTTTTTATTTGTTAAGTTGTATTTTAAGTGTGAAAAAAAATTTTGTTAAGAAACGATATTTTTTTGTGAAAATGGTGCTTAAAAATATCCGATCTTTTTTTTAAACATGAATATTTGGGCTTTTCAGATAAACATAAGTCGATTTAGATTATTTTTAAAACTCAAAAATTTTAACGATCACAAAGCTTCTTCAATGAGGAAGCAAAATGTTTAAAAATAAAAAAAGTGGGTGAATAAGTCTATCAATTTTTCTCTATAAAGTATAAATACATTTGCAAAAAAAAAAAAAAAATTAGCAATGTAAAATTAAATCAAATAAAACCAAGGTTGCAAAATTTTTTATAAATGAGTAGGGGAGGGGGGCGAAAATTTTTAAGTTTGACTCGGGCGCCAGAAAAGCTCACTACGGGTCTGGTGTATATGCACTTAAAATAAGTGAAAATATCACTTAGGGACCATTTAAGTATTATTTAAGCATCAAGGAGGGGGAAGGGGGTTCCAAAATGCTGACTCTCCATACAAAATTATTTTTTCATCCATTGAAAAATGCTGACATGAGGGAGGGGAGGGGGCCAAAAACCTCTTAAAATATGCTCACGTAATACTTGAACAGCCCCTTATTTAGAGAGAAATGTCACTTATTTGGAAGTGTACATGTATACACTTATCAAAAAGTGTAACACTTTTGACTTCTGAATAAGTAAATATTCATTTCTTCAAATTTAGAAAGAAAAATGTTGTTTCTTAAACCAGGACAGCTTTTTTGGCTTGAAATTCCGAAAAGCACAAAATTTAAATTTTATTGAAATTACGTATAATTACATATTTTAATGCACTGTTTATGAAAATAATAATAAAAATATCCACTGATTAAAAATATTAAAATATTAAAAATGTCAATAATTGATTTGTACAAAAGTGGTAGTCTTTATCCCTTACAAAAAGAAGTACTGGATTTAGTTCTGGGTTAAGGACTGGGAAGAAGTACTGGGTTTAGTACTGAGACAAGTACTGGGTTCAGTACTGGAAAGTCAGTACTTTTTTCACCATGGATTGTTAATAATTTTTTCATGCTGCGCACTAAGTTTGTATGGGTGCTACGGCTGGGCAATAGTTTTTCGTTGTAAATTAAATAGAGAGGAATACATTGAACGCAAAATCACAATTGCACTAAAATTTGAGAAAAATGTGTTATTGTGCTTAAAAAATTATATTGCGCGAAAAAGTAATAGAAAAGGCCGACTATGCGCGCTCTGCGGCCACTTGTCGAAACAATCGCATGAGAATCCCCGGCGAGCAGACGCGGCATAGATGCGGCAGAAATATTTTAATATTTGAATTAGCATTTTTCAAGCATTTAATCAAATAAAAAAAAACGAATATAATAATACCGAATTTATACACATTCTTCAGTCAGTATCGCTTTCGGAATATTAATATAACGTAATATGCTTAATTTTGAACAAATAATTGTAATAAATTCTTTCAATAAGTAAGTATTCAATTCTTGAAGATTCTAAAATCCTCTTAAAGTACTATCTTAAATTTATTAATTAATGTTCTAAATTTATCATAACTGATTTTCATTTTTTTTTTTAGAAATCATTATAAAAATAATTCATCGAAAAAAATCAAAAAGAATTTAAAATGATAAAAAGTAAATCTTTAGTATTTAAAATAATATTAAATTCGGATCTTACCATTCAATTATCAGTTAGTTAAATTAAACGCTTTAAAGAAGCAAATTGTTTTAAATAATTATTCATAAAAATAAAAATATACACAGAAAAAAATTAAATTTTGTTTGTGAAAATATATTTTTTTTAAATTTAAAGACGAATTAAAAACTTTTTTAGTTTTCAGAAATTTAAAAAAATTTAATTACATTCAAGACAATATTAAATTTGAATCATATCTAAAGAAAATGTTGTTTTTAAAATTAGCTTTTATAAAACAGTGGCTATCTTTGAAAAGAATAATTTAAATAAATAAAAATATGAAATTTTATTTTGAAATAAAAAAAATGTATAAAGCATGAAAAATTGTTGATTAAAATTTTTTATGAAAATATAAAAAGCTTTTAAGAAAAAAAAAATTAATAATATTAAATTCATATCCTAATTTAAAAATATAATTTATTTCAATTTAGCTTTTATAAAACGTTATTGTTTTTAAATAATATTTATTTTGAATAATAAAAATATGCTCAGAAAGAAACTAATAATTGCTTTAAAACTTTTAAATTTTTTAAGAAAAAAATGAATATAAGATGTAACAAAATTTAAAGCTCAATTACAAAGTTAAAAATTGTAATTAAGTATAAAAAATTTTAATATTAAAAATAATATTAGATTAGAGTTTAGAATTTATATACATATCCTTTTTAGAAATACTTATTTTTAAAAAAATTTATTAAAAAATAAACAGAAATAATTGACATTTTATTATTTATAACAAAATTTTATTTTTTACAATTTTTTAAATTTTACTTTATTTTTAAACATTAAGATTATCAATTTAAAATTTAAATACTTGATAATATAAATGAAAGTATATCATTTAAATTTAGTACCTGATGATTTTAATATAATTAATTTTTTTTAAAAAATTGCTCGCCCGGGATTTCTCATGCGATTGTTTCGACAAGTGGCCGCAGAGCGCGCATAGTCGGCCTTCTCTATTAAGGAAATGCTTCAGCTCCGTTATATAAGACCCGATCCTGCACCGTTGAAAATACAAACCAAATGTGTCTACACATTTTGAAATCTCCTGAGCCAAATATTGGCAGGAGATTTTTAAACAACTCTATGTTCAAAGAGTTGTAAAACTAAATTTAACCAACTTATTTGTTGGTTATTCATTGGCTACCAATAATGGGCCAGTATTTTAAACCAACTATTAACCAATGCTTTTCATGCGTTAATAAAATATTTAAAATATTTTTTAATAAACCCTATATTTTTATATATGTATATATGTGTGTGTGTGTCTGTGTATGTATACATTTTTAATTGACAAAATTTTTTATTGGTATAATTATTGGCTTCCAATATTGGCCCAATCATCATAACCAATGAATTGCCAATGCTTTCAGAATCTGATATTTGTCTTGGCGACCAATAATGGACCATTATTGACTACCTATGCTTGGCAAAGTCGTGATCATCCCAAGAGTTGACCAATGGTGGTCCAATAGTGGCTGCCAATAGTTTGCCAAGAGAAAAACTATTGGCAACCGTTCTTGGCCCATTATTTAGCCAATGGTAACCGATGGCAGTTTCCCATTGAATAGTATTATTTTTATATTTAAAATTTAAATTTTCGCAACATACAGAATATCCGATCCCCACTCTACCCCGACTTTATTCCACTGGCCCCTGAAATATGTCTTTTTTGCACAATCATGACGGCTACTATATTTTAAATAAAACACTTATTTTCTTCTAAGTACTTACTGATGTGTTCAAATAAAATTCAGATATATTTACATAATTCTGTATACACTAAATAATGTCCAACAAGAATTTTCCTTTTATTTAACGTGTTAAATAATAATTTGGTAAGTTGAACATGAGGCTTGCCCAGCTTGCTTTTTCGCTTGTTCAACAATTATTTCTTTACTGGGCTCAACAGCTGGATAGCCGAGATGTTGTGATAATTTAGTTTACTTAGATTGGTTTTTAACTGGACATCATTTTTAGGCGGACATTTCAATTTCATTTCAATAGCACCACAATATCACCCGTAATACTACTAATAATAATCAATGTAATAATACCGTGATATTCATGTAACAATATGTGCTGCTTAGGATTATTTTTGTGCAAAAAATTTTGTAATTGCTTAAACAGTAAATTGTAATAAAAAAATTGAAAAACAGTGAAAAATATGGATCTCAACTGCGTAGGGGTCGAACCCAGGATCTTTCAATTTCCGGGTAAATAGTCTAAAACTGAGCTACGCAGGGTCACTAGCCATAAAGAAAATAATTAAAATTTGAGAAAAATACTTGAGAATCTTAAAAGTAAATTAAAACAAAATTGAATAATGAAAAATTAGAGAAAATAATTAAAAATTAAAAAACATGGTTAGAAATTGAGATAAATAAATTAAAATTAAAAAAAATAATTAAAATTTGAGAAAATAATTAAACAAATTACATAAAATATTTTAAATAAAGCAAAGTTATACAAAATTTGAGAAAAATAATTAAAACTTTCAGAAGTTCATTGAAATAAAAGAAAATAATTAAAAATTAGAGAAGATAAATGAAAAAAGAAAATAATAATTTAAAATTGAACAGAACAAGTTTTAATTAAAGAGAAATAAGTAAAAACTTTTTGGCAATTATAAAAAAAAAAACAAGAAAAAGAACGAAAGTAATTAAAAATTAAAGAAAAAAATATAAAAAATAATATAAATAATGAAAGAATTGAAAAGTCAGATAAAACAATACAAACAATGATAAGTTGTAAAAAATAAATGACATTTAAGTGTGATTATTAAAAAAACTACAGAATTTGTTTTAAATAAAGAAAAAATAATTGAAATTTGAAAAAAATACATGAAGATCTTAGAAATCAATTGAGAAAAAAGAAAATAACTAAAAATTAGAGAAAAGGATTGAAGAAATAAGCTAAAAGTAATTGAAATTTACGATAATTAAACAAATTTAGAAATTATGAAAACAAATAAAATTAATTAAAAATTGAAGAAAACAATTGAAATTTTAGAAAAATTCTTAAAAATCTTACAAAATAATTTTAGAAAATGAGAATAACTAAAAATTGGAGAAGACTGCAAGAATACTAAAAATAATTGAAATTAAATTTTTGAAAATTATGAAAACAAATAAAAACAATTAAAAATTGAAGAAAATAATAGAAATTTGAGAAAAGGACTTAAATAAATTTTAGAAATTAATTTTATAAAATGAGAAAAACTAAAAATTCGAGAAAATTCTGGAAGAAAGCTAAAAATAATTGAAATTTACAATAATTAATAAAAAAAAAAAAAAAGTTTGAAATTCTGATAACAAATTTATTTGTTTTTTATTTTATTTAATTTTAGAAAAAGAGAATAATAATTAACAATCGAGAAAAATAATTGAAAAATGATAAAATTAATACAAAATTGAAAAAAATAATTGAAATATGCTGAAAATAATTTAAGATTGAGAAATAAAATTGAATTATGATGAAAATAATTTAAATATGAAAAATTGAAAACATTTAATAAAATCTGAGAGAAATAACTAAAAAAATCATGTTTAGAAAAAAGTAATAATTACAAAATTACTTAAAAAATTTTAATTCAAGAGAATAATTAAAAAATTGCAGAAATAACGAAAATTGATTAGAATAATTGCAATATCGGATAAATAATTGAAATTTTTAAAAGTAATGACAAAATAATGAACATAATTATTAATTGATGAAAATCAAGAAGAATTGCAGTATTTATTTTTAAGCAAAATAAAATAATTAAAAAATAATAATAATAATCTAAATTTGAGATAATAACTGAAAGTTTAGGTAATTAATTGCATGTGTATATATTTGAACCTTTTTCAAAAACCATAATAAATTTTTAAAGCATTTTTCGAAACTTTTTTTTTGCACAAATGACAATTAAAAACCAGCACAACAAAATAAAATAACAAGGACTAACTTTACTTTGGATTTTAAAACGTAGACAGAAAAAGATAAATAAATATTAATACTAACTAACTTCACTTCAGACTTGAAAACGTGGACAGAAAAAGATAAATAAATATTAATACTAACTAACTTCACTTCAGACTTTAAAACGTGGACAGAAAAAGATGAATAAATATAAATACATATTAACTAACTTCAGAAGTTGATCAATTATAAATTTTGTTCAAAAACATTTAATTTAATTTAATTTTGCTAGGAGAACATAATTGTTCCCCAAAGTAAATAAATGCTTCCAAACTGAAGTTTAGAGAAAAAGATATTTCTGCAAGTGAAAACTGTTTAAACAATTGCCAATTAATTGTAAAATAATTAAGAATACTCTATATAACGAGCAATACAAGACGTGTCACTCAATGCTGCGCCAATGGTTAGCCAGTAGTTTGCCAGAGCTGATATTAAAATGTCTGCAAGTAGCCTAGACCTTGATCCAGCACTTTAATAATGTTTAATAGATTTTGTTTTGAATAAATTGAACATTTTATAAATAAAGTTATATCTGTCCACAATATGGGAAAAGTTTTTCTTTTAGCAGTTAAAAGTAATTAATCTTTATAACTACAATACAAATTCAAAATATAATTTAATCGTATTATTAATAATTATACAATATTACATCCTTTTTAATTACAATGATTTGAGAAAATATTTAAAAAAATAAAAAAGGTACAATTTTTTTGATTATTTTGAAAAAATATAAAATGTAAAAAATTGTTATTTTCGTTAAAAAATACAGAGGCATGAATAATAGATAAAAATATGTAAAAAAAAAAAATTTGCTATCCCGAGAATTCACCTCGCAACGTTGGGAACAGTTGCTCTTACGCTATAGAGATAGACCCTCGGCCACGCTACTTTACTTATGGTTTGCCTAAACAAGGTATACAAGGCACACTCCAATTTTCAACAAAGTTTTTCAAATTCTTTTTCGAAAGCTACTGCTAGAAGCATTTTACTACTTCGCTATAAAAACCTGTCTAATAATCTTTGATTTAGAAATTTTCATTGTCATCTTTGGGAAAAATCGAAACTTGGTGGTCTCCCCTTGTTAATTAAATAAATTCCGTTAAACTCATTAGAAAATTCGATTATATTTTTGTGATTAAAATATTCTGTTAAATATGTTTCCGTTTAAATCTACTGGGAATTCCAATTTCATTTACCAGAATTAACTAATAAAAAAGCCAGAGTTAGATAACCAGAAAATATTTTGATATTTTAAATGAAAATTACCAAAATAATTTGTTAAAATAGCTGGAAAATTTTAACCAGAATTTTCTAACACTTTTAACCAGAATGTTTCGTAAGGCCTCATTTAAGATTTTTTCCGGTTAAAATAATCAAAATTCAGATTATTTGAACCGAGCTTATTTTTTTTTTTTAGTGTAAAGTTTGTTTAAGTTTATTTTTTCTCAAAGTATGAAAGAATTTGTACCGCATGTTCCAACGAGCTTCAGATGATAATAGGTATGTTCTCGCTACCTACACTTGCTACACTCGAGTGTAAGAAGGTGTAAAACGGAGCATGCGCATTAAAGTAAAGTACAGAAACTAACGAGAACAGAATAGTGTAGATCTGTTACACTTTTTTTCAAATTATGTAAGACATTAAAAGTAGTTATACTGTCAAATTTTGAACTTATTTTATTACATCATAAAATTACCTTAAAAATATATATATTTAAAACAAAAAATCTAAGAAGGATCATAAATAAAAAACAGTGAATGGTTAGTTAGAAAGCATAGATATTGAATTTATAATAATAAAATTTTACCAACATTTGTTTAAGTTGCTTGATAAATATGCAATTCTTTTACTGGAAATTAATTAACAATATGAATGAAACTTTATTTTCTTTAATTAAGATCATTCTTTCATTAAAATTTTTATTATATTCCTTTTAAACAAGGCTGATAAAAATCATAATTTTTTTAAAAAAGTCAAACAATCCGATTTTTTTTTATTTAAATCGGATTTTCTTTATTTAAACCAAAAATTGATTTTTTTAAAAATCCAATCAGTATATAAAATCTTCAAATGATTATTTGTAAGTAGTTTATTTTTCAAACTTATATATAGAATATTTAATAAGAAATAATGAATAATAAAACATTTAATCAAAATCAAATAAAGTATGTCGAATAAATGAGAAAATTTTAAAAAAACACCTTCAAATTTATATGAATGCAAACTTAGGAAAATTAGGTAAAAGCAACAAAAAGGTAATAAATTATAAAAAAAAAAAAAAGAACGTAAAAAGATAAGAAAACAGTCTATTAAAAAAATGAGAAAATTCTTTTAAATAAAAAATGTCATGGCAATAATATTAAAGAAATGAAGAAAAGATTAAAAAAACAACACATGAATGAAACAGTGACATAAAAATATATAAAAAGCAGAAATTCTTTTAAAAAAATTAAACTATTTACGGACATTTTTTTTATTAAAAAATAATTAAGAAGATAATTATAAAAACGTTAAAATATATTACAAAAGAGAAGAAAATTTTAAAATTAGAAAAATTAGAGAATTATTCACAAATTGAAGAAAAAAAAATGAAGCAAAGTTGGGAAAATTTTTAAAGAAAAAACATTCTATGAAATAGAAGAACGATGTTAAATTAAGAATATTTAGTAAAAGCCTAAATTTACAAAATAAAAAATAAAAGAATAAAAGTCTACAAAATAATGTAGAAAGTTGAGAAATTTAAAAAATTATAACAGCATCGAACAAATATTTTCAAAAATTCGTAAGTACAGGATAGAAACAAAAAAAATTTAAATGAAGAAAAAAGATGTATAAGAAATGGAAAAATGACGACAAAAGTTAAAGAATTAATTAAAACGAAAGGAATGACTAAAAAATAGTAAATTATGTTGTATTAATTAATATGCATTTAAATTTGAATTAAGTGAAATTTAAAAGCTTGAACAAATTGGAATGTGAGTTAATTGACGTTTAGAATTTATTAAAATTATAATGACTTAAAAATATATGTATATAAATTTAATAATAATTTGTGCTGTATATATCTTCATACCAAAAATTGTTAGATAGTAGGTATTTTGATCATCAGTATTAACACAATTTCTTTAATTTTATCAAAAATTAAATATTTTATTGTAAAGTTTTTTTTAATTTAAATCCAATGATTTATATATATATATATATCATGATTTAAAACAATTATAACAGCCCTGCTTTTAAATGTGAAAATTGTAACCCTTCAGATATAGATTTTACTCAAAATCAATTAATTTTAATTCATATTATTTAATGATAATTAAACATTTTTAAATATTCAAATTTTTGTTTACATATATTTCATTAATTTCATTATTTCTCTATATAGCGTTTTATTTATTTACGTATATAATTAATAAATTTAATAAATAAATAATTTCTTTAATAATTCTTTTTTTAATTAAATTTTTTTTTATTTTTGTTACTAATTACATAAATGTTTAATAAACATATATATGTATATATACATAATATTTTTTATTTGAGGTTAACCTGCATTTTGTGTTAATTTTATCAATTACTAATTTTTATAATTTCTATAAACAAACTATAGGTTACGAAAAAATCATAAACATAAGTAAATGACTTTGAATTTTTATCATTAACAAAATTTTAATTTTGAATTAGATGCCACTTTTGCGCCATTTCGTTTACTCCACTTTTTACACTCGCTTGTAGTCGAGTGTAATGAAATAGGGAAAAGTGCAACGGCAGCTAGGGATTTGAGTGTACACTATCTCGTCACTTCTGGTAGCGAGAACGCAAAAGTGTACACTTTTGTGAAAAGTGTAGAAAGTGTAGGTAGCGAGAACATACCTATTATATTACACTGTTAAAAAAATGGTATATGCGCTTACAACTTTACACCGGTGTTAAGAAATCGGTGCGATTTTGGCCGTGCACCGGCCGAGTGTAAATTTAAAACAAATTGGCATTTACAACCAAGCGGTGTAAACGGACTATCAAATCGCACCAAAAAGTGCGATTGTCAGTTTCTTTGTCTAACTGTCCCTCTCTTCGCCCCCTTTGTCAACATCTGAGAATAGCCATTTTTACGTTTTCTTCTAATTTTCGTTTTCATTAAATCCACTAGCAGACAACTATATATATGACATGACTACACTGTAAAAAATTTTTCGGAAATTTTTCCGAAAAAATTCGGACAGCACGGAACCCCAGACGGTGGAAATTTTTCCGAAAAAAAATTGGTTTTATTTCCAACTTTTTCGGAAACTTTTCCTACTGATGAAGAGGAATTTTTTCCGAAATTATCGGAAATTTTTCCGCATATGAAGTTGAACATTTTTCCGAATACGTCGGATATTTGTCCTGACATTAAGTTGGAATTTTTTCCAAAATTACCGGAAATTATTCAAATTTTGTACACGGAAAAAAAGGGTTGGGTTTAATAAACAAACGAAAATTCGTTTCTAACCAAAGTGGGTGGTTGACTATTATATGGCCTGACCCAACTCATATATGAAACATTACATGTATAGTTGTAATAAAGAAATATGTTTATCCTGATAAAAAAAATCCCATTGATTATTCAATAATAAAAATCAAATCAACAGATTTAAAACATTAAGGAAATTTATATTTTACAGTATGGGATTTGGGTTTGTTTTTACATACTTATTTAATTCAATTGTTGTGTTGTGCTGAAATTACATTTGATTATTAATTAACATTTTATTTATACCTTAAACGCAACTAAACGCATACATACGAAATTTTTGAAAAATCCTAGCGACACTGAGATTCGAACGCACTAACCCTAACGCTAAACGCAAATACGCATATTACGATACGAGCACCTAACCATTGAGCCATCTTGGCTATGAAATTCTCTTTTCAAAGAACTTGGTGATCTCAAGTTTCGTTTGGTCGCCACGTGCAGATGAACCCCCGCAATGGCATCACCCGTCAACAATAGACTCTCATAAATTTTGGTCCTATGGTTTAGTTAGCATTACTGGCATGTGACACTCACACATATTTTCACCAAAAGGAGAATGGCAATAAATTCCTTTCGACAAATTTTTTGTGAATCCATTATTTTAAAGATTAAGACATTTTTTTGGAGAAGATTTTTAAGAATCTTATCCAAATAAAATTTAAAAATATTTATTTGAAATAAGATAATTTATATTCGGAGAAATTTTCATTTTTTGTATAATCTGTATATCTGTTTATATTATTAAGAAACATTCAAAGATAGAAAACATTTCTAATATTAAAATTTTATTACAATCATTACTAACAATGTTTACTTTTTTTCTGATTGAAATTAACATAAGATTAAATTTATTTGGTAAAAAAACTATTTATCGTTACTAAATTACCAATAAATTAAATAAGTAAATATTCTTAACAATATTAACTGGTTCAAACAAAATAGTTTAAAATTAAATTATATGTATTAGGAAAAATAATTGAGAACAATAATTAAACGATATTTAAAAATGATAAAAGAATACAGGCTCGGATACAGATTATCAATAAAATGAATACAAATAAATTGATTAACGTTTTAAACAATTTCATTTATTTATATTAATAAAAGTAATATTTTTAAAATGCAAACATTGCCCAGAACAATTTTTTTTTTATAAATTAAACAGAAGAATTAAATATTTAAATATAATAGTAATAAATATGTAAAACACAATTTTTATAACAAAAACATGTTAGATCTATTCGTTCTGTATCAACAATCTTTTAGTAAAATTTTTGTTCTTCACATAAATAAATTTTTCATAATTATAATAAATAAAATAATTAGAAGAAACTGATTAAGTCATTTGTATTTTTTAAAAAATGAAACTAGGTGTTCCTTTTAGTAGGAGTACAAAATAACATTTGTTCTTCACATAAATAAATTTTTCATAATTATAATAAATAAAATAATTATGAGAAACTAATTAGGTGATTTTTATTTTTAAAAAAATAAACCTAGGAGTTTCTTTTAGTAGGAGTACAAAACAAAATTTTCTTAGATTGAGCAATATAATATGCACAAGTTAAAAATCCGTTTAGTTTGGAAATTTTTCTGAAGTTTGAGAAATAATTTCCGGTTTTTTGTGGAAAATGTATTTTTCCGACTGCATTCGGAAATATTTCCTTTTACTATAGGTTAAAAATCCGTTTTGTTTGGAAATTTTTCCGAAGTTTGAGGAATAATTTCCGGTTTTTTGTGGAAAATGTATTTTTCCGACTGCATTCGGAAATATTTTCTTTTACTATAGGTTAAAAACCCGTTTTGTTTGGAAATTTTTCCGAAGTTTGAGGAATAATTTCCGGTTTTTAGTGGAAAATGTATTTTTCCGACTGCATTCGGAAATATTTCCTTTTACTATAGGTTAAAAATCCGTTTTGTTTAGAAATTTTTCCGAAGTTTGTGGAATAATTTCCGGTTTTATGTGAGAAAAGTATTATTCCGACTCCATTCGGAAATATTTCCTACTACCATAGGATAAAAATCCCATTTGATTGGAAATTTTCCCGAAGTATAAGGAATAAATTCCGGTTTTTTGTGGAAAATGTATTTTTCCCATTCCATTCGGAAATATTTCCTACTACTGTAGGTTAAAAATCCGTTTTGCTTGGAAATTTTTCCAAAGTTTGTGGAATAATTTCCGGTTGTATGGGAAAAAAGTATTTTTCCGACTCCATCGGGAAATATTTCCTACTACTATAGGCTAAATATTTAGGAAATTTCTTTTCCATAGAATGTGTAAAAAATATTTCATTCTACAAAAATTGATATTTGGTCTCAGGTCTAAGACCCGATTTCATTCCTATAAATTATAAAAAAATCATCAATTTTTTTTTATTGTTCTGAATTTGGATTTTCTTAAAGATTCTAAAATAACATTTGGGAAATTTATTTGCCATCGAATGTGTAAAAAATATTCGATTCTACAAAAATTGATATTTGCTCTCTGGTCTAAAAAATGATTTTCTTCTCATAAATAATAAAAATATCAGCAATTTTTTTTAAATATTGTTTTGAATTTGAATTTTCTTAAAGATTATAAAAGAATATTTAGGAAATTTCTTTTCCATAGAATGTGTAAAAAATATTTCATTCTACAAAAATTGATATTTGGTCTCAGGTCTAAGACCCGATTTCGTTCTCATAAATTATAAAAATATCATGAATTTTTTTTTATTGTTCTGAATTTGGATTTTCTTAAAGATTCTAAAATAACATTTTGGAAATTTATTTGCCATCGAATGTGTAAAAAATATTCGATTCTATTAAAATTGATATTTGCTCTCTGGTCTAAAAAATGATTTTCTTCTCATAAATAATAAAAATATCAGCTATTTTTTTTAAATTCAATTCTGAATTTGGATTTTCTTAAAGATTATAAACTAATATTCAGGAGATTTATTTACCATAGAATGTGTAAAAAATATTTGATTTTACAAAAATTGATATTTGGTCTCAGGTCTAAAACCCGATTTCGTTCTTATAAATTATAAAAAAATCATCAATTTTTTTTAATGTTCTGAATTTGGATTTTCTTAAAGATTCTAAAATAACATTTGGGAAATTTATTTGCCATCGAATGTGTAAAAAATATTCGATTCTACAAAAATTGATATTTGCTCTCTGGTCTAAAAAATGATTTTCTTCTCATAAATAATAAAAATATCAGCAATTTTTTTAAATATTGTTCTGAATTTGTATTTTCTTAAAGATTATAAAATAATATTTGGGAAATTTATTTGACATCGAATGTGTAAAAAATATTCGATTCTACAAAAATTGATATTTGCTCTCTGGTCTAAAAAATGATTTCCTTCTCATAAATAATAAAAATATCAGCAATTTTTTTTAAATATTGTTCTGAATTTGAATTTTCTTAAAGATTATAAAAGAATATTTAGGAAATTTCTTTTCCATAGAATGTGTAAAAAATATTTCATTCTACAAAAATTGATATTTGGTCTCAGGTCTAAGACCCGATTTCGTTCCTATAAATTATAAAAAAATCATCAATTTTTTTTTATTGTTCTGAATTTGGATTTTCTTAAAGATTCTAAAATAACATTTGGGAAATTTATTTGCCATCGAATGTGTAAAAAATATTCGATTCTACAAAAATTGATATTTGCTCTCTGGTCTAAAAAATGATTTTCTTCTCATAAATAATAAAAATATCAGCAATTTTTTTTAAATATTGTTTTGAATTTGAATTTTCTTAAAGATTATAAAAGAATATTTAGGAAATTTCTTTTCCATAGAATGTGTAAAAAATATTTCATTCTACAAAAATTGATATTTGGTCTCAGGTCTAAGACCCGATTTCGTTCTCATAAATTATAAAAATATCATGAATTTTTTTTTATTGTTCTGAATTTGGATTTTCTTAAAGATTCTAAAATAACATTTTGGAAATTTATTTGCCATCGAATGTGTAAAAAATATTCGATTCTATTAAAATTGATATTTGCTCTCTGGTCTAAAAAATGATTTTCTTCTCATAAATAATAAAAATATCAGCTATTTTTTTTAAATTCAATTCTGAATTTGGATTTTCTTAAAGATTATAAACTAATATTCAGGAGATTTATTTACCATAGAATGTGTAAAAAATATTTGATTTTACAAAAATTGATATTTGGTCTCAGGTCTAAAACCCGATTTCGTTCTTATAAATTATAAAAAAATCATCAATTTTTTTTAATGTTCTGAATTTGGATTTTCTTAAAGATTCTAAAATAACATTTGGGAAATTTATTTGCCATCGAATGTGTAAAAAATATTCGATTCTACAAAAATTGATATTTGCTCTCTGGTCTAAAAAATGATTTTCTTCTCATAAATAATAAAAATATCAGCAATTTTTTTTAAATATTGTTCTGAATCTGTATTTTCTTAAAGATTATAAAATAATATTTGGGAAATTTATTTGACATCGAATGTGTAAAAAATATTCGATTCAACAAAAATTGATATTTGGTCTCTGGTCTAAAACCTGATTTTTTTCTCATAAATTATAAAAATGTCATCTATTTTTTTTAATTTAATTCTGAATTTGGATTTTCTTAAAGATTATAAAATAATATTTGGGAAATTTATTTGCCATCGAATGTGTAAAAAATATTCGATTCTACAAAAATTGATATTTGCTCTCTGGTCTAAAAAATGATTTCCTTCTCATAAATAATAAAAATATCAGCAATTTTTTTTAAATATTGTTCTGAATTTGAATTTTCTTAAAGATTATAAAAGAATATTTAGGAAATTTTTTTTCCATAGAATGTGTAAAAAATATTTCATTCTACAAAAATTGATATTTGGTCTCAGGTCTAAGACCCGATTTCGTTCCTATAAATTATAAAAAAATCATCAATTTTTTTTTATTGTTCTGAATTTGGATTTTCTTAAAGATTCTAAAATAACATTTGGGAAATTTATTTGCCATCGAATGTGTAAAAAATATTCGATTCTACAAAAATTGATATTTGCTCTCTGGTCTAAAAAATGATTTTCTTCTCATAAATAATAAAAATATCAGCAATTTTTTTTAAATATTGTTCTGAATTTGTATTTTCTTAAAGATTATAAAATAATATTTTGGAAATTTATTCGACATCAAATGTGTAAAAAATATTCGATTCAACAAAAATTGATATTTGGTCTCTGGTCTAAAACCTGATTTTTTTCTCAAAAATTATAAAAATGTCATCTATTTTTTTTTAATTTAATTCTGAATTTGGATTTTCTTAAAGATTATAAAATAATATTTGGGAAATTTATTTGCCATCGAATGTGTAAAAAATATTCGATTCTACAAAAATTGATATTTGCTCTCTGGTCTAAAAAATGATTTTCTTCTCATAAATAATAAAAATATCAGCAATTTTTTTTAAATATTGTTCTGAATTTATATTTTCTTAAAGATTATAAAATAATATTTGGGAAATTTATTTGACATCGAATGTGTAAAAAATATTCGATTCAACAAAAATTGATATTTGGTCTCAGGTCTAAAACCCGATTTCGTTCTTATAAATTATAAAAAAATCATCAATTTTTTTTTATTGTTCTGAATTTGGATTTTCTTAAAGATTCTAAAATAATATTTGGGAAATTTATTTGCCATCGAATGTGTAAAAAATATTCGATTCTACAAAAATTGACATTTGGTCTCTGGTCTAAAACCTGATTTTCTTCTCATAAATAATAAAAATATCAGCTATTTTTTTTTATTGTTCTGAATTTAGATTTTCTTAAAGATTCTAAAATAATATTTAGGAAATTTATTTGCCATAGAACGTGTACAAAATATTCGATTCTACAAAAATTGACATTTGGTCTCTGGTCTAAAACCCGATTTTGTTCTCATAAATTATAAAAATATCATCTATTTTTGTTTAAATACAATTCTGAATTTGGATTTTCTTAAAGATTCTAAAATAATATTTGGAGAATTTATTTGCCATAGAATGTTTAAAAAATATTCAATTCTACAAAAATTTTTATTTGTTCTGTAGTCTAAAACCTGATTTTGTTTCCATAATTTATAAGAATATCATTAAATAGAGTTTTGAATTTAGAAAATTGGAATATCTTAAAGAATATTTGAAAAATATTTAGCAACTTTATGTGCCATGTTGAATAGAATTTCACGTAAATATTGTGCTTTACAAAAATTGATATGTTGCCTCTAGTCTTAGAACTGTTTTTGTTTCCATAAATTATAAATATATTTTTGTTAATTTCTTCTTAAATTTTGTTTTTATTTGAACATATGTTCAAGATTTTAAAAAATACTTAGGATCTTTAAGTGCCACATAGAATAGAATTTGAAAAATATATTCTCTTTTACAAAAAATTGGTATGTCATATGGTCATATGTTATGTTTGCGTTGTCAATTCTGTTGAGCATAACCATTAAAACGTTTGTGGCTTTGTTGTTTAGCTGTGTGTAATATCATTTGTGCTCTTGACAATTTTAAATATTAACTTGAGTGTATGACTTTTGAGTAAAAATGTGTATTGATAGTTTAGAATTTGTGTTTTTATGGATGTGATTGTAGGTTATGTGTAATCGCGAGTGGCACTCGCACCAATCAGTGTTGATGTCTCATGTGTCATAACAACTTCGCACCGTAACACTGGCGTTGCAATTTAAAAGTGTAACTTACAAAAAGCAACACTTTTAAGGATGCATTGCATTTTCTTCGCACTTTTTGGTGTAAAGTGCGTTTCTTTTTTTAACAGTGTATGTATTTAATATATTAATTAAAGTAAATCATAAAATATCTAACTAAATTTTAGTTCCCAATAACTATGTCGCATCAGTGCTGGACCAGTGCTGCGCCAGTGGTTTACCGACGCTTGGCTGTGTACTGCCCGGCAGTACTGGCGCTGGTCTGTCGTTACCATTGCCGCAGTGCTGCGCCAGTTGTAAGCATTGGCGCAGCACCGATTTTTCCCCCTGGGTATTTGGTCCATCCTACGCACACAACCTAGATTTTATTGTGTAATTAACTAAAAAAAAAAATCGGGCAAGTACGAGTTACACCCGTACCAAAATCTAGGGTTCCGTACATTTATGAAACAAAGATATACCTTATTAACAAACAGAGAGCTCTAATTTGGTGCAAATATGTATTTTCACGTGTAGATTACAGGAAAATTATAGGAAACATTATCTGGATTGACAGTCAAAACGTTATAAAAAAAAAAAAAAAATGCAAATTTTCGAAAAAAAAGTTTTTTCCCTATAACTTTGACGCTATTTGAGCTAGAGGGCTAAAATTTGGTATATTTGTATATTTTTATGTACAGATTAAGAAAATTAATTAAGAACGTTCAGATTATGAAAATACTTCTACCTTCAAGTACATGAAACTTTTGCTTAAGGGTACAGGCTTGTATTTCATATAAATAACATAAAAATCAAGAATTTTTTTTTAGGGGGAGGCCCTGAAATTTTTATAGGGTTTCAGGGTTTATAACAGTCTTGATTATAGGTCCTGTAGCAGCCTTGATCAAGCATTGTATAAATTTTAAAAAATTTTTTTGTTTTTTTTTCATAATTTTTTAATTATTTTGAAAAAAAGTGATAATAATTTTCAATTGCGTTTTATATCTTTTTTTTAATTCTGAGTACACAAATAAAAATTTTATTGGTTTGAGGGGTACTGTAGGAAAATTAGGGTAAGCTCTAACATAGGGGTCTAAACCTCTTTTTGGTCATTTCTTGAATTTCTTTTTGTGACCTTATAATATTCCATTTTATTTTCAAACATAATTTTTCCATAATCTGCATGCAAAAATACACCAGAGTACCAAATTTTAGCCCTCTAGCTCAAATAATGGCAAAGTTAGAGAAAAAAAACTTTTTTTTCAAAAATTTGCAGTTTCTCCTTGACAACGCTATGGCCATCAATTCAGATCATGTTCTCTATATTTTTCGTGTAATCTACAAGTGAAAATACATATGTGTACCAAATTTGAGACCTCTAGGTCAAATAGTTTAGAAATTAAGGGGGGGGGGGTGAATGGTCAATTTTAATGCATTTTTGCTAAAAAAAGTTGTTATTTCCTTGACAACGCTATGAACATCACCGTGAATAATGTTCTCTATATTTTTCGTGCAATCTACACGTGAAAATACATAAGTGTACCAAATTTCAGCCCTCTAGGTCAAATAGTTTAGAAGTTAAAGGGGGGGGGGGGAATGGTTTTTGGCTACGGACGCACGAGTCTCGTTATAAGGGTTCCGCCGAACACCGAAGGTGTACGGAACCCTAAAAAAGTTAAATAACGTTCTGTTTCAGTGCAAACTTGAATTGATTTAACAAAACGTTGATTGACAGTTTGCTGAGATTTTAAAATGTATAGAATTTAAAAAGACGATCATGTTTCTCTATTGGATCGTCCGTTGTGCATAACTATAATTGTTATGCCATTCATAGGGAAGGTGGGAGCAAGACGGGGTACCTAAGGTTTGAAGTTAAATAAAACTAATTCTATTGATTCAAAAATATTTTATTTATTATAATAATTATCTTCGGCAATCAGTCTTCCATGAAAAAGTCTTATTTGGAACATTTGTTACTTAATTAAATATAGAATAAAGAATAAGTAAAAAAATTCAAATTTTCCATTTTACAAAACGTGGGGATAATGCGGAATTTTAATTCTCTCATGTAAAATTAAATTACAAAGCTAACCTCAAAAAACAATAACTTTTATAATAAAAATAAACCAGTGGTTAGTTGCTCGTGTATTTGAAATTTTTATTTACATAACAGAACGTTATAAATAGTGTGTAAAATCACCAAAAAAATATTTTTTTTCATAAAATAAATAAATGATTGCGGTTTTCAGTACCTTATCCTGCCCTCACTTCCTATACCCCGCCTTGCTCCCACTTACGAAATTTCATTAAAAAATTAATTTCTAAAAATTAAGTTTCGGAACGGAAATAAACAAGTGCTTGACTTCAAGTGTAATCATTGTTGAATATGAAAAAAATTATATAGTATATTAAATGTTGTTATTAAAAGAACAAAAAAGTTCTAAATTAAATTGAAAATGCTAAGAAAATCGTCAAAAACCGGTTTTTTCATGTAACAAATAAAAAATTCGGTTTCATCAAACAGTGACTTGGTCAATCAAAAACTACTGTAACGGTGATATGTTATGCAAAAAATGATCATGATTGGTTAATTAGTTTCTTAATTAAGGCAGGTACCCCGTCTTGCCCCCACCTCCCTTATATGTTTTGATTGTCCATTTTGATACTAGAAAAACCTATAAAGGGTTTTCCAAATTTGAATATTTTCCAAATAAGTTATTAGCGATCAAAGTTTT
This sequence comes from Ganaspis brasiliensis, assembly GCA_037103525.1. Taxonomy (NCBI): domain Eukaryota; kingdom Metazoa; phylum Arthropoda; class Insecta; order Hymenoptera; family Figitidae; genus Ganaspis; species Ganaspis brasiliensis. The sequence continues at coordinate 288,653 of JAZKLR010000025.1, forward strand.
TTGCATCGTTTCAAAAAATAACCATTTTTTTGCTTTTGGATTTACCGATTTTTAAAAATTTTGGAAGGCAGACTAATAAGGAATTGTACTTGAGATAAGTGGTCAAAATTTAAATAAACGACGCAATTTATTTAAATAAATTAAGTTTTTAATTGTTAAGGTTACAATTAAACAATGTTCTACATCGATTTTACCATTTTTTTTTAAAACAATCTTCTAGAGAAAACTTTTAAGATTCTATTTCAACAATAAAAAAGTGTGATATTCTATTACATTAATATTAATAATAATTTCAGTCTCGCCAAATTTTTTTAAAATAACAGAAATTATTAAATTTAATATATAAAATATATTAAAATTTAAAATAAGAATTTTAAAGTTTATAAGTTTTGTTAATTTATGATTAAGAATACAGTGAAACCTCCCTATAGCGGACACCGACGGTGCAAGAGGAAATTGTCCGTTAACGGAGGTGTCCGCTATTAGGAGGTTTCACTATATATGTACATATTTATATAATATTTTGTCTGATTTCATTTTTTGTTATTATTAAAACACAGAAGCTAGACAATCACGATCTTTTGTATATAAATAAATATTTAATTGTATTTTTTATAATTCAGTGGAACCTCGATTAACGGATCAAATCGAAAGTTTGGATAATACAAATTAAAAGTATTTTTATATAACTGTAAAGAAACACGATTGAAGAGATAAACTTTACATTTCTTAAATTTAATGTTTAGTTTAAATGTATATTCAATTAATTAATATATTTATAAAACATAGTATTTAGAATTTTGAAAAAAAAATTTGACAGTGGGACGTATGGCGACATTGAAAATGTGTTACGAAAATATGAATGATGAATTAAATGTAAAAAATCAATTTTAAAATTCGAGAAAGTGGAAAATTTAGGATAATGAAAGATTGGATAAAATGTTTTATTATTCGGATAATCGGTCAAGTGTCCGTTATTCTGTGCATTTGTCAAAGCATTTGTGTGTCCCTTAACAGAGGTGTCCGCTTTTGAGAGGGTCCGCTATTAAGAGGTTTTCATCTCATATAAAACAATATAATTTTGCCGGGACTTTCCAATTTCGTCCGTTAAAGGAAGTGTCCGCTATTGGGAGGTGTCCGCTAAGAGAGGTTTCACTGTAATTAAAAAAAAGTTTACGCAAGATAGGCATTTGGCGCAAAATTGTTTGTATAGATGTAAAAACCCGTAGCAAGAGCATATATATGTACGGTAAGTATATGCTTTTGTTTTCAATATATTTATTATTTATTAGTTCGCATTGTCAAAATTAGATGAAAATTTTTTTAAACAAAAGCATATTTACCATACATATAGATGTAAAAACCCGTAGCAAGAGCAAATTCAGTTGTTTTATTTTAAATTTCTGTTATTTTACAAAAATTTGGCGAGACTGAAATTATTATTAATACTAAAGTAACAGAATATTCTACTTTTTTTATTGTTGAAATAGAATCTTAAAAGTTTTCTCTAGAAGATTGTTTTAAAAAAATGGTAAAATCGATGGAGAACTGGATGGAGAATTAGAAAATATTATTATTTGTCAGAACTTGCATTTATCAGAAATCGCATTTATCCGAAATCGCAATTATCGGAAGTCTCATTTATCCAAAAGATTATTCTCCATAACCTTCAATTTTGCGAAAGTCCATGTACACTGATCGCCAGATATGCTTTAACATATTTCCATAGGACCTACGTGTTAAAATGTTAAAGCATATCTGGCGATAGCTGTACAAGAAATCTCATTTTCCTAAACTTCCATTATCCCAATATTTCTCTTTCCAAGCGAGTTGACCGTCCCTGGTCTATTCAGTGAAACAGAATAGATGTCGCTCCGAATTCCTTCTGAATTGCACTCTGTTTTACCGACTAGACCAGGGACGGGCAACTCGCTTGGAAAGAGAAATGTTGGGATAATGGAAGTTTGGAAAAAGAGATTTCTTGTACATGGACTTTCGCACAATTGAAGGTTATGGAGAATAATCTTTTGGATAAATGAGACTTCCGATAATTGCGATTTCGGATAAATGCGATTTCTGATAAATGCAAGTTTTGACAAATAAGATTACTGATAATTAACATTTTTGACAAAAGAGATTTCGGATCAATGAGATTTCTGATAAATGCAATATCGGACAAATGAGATTTCTGATAATTGCAATTTCTGAGAAATGAGATTTCTAATAAATGCAATTTTTGATAAATAAGATTACAGATAATTGAAATTCTTGACAAATGAGATTTCTGATAATTGCAATTTCTGAAAAATGAGATTTCTAATAAATGCAATTTTTGATAAATATGATTACTGATAATTGATATTTTTGACAAAAGAGATTTCTGAAAAATAATATTTCGGATCAATGAGATTTCTGATAAATGCAATATCGGACAAATGAGATTTCTGATAATTGCAATTTCTGAGAAATGAGATTTCTAATAAATGCAATTTTTGATAAATAAAATTACTAATAATTGACATTTTTGACAAATGAAATTTCTGATAAATAATATTTCGGACTAATGAGATTTCTGATAAATACAATTTTTGATAAATGAAATTTGTAATAATTTAATTTTTTGAAGAACGAGGTTTCTATTAAATGCTATTTCGGACAAATAAGATTTTCGATAAATGCGTTTTTGTAAGAATGACATTTCTGATAATTTAAATTTCTGTTAAGTAAGATTTTTAGTAAATGACATTGCCCACAAATAAGATTTCTGATAAATACAATTTCGAATAGATGCGATTTCTGAGAAATTCAATTTCGGAAGCATTAAATTTCTGATAAATGCAATTTCGGACAGATGCCATTTCTGAGAAATGCAATCTCGGAAACATTAGATTTCTGATAAATGCAATTTTTGATAAAGAAGATTTTAGATAATTCAAATTACTGACAAATTAGATTTTTGATCAATGCGATTTAGGACAAATGAGATTTCCGAGAAATGCGTATTTGGATAAATGAGATTTCTGATAAATGCAATTTTGGATAAATGAAATTCGGTCACATAGATATTCTGACAATTGAGTTTTGGAGAAAATGTGGGCGACCCTATTATTATATATTATTCTAGCACTATACGAACAAGGAAAATTATATTCGAGAAATTGCTCGTTAATTCGACTTAGTTTTTGTTTAAACGGTCAATGTAATGAGCAAATTGATCGCCGTAACTAGACAAATCTTTTAAAGTTATTATGGTCAGAGGCATTGTATTATGTACTATATGTGTATTTTTATAATAAAATGAAAGAAGTATACCAACCTATTGCATGTTAGAAGGTTCATGTATGATGGCACAATTCCTGGTTTGTAAACTTGGGAAAAGTTTTACCATTTAATTTTATAGAATATCTTTAAATTATTTAATTATAACTTGTAGAATTTCAGCAATTTTTACTATGAGGGCGTCCAGAATAAACGTGAGCACATGAAAGTTGATTTTTTGTTTTAAATACTTGTAAGGTACATTACATATACGTAAACTACAGTTACATTTCCGTATCTTGGCACAATGTGTTCAATTTGAATTTTTCATTAAATAAGTCAGAATAGAAAAGATCATATTTTTTTAAAGAGGCAACGTTAAAGAAAATTGCATAAAAGTTAGTAAACTTAGTTAAATGTGAAATCTCTACATATTTAAAACTGATTATAACGGCGATAATAATGCTGTCAATGATAATGACAACGACAATGATGAGGACCGCTTGCTTTCACTCGCGTCCCTGTGTACCGATGCCAGATGTTCAGATACTCCACTTTGTCACCTTTTGTCGGTCATTGCGTGTGCCACAATTACCACTCTCACTTGTACTCTATTATTTGTAAGCAATGTTCATACATTATTTTTGGAGAATATATATTTCAAAAAAAGTCCAGTCTGAGTAGAGATAATAAATGTTCACTTTAGATACAACTATCGGGTACACACATAAGGAAGTAGTGCATATATCTCAATTGATATACTAATATATGCATATGATATAATTAAGAAACAGTTATTACCCAATATTATAATTATATTGTCTGTATATCAATATAAAGTTCAGACATAGAGATGAAGTTTCGTCCACACTAACACAAATATTATATTTTAACTTCACTTGACATATTAAAGTCGAACTTCACTATTAGCAAGTATAACAATAAAAATCAGGCAATAAATAAAGAAAAAGCACAGTTTAGAAACAATTTTATAACTCAGGAGCTTGCTTCAATGTATTTCAGGTTAGGTATAGGTACAGACGAGCAAGACGACAACAATATTGCAGCTTTTGAATAAACCTCTAGGCTCTTCTTTAACATTTTAAGTTTTTTAATAAAATATTAAATCCGAAACAAAACTATAGCACACACAGGCACACAAATACGGTTAATAAGTCTGATGATAAAATTTGAAGAAAGCTCGCAGCTGGTGGAAGACAACCGATCTTTCTGGGGAGCGCGCGCGAGTGTTCTCCAGCACTACAGTAGTGTATATTCTGTATATACACTACTATAGTGTACTATAGGTCTGTATACAGAGCAGCAACAGCAGCAGACTTGTGTCCATTACCTAGAGTTACTACACACTGTACACTTTTCAAACAAGTTAAAATTATATCGATAACCGACAGCGGTAGTTTAGCGCTGGCAACCAGGTATGCATTTTGCCTCAGGCACCGTAGCGGTACTTTCTCTCCTGTCCCCTCGACCCGTTCTTCATCTACATCGCAGCTCTTTCCTCATCACATGAAACCCCCCTACACTATTCACTCCAGCCTTTGCTTCCATCATTCTTACTGCTCCTCCTTCTTCTTCTTCTTGCCCGTCTTTCTTTCTTATATTCTTGCTTTATACATTTTAAAATATATACTTGATTATTATTATTATTGTTATTATTATTATTTTCTGTCTCAACTTTATACTTATAGAGTAAAGTAAGTTTTAATGTACAAGATTACAAGAACTTTTTTCGTTATAAATAATCTATTTACTTTATTCAAGATAATCTTTACAAAACACACAGAGGTTTCAATTATTAATATGTAAAAGTAAAACGGAAAGGATCCAAGTGAGTTAGTAACATTAGGATGTTTCTGTCCACTCATTCAAGTCTCCATGTCAATGCACCGCAAGCATATGGGAAAAAATAGACTTGTAATAATTATACTGCACAAGAGGCAACCTATTACACTGTTACAAATAATTATTAATATATTTTATTTATACTTTGCACGAGATTTTCATTTTTAACAATTTATTATTAATAATATAAGATTATTTCACCATTCAATATACATTGTAGATAAAGGTTCTCAAAAATGTATTTCCTAATAATAATAAATATAAAACATACAATTAACAAATGTTTTCGAATAACAAACATTTTTTCACACTTGTCATTTAAATATTACTTATTTGTAATTAAAAATTGAATTATTTTCAAATAAGTGATCAACTAATTATTAACAATACAAATATTGGTAGATTAAATATATACTTTATTTTTGTTTCAAAATTCAACTCATATTGTATTTGTGCCTTGTGTCCAATTAATAAAGCTATAATTATGTAAAACTTTTTGTAAATTTTTATAAATAAATATTAATTATGGAATATTTACTAATATTACTGCAAAGAGTATTTTATATATGCTTTTTAGTCCATTATTGAACTAATATGTATAAATTTTATATGTTTATATTTGTGTGCACGTAATTTCAGTTGAGCATGTCGGTCTTGAGACGGCAAGATCTCCGAACCACAAGACCTACTTACGTCACATTTTGCCGAGTTCTACTTGTACCGTTATGAGATGTGTCTACTACAAAAGAACTTTTGATGAGAGGATAACAACACGTAATTATAAATTTTACAGATTTTTCTTTGGAACCAATGTTTAAAATTTTGAAGAAAATTATTAAAAAAGTTAGAAGAGTTTCAAAACGAATTAAAAAACCTTTCTGTTACGTTTGCTTTCTGATGGATTGAAAAGGGATAATTATAAAGTATTCATTAAACGACAATTCTTAAGAAGGAATCAGACAAATGATCGATAAAAATTTAGTTCAACTATATATTTTCGTATATTTTAAATAAATAAACTATCTCAATTTTAAAAACGTGTTGGTGGATGTATAAACAATTTATTTGTATCATTTTGATTAATTCAAACTTGCATTTGAATAAAAATTACAGTTTTCTGTTTATTAGAAACAATTTAGATAACATAAAAAAGACGGATCCAGGAGGGAGAGACACAGGTGCTTGCCTCCTCCAAGAATAAATAATAAATAATAATTCTCGTCAGCAGAAGGTTATCATTGAATGTCCCTCCCCCCTCCCAAGAACCTTGTCTTGATCCGCCCCTGTAACATAACACCTACTAACATTCGACAATCGTTTTCAATTATTAGAAAATTGTAGTTTTGATTCAAATACAATTTTGAATAGATTAAAATGATAAAAATAAGTTTTTCAATGTATTCTTATTTACTAAATTTTTATTTTCGCTTATTTTCCATACTTTTTAAAACGATATCTTGCTCAAATAGATCATTGATTATTGTATATTTTTATTGAATAATAACTGTCTTTCAAAAAGATGAAATTCTTCATTAATTTAAGATTTAGGACACTATTATCTTTAAAAAGTTTAATTTTTACACTGTTAAAAATTGGAGTTTAAAAAATTCAATCACCAACGGGATTCTTTAAAGTCGCACCCTTTTCGAGTTAAGTTAAAGCAAAGGGAGTTAACGGTAATTCCTTCATATCAGTCCCCAGTCTTCTTCACAATGCCGCGTATGAGTCTGACTCCCTTTTGGATCCACGTAGGGTTTGCCGCAGGAGAGTGCTCCGAGCACCAAATACATGCGCAATAGTGTTTCAAGCAATAATAGCTGCGCAATACTATTTAAAGTCTGATCAGACCTGTGAACAAAAATGCTCTCACCTGATTTCAATGTTAACATTTCTCGCTCTCAAAAGATAAAATATATTAGTTAATGTTGATTTATTAGAAATAATATAGAGTGGCACAACACAAGTGATGCAACTTCAATTTTACTGCTATAAAAAAGAGTTAAATATTATTTTTAAAGTATTCTGAAAAAGGATAAATTATTTAAAAATATTATTTAATTCTTTTCTATATCAAGCAAATTGAAGTTCCACCACTTGTAGGTACCACTATATTATTTCTAATTAATAAATAACAGAATAATGGAATTTTTCCATGGGACCAAGTGCACCAATTACATACGCAGTATACAGTAGGGGAGGTGGTGGCAAGACGGGGTTGGGGGCAAGACGGGGTACCTGCCTTAATTAAGAAACTAATTAACCAATCATGATCATTTTTTGGATAACATAGCACCGTTACAATAGTTTTTGATTGATTAAGTCACTGATTAATGAAACCGAGTTTTTTATTTGTTACATGAAAAAAACTGTTTTTGACGATTTTCTTGTCATTTTTGCATTTTATTTACAACGTATTTATTATTATAATAACAACATTTTATATACTACATAATTTTTTTCATGTTCAACAATGATTACACTTGAAGTTAAGCACTTGTTTATTTCCGTTTCGAAACTTAATTTTTAGAAATTAATTTTTTAATGAAATTCCGTATGTGGGGGCAAGACGGGGTATAGGAAGTGAGGGCAAGATAAAGTACTAAAAACCAATAATTTTTTTATTTTATTAAAAAAAATCTTCTTTTGGTGATTTTGCACATTATTTATAACGTTTTGTTATGTAAATAATACATTTCAAATACAGGAGCAGGTAACCACTTATTTATTTCTATTATAAAAGTTATTGTTTTTTGAGGTTAGCTTTGTAATTTAATTTTACATGAGAGAATTAAAATTACGCATTAAACTGGGTTTTTAGTTTATTTTATAAAATCAATAAAGGTGCTTGCGAAATTTGTAGGCAAAAATAGATTGATTTTTATACTACCCCATCTTGCCCCCACGTTTTGTAAAATGGTGAATTTGGATTTTTTTACTTATTCTTAATTCTATATTTCATTAAGTGACAAATGTTTCAAATAAGACTTTTTCATGGAAGAATGATTGCCAAAGATTATTATTATAATAAATAAAATATTTTTGAATCGATAATATTAGTTTTATAGAGCTTCAAACCTTAGGTACCCCGTCTTGCCCCCACCTCCCCTATAGTGTTCAAAATAACAAAGACATGCGCAGTAGCGTTCTAAGGACTAAATGTGACGCTCCGCGAGAAAAGGGGCTTATCATTTTACATTATAGTTGCCTATTTACGCTTAAAGCCTAAAGCACAACGAATCGTAATCGCTAATCCTTAATCGTAATAAATGAGAGAAAGCAGGACAGAGATATATGTCTGTCCTACTTCCTCTCATTCTTACGATTAAGGATTAGCGATTACGATTCATTGTGCGTTAGGCTTAAGCTGTATCTCCTCCACTCAAGTGTTTGTGAAGATGATCTGAGGATAGATCTAAAACATGCGCAATGGTACACTGAGAAAATTATATCTGTAACGATTACAGAACTGCTATGGTACTGCTCGGACGAAACGCCACCTTCAGTAAATAGTAAATAAAATGATCTTATAAAAAAAACGAGATTGTCTCATACTATTTAATGTTACAGAAACAAAGAAATTAACGTACGTAGTGATAAAATTACAGGACAAAATATACTTAACGAGTATTAAAGAGTCTAAGAAAGACTTATGTTATAACTTGGAAAAAGATATAAACTCACCGTGAAACGTTACAAAACAGTTCTGTAATTTAACCTGTTCACACATAAAAAATTTCTCTTCCAGTTTTTCAGTTGTTCTCTTTCAGTCAATTTATGTACGCAACTCGCACGTAACCTACACTTATTTACTGATACACCCTCTCTCCTGTTGCTTACAAATATATTTTTTTTAACTATTTGAAAACAAATTCGCATGGTGAAAGATTCGAACTCGCGCGACCCGACCCTATCACGGACGCCTTAACGACCACAGCTATCACAGCACATGTCAATTAGTTTTGACCCGTCTATATGAACTACAACGTCGTGTGTAGTGTCGTCTGTTGCCGAGTGAAGCCGTAAGATGCCGGAAGAAGCCGAATGTTACCTTCTTTAATGTTGCGTACGTAATGCTTACAAATCAGTTCTGTAAAATTATCTTGCCTATACTGCACTCTGTGCCTAAAGGAACCTTACAGCTTTATATAATGCGTTTTGTAATAATTTAACTTTCTTTTATGACAGACCACTGTATTTAAAGGTAATTCTTTTCCTCCTAATCCTGTAATAATAACAGAACAAAAATTTGATGCGAAGTATAGTACAGCTTATGAAAGATAACAGAACGTTTTGTAAAATTAGCAGACATATTCTTAAGAACAACAAGGTTAATAAGTTAATAAAACAGAAATGGTCATTTCGTCCGAGCAGTACAGGTTAGTTCTGTAATCATCACAGATAGAATTTTCTCAGTGTAAATACACTGAAAAAAATTTTGCTGACAAAAACAACTATTTGTCTATAGTTGAAGCCGTTTTAGTTAAAATGACAAGGATTCTAAGTTAAGCTTGCAACCGAAGCGAAGTTAGTTCTAATATATCAAACTTGTTTGTTTGTAATTCTTAAAAACGGAAAAAAAATTTGTCAACCAGCTAAAAGTTTACAATTTTCCAGTGCAAATAAGTTAATTTGTATCACATAATTTTTAAAATAATAGAAAAGCTTACACTAAACTTTTAATAGTGTTATTTGAAAATGTCAAATTAACATAACCTTTAAATATATATCGGCCACAACTAGGTCATTTACCGTAACCACTAATTTTTTAGAGATAGAAAATATTAATATTTTATAAAATAAAAGACTTTTTCAGTAATAAATACAGTCGGTCGCACAATTTCTGATGTTAATATAATATAATTTCTAAATTCTTAGACTGTAAATTATCCTTGTATTTTAACTAGACTTCCCTAGTTGGCGCCTTAACTAACAAGGAAAACTGGTTAATCCCTTGTGTACGCGTACGGGTGCAAGGGATTTTTTCAGTGTATATTTTTTGCTGCTTGGAACACAACTGTGCATTCATTTGGCGCTTAGAACACTACTGCAGATGTATTTTGTGCTTGCCCTGGTAGATGGCCGGAGCCGTGGGAGAACGAATCTGGGTTCTTTCAGAGTACTCGTTCGTTCCCGTAGGGTTCTTTGTTGAATATTGGCAAAATATAATGAAAATTGGGCAAAAGGGTTATTATTAGGATAAAGTGTAACTTTCTTAATAAGATTGATAAGGTTTTGGGTGGTAAAATAATGTTTTTAAACAGAAAAATAGAAAATTCTAAAGTTGATACTTTAAAGGTGTTTCCACACACGTCCATCTGATTTGGAAAATTTAAGAGTTAAAAACGTGTACATTTTTATAGAAATGTGCATTCAATTAAAAATGAAAATGTGTAATTTGACGAAGAAAGATAAAAAAGTGAATTTTTAAGTTAGAAATAATAAAGTGTAGCAACATATCCTGGCAACTTAGCCTAAAAACAAATAAAGTTTTTTTCCTACACTATTTTGTATTTAATTAGTTAATTTTTTATTTCATAACTATTTCCCTATTTTTTCTTTAAAACTTATCCTTTTTTCCCACGTAAAGTATAATAAGAAAATATACACATTAAATATAACCTCAAAGTATCACATTGTTATTTATATATATCCCTAATGTAAATAAAAGTTAATATGAACAAATTAGAATTTTCCAAGTAAAATTAAGAGATATGTGTCTTTCCGATTTATAAAAAAAATCATTTATACACGAAATTTTAAGTATTTCCACTTTTTCTGAAAAAAAAAAAAACCATTTTCAATTTGACTTTTGTGACATTTGAGACTTTTGTGTGTCATTTATTGTCAAATTATCAAAATCAATTTTCTTTTCTTGATTCTTGTTAGATACTATAAGGTTCTTTAAAAATCCTTATAAACTTTCTGAACATCTTAAAAATTAAAAAAGTCTCGACTAATTTTCCAAAACTAAAACAAAACAATTTTCTCGTAAACACCACCTACGACTCATTTTGCTCAAGATTTAATATTTCTGGTATATTATCTTTCTCTAGTTTATTATTATTTTTTTGTAATTTACCTGACAAAAAACAACAAGTGCACAAAATTAAAAAATTCTAAATACAATACTTTGGTCACCAGAAAACAAAAACTGGTTTTCAAGATTTTTCAATTTTTCTTAACCCCTTCGCTGCCGACAGTATTTCTAAAAAAGTGCTCAGAGTGTCAAAAATTAAAAGTCAATGAATTTTCAAGAGATCATGCATATGGGGGTTTTTGGGGTCGCTGATTACGAATCTGACATTAGTTTTCAAAAATTCAAAATGGCGGATACAATATGGCGGACAATTTTTGAAAAATGCTTGAAATCGTCTGAAACTTGTTACTCGGGGGTTTTTGAGGTCGCTGATTACGAATCTGACAATAATTAAAAAAAATTCAAAATGGCGGAACCAATATGGCGGACGCTTTTTCGAAAAATGCTTGAAATCGTCTGAAACTTGTTAATCGGTGGTTTTTGGGGTCGCTGATTACGAATCTGACATTAGATTTCAAAAATTAAAAATGGTGAAACCAATGTGTCGGACGCTTGTTTGAAAACTGACTTGAAATTGTTTGAAACTTGATACTCGGGGGTTTATGGGGTCGCTGATTTCGAATCTGTCATCTGATGGTGTCAGTTTGGGTTCGAGGAGGTTGACAATAGGGTTAGCATCCCAATTTTTTTTATCTTTTTTATTTTTTTTAATTTTTTTTGTGTTTTTGTAATTTTTGTATTTTTTTTCTTTTTTTATATATAGTTTTATTTTTTTTTTTTAAATTTAAATTATTAAATAAATAATAGTTAAAAACAGTTGCATGCATTAAAAATAGTTTAAAACTAGCGCATGAAGAAATTGGCGGCAGTTATAATTTGTGATTATTTTCAAAGCACCTATTGTCAACCTCCTCGAACCTAAACTGACGCCATCAGATTGGGGGGTGCATCCTGGGGACGTATATTTCTTATAAATATACTAGCTAATGGCAAGGGGTATAAGATGTTTAAAAAATTGTAATTCATTATCGATTACTTATTAAATAATGACAGATTCGAAATCAGCGACCCCAAAACCTTATCAATCTTATTAAGAAAGTTACACTTTATCCTAATAATAACCCTTTTGCCCAATTTTCATTATATTTTGCCAATATTCAACAAAGAACCCTACGGGAACGAACGAGTACTTTGAAAGAACCCAGATTCGTTCTCCCACGGTTACGGCCATCTACTAGGGTGGAACGCTACTGCGCATACGAACTGTTTTTGGAACACCACTGCGCATGTGTTTGCTGCTTGGAACACTACTGCGCATGTATTTGCTGGTTGGAGTTCTATTGCGCATATATAAATTGTCATTACTCGCAAGAAATATAATAAGGACTTTATAGTTCAAGAGGTAGTTTTGGATACATTTTTTCCAAGTCAGCGTGGCTGTGTGTAGTAAGGTGTTGCGATTTGCATCCATGGCAGAGTCTAGGATTCCAGGGTTCGACCCCCCACGCGTATACGTGAGAAAGTTTTAATTCAGGGTATCTATTAACTTCGGTCAGCAAAGTTCCCGGTATTTTTCCTTGTTTTTCCCGGTTTATTCTCTTGTCAAATTTAAATTTTATTTATTTAAGGCGTAAATAAAGGTACAAATAGCTACAAAAATTGAACTTTTTTATATTATTTTTTTCAATTTTATATACCTATTGTATTTAATCTATTTATCTTTTGATTTAGTAGGAACGATCAGAGGAAGGCAGTGGAAAAAATATTCCAAATTTTTTGTCGTCTAACAACTTTGCGACGTTTCGTTGCCCTGGTTTGGCAACCTCATCAGGCTAAATTTATTAAAATTGTTTTTAATTACAAGATTTTTTTTTTTTTTTTTTTTTTTTTTTTTTTTTTTTTTAATAAATATATTATATAAATTTACCTTAAGTAATAAATTTTTAAATCCTCATTTTTTGTTTAGAATTCACATTTTTTGAAGACACACACAATTTAAAATTTTTATTTACGTTTTTAAAGACGTGTCTAAGACGACGTCTTAGTCAAAACTGAATCTAATTAGTATCATTACATTGTTTACAATTAACTCTCCATGATAACCAAGTTCGAAAAACAAATTAGAAATTAGAGAATAAATTCAAATTTAATTTTCAAATCAGAAATTAATGATTTTTATTGAGAAATTTTATTAATGGAAAATATATTTTATTAAGCCATAAAATATCCTCTTTTCTATTTATGGTTGAATTTTCGGATTTGATATTAATCATTTCAGAAATTAAACGTTTTCTGCGATTAGGTTCATAGTCAATAATTTTTGAATTGTCCCAATCAAAATCGTGGCCAAGTTTATTCTGGTGTTCACATAAAACTGAATTTTTATTTTTCTTTGTTATATGTTCATTCATACGTACTCCTAAAGCCCGTTTCGTTTCGCCTATATATGTTGACTCACAATTCTTACAATCTATCTTGTAGACAACACCGATTTTTTCCCATTTTTTTGAAATGTCTTTGCCCAAGTTTACTACGGAAGTTAAAACTTTGTTAACAGAAGGAATAGTCAAAAGATTAAAATTTTTTAGAATCATAGATAATTTATGGAAAATATGGTTATTGTAAGGTAAACAAACTTTAGGAAGAACAGAATATAATAATGTTGAACTTTTGTTATTTTCCTTTGAATTGCCTTGTGATGAGATTTGAATTTTTTTACATCTCACTTTAATTAACTTGTCAATAAAAGAAATTGGGTAATCGTTAGATATTAAAATTTTTTTAATAATTGTTAAATTTTCAGAATGAAATTTTTTTTCCGAAAGTGATATTGCTCTGTCAACTAGATTAAAAACAATGTTTCTTTTTTGTTGGAGTGGATGACCGGAAAAGAAATTTATTAGTCTACTAGAAGAAATTGGTTTTCTATACCAATTTGTGATGATTTTATTATTTTTTTTAATAATTAGTGTATCAAGAAAAGGAATTTCATTATTTTTTTCCATTTCAAAAGTAAATTGTAGATTTTCATCATAAGAGTTAAAAATATTGATAAACAGGTCAACATATTTTTTATTTATACAAATAATGGTATCGTCAACGTATCTAAAATAGAAAAGTGGTTTGCAATTATATTTTTTTTCCAAAGTCAATAAACAATCACTCTCCAGGTCATCCATAACCATATCAGCAAAAAGGGGTGAAATCGGTGAACCCATTGGGGTACCTCGATTTTGTTTATAAAACTTATTGTTAAAAGAAAAATAAGTGTTATCGTATAAAAACTTAGTACACGTTATGATTTCATTAAAAGGAATTTTACATTTATTATTAATATCCTGCAAACGACGATCCAAACTTTGTAAAACCAAATTGCAAGGAATATTGGTAAACAAAGAGCATACGTCCAGTGAGAGAAGAACAGAGTCAGAATCAATTTTTATTTCTTGTAATTTTTTCTTTAAATCAAAACTGTTATTGATATGAGATTTGGGAGTTTTTATACTATTCTTTAATTCACTATATATTATTTTTGATAAAAAATGAGTTGGACTGTTTTTTAATGAGATAATGGGTCGAAGAGGAACATTTTTCTTGTGTATTTTAGGAAGACCGTATGCTTTTGCTAACATAGTATCTGTAAGAGTGAGGTCATCATTATGAAATTTCCTTTTTAAAATATCATTATTGTTCAAATCTTTTAAAATCTTAGATGTATTGGTCTGGAGTTTTTTTAAAGGATTGACATTAACTATAGAATAAGTAGAATTGTCCGATAAAAGATCTAGCATTTTTTTATTATAGTCTTCTTTTTCCATACACACAGTGACGTTCCCCTTGTCGGCACTAGTAAAGAAAATATTAGGGTTATTTTTTAAAAATGTTTTTGTATTCAACAATTTATTATTAAATGTTCTCTCGACGCTTGAAATATGACTCTTGTTTTTATTTATTTTATTTAGCAAAACCTGAGAGACTTTTTCTCTCAAACTATTTTTTACATTTTCATTAGTTTCCAATTTGCTGACAGAAAATTCAACGTTTTTAATCGTATTGACAATATCTTGTTTAGAAAATTCATGTGAAACACTAAAATTGGGACCCAGTGAAACTATATCAAGTACATCATTGGGAATTTCTACTTGAGATAAATTTTTAACCCAATTGTTTTTGTCTTTCGAATTGAAAGGATTTTTTACCCCCTTTGTCAATTTTAATAATTTTTTGTTATGTAAATCATTATGTTTTTTAAGAATATTTATAAATTTAATTTCTGAAAAGTTAAAAAAATTTTTTATTATGTCAGTATTAATGTCAGAATTTAAAATGGAATTTTTTTGTTTGTTAAGATATTTTTGCAAATATGAAATATGAATATGTACATCTCTAATTTCTAATTTTAACAATTTTTTTGAAAAAACAATATTGTGATTGTGAATTCTTCTCTTTGCAAAACTACTGTAAAAGGTTAAATTATTATGACGTTTGTTAATATTGTGAATATGTTGAGGAATAACATCGTTACTTCTGCAGTTGAGAAGAAATGTTCTCTTTGATGTAGCTTCGGCAAGAAGACGGTTATTTGTAGTCCATTTTTTTAAAAGATTTTTGTAATCCATACCATAGTTTTCTCCAATGTATTTAAAAAAAGAAAACTGATCAGTCGATGTTGAAAAGTCTGTATTCGATCCAAGACTCTCTTCAAAAAAATGGGAAAAAATCGGTGTTGTCTACAAGATAGATTGTAAGAATTGTGAGTCAACATATATAGGCGAAACGAAACGGGCTTTAGGAGTACGTATGAATGAACATATAACAAAGAAAAATAAAAATTCAGTTTTATGTGAACACCAGAATAAACTTGGCCACGATTTTGATTGGGACAATTCAAAAATTATTGACTATGAACCTAATCGCAGAAAACGTTTAATTTCTGAAATGATTAATATCAAATCCGAAAATTCAACCATAAATAGAAAAGAGGATATTTTATGGCTTAATAAAATATATTTTCCATTAATAAAATTTCTCAATAAAAATCATTAATTTCTGATTTGAAAATTAAATTTGAATTTATTCTCTAATTTCTAATTTGTTTTTCGAACTTGGTTATCATGGAGAGTTAATTGTAAACAATGTAATGATACTAATTAGATTCAGTTTTGACTAAGACGTCGTCTTAGACACGTCTTTAAAAACGTAAATAAAAATTTTAAATTGTGTGTGTCTTTAAAAAATGTGAATTCTAAACAAAAAATGAGGATTTAAAAATTTATTACTTAAGGTAAATTTATATAATATATTTATAAAAAAAAAAAAAAAAAAAAAAAAAAAAAAAAAAAATCTTGTAATTAAAAACAATTTTAATAAATTTAGCCTGATGAGGTTGCCAAACCAGGGCAACGAAACGTCGCAAAGTTGTTAGACGACAAAAAATTTGGAATATTTTTTCCACTGCCTTCCTCTGATCGTTCCTACTAAATCAATACAATATGGAAGGGATAAATTCTTTTTGTTACTATTTATCTTTTATTTTACTATAAATAATTTATATAATTGAACCGTCTGCGATCAAAAGGGCTTATGAACGAGTGCGCAGGTCCCCTGGTGCAGTCGTATTACTCGCTTTACGAGAGGCTCCCTTTTGATCGCAGAGGGTTCAACCTTAAGCTTTAAGTTTACTATACATAAATTATTTATGCATAATTATGGTTTCAATACAATTATAATTTTCTACATATTTGTTTAAAAAATTGCTTCACGCAGAAAAATAGTTGGATACCTGCACCTGTCTATTGGAATGGACAGCTATTTTTGTTGGACTCTCCAGCGCCATTCAATTAGATGGCTGGGAGAACTATTTTTGTTGGATGGATAAGAATTTGATGTGGCAGCCAATTTACAAAGGTCTACGAAACAATAAAATGGATACATTACCCAACTCTATTGGATAAGGGTATCTTTGAGTTGGTCAGCGTCACATCCTCTTTTACATTGTTAGTTGTTAATAATTGACAGTAGCAAAAAAATTGTCAATGATTCTAAATATTATGAATGAATGTAAAATTCAACACAATATATTATTTTGTTTAAAATAAAAAACTATGTATTGTTTTAGAGTCAAGTAAATATTCAAATTAAAATGTTGTCTTAACACAAATAAAATTCTATTTGCCAAGTAAAAAAATATTAAAATATATATTTAAAAATTACACAATTAAAGTAACTCTCTATTGTAAATTATAGGATGGGTACACAAGAAAAGAACACTGAATGTTAGGAAACAACTTTATTCCAACGTGGTTAACACAAAAACTAAAACTGAAACACTCGTAGATGAATCACAATAACTAAAAGGTCGTTCTACCTGAGACCTTATCTTGGTGCATTTAGACAATAAAGTAATTAGGCTTTCAGGTATAATGTAAACGGTGACCTTCGTAGTCCTATCATAGAAAAATACAAGAACGCAACATTTTATTTTTGATTTAATTTCAATACTCCCACTCAAAAAAAAAAATATATTTTAACAATTAGAGACCAAATAAAATTTTTAGCTATTTTTAGTGTCTATACACTTAACTTTTATAATACATCAAAATTTAACATTCATTAAGACCAATTTGACTTCGGAACTTCAAAAATTGTACAGCTGGTAATGATTTGGTAAACGTGTCAGCTATCTGCTCATCTGTGGAAATATATTCTATTATAACATCCTTTTGTTCCACTTTCTCCCTTGAAAAATGGTACTTTACGTCGATATGCTTCGATCGTTTATGGTCTGTTGGATTCTTAGCAATTGCTATACAGCTCATATTGTCTTCATAGATTCTGATAGGTTTTGATAAGTCTAGGTTTAGATTTATTAAGAAAGATTTTAACCAGCAGGCTTCTTTTACCCCCTCAAATAAGGCCATATATTCGGCTTCAGTCGAGGAAGTAGCCACCGAGTTTTGCTGCTTTGAATTCCAACATATTGTATTAGAATCAAATAATTTAAATAGATATCCTGAAGTACTCTTTCGATCGAGTTCGTTGTTAGCTCAGTCAGAATCTACGAAGTCAACTAGTATATCTTTATAATCATTTCTTTTATAAACTAATTTAAGTTTTAAGGAACCTTTTATGTATCTCAAAATCCTTTTCAAACTTTGCCAAAGTTCAAAATTGTTTTTATTTTGATATCTGCTTAAAAGATTAAGAGAAATACATAAATCTAGACGAGTACATAGCATCACGTACATCAAACAGCCTATAAGATTTTTACATGGTGCGTCATAGTAAACTTCGGAATTTAAAGCTAAATAATCTAATTTAACCGGTAAAGGAGTAGATGCAGGTTTACAATCAATCATTTGAAATTTATTCAACACGGACAGCAAATAATCATTTTGGTCCAAAGTAATTTCGTCATCTTTCATTTCAATTTTTATTCCCAAGAAAAACTTGGCAGCATTCAAATCAGTCATAGAAAATCTGTCCATCAAATATTGTTTAAACTGTTTCATTGTGATTTCCTCAAAGGTTGCTATCAAAAGGTCATCCACATAGAGTATTATATAAATATTTTTTTTTAATATTTCCTCTTTCAAGAGTGTAAAAACAGGGGTCTACTGAAGAATTCTTAAAACCATGTTCTTTTAGCGTTTTATCAAAAAGCTCATACCAGCATCTAGCCGATTGTTTTAATCCGTATATAGATTTATTCAACTTACAAACATGATTTTCTTCAGCTATAACTCCCTCTGGAATACGCATGTATATTTCCTCCTTCAGCAAACCAGTGAGGAAAGCCGTTTTTACGTCCATTTGATGAATTGACAGGTTGAACTGATTTGCAAATGCCATAAATATACAAAAAGTAGTTATCCGTGCAACAGGTGCAAAAGTCTCAGAAAAATCTGATAAATATTCTTGATTAAAGCCTTTTGCAACTACTCTAGCCTTATATCTGGGTGAGTTTTCACTTGGATTATTCTTTATAGCAAAAACCCATCTACAGCCGACTACATTTTTATTTGGTGGACAGGGGACTATTTCCCACGTATTATTTAATGTTAGAGAATCAATTTCGTCTTTTATAGCTTTCTCCCACTGAATCCTATCGGCACGTTCGTTAGTTTCTTGGAAACTCTTAGGGATGTTGCAAACTACAGACTGTGCACTTATTTGACAAATATGTTCTTCATTGTAAGAAACACTAGGCAAACTTTTTATTCGAGCACTTCGTCTTGGTTTGTCTTCGTCTAAGATTTCCAAAGAGTTTAAGTCATTTAAAGACTTTTTATTAACTTCATCAAATTTTGAATTAGATTTGTTAATTTCACTCTCTTGGGATTTACTGACTTTTTCAATTTCGTCAGTTTTCTGTCTTTTAGTATCTGAATTTTTGCAATCTTTAGTACTTATATCTTTAGGTTGTGTTTTTTTAAAATTTAATTCATCAAAAACGACATCTCGAGCTCTAACAATTTTACCAGATTCAATATTTAGAATTTTGTAACCGTTAGGTTCATAGCCAAGAAGAATACCTTTAATAGATTTTTTATCAAATTTACTTTTATTGGTTTTGTCTAGAATATAAGTAATGCAACCAAAGGTTTTTAAATGATCAATTCGTGGTTTTTTGTTTTGCCAAAGTTCAAAAGGGGTTTTATTTTGAGAGATTGATTTAGTAGGAGTTAAGTTTATTAAATATACTGCAGTTAAAACTGCTTTACCCCAGTATTCTTTTTCTAAATTGGCACTGTAAATCATGGCTCTAGATTTTTCAATAATTGTTCTATTCATACGTTCTGAAATGGAATTTTGTTGGGGTGTATATGGAATCGTTAAATGGTACTGTATGCCTTTTTGTACACAGAAAGCTTTAAATTCATTAGACAGATATTCGGTCCCGTTATCGCAGTACAAGTGAGCGATTTTCAAATTAAAATGTGTTTCGCTTTTAGCTGCGTAATCTTGGAACACTTTGAAAACCTCACTTTTACAAGTGAGTAAATAAACGGCGGTGTAATGAGTAAACTCATCTATGAATGTTACAAAATACCGTTTACCATCTATTGTAGTTGGTGTGATTGGACCACATACATCAGAGTGAACAGCAAATAAGGGTCTTGTAATGTGAGATCTATCTCTCTCTTTTGAGAAAGGAAGACGTACTTGCTTGGCATATGTACAAGCTTCACAAATTTCATCAGTTGGGTTTACATTTTTTATTTTATTGCTGTCATTTAAAAAATCCATTCTTTTAATTTCAAGAAATTTTGATTTTCCAATGTGACCCAAACGAACATGCCAAATTTTATAGGAGTTTAATGATGTGTTTTTATCAAGATTAGCTTGATTACACATTTTATTTTTTAATGTAAAATCAATAAAAAATAGATTATTTTTTGACTTACCCGTAGCAATTGTTTTGCCCTTTTTAGTGATAGATATTTCACCTGTCTCGCTGAAAATGATGCTCATGCCAGCTTGTTGGATGCGACGAACGGACAAAAGATTATATCTCAATTGGGGTGAATATAACACGTTCTGTAAGATTCCTGAAACTCCACAATTTGTAATAACCTTTATATTTCCCTTTTTAGTCGCTGTAATGGTTTTATTTTCCTTAGCAACAGAGATCAAGTATGGAATTTTTAAATCATCGATTTCCGTGAAAACATCAGGTTCATTAACTAGATGATCAGTGGCCCCAGAATCCAGGAGGAAAGTTATTTTATCTGCTGAACTTTTCTGATAATCTGATAATGAAGAGTTAACACCAGTCATAAATGCAAAACTTTCTGAATTTTCTATAAGTTTGGTGGTTTGAATACTCCTTGGTTGTTGATCATTTTGCAAAGATTTTTTATAGTAAAAACAATCCTTTTTTTTAAGATTTTTTCTACCACATTGCTCGCATCCATTTGTTTTGTTGTTATACTGATTTTTGTAGAATGGTTTCCGCGGATTTTTATTGAAACTAGGATTAATTGGATTAAAGCGATTTGATTTAAAATTGTTGCTTTTGTTTTTAAAAGTTTTAGGATTGTAATTTTTTTGCTTATAATTTTTATTAGGAATTTGTGCCTCTACGTTCAACACTTTTGTGCTTGTGTCTCCTTTTAATTCTTTTAATTTTATTTCATAATCAAGTAGTCTGGTTTTTACAAAAGCAAGGCTTAAATTTTCATCAGCCAAAGTTTGAATCGCGGTAACAATTGAGTCATAAGAATTAGGTAATGTTAATAACAATCTTGCTACTTTGCTTGTTTCATTTAGCGTTGCACCAGCAGCTTGCAAATCTACTATCATTTCGTCAAAAGTTATAAAATGTTTCACTAACGGTGTATCCTCATTGAATTTGTAACTTAATAATTTCTTTTCTACAGCTAACTGAGTCGACAAACTTTTTCGTTCGTAAATTGCGTCAAGTTTTACAAATATATCTTTCGCAGTGCAATCTTCTGCAGCAAAACTAATCATAGAATCACTTAAATGTTCAATTATTATACCTTTTGCAGTTCTTTCACATTTCCTCCACTCAGCAGTCAATCTCTCCGGCGGGTCAGCATCCAAAACTCGCAAAGCATCTTCTTCAGCAATTAAAGCACGAATCCTGAACTTCCAGATAGAATATTTGTCTCCATCAAAAGGCTTTACATTTTTCTTTGTTTTACCGATTTCTTGGCTCATGATGGATCACCTTTTTTTTTTTAATGCACAAAAGGAAATCAATACACTTAAATCATGTGTGTGACTGGGCCCATAACCTATTGTAAATTATAGGATGGGTACACAAGAAAAGAACACTGAATGTTAGGAAACAACTTTATTCCAACGTGGTCAACACAAAAACTAAAACTGAAACACTCGTAGATGAATCACAATAACTAAAAGGTCGTTCTACCTGAGACCTTATCTTGGTGCATTTAGACAATAAAGTAGTTAGGCTTTCAGGTATAATGTAAACGGTGACCTTCGTAGTCCTATCATAGAATAATACAAGAACGCAACATTTTATTTTTGATTTAATTTCAATACTCTCTTTTTTCTTTGGATAAACAATTCGAAAAAATTATTTATACATTCATTAAACACACACACATACCATGTAAACTCTGTAAAACATGTACACAACTGAACTTATCCTTACTAAGAAAGAAGATAAATGCAAATGAGTTACCAAGGAGCGTTAGATAAGTTAGGAAGGGCCGTTAGAAAGTAACGCTTCTCTTTGGAGAGAGTGAGAAGCAAATATTTTTGCAGGTAATGAGAATGAGAAACGCAAATTTTCTCTTTTTTCCATTAAAGTTCAAAATTTTCGCCTCTTTTCCTAGAGCTATTAACCCTCATTATGCAAGGGTTCGTTCCGTCGATAATTGGCCTAGCAGGAGGTCTATTCGATACCTCCATGTAAAACTGTTCTTTCTTCGGGTAGCTGTTAATACCGTTCTATCTTTGAGTAGCTGTTAATACAGTTCTATCTCACTTTTTTTTATAACCTTCTTTGAACCTTTTATTCGTTGGCTTTTTTGATAATAGTGTTTAATTAACACATTTTGTTATTGATAATATACACAAGAAACAAACCTAAAGTAGATGTTAATAATAATATCCCTAAATTAATCACTACTTCAAAAAATTGAAAGCGATTAAAGTTGCAAAAAAGGTTAGCCAAAACAATTGAGATAGAACTCTACTAACAGCTACCCTAAGATAGAACAGTATTAACAGCTACCCGAAGAAAGAACAGTTTTCCATGGAGGTATCGTATTGTTTGTATTTAGAAATAAGATTTAAATTTGAAGAATATTAGTATCATAAGGTAAAATTTCAAATTTAAATGTGTGTGTGTGTGTGAGAGAGACAGGGGCGTACCCAGGAAAGTTTCTTGGTGGGGGTTTTATGTGGGAGTGAGAGAGAGACAACAATATATTGCTATCTCTTTCTCTCTCATATAAACTGGCTTTCTAGGGGGGCAGTGCCCCCCCCCCCCTACTCCAACGTGGGTACGCCCATGGAGAGAGAGAGAGAGAAATAGAGAAACGGTGAAACTCAGTTTCTTTTTAACCGAGGGTCTTTACCAGGACATATGTCCTGGTAAAATTTGAATCGTTTTTCATGTTTGAAAAGTTTACTTTTTGGCCGATTAAATCTTCTAAGATTGATTTAAACGCCCGGTTTTTTGTAATTTGATTCGAATTCACAAACTAATAAAGAAAAAAAAGTCAAGTGCAGCCAAAAAAAATTTAGAAATATTTTTCGTCTTTGAAAAGTTACGTCAGAAGATAATCGTTTTTCATGTTTGAAAAACACCCTTTTTGGTGGATTAAATCTTCCAGATTTAATTTCAAGGCCCAGTTTCTTGTAATTTAGTTCAAATACATAAACAATTAAAGAAACAACAGTCAGGTTGTGCCAAAAAAATTTAGAAATATTTTTCGTCTTTGAAAAGTTATGTCAGAAAATAGTCGTTTTTCATGTTTGAAAATCACCCTTTTTGGTTGATTAAATCTTCTAGATTTAATTTCAAGGCCCAGTTTCTTGTAATTTAGTTCAAATACATAAACAATTAAAGAAACAACAGTCAGGTTGTGCCAAAAAAATTTAGAAATATTTTTCGTCTTTGAAAAGTTATGTCAGAAAATAGTCGTTTTTCATGTTTGAAAATCACCCTTTTTGGTTGATTAAATCTTCTAGATTTAATTTCAAGGCCCAGTTTCTTGTAATTTAGTTCAAATACATAAACAATTAAAGAAACAACAGTCAGGTTGTGCCAAAAAAATTTAGAAATATTTTTCGTCTTTGAAAAGTTATGTCAGACAATAGTTGTTTTTATGTTTGAATAACACCCTTTTTGGTTGATTAAATCTTCTAGATTTAATTTAAAGTCCCGGTTTTTTGTAATTTGGTTCGAATACATAAACAATTAAAGAAAAAGCAATTAGGTTGTGCCAAAAAAATTTAGAAATATTTTTCGTCTTTGAAAAGTTATGTCAGAAAATAGTTGTTTTTTATGTTTGAATAACACCCTTTTTGGTTGATTAAATCTTCTAGATTTAATTTAAAGGCCCGGTTTTTTGTAATTGGGTTTGAATTTAGAATCAATTAAAGAAAAAACAGTCAGCATAAGTTAAAAAAATTAAGAAATATTTTTCGTCCACCAAAATCGTTGTTAGAAACTAGTTGCTTTTTATGTTTGAAAAATATATAATATATATATTATATACTCATCGTTTTTCATGCTGCAATAACACTTTTTTTGTCTGACCACATCTGCTAGATTTGATATTTTTCGTAATTTAGTTTTTATTTGTGTTCAAAAAAGAGAAAGTAGTTAGGAGATGCCAAACAATTTTATAAATTGTTTTCGAAAAAATTTTTGTTCAAAAATAGTCTGTTTACAGGGGGCTAGAATAATGCAATTTTTTTTTATTTAGATAGTTGTTACAAAAAATTTGCTCTCATCCAATAAAAAGTGGATGCAGTAGCCAACCATTTTTCTGTGTGTTCATTAATATTTATAGAAAATAAGATGTAACACAGGTGATTAATGTTTCTGTACAAAATATAACAAATTTGTTATTTTTTATAATTTTTGTCTAGGAAATGCTTTAAGTTTCTAAAATCGACCCTATTGAAAAAAATGGCCACATTTGTGCCCTCATTTGTGCCCACATTTGAGGCCTCCAATGTGGCCACAAATGTGGTAGCGGATTTGAAACAGCATATGCGCCCACAAATGAGGCCTCAAATGTGGGCACGAATATGGCCTCAAATGTGGCCTCAAATGTGATCTTAAATGTGGGCACAAATGTGGGCGCAAATGTGGGCACAAATGAGGCAGAGAAATATCCACATTGAAAAAAATATAAAATAAAAAAAATATTATTAATCTTGATTTACACTATATTATTTACAAGTAGTTGCCTTAATTAACTTTAGAAACTTAGCATTACGAAGATAATTTTGAAAATAAATTTGGGGGTATGGGGATTCGAACCCGGGTTCGACGCACGCAAACTAACTACCGAACCACTGAGCTACATATGCGACTGACAATAGAAAGGATAATCTTTCTCTTGAGGTGCAAGTGATTTTATTGTCTGACAAAGCAGTGGATTTATTTAAAAACGTTTTCACCACATTTTTCAAGTATTGAAACATTTTTCATAAAACATTTGCTTTTATAACAGTTAATTCGTTTTTAAAAATTTATTCCTAATTTATTACATTATTATTTGAGGTTTCTTTGATTAATTCACTATTTTTTTTACCTATTCGGTTGTAAAATACACATATTATTATTAAGCCTGTTAGTGGGGAAAATTGGAACAAAGTTCCTTGATACTTTGTTATAAAATATAAACTTCTGTTATTTTATGATTTTAAATTTTTACCAAAGATTATTTTGAAGCCAATTATGAAATATTTCGAAAATCCTTATAGCATTTTTTGAACTTGCGAAAATTACATTTTCTCTGAAAGAAAAAATGAAAATTAGAAATTTTATTAATTTTTGAGTTTATATACTTGACAAAAATTTTAAAAAAACGTGAAAATTATTTTGAAAATTTAATTAATATTTTGTAATTTTTCAACTATTATTCAAAGTTTCGAACATTTAATACCTACCTACTGTGACAGAAAAAATCAATTAAAGTTGCTTAAAATTTTGTTAGTTAACGATTTTAAATACTTCTCAATTGCAGTAGGGACAATTTGGTTTTTGAATCTTTAAATAAGAGTAGGAGAATTACGAAGTATTAAAGAATTTATTTTTAAAGTCAATCCAATTTCATAATTAAAAAGTTCACAAGTATTTTAAATCACATACAAACAAAGCTTTTGATTTTCATAATATGTAATTGATTTTTTTTGGTTAGAAGGAGGGCATGAATTTTAAAACTTGATAAAGTTTTAGGAATTTAAAAATTTTTAATTATTCTTAATCATAAATTAACAGACTTGTAAACTTTAAAATTCTTATTTTAAATTTTAATACATTTTTAAAAATCACAAGTTTTGTTCTTTCGTGATTTTAAATGTTTAAAAAAAGCTTAAGGAAAATGGATTTTAAAAACAGATTTTCGAATAAATAAATTATTGGAAATTTCAGTTAGCTAGTGCTGGTAAAATTCACGATTTTTTTAAAGAAATCAAAAAAATCAGATTTTTTTATTTAAATAAAAATGGTTGTTTTAATTGCAATCAGTATATAAAATCTCTCCAAATGTTTATTTTTAGTAGTTTATTTTTTAAACTGAAAACATTTAATAAGAAATAATGAATAATAAAACATTTAATCAATATCAAATAAATTATGTCAATTAAATAAGAAAATTTCAAAAAAAATTTCTTCAAATTCATATGATCACAAAATTAAGAAAATTAGGTAAAAGCAACGAAAAAATAATAAATTAAAAAAAAGCAAGAACGTAAAAAAATAAGGCCAAAGAAGAAAAAAATTTAAAAATTTTTAAAATGATAAATGAATTGAACAAATATTTTCAATAATTTTTAATTACAAAATAAAACTGAAAAACTTAAATAAAGGATCAATATTTTTATAAGAAAAATGATGGCAAAAATTATAAAGAATTTATTAAAACGCAAGAAAGGACTAAAATAATATTACATCAATAATAGGTGAAAATTATGTCCATTTCATGGACATTTCACTTCCAAGTAAGCAAAATAATTTTCCTCCTCATAGAGGAAGCAATAAATTATTAATATTAAATTTAATTGGAGAATTTATTTAAAAAATAATTTTAAATGCAAAAAAAATATATAAACATGAATTATTTTACGAACTTTTGATTAATTATAAAACTTATATAGGTCAATCGATTTGTTTTGAGATAAGGAATATGATTTTTGTATTGCTTAAGTTGTATTTTAAGCATAAACAAAAATTTTGTCAAAAAACAAAATTTTTTAATAGAAAAAGGTGCTAAAGAAAATTTGAATAGGTATTTTAAAACATCCCTGTGGACAAATTTAGATATTCATAAGCTTAATAAGTCATCCAAATTTTATTGAAATCCGTTGAAGGATTCTCAAGATATCCTCGTGACAAAAAACGCTATGACATTTGCTTAAAAATGAAAATTTACGCTTTTTAGATGAAAAAGAGTCTATTTAGAGTATTTTTGGAAAACCGAAAATCTTAATGACCACAAAGCTTCCTCTATAAGGAAGCAAAATTAAATAAATAGGAAGAAAATGGAAAAATGTTTATTTCCCTAATTTAACAAACTGTAAAAAAATATTCAAAGTAAAAAAAAGTAATAAAATTTGGGAATAATCTACTGAAGAATTAGAATTAATAAAAATAGAATACAAAATGGAAAGATACCCAGGCGCGCAGGGACGATGATTTGAGGCTTTATAAAGCTTGACTGAGGACTGGTCAATATTGATTGAAGATTGGTGAGTCGGAGGAAGCAAGACTCGTCCAAGCTAGAATGTAACAGCGATTCAAGCCTAACGCTCCAAGCTTGGTTGAGGATTGGAGTCCAAGACTCAATCAATGTTCGGATGTCCGATTATAGCTTCGTCAAGCCTGATTCCACTGTCGCTAACAGAAGACAGAACGTTAAATAATTATTAATATAATAATATTCTTGTTGTGTTATGTTGTTAATAATGATAATTCTTATAATTATAATAATAATAATAATATTATATTATTATTATTATTATTATATTATATATAATAATAATAATAATATTATTATTATCATTTTTTCTTAATTACTGTACTGCTGCAGATTATCATAAAATTAATAAAATAAAAAAAATTTTTAATGTTCATCTATAATTATTTAAATTGATATTCTTCAGATTGTTTTTTTTATAATTTAAGATTAATTGCACATTAACACACTTAATTATTATCGACTTAAGATTAATTAACAATTTTAATACATATAAACACTTAACCTATGAAATAAAATTTCGCACGCTCAAGGGGGATCGAACCCACGGCCCTATAGACGAATTCGCTCGCGGTGAACGCACGCTATTAGTACCACTCGGCTACGACGGGTAGTTGAGAGTCAATAGAAATAACTTTGTGAGGTTCAGACCTGGATTATTTGCTATTTACATTTTAATAGTTCTGGAACATATTCATTATCAAAAATAAATGAATAGAATTTATTTATACTGATTTATATATTTATACTGATATACAGTTTATACAATCCAATCTCCTAACTCATTAATATTTTATAAATAAATATTTTTGTAAAATATTTGCAAAATATGTAAACAAAATTAACCAATAATTTATCATTTTTATTTATAACTTTAATTTAAGAATATTATTTAAATAATTAATTTCAATAATATATAATACAAAAGTAAATTATAAAAATTGTTTATATATAATGTATTGAAGGGCACTTTTATTTAAATAAAGAAATTTATTCAATTTGTATAATTAAAGTTTTTTTGAAATGAATCATTTTACAAAATTACGCTATCGAGCACGTAATCATATCTTCAATATTTTTCAAATTTGAAAATTGTCTTTAAATTATTTCGTTTGGTTATGATTCTTTGAAATTTATTTTTTTAAAATAAGAAAATAATTGTTTACAAATTTAATTTACTTCTATTATATCTTACAATTAAGTAAAATTACATAATTTTTGTTTGTTTATTTATAGTTTATTTTATACAAAATTAATACTAAATATTCATAAAATTACTAAATCTGCAGCAGTTGTAATATCTATTATTTAATTAATAATACTTTTTATATGTATATACTTTAATATATAAAAAAATATGTAATATGATAAGTTGAGCAATTGTGTCACAGTTGATTCAAGCTTGAATCTAGATTGGATGTTCAAGCTTCGCGCATGAGGATTCAAGCAGTCTTGAATCAAGCATGGAACGAGCATTGGTGTCCAATCTTGAACCAATATTGAACGACAGTGATTTAAAGACTGTTCCCAGTCTCGGTTACCCACTCTGGGTGTCAAAGCTAGAATCAAGCATTCACCCAGCGTCAGCATTGGTTTCTCGCGCCTGGGTAAATAAAAAGGGCAAAAAAGAAATTTAAAAATCTTTTAAAAACAAAAAAGTTAAGGTAAATTAAACCCAAATTTTTTTAAAAATATTACACTTAAATCAAGTCCAACAATAAATATAAAGAATAAAAAATATAAAAATTTTAAGAAAGAATAAATAAGTTCACAAAAAAGCTGGCAAAAAAATCGGCAAATCACAAGATGTAAAAACAAATTAAATAAATTTACAAACAAATGATCGTATTTATTTTTAAAAAAATATGGAAATACATAATTATGAAAATCAACGGAATATCAAGTTTAGTGAATATTATAATAACAAAAGTTTGCCTCTAAATCTGAATCAGTAGTTTTCTACTAAGAATTAGTATAGTTTTCTACTATGAATTAGTCAAATTCATGGCTCATTTTTCTCTAATTCATATAGTAGAAAACTACTAATTCTTAGTAGAAAACTACTAATTCATAGTAGAAAACTACTAATTGAAATAGTGAAACTTTACTTTTAAAAAAAGTAGATTTTTTTACTAATTTAATTAGTAGTTTTCTACTACAAAATTAGTAGTTTTCTACTAAGAATTAGTCAAATTCTTACTATTTTAATAGTAGCTCACTTTTCGCTAATTCATTAGTAGAAAACCACTAATTCAGATTTAGAGAGTGCTACTTGGTATAAATATTTTCTGATATCTAGACTACAGAAAGTACTAAATGAAATTACTTAATTCTTTATCAGAAATCAGAAAAAAAATCGTAACGCCGTAAAAAACAAGCTTAAAATTTTCAAAATTCTGTTCAGAAGTCCGGAAGTTTAAAAGTGTTTCTAAAACTATAAAAATAATACTTGTTGATGGTGTATACATGATACGCTAACTTTTTATTGTATATTTTAAGAAAAAAGTGCCAAAAACTGAAAAACCAGGATTTGTTGGGTTATTTTGTTCATTCTTTAAAATCAAATTTTTTTCCAAAATTTGTTTTCTAGTTAGTAAAAAAAACTCTAGTGTTTCGTTTTGAAACATTTTTTTATTAGTTTTGTTATAAAAGACAAGAAATAAGCATTAAATTTGAATTTTACACGCGGTGCCATAAAAAACCCAAAAAAATGATATTAATAATTACATGCTTCTCAAGTTAATTTTGATACTTTTTCTCTTAAAATAACTTAAGGAGTATAGTAGAAGTAATATTAAATAAGATTGTCTTAAGAAAATAACTTTTTTTTTTGTAAATCTACATTTTTGTGAAATTTCAGTGTTTTATTTTCGAATTAGTTTAATAATTCCTACAAAAGAAAAATATTTCTAGCTTTGGTTTTCTTTATTGTAATTTAGAATATTTAAAAACTATGCGTGTATATAACTTTATTATAGAAAGGATGGATGCCCATACAACATAACTGAATATTAAAATTTTTTTTTTCAAATTCTGAATTTTAATAAAGCATATTTATGCACAAAATAGCCCTGCTTGACTGTATGTAGTTTATCCAAATACCCATATTTTTCTCTATAATAAAATGTTTTCTATAATTGTAAAACAATTATACCTGCAATAAAACTTAGTTTAATTGAGAATTACATGTCACTTTTTTCTAAGACTTTTTTAAAACAAATTAATAAATTATAAATTATATATATAATTCTATCTTGAAATTAAGGAATCAATCACAAAACATTTATGTATAGTATATATTTCCACCACTATTTATTCTAAATTAAATTCTAAGCATATATAACATATATTGGACATTTATAGCTTTCGGATAGCTATATCTGCCATGCCAGTACTGGCATTATACTGCGCCAGATGTTAATTTTTTATTATGTTGTTACCTATAGTATAATGTTATTTTCAATATCCAGGCCACGTTGATTTACACACGGAAAAAAATGAATTGTCTGCAGTGGGTAACTAATATTTGCTGTGGTAATGAAAAAAGTTTGCTGTAATAAGCAATATTAGAAAAAAAATTAAAAATTTACTCTCACAGCAAACTTTTTTACTCTCACAGGAAATTTGTTTGCTGTCTCTATCTTTGCAAACTTATTTTGACGTGGCAGCGAATAATTTACTGCCACAGTAAACTTCTTTTATGCGGGCACTGCAGTTTTGTAAAAAATTCCTAAAATTTCAGAAGAAAGTAATAAAATATTTAATATGTAATGTTTAATCAGTTTTTACTTTGTGCTTAAATTTTAGAACATTTGAAGCTGCTCTGCAAACAAGTTTGCGAATCATATGCGAAAACTGAATGTTGAACTATACACTGCAAAAACTGCTGTCTTCTAAGTGTCTTACTTTAAGACATTTTGGTGTCTTTATTATTTTATCAAAGACGCCATAAGTGTCTTAAAATGAGACATTTTGTGCGTCTTAGACACCAAAACGTCTTAAAATAAGACACTTATTAGAAAACAGCAGTTTTTGCAATGTATTATATATACACCCTGAGATACACGGAAAAAGTGAGTTGGCCGCTGCTGCTAACAAAATTTAGCAGACACTTATTTAGTCATCACAGCTAAATATTAGCTAAGGCAGTTAATACGTCAGCTGAAAGTTCGCTGTGGTACACGTAAAAAAATGCTGTAATTGCATCTACTCCAGGAAACTAGTAGTCAAAATACTCCAGGCTGTGGTGACAGCAGCCTCAACTGTAGTGAATGTAGCTACAGTTATGAGATACATGAGTTGCGTGAGCATGCGCGGTAATGCTCTACTCAGCTGACAATCGAAATTAATCGAAATTGTGTTAACCTTTACTCCAGGCTGTAGCTATCCTATATATTACTATTTTTTGTGATTCCCATTACTCCAGTTGAAGTAAGCTGAACTCCAGTTTTTTTTACGTGCAGCTAACAGGTATGAATACCACAGCTAAACATAGTTAATGTCCTAGGGACAGCTAAACCTTTTTTTAGCTAAAGTATCTACAATTATTAGGAACCACAGCTATCTTTTAGCTGTCGTAGCAAATGTATTAGCTAACTTAGCTAATATTTAACTGTGGTGACTAAATAAAAATAAGTATCAGCTACATTTTTTATCTGCCACAGCTAACTCATTTTTTCCGTGTATATCTTAAAAGCACGCATCGATAAGCTATTTACGAACTTTGTAAAACAATTCTACTCAGAGTTATCAAGGTTTTCAAAATTGAAACATTTTGAAAAGAATTTTTAAAGAAAATTTAGCTGCTTCTTTAAGGCTGATCAAGGCAGTGAACAAAAATGCTCTCCCTGATTTAAATTTTGACGTTTTTCGCTCTTAAAAGACAAGATAAATTACATATCATAAATTGTCGATTTATTAGAAATAATAATAGACTGGCACAATCGGGGCAACAAACATTTCTTTGCTATAAAAAGAGCTAAATTTTATTTTTAAATAATTATTCCAAATATTGAAACTAACTATAAAAAATATAATAAAGCTTTTATTTATAGCAAAAAAATTATAGTTACCCCACTTGTGCCATTATATTATTTTTCATAAATCGACATATAATATTCTAATTTATCTTGTTTTTTAAAAGCGAAAAACGTCAACATTTAAATCAGGTGAGAGCATTTTTGTTCACTGCCTCGATCAGCCTTAAGAAAGCAGCTAAATTTTCTTTTAAAAAAATATGAAAAAATCCAAGAACTTAAACTTTTTATTGTTTAAATGTCACTAATTTATGATTAATAGGTTGCAAGGAATTTTTAAATATTAATTAAATTTTAATTGATGCGTTTTTTAAATGTCTTCAAAATAGATGAAAAATATTTTTAACTTATATTTAAATAAGATGCAAAAAAACAACAAAACTTTATTTTATTCAAAATTTTGAAAACCTTGAAAACTCTGAATAGAATTGCTTGGGGTGTATTTGAAACACCTATAAGTTATAGTGAAAACATAATGAAATTTGCATCACAACATAATTATATATTTAGCAAATGCATGTCAGCTGCTTTAGCAAATATTGAGCTATGATGACTAAACTTGTCAGCTCAATATTTTTAGTTGTAAATATATTATTTCTCTGGGTGAATGTTGTAAAATATTCTGTTTCGCATGATTTGCAAACTTGTGGGCAGAGCAGCTTCAAATGTTCACTGAAAAAAATGTTTAGTCATATCAACAAAAATTTTGTTGGCTCAACCAAATTTTTGTTGATATGACTAAACATTTTTTTCAGTGTTCTAAAATTTAAGCATAAAGTAAAAACAGATTAAAAGTAATCATATTAAAATGTCTATTCGTTTCTTCTGAAATTTTAGGATTTTTTTGCAAAACGGCTATGTAAATCAACCAGGACTAAATATTAAAAATAAAATATACTATGTATAAGTAATAACATAATAAAAAATTAACACATGGCGCAGTACAATGCCAGTACTGATGCTGAAAAATCGAAAATTTTAAATCGCTTATTTATAGATGAAAACAGACAATTCCAATTTCAAACATTGATTTTGATAGATAATACTGGAAAATGGGCCTGCAAAGTGTAGACTTGAGCCTCCAAATTCGAGGAAATAATAGGCGACCGTTTGTAATAAACATGGCTCATTTCAGGCAAATTCAGGTATTCAGAGCATAAACTCTTGTAGGTATATATCTCTTTAATAGTCGAAAAATGTTTGAATACGAACATTTAACATAAATTGTCTTTATTTAATACCCAAAAAATAATATTCTTCAATTATTTTTTATTTTTGTAATAAAAATATATTTAATATGTAATTATTATTAATGTAAATTTCAATTATCTATTACAAATTTTTTTAATTTATTATTCTCTTCCATAAATATTTTTCAATATTAAAACAAAACTGTTTTATTTATCATTATTATTATTATGAAACAGGCCCCTGTGCACAGGGGGGTGTTATACCCTCCTCCTAGAGAGGTGTAAACTTATTTTTAAAATTTTCAATCTTTTTGATTAAAAAATTATTTTTATTAAACAGAAGTTTTCAAGAATTTTTGTAGCCCCCCACCCCCTGTCCCCAGAAGTAAATCCTGCGCAAATGCCTGTTATGAAAGGTTTGAATAAATATATATGTTTTTTACATATAGAGTAAAACCCACATATATTGGATTTGAAGGGACCGGGAAAAATATCCGATATATTCGGGAATCCGATACACCTGGGAAAACGCTATAACCAAAAATGTTCATTGAAAGTGATTTCTTTTATTAAATTATTACTTAAAAGCATTAAAAGTGATGTTCTTATGTATATTTAATATTTTATTTAAAGTTTTAATTTATTTTTTTAAATTAAATATTGTCGGTAAAATAAGTCAGATATTACTCTGTTCACTTTAGACTGTCGATTTGAGTAAATATTTATGTATTGTTTCATGATTGTTTCAAATTATTTAGAATACTATGTAGTTTTCTTTTTTAAACGTTTTAATGTTTGTTTTCTATAAAGTTATTTGATATTTATTCTCAAAAGTTATTTTAATTAATAAATGATATTATATTTATATTAAAAATTATACTTATAAGTTATAAAATTCTAATCTCAATTTAAAAGCTTATCAATATTAAACTCAATTACGATATACATACTTGCATTTTCTTGTTTATTTTTTACTTGTTTAAATCATTTATTTACATTTAGTGAATGGATTTTTAAAGTTCATCCGATGTAAGCGAGTTACCGATGAATGCGGGTCCGATATAAGTGGGTTTCACTGTATGACCTACCTTATTTTTTGTTATTTTTTATAAGTTTATTTAGTATATATTTGATTTCAATAAAAATATAATTATTTTTTTTTTCTTAACTTGTTTTAATCTGGCATGAAATACCCCTATCTGTATATAATATTATTTTTACCGTTTATATTTTTGTTATTAAAAAAATTTTTTTTATTAATTAAATACAGAGTCACAAAAAAAACCTGACATCCAAAAAAGATTTAAAAAAATTTTTTTTTTTTAATTAATTTTACTAAAGTATGCAGTACAGTATGACAAATTCCACAAATTAATATTGATAATAATTTATTAGAAGAGAAAAAAGAATTTATTTTTGACTTACCGATGCGTCGGTAAGTCGAAAACAAATTTCATTTTTCTCTTACCATAATACATAGCGCACCAAAAAACCCTCAAGTTACCTGCTGAACTTAGTAGTACGGAGAGGGCAGCAGTGAAATAGGCAAGAAAACATGGTTAGCTATATATATCGCTTTACCCCCACTTTATCCATCGCCGCATCTAGGTGTATAATATCTTTGGTCTGGTCCGGTTAGGTTCAGGTATTGTTTGGATTTAGATTGTAAATAAGCGTGGAATCCATAACTACTCTAACGCCACCTTTCTTGTAACCTTTGAACTTTGTGATACATTATGAAAAAAGAAATACCGACAGTATAAAAATATGTATTTTCGACTTGTATGAATACTTGAAAAGACATTTTATAAATATACACCCGAGCAGCATGTAATATTACATGAATATCACAGTGACATCATACTGTGATATTGGTAATATTACGGGGTGATATTACAGTGATATTGACGTGATATTGAAATGTCCGCCTCAAGGTAATATTACAAAGATTTATTTATTTCAATATTTATTTTACATTAAATAAAATATTTAAAAAAAATTCGGCGCACATGGGGTTCGAACACGCAACGTTCGACACAACGTGAATACGCCTTGTACGTCTCGCCCATCTAGCTAATGGAATGTATTTCAGAAAGTGTTCTTCATGTAGTACCTTAAATTCTTTTTGGTACAATATGAAGAACACTTTCTGAACTATATTCCAAGAGCTAGATGGCCGAGAGGTACAAGGCGTATTCACGTCGTGTCGAACGTTGCGCGTTCGAACCCCGTGTGAGCCAAATTTTTTTTTAAATATTTTACTTAATGTTAAATAAATATTGAAATAAATAATTGTAATATTACCTTAATATCATCGTAATATTACCTTAATATCACTGTAATATTACCGAAATATTACTTGTAATATTACATCAATATCACTGTAATATTACTTGTAATATTACCTTGAGGCGGACATTTCAATATCACGTCAATATCACTGTAATATCACCCCGTAATATTACCAATATTACAATATGATGTCACTGTGATATTCATGTAATATTACGTGCTGCTTGGGCATGTATATATACACTGAGAAACAAATGTCTTTAAGGCTGTTGGGAGGAGAAAATTTGCAGTGGTCCTCAAACACTTTCCCCTCCGCTAATCAAAAATTTAGAATTATGAATTTTTTTAAAAAAACCCAGACACTTTTTTGAAAAAAGGGCTCTGGCTGACCATAGTATTTGAGATAAGGAATTTTTTAAACCTTTGTTTTACTCAAACCGGTGTTCCTACGAGCGTCAAAATGATCCCCCATTTTGACATTGACAGATTTTCTGTAGAAGTTGGCCGCCCCACGTCACCTGATCATATGGCAGGCCGGAAGTAGCGTCACCGTTACCATGGATTCCACTCGGGCTATGACAAGATCCCAGGTACAAATTGTCCGTCGGGCCACGGTCGGGCCAACCTTGCGGCAGTTGGTCCGACTCTGCATGCCGTAGGTCGGGCCAACTAGCAAAATGATAACGGTTCGCCGACCAACGGTACTGATAGTCGGCCCAACTACTGAGCCCAAAGTTGGGTCAACCTCAAAGCCCAGAGTTTGGCCAACCCAAAAGTCGGCTAAACTACTGAGCCCAAAGTCGGGCCGACTACTGTTCCCAAAGTTGGCCCAACTATTCATCCCAAAGTTGGGCCAACCAGCAAAATGATAACGGTTCGCCGACCAACGGTATTCATAGTTGGCCCAACTACTCATATCCCAAAGTTAGGCCAACCTACTACTTTATCTTAATTTTAACATTAATTAAAGTACATATAATTACATAATACAATTTATAAATTCAATTACATAAATATTAATAGTTTAAATTACATATATTATCAGAACCTGAAACAGAAAAACTTTTGTAGTCACGAAGATTCGAACCCTGGTCCTCCAGCTGACAGTCCAGTACGCTATGCACCGTAGTATCACTGATTGCAATAAGAAATTATAAATCAACTATATAGCTTAACTCATTACCGCCTATTCTTAGAGAGACTCAGATATTAAATAATTGAATACTGGAATGATGACCATGGACCAAATAATGATTTTTGACGTTAATAATTGTTTAAAAAATAATTTATTTAAACAAATTGTTATAAACAAATAGAAATAAGATGAAAATTATTAAAAATAATTCGCGGCAATTGATAGTAAAGAAAAAATTACAAAAGGAACAAAGTGATTTTTTAAAATTTTCAATTCTGTATATTTTAAATAGTTAATAAATAATGACAATGACTCTGTACTCATCTCAGCTTACGCTTAGGAATACATTGATATTAAAAAACGATTATTGGAAAGAGGAGAGTGGAATAAATGATGACTTTGAGGTTAAAAATTGTTTGAAAATTAATTTGTTTAAACAAATTTTTATAAATAAATGGAAGAAAAATAAAAAAATCAGGACTACTACTGACTTATCACTTTGATTTAAATCATCGCATCATCATTTACTATAAGATTACAACATTCAATAAATAAATGTCTATTTCTTTGTAAACTTAATTATTCTTTCCTAAACATTTTTAATTGTCAACAATTTTTTAAAATTGATTTTAGATGTGTTTTAAGACTATTATTATTAAAATCTTTTGGTTTAATTTTCCTAAACTTTTTATTGTTGAAAGATTTTTACATTTCTTCTGTAGACTTATTTTTTATCTATTTAAATTTAAAAAAAAAATTTTGCTACTTTTTAATTATGCTAAATGAATTTATAAATGACATTTTTGATGTTTCTAAGAGAAATCAATGATTTTCCCCAACGGTCGGAGAAACTCTGGGCAAGGTTTGGCCGACCTCTAAAATTAAAGTCCCCCAAACTATGTTTTATGGAGTTTTGCCGACAGTCGGGGAAACACTGGGCAAGGTTGGGCCGACCTCTAAAATTAAGGTCCCCCAAATTATGTTTTACGGAGTTTTGCCAACGGTCGGGGAAACTCTGGGTAAGGTTAGGCCGACCTCTAAATTTAGAGTCTTTTAAACTGTGTTTTACAAAGTTTCCCCAACGGTCGGGGAAAGTCTGGGCAAGGTTGGGCCGACCTCTAAATTTAGAGTTTTTAACCTGTGTTTTACAGAGTTTCCCCAACGGTCGGGAAAACTCTGGTCAAGGTTGTACCGACCTCTAAAATTAAGGTCCCCAAAATTATGTTTTACGGAGTTTTGCCAACTGTCGGGAAAACTCTGGGCAAGGTTGGGCCGACCTCTAAATTTAGAGTTTTTTAAACTGTGTTTTACAAAGTTTCCCCAACGGTCGGGGAAAGTCTGGGCAAGGTTGGGCCGACCTCTAAATTTAGAGTTTTTAACCTGTGTTTTACAGAGTTTCCCCAACAGTCGAGAAAACTCTGGTCAAGGTTGTACCGACCTCTAAAATTAAGGTCCCCAAAATTATGTTTTACGGAGTTTTGCCAACTGTCGGGAAAACTCTGGGCAAGGTTGGGCCGACCTCTAAATTTAGAGTCTTTTAAACTGTGTTTTACAAAGTTTCCCCAACGGTCGGGGAAAGTCTGGGCAAGGTTGGACCGACCTCTAAAATTAAAGTCCCCTAAACTATGTTTTACGGAGTTTGGCCAACGGTCGGGGAAACTCTGGGCAAGGTTGGGCCGACGGTCGGGAAAACTGCGAGTGCCACAGTTGGCTTGCAGAGTCGGCCCAACTTTGGGAACTTGAAAAAAAATTTAGTTGGGCCAACTCTGGCAGACGTAACTACGCATGCCAGAGTTGTGCCGACCTTGGCCCGACGGACAAACTCTGGCTGCCGACCAAAATTCGCACCTGGGATGGACTCCGCACTCTGTTTACAATCTGTCAGTTTTTATGTCGAACGTGGAGATAATTTTCTCGCTCGTTGTGAAATTGTGTTTCCCAAATTCCCCATTCCCTGCGAAGTTTGGCAAAAAAGTAATTTTCCTGTATAAAAGTGTATAGTGTTTTATAAAACAAACGGCAACGATCGTTTGAATTTGTAGTGTTATTATATCTATGTCTCGTTTTCTTCGAAAAGTGTTCACACACTGAGAAAATCAGGAGTCTTTCTTGATTAATAATTCCACTATTACCCCTAATTCATAAAATTCCAGCAAGTTTCTTTAATCTTTTTATTTTTCAATCAAATTCTGGGCAATGTTTTTATCAAGCACTATACTCTGACTTGATTAAATATTGATATTGACACATTTTCTGACCCGTCTGCTACAATCTGTCAGTTTCAATGACAAATTTGAAATTAATTTTTCCACTCATAAAAATGTCTATTCGTGAAAAATTAATTTTTCCTAAATTCCTCATTCCCCGAAATTTGACAAAAAAATAATCATCATATTAAAAAGAGTCCAGTGTTTTGTAAATCGAGACACTTTTATGGAAAAAATATTTTTATTGCCAAAGTTTTTAAGATACACTGTTAAAAAAATGATATATGCGCTTACAACTTTACACCGGTGTTAAGAAATCGGTGCGATTTTGGCCGTGCACTACACCGGCCGAGTGTAAACTTAAAACAAATTGGCATTTACAACCAAGCGGTGTAAACGGACTATCAAATCGCACCAAAAAGTGCGATTGTCAGTTTCTTTGTCTAACTGTCCCTCTCTTCGCCCCCTTTGTCAACATCTGAGAATAGCCATTTTTACGTTTTCTTCTAATTTTCGTTTTCATTGAATCCACTAGCAGACAACTATATATATGACATGACTAGAAGTTTCCGATGCGCGAACGCGCGACATGTTTTTCCCACGTTCAAAATTGAAACAGCCCATTACTAGTAAACTAAATGATTACTAAATATTTAAATATGATAAATCCAGTTTATCAAAAACATAATATACCTAATGTAACTTAATATATAAAGTGAAAAACAATAAAACACAGAAGTAAATAAAAACAAAAAAAGATTACTCGACGACATAACCTAAACAAAGTAATGAAAATAATGTCATATCAATTTATTCAATTCTCTAGTCTATTCTATGTGGCATATAAATTTCCGGAATATTATTTCAGCTTCTTTAAGATATTTTAAATTCAGAATTGTATTTAAAAACAATTGGAATTTATTTTTATAATTTAGAAAAACAGGAACAGGGTTTATAATAGAGAAAAATATCAACTGTTGTAGAATCGAATGTTTTTTACAAAATGTATTCTATGTGGCAAATAAATATCCTAAATATTGTTTTAGTTTTTTTAAGATATTCCAAACGCAAAACTGTATTTAAAAAAAATTGGATGATATTTCTATAATTTATTAAAACAAAAACAGGTTTTAGAATAGAGACAAAATATCAATTTTTGTAAAACCGAATACTTTTTCCAAATTCTATTCTATGTGGTATATAAATTTGCTAAATATGTTTAGCAATTCCTTAGGCTGTGTTAATGTTACGTCATAAATAACATAACATACAAAAATATCTTTTTATTCAATCGGTGGTTTGAACAGTGAGGGTAAGGTGTACAGGTAAATGAATAGAGAGGCACATGTACATTATATATAAATATCTGAATTTATTGTTTACACAAGGGATAATCGATGATAAAAATCTAAAGTGCTGAGGAGTTGAGAGAGCGGCGAGAACTGGTGGCAGAGTACGGATAATCTGAAACAGATTATACGTTCAGGAAAGAAATGGGATAAGAGACGAAAGATTAAAATGTTTGTACTTACTTTTATTTTAATCGTGAAGAATCTTGGTCAAGTTTCAGAAACTAATGTTTCAAGTTGTTGTTGGACCTTGGTAGGCGGCAAATCAGCAATCAGACGGCTGTGGTGAAAAGCCGAGGTTGGGCCGACGTTGGCAGGAAACTGGCAAATTACTGGCAACCAGCCAGCTGAGTATGGTCGTGATGTTGGTTGAAACTTGGCAGAATACTGGCAATCAGCCAGCTGAGATTTTTCTGCAATGTTGGCCGGACACTGGCGAGATATTGGCAACTAACCCGTTAAACGTTATACAGTAAATTGGTTAATTTACTGTTCGTAGAAAATTGACAAAATTTAATTGGTTGTCGAACAAAGTTTCTGGTTGAATCAACTTGGTATAAAGAAGGTTGACAAACGTAGTTTCGGGGTTTAAATTAGACTGGTCTTTTTCATATCGCACAGCACTTTATATAGTCTTTTTTAATCAATATCATTTCGGGACTTTGCGAAGCCGTTTCAGAAAGAGTACAGGTTCTATTGATTACCAGCTTTATTATAAAACTCCTTGCACGTTACCTTATATGGTATGAATTTAGGGTGTTTCTCTATTTTGTACAATCAATGTGGTGAGAAGAGTCATGATAAACGTTATTGATTCACATTGTTTGCTACCCGTATTCTTATGTGTTATTATTCACGGTAAAAATTCAGGAATATATATATATATGAGTAAGAATTGATAAATATATAATAATATTAATAAACGTTACATACGTAACACCTCGGCCCTCTTTTCCAAAACTTATGGAGTGAGTTTTGGTCCAGAATATAAATTTATTGAATTTAATTTAACCTTTAAGTTTAATAAATTTGAATTTTAATTATTAATTGTTAACGAGATGACGAGCTGTTACGTTTACAGAAAGATCATAACCCATTCATTTTATAAAAGAATTTCGTACATTCGTGCATTCTTATTCAAGAAACTTAACTAATGGTTTTACAAACAATGTTTTCAAAGAATTTACTTTATTTAAATTCAAGCTTTATGTGTGAGTTTACGCACAAAATTATACTTTGGATATGAAAAACATACTAAAACAATTTGACATTTTTAAATTAGTACGCAAACAATATAAAATTTGTTTACGTAATTTTACGCAAACTATACCAATAATTTGTACAGAACATTAATTGATATACTTTAAATTACAGACATGAATCAAACAGTAATATGATCAATTTTGAGAAAAAGTTATTTCCTACGTAATTTACGTTTACAAAACATCAATAAAGCAGTAATATTTTAGGTTTTTCAACAATCTATTGTATCTGGTAAAAAACATCAATTAGGAGTAACATTAATAATTTTTTAAGAAAAAGTGTTACTTACGTAACTTACGCATTTTATTACCAAACATCGATTAAACAGTCAATTTTTCTGATTTGAACGCATTCTACTACATATCTGATATACAAAACTAATTAAAAGTAACATTAATAATTGTTTAAGAAAAAGTGTTATCTACGTAACTTACGCATATTTTTCGAGTTTGTTACAGTTAATTTTGAAATTTAAAAGAACATAAGCACTTAGTACAATTTTTCAATTTATAAGAGCCTACATGATGCTATTTATGTTTAATATGGCAAACACATTTATATATGGAAATTATTCTAAATTTAAAAAGATTTATTTATTGTTTTTGTTTTTTGTTTCCTTTGACAACCACACACATACATATATTTGCAAAATACATTACGCTAAAAAAAAAAATTTGTATTATTTTTATTTTCATAATAAAAAGTCATCCGACGTGCATACACGGAGTCCCTCACCCCTTACTATCAAACATGAGGTGAGATACAAATCATGTTTGATTTATAAATTAATTAATTATTTATAATTTCTCGTTTTTTCGACGGTTATTTCTTAAGGATACATTATTAAATTTAATTGCATGATTTCGACAGTAGTATTTTTCGCAATAATTTTTTTATATAAAAAACAAAGATTATATTTGTTCTCTCTTTTGTTTATTTTTTATCCATATATGTCTATTAATATATTAGGCATTATATAACTGACTTATGGCGAGCATTTTGCTCTATACTATACTAATTTGACAAATTCTCTAAAAAATGATAATCATTATGTATTCTCATATAATGTGACGTCACTAGAAATAGTTCTGATATTTGTATTAATATTTTTAACAATATAATGAGTTGTGAAGCTACATTCTATATTTACATTATCTAGTTTTGCTATCGATAGAACCATGTTTTTTTTATTAATTTTTTGTAATATTAAAGATTTTTTCAGTAATATAATTTGACGTGAAATTTAACAATGGCAAGTTATAAAAAAAATTTACCTAAGTAAAATTTTGTTTGAATTATTCGTTAAGTAAAAATAACTCAATATTTAAGAAAAATAATGCAGTTTTTTATTCTGCACATCTTAAATAAATAATGTGTTAAATATAAAAATTTTTTTGTCTTGAAACGATCCCATAAATAAGTTTTTCTGACATTATTTATATGATTTCCAAGATGAGGTTTAGTGGAAATTTGGAAACAGGATTGTTTGCAAAAGATAGGATTAATGTGGGCAAAGATTTTAATAATTGAATAGTAATGTTGAATTTCTTATGGGGTATCAAATTAATATAAATTTAAGATAGTAAAAGGTTTTAAAACAATCTTTTACTCTTGTTTATTTTATTTTTTTACAACAGTTTTTCATTGAAAATTAGGTTTTAATAAAATGAAACAGTTTAGCAATTTATGATTTTATGCAGACTAAAAGTATGTAATTTGTTTCAATATTGAAAAATATAAGTTAGTTAAATGTTTTAAACAAATTAAGAACATCTTTTGAGATTGCTGAAAATTGTTTACAACAATAGTGTAGTTTTTTATCTGTATGCAAAAAATCGAAATATTTAAATTTAAATTTTTCTTTCCTTTTTTTCATGAACTACAGATAATTTTAATGGGAGGGTTTATTAATCAAATGTCTATAAAATAATTTTGCTTTGAATTATTTAAATTTCTGTGTAAAAAAAGAATGTATAGAATCATTAAATTTTTGTTGACATCCATGGTTGGTCGCTTCCTAAAAAAGATGTAAAGTTTTAGATTAGTAAATGTTTTTAATTTTTTGATTTACAATAATATTGTTGATCTTTATAAAATTGATAAACAAAGATTTCAGAGTAAAGACTTGACTACAGAGATTGATTTATTTGATTTCTATTAGCTTAAATGCTTCTTGGATGAATAACAAATTTTATTCGTGAACAAGTGGAACAATTGAGATGCTCGTGGATTATTTAATTTTCTTAGGACATTAGGTATTTTAATAAGTTTACATATTCTTGCTAAAACGTATAGGTTTTTGCAATAGCTCCTTATTAGCAATATGAAAAAGGGTGACAAAAAAAATCCACTGTATTTGAATTGCATTATCTGGAAAAGGGGTTAGCATGTATTTGCTGTATATACAAGTACAAATATTGTAAATACATATATATATAATTTTAATATTTAATAACTTTTATTTAATAAGGTCTGAATTACTCTTTATAATACTAATTTTTATAAAAATTACTCTTAGCGTTTATTTATTTAATGTGTGATAATTTTAATCTATTAATGTGAACAACTTTTGGTTTATTTTTAATTGAAATTTTGACATTTCCGTTTTGAAAAATTTCTAGTACTTGATGCGGGCCTGTATACTGATTTCCAAATTTGTGTGGTTTCGGACCACTTAGTAAAAATACATTATCTCCAACTTTAAAATTCTGTGGATTAATTTTTCTATCATGGTAGTGTTTAGATTTTTCTTTTGCTGAAATTAAGTTCAATCTTGCTATACTCCTTATTTCATGTAATTTCGTTACAAGATCCTTTAAATAGTCATCATATGTTTCTAATTTTTCATGTTCCAAAAGAGGATCGCTGGACGGTTGACGCGCTAACTTTCCGAAAACTAATTCATGTGGTGTACATTTTG
Source organism: Ganaspis brasiliensis (assembly GCA_037103525.1). Classification (NCBI taxonomy): domain Eukaryota; kingdom Metazoa; phylum Arthropoda; class Insecta; order Hymenoptera; family Figitidae; genus Ganaspis; species Ganaspis brasiliensis. The sequence continues at coordinate 333,639 of JAZKLR010000025.1, forward strand.
TATCTTCATGCATACTGGTATTGTATGAAAACATGGCTAATTCTAGCCAGTCATCCCATTCTGAATTCTTCTCGATAAATTGCTTCAAATATTCTCCTAGTACATGGTGTGATCTTTCTATTGATCCGTTCGATTGGGGGTGAAATGCTGTAGTTTTGAATTGTCTGATTCTAAATCGTTTTGCTAGACTTCTAATTAAATTACTCAAAAAATTTCTTCCTTGATCTGTTAATACTCCTTTTGGAGATCCAAAAATACATATAAATTTTTTAGTAAACGCATCTGCAATAGTGCTAGCTTGTTGATTCGGTAAAGCAATAGCAAGAGAACATTTTGTAAAATTATCTTGAATAGTGAGAATGTATTCATTTCCTAAGCTTGTTTTAGGTAAAGGTCCTACAATGTCCATCGCAATTTTTTCAAAAGCAACCCCTGGAGTATCTGTAATTACCATAGGGTTCTTTGTTTTTACACGTACAAGTTTTTTAAGCTGACATTTAAGACATAGTTGAATATATTTCTGTATATCGATTTTCATGTTACTCCAGTAAAATTTTTGCCTAATTCTGTTATAAGTCTTTGTTACTCCTTTATGACCTCCTATAGCCGATGAGTGCGCTTCTTCGATTGATTTAACACGTTGTTCTTTAGTAGGATATTGTACGAGTCCATTACAAATTATAATTTTTATTTTTGACTTTGAAAAAGTAGAGTTTAGTATAGATACGATTTCATTCCATGATATATGATTTACTCTTAAAGTTTTTGCAATAGAAATTGATTTAAGATTAAGTTTTTCCGCGATTTGATACATTGAAGAAATTGTTAATTTAATATTATTTAATGTTTGTTCAAGATTCTCTTTTTCTTCTTCTTCAATTGGTAAAGCAATATGATATTGTTGACCCTTTTTTGTTTCTTTTGCTTGACCTTTTGATAAATTTTTAAATTTTGGCAATTTATTATTTTTATCTAGACCTTTAGATCCATTATCACGTGGTATTCCATTACAAGTTACAAAATACGCATAATTATCTTTTCTCATCGTTAATTGATCCCGACATTCTACAATATTTTTGGATTTATTTTCGATTTCTTTTGAACCTGATTGAGACGGTAAACCTTCAAAATTAATTTCTTCTATTTCTTCATTATCTTCAATATTTTCTTCATTAATCTCTTTATTGTTTTCTTCATTAATCTCTTCATTATTTTCTTCGTTATTTTCTTCATTAATTTCTTCTTCCGACGAATCATCGCTTAATTTACTTTTACTAACTTCCTCATAATTTAATATTTCATTTAATTCATCTCTACCTTTTTTCTTCCGATGATTTCTTGATTTCTTAACGTCTAAATATTCAGGATTTGGATTTATTCCAGGATTAAAAGGATTTTCAGGATCAGAATAATTTTCAAGGTCGGATACATTAGTATCTTCGGATTTATCATCTGAGTCGGTATCAGAATAATAATTATTAGTTTCATTCATTTTCTCTTCAATTTCATTACATTTAGGTTTCTTAGGTCTACCACGTTTTCTTGTCACTGCTGCATCTTCGTTTCTTTCAGATTCCTTAAGAGTTTTCCTTGGTCTTCCTCGTTTTCTTGATTCCTTAGTAGTCAATTCTTGTTTTTCTTCTAAATATTTCTTAGGTCTACCACGCTTCCTCTTGCTAATTCTTAAAGGATGATCTTGATTTTCTTGTTTTTCATAAATTTCTTTATTTTTCATGTTATTTTTATTATAAGATTTATTTCGAGTTGTTATATAACATTTTTCTTCATTTATTTCTTTCTTTTCTTCGGATAGAGAAAATAAAGTTGAAAGAAGTGTAAAAATTTGTAAGAAGCATTGAAATTTATTTTTCTTAATGTGAAATTGATGAAATAAATTATTTATGAAATTTCCATTATTGATTGTTAAAATTTTTGACGTTGAAGGGTTCGCAGAATTTATTTTTATACTATTATCCTCAATTTCATCATCGGTATCAGATTCATCATAAGACTGATTAATTTCTTCATCGCAATACAAGTCAATAGAACCTTCATTATCAGATGCTTCTTCTTCAGTTTCATAGTCATATTCCTTTCGTATAAATGTTACGGGGTTTCTTGATAATGCGTCTGCGTTCACGTTGCTTTTTCCTGCCTTATAAACTACATCGAATTCATATTCCGCGAGCTTTAAACGCCATCTAGTTACTCTTGAGCACGGGTCTTTGGAATTTTGAAACCATACTAATGGTTTATGGTCGGTAACTAATGTAAATTTTCTTCCGTATAAGTATGGTCTAAATTGTGTAACGCAGTAAATTATTGCCAGAGCTTCCTTTTCGTATGTATCGTATTTCCTTTCGTTTTCATTTAAAACTCGAGATGTGTAAGAAATTGGTTGATCTTTTCCTATTGGGCCTTGTGACAATATGCCACCTATTGCAAATCCTGAAGCATCAGTCGTAACAACAAATGGTTTAGAAAAATCGGGTCTAATTAAAAGAGGTTCTTCGCATAATTTTGATTTAAGGTATTCGAAAGCATCATGTTGTTCGTCTGACCAGGAAAAAGGTACGTCTTTTTTTAAAAGATTTGAAAGTGGTGTAGCTATTTTCGAGAAATTTTTAATAAATCTTCTGTAATAACCGGCTAAACCGAGAAATTGTTTGATATTTTTCTGATTTTTGGGAATTGGAAATTGTTTTACGGCTACTAGTTTTTTCGGATCGAGTCTAACGCCATGTTTATCAATAATATGACCTAAATAGTTAACTTCAGGTCTTAAAAATTCGCACTTATCTGGTTGTAATTTGAGGTTAGCTAAACGTAATCTTTCCATTAATGCATTAAATTTTTGTTCATGTTCCTCTAATGTATCTGCATATATTACAATATCATCTAAATAAACAAATAAATCTGTATTAATTAATCCGGTAAGACAAGCATTCATTAGACGTTGAAAACATGCTGGCGCATTCTTTAAACCAAAAGGCATGCGGTCAAATTCATAATGACCGTCCGGTGTAGAAAAAGCTGTTTTGTGTGAATGTTCTTTATTCATTTTAATCTGATGAAAACCTGATGCCAGGTCAAAAACTGAAAAATATTTTGCGTTTCCAAGCTGGTCTAACAAATCAATTATATTAGGCAAAGGATGATTATCCTTAATTGTTTTTTCATTTAATTTGCGGAAGTCCAAGACCATTCTCCAACGTTTATTTCCCTGAGAATCTGATTTCTTAGGTACTATCCAAACTGGTGTGTTATATGGGGATTGTGAAGGTTTAATTATTCCTTGATCTAAAAGTTCATTAACTTGTCTTTTAATTTCTTCTTTATGAATCGGTGGAAAACGGTACTGACGTGTAAAAATTGGTTGATCGTCGGTAGTGGGGATAGTGTGTTCTAAAATGTTAGTAGCTTCTAAAGTTTCTCCTGGTATTTGAAAGCGATCGATATTTTTTGTTATTATATTTATTACATGAGTTAATTCTTCTTCGTTTAAATGATCTAACCTTAAAAATTTCTTTACGGTTTCTATTCTATTAATACCTGTAATATTAAATACCTGACAAAGTTTATTTAATTTTTCATCATTGTTATTAATAAAGCCATGTAAAAAATTTTCTGATGATCTGAACTGAGTGTTAATTGTAGACTGTATTAATTTTGAATATTTATCATTAGTTTTAATTGTTGTTACATTTTCTTCTTTATTTTCTATAAAATCAAGTAATTCCACTGTTAATATGGGAATATTCATTGCTTCCACACAAGTATTAGCAATTTTTAAATAAGCTCGACCATTTACATTTGTCACTAAAGCATTTCCAATAAAAAGTCCTTCACCAATAAGTAATTTTGGAATATAACCAACTTTTTTATCTTTATTTTTAATATTAACAAAAATTGTTGCAATAGTTCTTGCTGGTACTGTTATGTAGTCTTGTGTAGAAAAGGGATAAAAATTATCATCGATTTCAATTCGTTTTTCCGCATAATTTATTTTTACATTGTTGTTGTTAAAAAACTGTGTGCCTAAAATTCCTTCATGACTAATTGGAACATCATTCGGGATTAGATTAAAAACCGTAGAGTGACCGAGTATATTCAACTTTATTTGTCCGAGGGTGAAAACAGGATGTTCGTTGATACCAGTGAGTCGCAGGCATTCTTCCGTATTAATGTAAACATCAGGTCCAACGACCCCTTCTTTTAAAAGGTTCGGACCTGCTCCAGTATCGATCATCATGGTTACGGTGTTTTGTAAGCCAGCAGCACTTATCGAAATATATGGGATACTACTTGACATAGTAGCATTAATTTGTTCGCTATTTTCCGGTTGATTTTCTTTTTTAATATTATTTTCATTTTTAACGTTCAAAGATGCGTTTCCTCGCTCAAAACCTCCTCTGTCGCATCTACTAAGAGAAGGTTGCTCGAGTTTCCCGATTGCGGCTGTTGTAATCTTCGAGCATTATTACGAGTTCTTAAAACACAATCATTTATAAGATGACCTTCTTCTTTGCAATAATTACACATCACTTTAACTTGAGAATTTTGCGGTTGTTGACTTTGTAAATTAGGATTTGTAGTGGGAGAAAAATTGTTAGCTTTTTGATTTTGATTATTAAAATTTATTGGTCTGTTGTAATTATTTTGAAAATTTTGTTGCTTTTGAAAACTTTGTTGATTTGAAGAATTTTGTCGGTTTTGATAATTTTGTTGAATTTGAAAATTTTGTCTATTTTGAAATCCTTGTGGATTTGTGTTTTGAATATTTTGGTTTCTTGAAAAATTTGAGCCTTGAAAATTTTGTTTAGGAAAATTTGGATTTTGTCTAGAAAAATTTGGATTTTGAAATTTCTTAGAATAATTTGGATTAAAATTAGTATTCTGAAAATATCGATTAAAATTTGGGTTTTGAAAATTTCGATCAAAATTTGGATTTCGAAAATTTCTAAATTGATTTGTATTAAACCGTTGATTTTGACTATTAGAAAAATTACGTTGTTGACTCGGTAAAAGTTGTTGATTTGAGAATGTTTGGTTTTTCATATTTAATTTGTTACATACTGGGGCAATGTGACCTTTTCCGCCACAAATTTGACAGTTTAATGTATTTTCTTGTAAGGTATTCACTTTATTGTTTCGTGGATGAATATTGCTACTTCTTTGTGGTGTTTCTAACTCTGAATTTGAAATTTTATTTCTTCTTAAATCTTGACTCGCTTTTAATCTTTTTTCTACTTCTATTGCCGAAGTTATCGTTTCTCTTAATGTATTTGCTCGTTGTACGCGAATTTCTATTTCCGGCCTTAATCCTCTTATAAAACAATCTATTAAATCTCTATTTAATCCCGTACTAAAATTTTCATCGATTACTTGATTATTTGACATTTTATGAGCGTCTAAAATTTTTTCTGATATTTCTTTAAGTCTAGTCGCGTAAGATAAAACATTTTCTTCTTGCCACATAAAGGTATTTCCTAGCTCACCCTGTAGTTGATAAACCGATTTTGACACTAAATATGATCTTTTTAAGGCGTTTATAAGTTCATCTACATTATTGAATGCGGTACCAAAAATACTTTTTCTAGCTTCACCAATAAGTTTACATCGTATCATTTTTACTAAATTTCCCTCTGCCGTTGCTGGAAGCATTTGCTTTGCTTCTGTGCAACCTTCAATAAAATTTTCTAGAGACATTGTTTTTCCGTCAAATAATGGAACTACTTCAATTGCATCGCGTAATGATATTGTCTGATTGTGGGGGTAATATGCTGCTTGTACATTAGGATCTCTTATACCCTGATTTTGTGAACTATCAGCTGGATTATTTTCATTAGCCATTTTTGTTTCTATCTTAGTTTGATTTTCCGTCTTAATTGTTTTTAAAGAAGGACTATTCAAAAACTTATTTAATAACTCACGAGATTTATTTAGGGACGATTCGAATTCTTTATCAAGGATATTTTTACGATCTAAAGTTTCTTCAAATTTTTCAATTTCTAATTGTTTTTCAATTAATATTTTATCAAAGAATTCTGGACAAGGAGTATCTTCTAATGGATTATTTGTTAAAGTTTTTTCAAGGATCGTGGAACTAGTAAGACTATCACTCAAATTAAAATTTTTGATGGTTGAGTCTAATTCAAAAGAATCCCCGGTATTTTGAGTGATAATAGAGTTATCAAGATTTATTGGAAGTCCACTTTTAGAATCAAGATTAATTTTATTATTTTTTTCAACCTCTTTAGCTAATTCTTCGTTATTTTTGGTTTTATTTCTTGTTACTTTTTCATTATGTTCATTTGGTTGCGACATATCATATTAAATTATCAAAATGTTTTACATAATACACATATATAAGAATAACAATACTAACAATAGTTTACCAAAATTCTCTCGCTCTCTAAAAACCTTGAAAAAATGGGAAAAGAGAAAAAATGCACAAATTGCTCTCAACCATTTAACCCTTACTGTACACACAAGACGATGCACCAAATTAATGTATGTTACGTCATAAATAACATAACATACAAAAATATCTTTTTATTCAATCGGTGGTTTGAACAGTGAGGGTAAGGTGTACAGGTAAATGAATAGAGAGGCACATGTACATTATATATAAATATCTGAATTTATTGTTTACACAAGGGATAATCGATGATAAAAATCTAAAGTGCTGAGGAGTTGAGAGAGCGGCGAGAACTGGTGGCAGAGTACGGATAATCTGAAACAGATTATACGTTCAGGAAAGAAATGGGATAAGAGACGAAAGATTAAAATGTTTGTACTTACTTTTATTTTAATCGTGAAGAATCTTGGTCAAGTTTCAGAAACTAATGTTTCAAGTTGTTGTTGGACCTTGGTAGGCGGCAAATCAGCAATCAGACGGCTGTGGTGAAAAGCCGAGGTTGGGCCGACGTTGGCAGGAAACTGGCAAATTACTGGCAACCAGCCAGCTGAGTATGGTCGTGATGTTGGTTGAAACTTGGCAGAATACTGGCAATCAGCCAGCTGAGATTTTTCTGCAATGTTGGCCGGACACTGGCGAGATATTGGCAACTAACCCGTTAAACGTTATACAGTAAATTGGTTAATTTACTGTTCGTAGAAAATTGACAAAATTTAATTGGTTGTCGAACAAAGTTTCTGGTTGAATCAACTTGGTATAAAGAAGGTTGACAAACGTAGTTTCGGGGTTTAAATTAGACTGGTCTTTTTCATATCGCACAGCACTTTATATAGTCTTTTTTAATCAATATCATTTCGGGACTTTGCGAAGCCGTTTCAGAAAGAGTACAGGTTCTATTGATTACCAGCTTTATTATAAAACTCCTTGCACGTTACCTTATATGGTATGAATTTAGGGTGTTTCTCTATTTTGTACAATCAATGTGGTGAGAAGAGTCATGATAAACGTTATTGATTCACATTGTTTGCTACCCGTATTCTTATGTGTTATTATTCACGGTAAAAATTCAGGAATATATATATATATGAGTAAGAATTGATAAATATATAATAATATTAATAAACGTTACATACGTAACATTAAAATAAGAACGTATTAAAAAAAATTAGATTATATTTTTAAATTTTATCGAAACAAAAACAAGTTTTAGAATAGACACAAAATATCAATTTTTGTAAAGCAGAATATTTTTTCCAAATTTTAATCTATGTGTCATAAATTTCCCAATTATTTTTTTAGATTCTTAAAGATATTTTAAATTTAGAACTGTATTTAAAAAAATTAAATGATATTTTTATAATTTATAAAATACATTTCTGAATTTAAAATATCTTAATGAATCTAAAATAATATTTAGGAAATTTATGTGCCACATAGAATAAAATTCAAAAAAAATATTCGGTTTGACCAAAATTAATATTTTGTCTCTATTCTAAAACCTGTTTTTGATTCCATAAATTATAGAAATATCATATAATTTTTTTTAAATACAGGTATTAAAAATTAAATATCTTAAAAAAAAACAATTAAAATTTGGGAAATTTATATGACACATAGAATAGAAATTAGAAAAGATATTCAGTCATACAAAAATTGATCTTTGGCCTCTGGTATACAACCTGATTTTGTTCCCATAAATTAAAAAAATATCATATATATTTTTTTTAAATACAATTCTAAATTTGGATTTTCTTAAAGATTCTAAAATAATATTTGGTAAATTTATTAGCCATAGAATCGGTAAAAAATATTCGATTCTACAAAAATTGACATTTGCTCTCCAGTCTAAAACCTGATTTTCTTCTCGTAAATAATAAAAATATCAGCTATTTTTTTTTCTGAATACCGATTTTCTTCAAGATTTTAAAATTATATTTGGGAAATTTATTTGCCATAGAATGTGTAAAAAATATTCAATTCAACAAAAATTGATATTTGGTCTCTGGTCTAAAACCTGATTTTGTTCTCATAAATTATAAAAATGTCTTCTATTTTTTTTTAAATCAATTCTGAATTTGGATTTTCTTAAAGATTCTAAAATAATATTTGGGAAATTTATTTGCCATCGAATGTGTAAAAAATATTCGATTCTACAAAAATTGATATTTGCTCTCTGGTCTAAAAAATGATTTTCTTCTCATAAATAATAAAAATATCAGCTATTTTTTTAAATATTGTTCTGAATTTGGATTTTCTTAAAGATTACAAAATAATATTTAGGAAATTTATTTTCCATAGAATGTGTAAAAAATATTCGATTCTACAAAAATTGATATTTGGTCTCAGGTCTAAAACCCGATTTCGTTCTCATAAATTATAAAAATATCATCAATTTTTTTTATTGTTCTGAATTTGGATTTTATTAAAGATTCTAAAATAATATTTGGGAAAATTATTTGCCATAGAATGTATAAAAAATATTCGATTGTACAAAAATTGACATTTGGTCTCTGGTCTAAAACCTGATTTTCTTCTCATAAATAATAAAAATATCAGCAATTTTGTTTAAATATTGTTCTGAATTTGGATTTTCTTAAAGATTATAAAATAATATTTAGGAAATTTATTTTCCATAGAATGTGTAAAAAATATTCGTTTCTACAAAAATTGATATTTGGTCTCAGGTCTAAACCCCGATTTCGTTCAAATAAATTGTAAAATATCATCAATTTTTTTTTATTGCTTTGAATTTGGATTTTCGTAAAGATTCTAAAATAATATTTGGGAAATTTATTTGCCATCGAATGTGTAAAAAATATTTGATTCTATAAAAATTGACATTTGCTCTCCAGTCTAATACCTGATTTTCTTCTTGTAAATAATAAAAATATCAGCTATTTTTTTTTTTTCTGAATTTGGATTTTCTTAAGATTATAAAATAATATTTAAGAAATTTATTTGCCATCGAATGTGTAAAATATATTCGATTCTACAAAAATTGATATTTGCTCTCGGGTCTAAAAAATGATTTTCTTCTCATAAATAATAAAAATATCAGCAATTTTTTTTAAATTTAATTCTGAATTTGGATTTTCTTAAAGATTATAAAATAATATTCAGAAGATTTATTTTCCATAGAATGTGTAAAAAATATTTGATTCTACAAGAATTGATATTTGGTCTCAGGTCTAAAACCCGATTTCGTTCTTATAAATTATAAAAATATCATCTATTTTTGTTTAAATACAATTCTGAATTTGGATTTTCTTAAAGATTCTAAAATAATATTTGGGAAATTTATTTGCCATAGAACGTGTACAAAATATTCGATTCTACAAAAATTGACATTTGGTCTCTGGTCTAAATCCCGATTTTGTTCTCATAAATTATAAAAATATCATCTATTTTTGTTTAAATACAATTCTGAATTTGGATTTTCTTAAAGATTCTAAAATAATATTTGGGAAATTTATTTGCCATCGAATGTGTATAAAATATTCGATTCTACAAAAATTGACATTTGGTCTCTGGTCTAAAACCCGAATTTGTTCTCATAAATTATAAAAATATCAGCAATTTTTTTTAAATATTGTTCTGAATTTGTATTTTCTTAAAGATTATAAAATAATATTTGGGAAATTTATTTGACATGGAATGTGTAAAAAATATTCGATTCAACAAAAATTGATATTTGGTCTCTGGTCTAAAACCTGATTTTTTTTCCAAAAATTATAAAAATATCATATATATTTTTTTTAAATTCAATTCTGAATTTGGATTTTCTTAAGATTATAAAATAATATTTGGGAAATTTATTTGCCATCGAATGTGTAAAATATATTCGATTCTACAAAAATTGACATTTGGTCTCTGGTTTAAAACTTGATTTTCTTCTTATAAATAATAAAAATATCAGGGATTTTGTTTAAATATTGTTGTGAATTTGGATTTTCTTAATGATTATAAAATAATATTTAGGAAATTTCTTTTCCATAGAATGTGTAAAAAATATTTCATTCTACAAAAATTGATATTAGGTCTCAGGTCTATGACCCGATTTCGTTCTCATAAATTATAAAAATATCATTAATTTTTTTTTATTGTTCTGAATTTGGATTTTCTTAAAGATTCGAAAACAATATTTGGGTAATTTATTTGCCATAGAATTTGTAAAAAAAAAACGATTCTACAAAAATTGATATTTGGTCTCTGGTCTAAAACCTGATTTTCTTCTCATAAATAATAAAGATATCAGCTATTCTTTTTATTGTTCTGAATTTGGATTTTCTTAAAGATTCTAAAATAATATTTAGGAAATTTATTTGCCATAGAACGTGTACAAAATATTCGATTCTACAAAAATTGACATTTGGTCTCTGGTCTAAATCCCGATTTTGTTCTCATAAATTATAAAAATATCATCTATTTTTGTTTAAATACAATTCTGAATTTGGATTTTCTTAAAGGTTGTAAAATAATATTTGGGAAATTTATTTGCCATCGAATGTGTAAAAAATATTCGATTCAACAAAAATTGATATTTGGTCACAGGTCTAAAACCCGATTTCGTTCAAATAAATTGTAAAATATCATCAATTTTTTTTATTGTTCTGAATTTGGATTTTCTTAAAGATTCTTAAATAATATTTGGGAAATTTATTTGACATCGAATGTGTAAAAAATATTCGATTGTACAAAAATTGACATTTGGTCTCTGGTCTAAAACCTGATTTTCTTCTCATAAATAATAAAAATGTCCGCAATTTTGGTTAAATATTGTTGTGAATTTGGATTTTCTTAAAGATTTTAAAATAATATTTAGGAAATTTCTTTTCCATAGAATGTGTAAAAAATATTTCATTCTACAAAAATTGATATTAGGTCTCAGGTCTATGACCCGATTTCGTTCTCATAAATTATAAAAATATCATCAATTTTTTGTTATTGTTCTGAATTTGGATTTTCTTAAAGATTCGAAAACAATATTTGGGTAATTTATTTGCCACAGAATTTGTAAAAAAAAATTCGATTCTACAAAAATTGATATTTGGTGTCTAGTCTAAGACCTGATTTTGTTTTCATAAATTATAAAAATATCATCTTTTTTTTTTGTTTTGAATTTGGATTTTCTTAAAGATTCTAAAATAATATTTGGGAAATTTATTTGACATCGAATGTGTAAAAAATGTTCGATTGTACAAAAATTGACATTTGGTCTCTGGTCTAAAACCTGATTTTCTTCTTATAAATAATAAAGATATCAGCTATTCTTTTTATTGTTCTGAATTTGGATTTTCTTAAAGATTCTAAAATAATATTTAGGAAATTTATTTGCCATAGAACGTGTACAAAATATTCGATTCTACAAAAATTGACATTTGGTCTCTGGTCTAAAACCCGATTTTGTTCTCATAAATTATAAAAATATCATCTATTTTTGTTTAAATACAATTCTGAATTTGGATTTTCTTAAAGATTCTAAAATAATATTTGGAAAATTTATTTGCCATAGAATGTTTAAAAAATATTCAATTCTACAAAAATTTTTATTTGGTCTGTAGTCTAAAGCCTGATTTTGTTTCCATAATTTATAAGAATATCATTAAATAGAGTTTTGAATTTAGAAAATTAGAATATCTTAAAGAATATTTGAAAAATATTTAGCAACTTTTTGTGCCTTGTTGAATAGAATTTCAAGTAAATATTGTGCTTTACAAAAATTGTCTAGTCTTAGAACCGTTTTTGTTTCCATGAATTATAAATATATTTTTGTTAATTTCTTTTTAAATTTTGTTTTTATGTGAACATATGTTCAAGAATTTAAAAAATACGTAGGATCTTTAAGTGCCACATAGAATAGAATTTGAAAAATATATTCTCTTTTACAAAAAATTGGTATGTCATATGGCAGGGATCACAGTGGTTTCTTCGTTCAATTTTAGGTAAAAAAGGGGATTTCGATTTTCAAAAAGGGGATTTTGGAAATTAAGAAAAAAGGGTTATATTAATAATTTAAGTTTTCTTTTACAAAATTTTAATGTTTCTTTTTTTCAAAACAGTTTTATTAGGTAATTTAGTCTTTTTTTGTTTAATTTGTTAATGAAAATTTCAAAAGAAAGAGCACTTTCGGAAATACAAAAATTTATCTTTTAATAGGTTGTCTGTTCAATGACGAGAAGATGGTTGTTGCAATTAAATATTTTTAAAAATCATTTTCAACTTCAAATGGTTTTTTAAATTATTTATTTAATAATTAGATTTTAAACAGGAAACATAAAAATCTGTGATGTAAAATTTTCTGATATAATGTTAAAGAAATTAAATTAAAAATCTTTCAGCGAAATATAACAAAATCAATTCAAATTATTTTTATTAATCTCTTTTATTGTACTTTTATATTTTCTAATTCAAAACAATTAATTTTTGTTTGAAATAAATAAATATATTTCATAAACAATTTTTTTTCATCTAATAAAATAAATTTGATGTATTTCAGCAAGAATACATGGTTTTATTTTATGATGCAAAACTAGTAATATTTGTTTAAAACGAGTAAAAAATATTTATTAAAAAATTTGTTTATCCAATAAATTAATTTGCTTTAATTAATAAATTAAGAATACATGGTAATAAGAAAATTATATAACTTTTTAAAATAATTTTAATTTATTTATGATTTTTTTATGTTTCCTGTTTAAAATGTAAATAAGTTCAATAAATAATAATAAAAAACCATTTCAAGTTAAAAATTATTTTTAAACATTTAAATTTAATAACTACTTTCTCATCATTCTACAGACACCCTAAAAAAGGATAAATTTTTGCATTTCCGAAAGTGAAAAAATATAAACTTTTTTAAAAAAAGGAGGTCAAAGAAGAGAAAAATGTTGATTTTAGGTGTTTTATGTGATTTTTCTAAAAAAAAGGGGAAAATAAGGGGAAAAGGGGAAAAAAAGGGGATTAGGTGAAAAAGGGGAGAAACTGTGATCCCTGCATATGGTCATATGTTATGTTTGCGTTGTCAATTCTGTTGAGCATAACCATTAAAACGTTTGTGGCTTTGTTGTTTAGCTGTGTGTAATATCATTTGTGCTCTTGACAATTTTAAATATTAACTTGAGTGTATGACTTTTGAGTAAAAATGTGTATTGATAGTTTAGAATTTGTGTTTTTATGGATGTGATTGTAGGTTATGTGTAATCGCGAGTGGCACTCGCACCAATCAGTGTTGATGTCTCATGTGTCATAACAACTTCGCACCGTAACACTGGCGTTGCAATTTAAAAGTGTAACTTACAAAAAATCAACACTTTTAAGGATGCATTGCATTTTCTTCGCACTTTTTGGTGTAAAGTACGTTTCTTTTTTTTAACAGTGTAAGGAAATTTTTCAATGTTTCTTTTATGCGAACAGATGATCCCACGAGCTTCAAATTTATCTCCCGTTTCGACATTTACAGATTTTTTGTATCGTCTGCAACATAAACATTAACATAACATAAAATTTCTATTCCTATTATATAAATTTTTTCCAAATTCCTAATTTCCCAAACATTGAGAAAATCATAATCACACTTTCAAGAACGATTCTATTAGAGTTTTATGCAACAAACGTCAAAGAATTCGTGTTATTTATAAGTCAGGTTGCATTCGAAAAGTTTTCCTTGACAGAGAAAAGCAGGTTTTTTTTTCTTTTTTATCTTTTTCATTCTTCCTCTTATTTGTAAAATTCCAACAAGTTTCTATTTTTCTTTTTTCGAATAAAGTTCTCGGCAATGTTTTTATCCAGCAGTCCCCTGACTTATCAACCTTATTCCACGACAAGCCAAATATTTACCATATATTTCACAATTTTTTCTTTTTTAATCAAGAGATTTGTCCGGAAAAAAAACTCTGTGTTGCCAAACTTTGTGCAATAACGAATTTTTCTACATGTTTCTTTTCTACGAAGAGATTAGAGAATTTATAAGAATTTAAGTTTTTTATTTATTTATCAAATTAAGTCAAATTTTCTCAATCAAAATATGAAAATAGAATCTATAGTGTCATTCTTATTAATAATGATTTGAATTTCAATGTTAATAGTAATATGTATTTTAATTACTTTCTCTTCGACAATAAAACAATTTCATTATTTTTTGCAAATTTCATATTATTTATGGCAAAATGAAATTCATTCTTTTAATTCACCATTATTATTTTTATTCTGCAATTATTATCTTCAATTTTTCATCATCTTCATTATTTATCTGAATTAATTTTCTAAATTTTTAATTACTTTCATCATATATCAATTATTTCCTTCAATTTGTAATTAATATTCATATTTTGTAAAATTAATTTTTCAAGCTTTTTAATCATTTTTCTCAAAATTCAATTATTTTCACTTTTTTGTATAATTTTCCAATTTTTTCATTAATTATCTTAAATTTTAATTATTTTTAGCTTTCTTCAATTCTTGTAATCATTTATTAATTTATTCTCATTTGTTTCTACTTATTTCTCAGATTTTCAAGTATTTTCCTCAAAATTTAATTATTATTGTTTATTTAAATGAAAATTCTGCAGTTTTCTCAATTATTTATTTCAAATTTAAATTATTTTTTCAACATATCATCATTTTATTTTATAATTCAATTATTTTCTTAACTTTAAAATTTTTTAAATCAATTTTTAACTATTTTCCCCACCTTTTAATTATTTTAATTATTTTTCAATTAATTTTCTAAATTTTCAGTTATTATTCCAAATTTAGATTATTGTCTTCAATTTTCAATTTATTAAACGATTTTTAATTATTTTCTTTCGCTTAAAAATAAATTACCTAATTTTTCTATTATTTTCTCCCATTTCTAATTATTTTCATTCTTTTCGCATAATTTTCAAAAATTTCAATAATTTATCAGAAATTTTAATTATTTTCATCATATTTCAATTAGTTTTTAAAATATTAAATTTATTTTCATCATAATTTCGATTTTTTTTTCAATTTTAAATTACTTTTATCATTTTACAATTATTTCCCTAAATTCTTAATTATTGTTCTCATTTTGTAAAATTATTTTTTAAGATTTTCCAGAATTCTGAATCTCAGAAATCTTCCTGGGAAGCTTCCTGGAAGATATCGTGCTATTTGGGCAAAATGTAAGTAACTGAAAATTGATTAAAAATATTGAAAATTGAATTAAATAACTAAAAATCGAATGAAAGAATTGAAAATGCTTAAAAACTGAAGAGAAGAAAGGGAAATTGAGAAAAATATTTAAGAATTTTAGAAAATAATTGCATTATGAAGAAAACAATGATAAGTTAAAAAAAATTAATGAAATTTAAAATAAATAATTGAAAAAATTGCAAAATGTTTTGAAAATTTTTAAAATATCCGTTTGCTTGTTTCGACGTTTGTATGGTCCCCATAATGGTCTATTTTTCACTGCGGGATATATTATAAAATCATTGTAAATAAATAAATAAATACAATTTTTAAAAATTGAAATTTGAGAAAATTCATTGAAAATTTGAGAAATTAATTGAAAAAAATGAGAATAATTAAAAATTGAAGAAAATAATTAGAACTTAAGATATAATCAGTAAAAATGTTTGGAAATTATAAAAACAAATGAAAATAATTAAAAATTAAAGAAAATAATTGAGTTTTGAGAAAAATTCTTAAAAATCTTAAAAAATAATTTTACAAAATGAGAAAAATAATTAAGAATTTAGGGAAATAATTGTAAAATGATAAAAGTAATTTAAAATTGAAAAAAAATTGAAATTATGATGAAAATAAATTTTAAATTTTAAAAACTAATTGAAATATGATGAAAATAATTAAAATTTCTGATAAATTATTGAAATTTTTGAAAATTATGCTAAAAGAATGAAAATAATTAGAAATGAGAGAAAATAATAGAAAAATTACGTAATTTATTTTTAAGCGAAAGAAAATAATTAAAAATCGTTTAAAAAATTGAAAATTGAAGACAATAATATAAACTTGGAATAATAACTAAAAATTTAGAAAATTAATTGAAAAATAATTAAAATAATTAAAAGGTGGGGTATTAATTTATCAAATTAATACTAACAATCCTCACGAAGTCATTTCTAAGACAGCAAAAATAAAAAAATAAGAAAATTAATAATTAATTTGTTTAGGATCTAATTTTTTTTGACAATGAAATTTAAAATAGTTGTGTTAAAACATAATTATGTTACGTCAAGTTACATATTTTATAATTTTTTAAAAATTAAATTGTATTATTATAAAAATCAATGTTTAAATAGTAACGTTTTGGCTATCGACCGAAGTAACCCTCTTGTTTAAAGACAAAATCAATCGGAACGTTAATAGGGGAGATATGATGCTCGAGAAACATGCATATTACCCTAAATTAAATGTGCTAAGTGGTTCCTGACACCCACTGGGAGTTAGGAAAACTCCATCGATTACTTTTCTAAATAAAAGCTTCAGGGACCAGCAGAACAAGCCAGTCTAATTCAAACCCCGAAACTCTGATTGTCAAAATCTTCGTATCAGTTGTCAACTCTTCGTACTAGTATAATTCAAGACCAGTAACTCTGTTCATCAACCATCTCAATTGACTAGTTGTCAATTTTCTACGAATCTTATTTCAACGAATTGTATTCTTCAAAATCTACGCATCTTTTAATCAAATTTGAATACAAGACAATTTCCTGCCAACGTTCGCCCAGAACTGGTTGCCAGTATCCTGCCAACATTCAACCAACATCGCTTCTACTACTCAGCTGGTTGGTTGCCAGTTTCTTGCCAGTGTTTGGCCAACATCACAGCAACGTCTCAGCTGATTGGTTCTCAGGACCTCGCCAGGACTCACCCAACATCTTGCCGATCTCTCAGCTGGCTGGTCGCCAATATCCTGCCAGGATTCAGCCAGCATTCAATTCGTCTCTTAGCTGACTGATTGCCAGATTCCACCCAAGGTTCGACCATCATTACTCAACTCTTGTTCTTGAGCTTGGTCTAAGAATCTTCACATTAAATTTAAAAGGTTAGTTCCAAATATTTTTAATCCCTTGTCGCTTTCCCAAACCCTTATCTTATTTGCTTTGTAAAAAGATAAAACCTGTTTCAGATTGTCCATACTCTGCCACCAGTTCTCGCCGCTCTCTCAACACCTCAGCTTGTAGGTTTCTAACGTCGATTAGCCTTTGTGTAAACGATAAATTTAGATATTTGTACAACTGTCTCTCGATTAATTTACTTGTACACCTAACCCTCACTGTTCAACCACCGATAGATTTAAAAAATAATTTTCGTGTGTTGTGTCATTTATGACGTAACAATTACAATTATCCATAGGCACTATTATATATACAAGAAAATTTTTGATTACTTGAAATCAAATTCACAATTTGATTCAGATAATTCACAATTTATTATTACATCTTAAATATCGAGAAGTAAATTAATAAGTTTGTACAAATTAATTATTATATTTAAACCTGATTTTGTTTATGGTTTTTTAAATAAAAACTTAAAGTTAAAAAAGGTTAAAAAAAGTCGTTTCCTTTACGGTATGGTTTAAAATAAATTTCATTGTGATTATCTAGCGGCAATAGATTAATTTTTTCAAGAAAATTCTCGATTCCTTGAAATCTTCTGATTTTGGCGATTTTTACATCTTAAATTTCCTATATTTTATAAATGTTAAAAAGTGGTTTCGTTTATGGTCTTTTTTAATATAAAGTTTATTGCGATTGTCCAGCAGCAAATAATAAATTTTTTTAAGAAAATTTCCGATTAATTGAAATTTTCGATTGTTACAATTTTTCATCTGTAAAGTCGAAAAAAAAAATTTGTAAATTTTCTTACAAACTATATAAATATTAAAAAGTGGTTTCGTTTATTCAAAAACGAGCAAACCAGAGCCGAGCACTTTTTACCATTAAATCTATCGTATATTAATTCCTGATTTTTGTTGTTATTCTGTCAAATACCGAGATATCGTCTGCTAGCTGTTTTCCAACCACACCACGAAATCACGACATCGAGATACCGAGATCACCAACTCCGTATTCGATTTCAACTCGAATCCTCGTTCTCTCCGCTGCCTGTAGTCGCCGCCACTGACTGGACGATCAATGTATTGACTGCAGATCCACGAGACGAATTTGAATAGCCCGCGAGGCTGTGCAGCTCGCCCAGCGCGCTACAGATGTCGCCACTCCGTAGAAAATCAATGAATTGACACTGGATTTTAAGATTATTCAAATCTTCCGCCACGGGGACCTAACCTCAACCTACTTCACACAATTGAAATCAGATGATAGTAATTTTCAGAAATTCGCCAAAGTTTCTGAAATTAATTGGATTCTGGCAATCCAATAATTATACAAATGATGTAAAATTGTTAAAGTCTGTTGGGAAGACTTTCAATACTAATTTTGGACTATTGATCCAAAACTCTAATGCTACGGCCCTGCCGTCGGTAGCTTTGTTTCCTGATTTCGGATGAGGATTTTCCGAGCAAAAATTCTCAACTCCGTAAGAATCTGGTCTGAGTGAGGACGATCCAGGAGGGAAAAGTTTGAAAGCAACATCGGCAACGTCCCCAACTCCAGTGGAAAGAAAAGTGCCCCGATGCCCTTTGACCGTTCAGCCCTGACAGAAGTCGTTTCTATTGACTCTGGTGGTACGAGTTAGTAGGAAACAGAAGGCGGAAGTACGAGAGAGGAAGGGAGAAAGAGAATAGCGGGAGCACATGGGAAAACGGTAACGAAGCTTCTTCACTCTCTATACGACGATTGAGCGATATAGACGTTCGCTGGTGGGAGCAGCGCAAATTTATATTCTAAAATTGAGAAAATTGCCAAAAAGGCTGTACAGATTAATAGATTTATAATAAGAATAATCTCGAGGAATAAGTAATGTAAGTAGGTCTTTCTTATCGCTGTGTCTTGTTGTGATTTTCTCGGGAGTGTTACGCGAAACATTTTCTTTGATGATGTAAAAGTTTAATAATGTATTTTTGCTAAGAGTGTAAGTTCCGCCTCTTTTTCTGACCAATTTCGAGCAAATTTTACGATGTGTTATTTAATTTATTATCATTTATTCAGAATTCTACAGTGTAAAAATTAGTCGAGTCGCGAATATGAGTGTGAAAATCAGTTGTGTAGAGAGTCGTCATTCAACCTCACTCGTTTGAACGACTATTCGGTTACCATTTTTCCCTTTTGTTTTTTTTCCCCGTAAAATTGAGAATTTGATCGTAGAATTTTGAGATGAAAATAATAATTGTGTATGAATAAAAAGGCTGCAAATGGCGCCTTTGCTTCTTTTTCCTCCCTTCACTTCTTTCCCCGTTTGGCCACCGCTTCGAAATAAAATACGCCATTTTAAGAAACGCGAAGTTCAGCTTCTGTATAAAATATTTCAATTCTTATTAAAGTAAAATAATGTCCGAGTAGATATATTAATTGAGAGCTGCGACTGATCCGTACGGAAGTAATTGAAAATAGATTATTGATCGAAATGTGAACACATGAATTGTCGCAAAACATAAATCTGATTGTTCGAAATAATTTTAATAAAGATATTATGATTATAAAATTCAACTCCGTATACTAGAGTTGCGAGATTACATTTGTGTTTAATTTCAATTATTTTTATAAGGCTAAGAACACACTCTGAACGGTTTGAATGCTCACATTCGGTCTTTGGTTTGCTCGTAAATCCTGTTGATAATTTAGACTGCGAATGATTGTTTATAATTTGGACAAATTTACATTTTGACTCGAATATTCGAGTTTAACTTTAACATATCAGATAATAATATATAAATTCATCATAATAGTCGAAGAAATGTGGATTTAAGAATTCAAATGATTATTTAAGAGTCTATGAGATCAACATTGTCAAATGTGTGAAATCGAGTGTGAAATGATCGTTTATAAGACGCATGGGTTATCCCTTCCCTCGATCAAATTCCCATTTTTGTTTATTTGTTAAAATTTTCTTTTCTTTTTGATAAAATTGGATTATGATTTGTGTTTTAACGACAATTATTTTTATTCAAGAATCCCTACGATGGTCACCTAAAATAACTTGTAAATTTCCCCTGCCTTTGCTTATGCATATGTTTTTCAAATTTTTATGATTCTTCCCGAATCCCTAAAATATGTTAATTAATAATTAGTAACAATGGTCGTAAACGAATACTTTCAATTCGGACATAGTATGTTTCGAATGACGATTGTAAATTGGCGCTATTGATTTGTTCCTACCAAAGTTTTGATTAATGGTTGCAAAACTAGTTCTCTCGATTGGAAAATATTCTGCAATTTATAATAAATCAGTTGTTTAAATTATATTAATGGCTCTGAAATGAATTTTTCTCTCAATTATCTTTCGAACCACTCCCTCTCTCCATTTAAAACCTGACTGCCCGGTATTTCAGAGATTATAAGTGATAATTGGTCTCCTTTTTTTGTCATTGAATTTTGAGGTTATGAGCTCTTAGCTGGAGAATTCGTGTTAAGATCTGACGTTTAAGTCGCCTCACGGTTTAGTGATTAGAGTCGAGATTTTAATTGATTCGGTTTAGAGAATTTTTAATGGTTGTTCGTTACCGCTCCCCTCCCTTCTTTTGAATCTTATCTTTTATCTTATCGTATCGCTTATCGCACCTTATCGTATCGCCTATCGTATCTTATCGTTTTGAATCTTTTTGAGGCAGCTCGGTGTCGATATTTGATTTATTCCGAGTTTGAAATATTCCAAGATGGCGGCTTATGTCTGAGGAATAAAGATTTTAATTAATTTCGCGTTTAGTGGATAATTTGAAATTAAGAATTATCCCACCTGTCGATTTAGTTTATCGTATATCTTTTTTTTTTGTAAATTAATTTTTTTTGATTTTGTTTTTGTTGTTTAACGAACTGGCGCCCAACCCCCTTTTTTTTGAGTTACTTTAATTTTTGCGACCAATTATCCTTATAAATCGATGAAATTATATTGTAATGTAGATTACGGCGTTAAACTTTGGGTCTCTCTTTTCTTCTGGTGTAGTAAAATCTTATAATTTAACTTTATTTTAGATCTTATATGATATTCGAGAGTATCTTTCCTTCTTTTTATAATTTTGCATTTAATAAGATTAATTCAGATTGGACTTATTTAAAAATATAGAGTTTTCTTTATTTAATAAATTTTGGAGTATATTAAATTTAATTGAATGCAGTCTTTTGCGATGTCATTTGCGCTGGAGTAAATCCGATAACGATTTTCATTAAGTATGGTTGATATTAATTTATTTGTTGACTTTAAAGATTATAGTTTGAATAGTAGAAAACCATATTACACTATAAAATGGCATCCAACGTGGAGCCAATGTTAATGAATTTTTCTGGTTAAATAGTTTTGAATTTGTTCCTTTATTTTGAGTTTCTAGTTTGGGAAATAGAGTTATAGAAGTATATAGATATAAATTTTTTTTTTTATATTACAACTTTATTGCGATATTCCAGTGGGAAATAATAATTTTTTTAAAGAAAATTTTCGATTAATAGAAATTTTCTGATTTACACAATTTTTCATCTATATAAAGTCGAAAAAAAATTTGTAAATTGTTTTCAAACTATATACATATTAAAAAGTGGTTTCGTTAATGGTCTTGTTTAATATAAATTTCATTGTGATTGTCTAGCGTGAAAAGATTAATTTTTTCAACAAAATCCTCGATTAATTGAATGTTTTTGATTTTGGCCAATTTTTCATTTTAAATTTCGTATATTAAATTTATAAATTTTTTACAAACTATATAAATATTAAAAAGTGGTTTTGTTTATACTCTTGTTTAATATAAATTTCATTGCGATTTTCTAGCCGGAATAGATTAATTTTTACAAGAAAATGTTCGATTACTTGAAATCCTTTGATTTTGGCCAATTTCACATCTTAAATTTTGTATATTAAATTTTTACATTTTTCACAAACATTATAAATATTAAGAAGTGGTTTCGTTTATGGTCCATTTTAGTATAAACTTTTTTGCGATTGTCTAGAGGGAATAAAAGAATTTTCTTAAGAAAATCGTCGATTACTTGAAAAAATAAGGTATTTGATCTTTGAATAATGATAAACAGTAATAAACATATTCTGCATTGACAGAAAATTGTATATAACATGTTAAATAAGTTCACTACTTTACGAAACGAATTTTTTTGATACATTGAAATATTCTCTTCGACAACCAAAATCATGTCATATATTTTTAAACAAAGATTGTTTTATTGATATATTTGTAAATACATATTTCTATAAATAATATTCTGAATTATTTAAGATATTCTACGTTGAAATGCAATTTTAATTTATGTATTTTATAATTTCCTCTGCACATGTATATTTTTTTTCAGGTTAGTGGACGAAAAGAATTATTTCAAGTTTATCTACTTTGCTTATTTTGTTAGAAATATAATAAGCAAATATATTTTTCATATTACTCTATTTTTCAAGTTAATTTATTACAATTTCCACTATTTTTAAATTTATATTATGAGTTTCTTAACTGTTCTTCATTTTTAATTTTGCCGCTTCTTAAACCTGCAGAACCTTCAGTGCCCGCTAGTGGCGCATTCTCTTCTTTTGACATTTTCTTCGTTTCTGCTCGCAAGTGTTGAATAATTCTTTCAGTTAGTATATAAGGAACTTGAAATCGGATTCAGATATTAGAAAATGCGTAATATTATATGCAACAAGAATCTTCTTAATCAAATAAAAGAAAAGAAATATAATGATAACGAATTTCTAAACATTCTTGAATTAGAATCGCTTTCTGAATATGTATTAATAAAAAGTAATATGCTTAATTTTGAACAAATAATTCTAATAAATACCTTCCATAAATATAAGTATTAAATTTTTGAAGATTCTAAAAAACTCTTAAAGTAGTATCTTAAACCCATAAATTCATGTTCTAAATTTACTGTAACTGATCGATATTCATTTCTTAGAAATTATTATAAAATTAATTTATTCTAAAGAAATGAAACAGAATTTAAAATGATAAAAAATAAAACTTGAGTATTAAAAATAATATTAAATTCGGATCTTACCTTTCAATTATCAGTTAGTTAAATTAAACGCTTTAAAGAAGCAAATTGTTTTAAATAATTATTCATAAAAATAAAAATATACACAGAAAAAAATTAAATTTTCTTTGTGTAAATATATTTTTTTTAAATTTAAAGACGAATTAAAAACTTTTTTAGTTTTCAGAAATTTAAAAAAATTTAATTACATTCAAGATAATATTAAATTTGAATCATATCTTAAAAAAATTTTGTTCTTAAATTTAGCTTTTATAAAACAGCGGTTATTCTTAAAAACAATCATTTAAACAAGTAAAAACATGAACAGCAAAACTTCTAAGTTTACTTTTAAAAAATCTGACATCGCGTTTCGCGCTCCGTCACATTCTCATGGCGCGCTTCGCTCGCTAGTTTCAGCGCGCCTCTGGGCGCGCGAGGGTCGGCGTCGCGCTCCTAAATTTTAGTAATCGTCGCGCTACGCGCTCCGTATTTAAAATGAACGTCGTGCTTCGCACTCCGATCATTATGAATCTTCCCGTCAGGCTGCACGCTTCGACCATGTAATACATGCTCTTTGTTATCGAAATTGTATACTTTCCCTACGATATGAGCCAGTTTAATCTTTGGCACTGTTTAGCGCTATTCTAAATTGGGTCTTCACTTAAAATATAAAACTTTCTTTGTCTTAAAGTTCTACGCCTTTAAGGAATACATTCTCATCGCGGTACTCGCGCTTCGCTCTCGATACTAATACTTTCCGGAATATTTGAGATATACCTACTGAAGCGAAAAGAAAAATATCAGTTTCTTAAATCCTCAAAGCAAAGGATTGTTGCACCTAAATGTTATTAAAAACATTAAAATTTGTTTATTTGCGTGCAGTATAATAAATTTCAAAGGCATCCAAAAAAAGTGTCATGGCCAAGACACTACACTAGTGTATTCCTATGTAATTTTTAGCGCTAATACCGAATCTGGAGTTAGAATTGTCAGATTGACTTGATTTGTTGAGTTTAGATCCAACAAGTGCTCAAGAACACACATATCAGCAAAAAAAGGAAAATGAAACCGCCGAGATACTGCACTGCCGTACTAAGGAAAAACTTAGGCAAACGACATTTTGGTCGAACTGAGAAAATCAAGAAAAACTGTTGGCATTAAGTACTCGGATAAAAATTAAAAAATTGTTGAAGTTAACTTCACATACTGTGTAAAATGATAATGTTCTACTTAATTATGAAATCAAAAGTTCATAGTTTAAACAAATTATATGAAAAAAATGGAAATGCGAGTTTTTTTCTGCCAAACAGGTAGGCGAGCGCGGACACTTGATCAGATGGAAAAACTTAGGCAAACGACAATGACGTGAGTGACGTCACATTCTGTGAATTGCCAAATTGCAATTGCTAAGTCCGCTCGACTCACTTTTTGATGGGAGAACTTAGGCAAACACCATGGGTTTACAAGCATGGCGTTTGCGTAGTTTTTATTTTGTATACAGCGCTCAGATTCGACCACGTTTTTGATAAAAATAACACGTGAGTGACTTTGCGTAAGTTTTTTCTTCTTATTTTTTACTCGAGCTCGAAGCCTCGTACGATTTTTGGACTGCGCAAAGAACTTTGCTTAAGTTTTTATCAAGTATTCTTTCATTTTCTGGAGTTTATAAGATTTTTAATAATAACTTTTTACAACAAACACCGAAAAAAAATTATCTCGTAAATAGAGGAATATTCCTGTTCTATTATTACTCTATTTGTGCGAGAGGATTTTGCGAGAGGAAAAGGATTTTTGACACATAGCCACTCTTTTTTAACTTCAACCTAATTTAGTAGTGTAAAGAATTGAAAAATAATAAAAAATTCTGATACTTGAAATATATTCGGGAAATTATATAGTCTAATTTTAAAACAGGTAAATTTTGTATGTAAAAAAATATCAAGTTTGTGACAAATTATGAATTTTACAATAATATGTGAAATTTGTAAATTTGACAGAAAAGGGTAGAAGAGAAAAATATTCTCAAATAGAAAGGGACACTTTAGTGACCATATAGAAGAGGTCAAATTGCATCAAAGTGAAAGGAATCCGTAACTATTAAAAATTTTTTCTTTTTTGGTGAATAATTTTAAAAAATGATTTAAACTATAACTATCAGATGCAGTTATTTTCAACGAATCAATTGATACCAAAATGGAGACAATCTGACAATTCTCACTTTAAATTAAGATGCAGAAGGAAAAAATACAATGGAATAATTCAATTTATTTATTTCCATTTAATGGAATCAAATTCGTGTTTTTGAGCAGATTTTTGAGGCATTTTCAAAAATTTTAGCCAATCTGAAGCAACTGACTTCAAATTAGTATTCAGCACCCAAAATCAAAAAGAAATACACTATTGTAGTGTCTGGCTAATTTTTTTAAAATTTGCCTCTAATTCGTGTTTTTCAACAGTTTTTAAGTTTAACTCGAAAACTTTAGCCAATCTAAAACTTCTAACTTCAGATTCGGATTCAGCATAAAAAATCACATAGAAATACACTAGTGTGCCTGTGTCATTATTCATTTTATGCCAAAATTGTTAACTTCACATATTCTTTAAATAAAATTTCTTCTTATTATATTACTAATAACGACGTAATAATATATATTCACAAATGTTTTAATAAATTTAAAAGAACTTCAATTCTCTCGAGTTTTAAATTTCGAAATATTAATAATGTTTGTGAAGGCTGAGAGGCGAATTTCAAATTTTCCTTTAAAGCAAGAAGTAGAGATCCTATAAAAAGAGTTAAGATAATCGCATCGCGATTAAACCGGAACCAGAAGTTCTAGTTAAAAGGCGCGAAATATTTACATGGAAAAATTTGAATTGATTTAAATGGACGCGATTTGAGGTTATGTTGCAACATTACAAAATCACTTCTGGTTCCGGTTTAATCGCAGCAAATCGCGAGCCATCACACTTGTGTCTCAACTCTCTTTATAGGATCTCTAGCAAGACGCATGTGGCACTTAAAAAAAAAACATAACCCATAACCCATTTTTTTGGAATCTGGAGGTCTCAAAACGTCGAGAAATGTGGGTTTTAGAAAAAGTTCAAAATCGCATAAATTGAAGACCTTCTCATTTAGGATGAGAATGTAAAAATGAATATATTCAAAATTTCAAAAAAATTTTAGAAAAGTCAATATTTTGATACAGACAGACAGACAGGCAGGCAGACAGGCAGGCAGACATCTTCGTAAAACCCATTTTTTTGGAATCTGGAGGTCTCAAAACGTCGAGAAATGTGGGTTTTAGCAAAAGTTTAAAATCGCACAAATTGAAGACCTTCTCATTTAGGATGAGAATGTAATAAAAAATAAAAATTTAATTAACCAAATGTTTTTATTTAGTAACTTTAACTTTAATTTAAGAAAAACTTTAATTAAAAAAATTAATAAAACTTTGCTTTTCTAAAACACTTTTTTTAGAATGAGTTTGTCAGAACAATAAAAATATACACAGAAAACAAAAGTTTTTTTTGAAATTAAAAAGCAAAATCTCTAAATTACAAGGTTAATTTAAAGTTAAAGAAATATTAAATAAATATAAAACACTGAAAAATATAATTCTTAAAATATTTATAAATTTGAGTGATATATTAAAATCATTCAATTACAGAAATGACTCTTTTTCAAAGCAATTGTACAGAATAAATAAAAGTAATGACGTAAAAAAATTAAATTTGTTTTGAAAAACAGAGAATGTCATTTTTGCTAGTTTAAAGTTAAATTACATATTTTTAATTCTAAATAAATTAAACATATTTTATTATATTAAAAATAATATAAATTTGAATCAGAATTGCAAATAATCAATTACTTAGATTTGGCTTTTATATACATCAACTGTCTGTAAAACGAATAATTACGAGTAATAAAAAAATATGAAAGTTTATTTTGGAAATAAAAATAGATAAATAAAGCATGGAAAAATGGTTAATTTAAATTTTAAAAAAGAAACAATAGAACTTTTCAGAATAAATGCAATTAATTATATTAAAAATAACATTAAACTTGGATACTAATTACATAATCATTTATCTTAATTTATCTCTTTTGTAAAGCTATTATTTTTACGAAGAATAAATTATTCAGGACATTATTAATATATGTACAGAAAAATTAAAGTTTTTTTTTAAATAAGAAAATCTGTTTTAATTGAAATAATTGCTAAATAAATTTAAACTTTTTATTGTATTAAAAATAATATTAATTTCAAATCATAACGACACATATTCATTTATTCTGATTTAGCTCATCAAAGAAAATATTTTTTTTTTCAAAAGAAAAATAATTCAAAACAACAAGTATAAGAACAGTAAAAACTTAAGTTTGCTTTCAACATTTTAATTTTTTCTGTTTATTTTTTACTAAATTTTGTTAAAAGCAATAGTATTTCTAAAAAGGATGTGTATATAAATTCTAAACTCAAATCTAATATTATTTTTAAAATTAAAATTTTTTATAGGTACTTAATTAAAATTTTTAATTTTTTAATTTAGCTTTAAATTTTTTTACATCTTATATTTATTTTTTATTTAAAAATTTTAAAGTTTTAAAGCAATTACTAGTTTTTTTCTGGGCACCCTGGTAGATGGACGGAACCGTGAGAGAACGAATCTGCACTCTAAATATGAATCAGTGAAATATCACTGAGAATAAGTGAATACAACTGATTCTCAGTGGCTGGGTTTTCTTTATTTCAATCAGTTAAATTTAACTGACAATCAATCGTTTTATCACTAATTCACCAGTAGATTTTAACTGATAATCAGTAATTTTTTTTAGTGAATTAATCAGTGAAATAAAGTCACTGATTCTTCAGTCAAATTGACTGATAAATCAGTGACTTTCACTGGAGAATCAGTAACTTTATTTCACTGATTAATTCAGTAAAAAAAGTTACTGATTCTCAGTTAAAATCTACTGGTGAATTAGTGATAAAACGACTGATTGTCAGTTAAATTTAACTGATTGAATTAAAGAAAACCCAGCCACTGAGAATCAGTTATATTCACTGATTCTCAGTGATATTTAACTGATTCATATTTAGAGTGTGGGTTCTTTCAGAGTACTGGTTCGTTCCCGTAGAGTTCTTTGTTGAATATTGGCAAAATATAATGAAACTTGGGCAAAAGGGTCATTATTAGGACAAAGTGTAACTTTGTTAATAAGATTGATAAGATTTTGGGTGGTAAAATATTATTTTTAAACAGAAAAATAGAAAATTCTGAAATTGCTACTTTAAAGATGTTTCCACACACGGCACTTGTCAACTTTTGATAGAGTTCGCGGCAGATTTAAATATGTCCATCTGATTTAGAAAATTTAAGAGTAAAAAAAGTGTACATTTCTATAGAATTGTGCATTTAATTAAAAATGAAAATGTGTAATTTGACAAAGAAAGATAAAAAAGTGAATTTTTAAGTTAGAAATAACCCAAGTAGCACGTAATATTACGTGAGTATCGCAGTAATATTACATTCAATATTGGTAATATTACAGGTTGATGTTACAGTAATATTACCGTGAAATTAAAATGTCCGCGTCAAGGTAATATTACAAGGTAATATTGAGGTAATATTACAGTGACATTGAAGTAATATTACAATTAAATATAATGTAGGAAAAATTTGGAGCGCTGAGTCTTGAACCCATGTAAGCTGACCAAGTCGGTTGGCGCCTTAAACCACTCGGCTACTTACTCATGTAATCTTACGTGCTACTTGGGAATAAAGTACAGCAACATATCCTGGCAACTTGGCCTAAAAACAAATAATGTTTTTTTCCTAAACTTTTTTGTATTTAATTAGATAATTAATTATTTCATAACTATTTTCCTATTTTTTCTTTAAAACTTATCTTTTTTCCCACTTACAAGTATAATGAGAAAATATGCACATTAAATATAACCTCAAAGTGTCACAATGTTTTTTATATATCTCCTTAACTTAAATAAAAGTTAATATAAACAAATTAGAATTTTTTAAGTAAAATTAAGAGATATGTGTCTTTCCGATTTATAAAAAAGACCATTTACACACGAAATTAATTATAAATCGGAAAGACACATGTCTCTTAATTTTGCTTGAAAAATTCTAATTTGTTTATATTAACTTTTATTTAAGTTAAGGAGATATATAACAAACATTGTGACACTTTGAGGTTATATTTAATGTGCATATTTTCTTATTATACTTGAAGTGGGAAAAAAAGATAAGTTTTAAAGAAAAAATAGGAAAATAGTTATGAAACAACACAGGCACACAAAAAAAATAAAGTTCTCTGAGCTGGGTATGAGGCGAATATTTTCCTATGTATTTTGATGCTCTGAATCCGAATCCGTCATCAGAATTGACCCATCACGTCACGTTTTGACTCTAACCTCAAAATCAATAAAATGGCAGTTTTTGTTCATTAGAATCTGAACCCGACTTAACTTTAATACATGTCTAGAGCCATTAGAAAGCTTGATTTATGACCTTTAAAATGCTTTTTTAAAAATTGTTCTACGATGATTTTTAACGGAGATATGATGTTTTAAGTAACATATGATTTTTTTAAAATGTTAAAAACGCGTGAATAGTGAATTATAAAAAAAAATTATTCTATGAAAAACATACCATATCTCCGTTAAAAATCATCGTAGACAATTTTTAAAAAACCATTTTAAAGGTCATAAATTAAGCTTTCTATTGGCTCTAGGCATGCATTAAAGTTAAGTCGGGTTCAGATTCTAATGAACAAAAACTGTCATTTTATTAATTTTGAAGTTAAGGTCAAAACGTGACGTGATGGGTCAATTCTGTTGACGGATTCGGACTCAGCGCATCAAAATACATAGGAAAATATTGGTCTTATACCTAGCTCAGAGAACTTTAACTTTTTTGTGTGCCAGTGTAATTAATTATCTAATTAAATACAAAAAAGTTTAGGAAAAAAACATTATTTGTTTTTAGGCCAAGTTGACAGGATATGTTGCTGCACTTTATTATTTCTATCTTAAGGAGGAATCGGACAAACAATCGGCACAAACGTTAGTCCAAATGAATAATTTTGATTTTTGATATAGAAAACACATAAGTTAGTGTCATTTTTTTCAGGGAAAGTGTGGACCTTGACAGAGGCGCTGGATGCCGCCGGCGCGTAAAAACGTCCAAAAACATCCAAACTGGATGCGAGCAAATAAACGATTAAAAAAACAATAAATGTTATAAAAAATGATTGGGGATGATGAAGTGGGCCTCACTGAACATATAAAAAACAATTTCATGACAAAATTAATTGTTATTAATTATGTAAATATGTAAAAATGTGTGATAGTTTAGTTGTGCAAAAAACACTGACAATAAAGTTTGTCTGATTGAAAATAAACATTGGATTCATAGGCAAATTAAAAAAATATATTACCCCTACTGTTTGTTTATAATTTCCAATTGTTTAAACAAATTGTTTAAACAAATTATTTAAAAAAAATATTTTTTAAAACATATTGATAGGAATCAATTGTATGAGAAAATTTGAGAACAGTGTGTAGAAAATCTATTTTTTAAACGCTGTACTTTGTTTGTAAAATTGTTATAAACAAATAACAGTTATTTATTTATAACGATTTTATGAACAAAATACAACTTATACAAAGAAATGATACATACAAAATCTTTATAATTTTTCTCGCAGAATTGATTGGCAAACAAATTTAAAAAAAAAAAGAATTTTTAATTTTATTAATAATTCTCTGGCAAAAATGTGGGCCACAGCGTGGACTCAATTGAGTCCGCCTTAGGTCCACGTTAGGTCCACTTTATGGAATTTGCTAGAAAACAAGTGGAAAATAAAAAAAATGATTTCCCAAATGAATTATTATGATAAAACTCATCTTTTTAAAGCGATTTAGTAAGATATGGGAAGGAAAATAATTAATTTGCGGCTAAAAACATTAGAAAAATCAAAAGTTTAAATAAAAATGATCAATTATTTATTTCTTATCATTATTGAAAAAATAATTATTTCATTTCTTAAAAGAACGAAATGTTACAATTAATTAAATTAAATTTAAAAGTAAACTAATTAAATCCAAAAAAAAAATAGAATAAAAATATTTAACTACCACAAAATTAACAATTAAAAAAATAAAACTTCAATTACAAAAAAAATAAAATTGAGATATTAGAATAACAAAAATAAAAATGTAAGACAGATAGAAGCAGACAGGGGCACAAAACTAAATTTGCACAAAAAATCTAATAAAAATCTAAAATAGTTGATCATTCATAGAAATAAAGAATTTCATTATTTAAATTAATAACATAAATTATCAAACGCTGAAAACCACCCTAAATGAAAACACTCGGAAAAAATTAAAAAGAAAAATATCAATTTGCGCAAAAAATTCTAAAAAATATCTCAAATGGTAAAACATACTCTAAAATATCAATTTTGTCCGTTTATTATACATATGGGTACTTTCTTGCATAATTATGCCTCGCCAGAAAAATTTAGCAAAACACAATAAAAAATTTTCAGCCAAAAATCACTTCTTTTTCATGTTTCTAGATCTAATTTCAAACTTTTTCATCTATTAACGAACAATACTAAACAAAAATTGAAGGACTGTGCGTTACTTTCAACTTGTCAAAAAATGAAAATTCAATCAATTTTTCCTCGCCAGAAATATTTGACAAAATACACAAAAAAATTTTCAAACAAATATCAATTACTTTCCATATTTCTAGATCTAATTTAAAACTTTTTCATCTATTAACGAACAAAATTGAACAAAAATTGAAGGACTGCGCATTACTTTGACCTTGTCAAAAAAAAAAAATTCAATCAATTTTTGCCTCGCCAGAAAAATTTGGCAAAATACACATAAAAATTTTCAGACAAATATAAACTCTTTTCCATACTTCTAGATCTAAAACTTTTTCATCTACTAACGAAGAAAATTGAACAAAAATTGACGAACTGCGCGTTACTTTCAACTTGTCAAAAAATCAAAATTCAATCAATTTTTGCCTCGCCAGAAAAATTTCGCAACATACACAAAAAAATTTTCAAACAAATATCAATTATTTTCCATATTTCTAAATCTAATTTCAAACTATTTTATCTAGTAACGAACAAAATTGAACAAAAAAGAAAGAACTGCGCGTTAATTTCAACTTGTCAAAAAATGAAAAAAATTTATTGAATTTACATTTTTTGACAAGATAAAAGTACCGCGCAGTTCGTCAATTTTTGTTCAATTTTGTTTGTTAGTAGATGAAAAAGTTTAAAATTAGATCTAGAAATATGGAAAATAGTTAATATTTGTCTGAAATTCTTTTTGTGTATTTTGCCAAATTTTTCTGGCGAGGCAAAAATTGATTGAATTTTCATTTTTTGACAAGTTGAAAGTAACGCGCAGTTCTTTAATTTTTGTTTAATTTTGTTCGTTAATACATGAAAAAGTTTAAATTAGATCTAGAAATATGGAAAATAATTGATATTTGTCTGAAAATTTTTTTGTGTATTTTGTCAAATTTTTCTGGCGAGGCAAAAATTGATTGAATTTTCATTTTATTTATTTATTTATTTATTTATTTATTTCAACACAATATCCCGCGGTCCATAGGGACCATAAATGGGTTACAAAAGTTATCAAAATTATAATATGTAACAATGTTTACAATACAGATCACAAGTTATCGATATAAGTATTCAATTGTTTTACAAAATTTGTATTCGAAGAATAAAACAAGTCTAGATCGATACTTAACTCTGAGAACATTTGGTTGACATGATATGACGCAAAGAAAATAGGCGCTGTCGAACCGCTTATAGTTTTAGGATAATCTAAGTAGAAGGGTTCAAAATAACGAGCCTCAAGTCGAGGAATTTTAAAAGCGATATGAAATAGCAGTTCCGGCGATTGAGTTTGCAAAGATATGATTTTAAATAAAAACATGACAGCAGAAAAAATTCGACGCTGCTCTAGAGTATGAAACTTAAAACGCGTACAAAGAATTCCATAATCTGACCCCCGCGGCGGGTAACTTCCATCGGACTTGAAGGCCAGGTACTTTAGAAATCTTTTTTGAATTTTTTCAATTTCACTTATATACTTCACAAAATGTGGATTCCATATTACTGAAGCGTATTCTAATTTAGAACGAACCAATGCATTATAAAGCAATATTAAGGTGTCCTGTTGCTTAAAAAGTTTTGTCGATCTAATTAAATAGCCCAAAGCCCTCGAGGCAGATGAAACAATTCTAGAAATATGTTCGTTGAAGGACAGCTTTACATCAAATAGAATGCCAAGATCGCATTTAGAAAAAACTCTGTTAAGACTTATCCCATTGATGGAATAAGGATACAAGATCTTTTTATCTGTTCTCACAAAGGACATAATGTTGCACTTGGAAGCATTTAACTCAAGTTTGTTTGATTGAGACCAATTATAAATTACATCCAAATCAGATTGCAAAACGTTAATGTCGGAAATAGTATACACAATACGAAAAATTTTCACATCATCTGCAAATATTAAGATAAAAGATTTTATTGCTTGCGTTATGTCATTAATGTAAATAATGAAAAGTGGAGATCCAAGAGAAGAACCTTGAGGAACTCCCATGGATGGAACAAAAATCTGAGAATTATGCTTCCCAATTGCAACTCGATGAGACCTAGATTTTAAATAATCCAATATTAAATATTGGAGGTTAACTGGCAGACCAATTCCACTCAACTTTTCAGACAATATTAAATGATCAATTGTGTCAAAAGCTTTTGAAAAGTCTAAAAAAATAACGTCAACCTGTAGGCCATTTAATAGAGCTTTATTGATAAACTCCATAAAAATTGTAAGATTAGTAAGAATTGATCTGCCCCGAACACACCCATGCTGCTCATCAACTATAATTCTACTTATACATCTTTGCAGAACATCAGATATGGCACGCTCAAAAACTTTTGCAAAATTTTGTATGATTGCAATTGGTCTATAGTTTTGAATTAACAATTTATCTCCCGATTTAAAGACCGGAGTGATCCGCGCCGATTTCCATTTCAGTGGAAATTTACCAGTCTTCAAAGCAAGGTTAAAAATTACTGTCAATGGTTCAGCAAGTACAGAAGCGCAGTCTTTTATTAAAAAACTCGGTATTCCGTCAGGACCAGCGGTCATTTTAGATTTTAGGGACTTAGCCGCTTTTAGCACTTGCTCCACTGTAAGTAACATAGAAGTATCGCAAAAGTGTACAGTGCTTGATATTTCTTGCGGGGATGATAATAGAAAATCTTGTCGAGTATTAACACTGGAAAAAAGATCAACAAACGCATTGACAATCGAATCTGGATTATTAAGAATACGGTCATTAAAATACATCACATCTGGTAACTGATATTGTTTTTTACTCGTATTTACATAGTTCCAAAATTCTTTAGGACTCGAATGTATCTTGCTTTCCACATTCTTCAAATATACATTATGACTGTGTTTAATTCGTCTATTTAAAGATGAAGAAATCAATCTTACCTGAGGGTCGAATAGATGCGGATTTAATTTCCGTTTTTTCAACAGTTTATGTTTAAAATTTAAATCCCGAATTATACTAATATCAAACCAAGGTGGATATCGATTTCTGGAGTTGCTTTTGTCAGAAACGATTGGAACAAAAAGTACAAATACATTGTTAATAATACGCATAAATTCGTCACAGGCAAGATCAGCGTCGGAAATATCCGCAAGAAAAGACCAATCGATGGTTGTAAGATAGACATAAAGCTCGGTAAGATTAGCTTTTCGAAAATTTAAAGTTACCTCGCCATTGATTGGTTCACGATTAATAATAAACGAAGAATCAACATATTTATGAGTTGATTCAATGGCGACATCAATATGTAGCGCTGGATGATAAAGGTCTTCAGGAACAAGGGGGAGGTGAGCTCGATCTACT
Organism: Ganaspis brasiliensis; assembly: GCA_037103525.1. Taxonomy (NCBI): domain Eukaryota; kingdom Metazoa; phylum Arthropoda; class Insecta; order Hymenoptera; family Figitidae; genus Ganaspis; species Ganaspis brasiliensis. The sequence continues at coordinate 369,129 of JAZKLR010000025.1, forward strand.
GAGCACACAGTATTTGATATTACAAGATCTAAAAGTCTGTGATTAGAGTTTAAGACTGAATTTAGTTGAGACAATCCATAAAATTGCATAAGGTCAAAGAGAGATTGAGATTTAGCATCATTAGTAGCGTTAGATAAAAAGTCAAAATAATAAGAACAATTAAAATCACCTAAAAAGATCAACTGAGATAACGACAAATAAAAAAAATTGTCTCGAAAGGCGGATATAAAGTCTTTAAACTCAATTATATTTATGTCCGGAGGAATATAAATAGATATTAATATAAACTTCATAGTAAATTTAGTAAACGTAATTCCAAAAATGTCAATAGGTTTAAATCGACTCAATACGTCAAAGTTGATTTGTGACACCTGGAATTTAGAATTTATTGCGATCAAAACACCTCCGCCCCTTCCAAAAGACCTATCCTTACGAAAAACACTGAACAAATTAAGATCGAAATACTCATTTGAGTTTACATAGGGTTTTAACCAAGACTCGGTAATAACAAAAGCATCGTAAAATAAGAAATCAGGAAAACGTTGAAAATATTTTACTTTAGTATTGATTTCGCGTGTATTTTGGTAAAAAATATGGAGTGACTTATCTATTTTTCCTGTATCTTGATGATAGATGGTTCCCCGAGATAATATCGAATCCTCATATTGGTTTCTCCCTGCAAACCTCTCGCCTGCATTTCTTTTTTGACCCGTTGATATTCGGATTGTTGATATTTCGTGCGGTCGGGTGCTAAGAAGACATTCTTGTAAGTTGGATCCCCTTGCCTCGACTTCTGCCAGTCTGGATGAGCATTGCGAATCTGTAAGGCCATATTTTTGTTTTGTAAAATGACCTTAATTGGTCTAGGTTTACTCTGAGATTGGTTGTAGGTCCCAATTCGCCAAATCTTTATTTTATTCAGATCAATACCAGGGCAAATGGAGGTAAAGTATAATTTAATAGAATTAAGGTCTTTCTCATGAGCATTTTCATTGGTGGAAGGATCAAGGTCGACCATGCCAAAAACTATTAAATTACTTTGTCTTCTTGAGCGATCTTCCCACTCAGATAGACAGGCATTGAAATTGGAAACATTTTTTTTATTACCTTCCTCATATTGTGCAAAACGAGTTTCCAATTGATCAATCCTTTGTTTTGAAATTTGGACAGCTGTTTCGCAAACATCAACCCTTGATGTTAGAGCCTGTATTTTGTCATTTTTTGACAAGTTCAAAGTAACGCGCAGTCCTTCAATTTTTGTTGAATTTTGTTCGCTACTAGATAAAATAGTTTAAAATTAGATCTAGAAATATGGAAAATCATTGATATTTGTCTGAAAATTTTTTTGTGTATTTTGCCAAATTTTTCTGGCGAAGAAAAATTGATTGAATTTTCATTTTTTGGCAAGTTGAAAGTAACGCACAGTTCTTAAATTTTTGTTCAATTTCGTTCGTTAATGAACGAAAAAGTTTAAAATTAGATCTTGAAATATGGAAAATCATTGATATTTGTCTGAAAATTTTTTTGTGTATTTTGCCAAATTTTTCTGGCGAAGAAAAATTGATTGAATTTTCATTTTTTGACACGTTGAAAGTAACGCGCAGTCCTTTAATTTTTGTTCAATTTTGTTCGTTACTAGATAAAATAGTTTAAAATAAGATCTAGAAATATGGAAAATAATTGATATTTGTTTGAAAATTTTTTTGTGTATTTTGCCAAATTTTTCTGGCGAGGCAAAAATTGATTGAATTTTCATTTTTTGACAAGTTCAAAGTAACGCGCAGTCCTTCAATTTTTGTTCAATTTTGTTCGTTACTAGATAAAATAGTTTAAAATTAGATCTAGAAATATTAAAAATAATTGATATTTGTTTGAAAATTTTTTTGTGTATTTTGCCAAATTTTTCTGGCGAGCAAAAATTAATTCAATTTTTGTTCAATTTCGTTCGTTAATAAACGAAAAAGTTTAAAATTAGATCTAGAAATATGAAAATTAATTGAGATTTGTCTGAAAATTTTTTTGTGTATTTTGCCAAATTTTTCTGTCGAGGCAAAAATTGATTGAATTTTCATTTTTTGACAAGTTGAAAGTAACGCGCAGTCCTTCAATTTTTGTTCAATTTTGTTCGTCAATAGATAAAATAGTTTGAAATTAGATCTAGAAATATAAAAAATACTTGATATTTGTCTGAAAATTTTTTTGTTTATTTTGCCAAATTTTTCTGGCGAGGCAAAATTTGATTGAATTTTGATTTTTAACAAGTTGAAAGTAACGCGCAGTCCTTCAATTTTTGTTCAATTTTGTTCGTTACTAGATAAAATAGTTTAAAATTAGATCTAGAAATATTGAAAATAATTGATATTTGTTTGAAAATTTTTTTGCGTATTTTGTCAAATTTATCTGGCGAAGAAAAGTTGATTGAATTTTCATTTTTTGACAAGTTGAGAGTAACGCGCAGTTCTTAATTTTTTGTTCAATTTTGTTCGTTACTTTATAAAATAGTTTTAAATTAGATCTAGAAAAATGGAAAATAATTGATATTTGTTTAAAAATTTTTTTGTGTATTTTGCCAAATTTTTCTGGCGAGGCAAAAATTGATTGAATTTTCATTTTTTGACAAGATAAAAGTAACGCGCAGTCCTTCAATTTTTGTTCAATTTTGTTCGTTAATAGATAAAATAGTTTGAAATTAGATCTAGAAATATAAAAAATACTTGATATTTGTCTGAAAATTTTTTTGTTTATTTTGCCAAATTTTTCTGGCGAGGCAAAAATTGATTGAATTTTCATTTTTTGACAAGTTCAAAGTAACGCGCAGTCCTTCAATTTTTGTTAAATTTTGTTCGTTACTAGATAAAATAGTTTAAAATTAGATCTAGAAATATAGAAAATAATTGATATTTGTTGGAAAATTTTTTAGTGTATTTTGCCAAATTTTTCTGGCGATGCAAAATTTGATTCAATTTTCATTTTTTAAAAAGTTCAAAGTAACGCGCATTTCTTCAATTTTTGTTCAATTTCGTTCGTTAATAAACGAAAAAGTTTAAAATTAGATCTTGAAATATGGAAAATAATTGATATTTGTCTGATAATTTTTTTGTGTATTTTGCCAAATTTTTCGGCGAGGCAAAATTGATTGAATTTTCATTTTTTGACAAGTTGAAAGTAACGCGCAGTCCTTCAATTTTTGTTCAATTTTGTTCGTTACTACATAAAATAGTTTAAAATTAGATCTAGAAATATGGAAAATAATTGATATTTGTTTGAAAATTTTTTTGTGTATTTTGTCAAATTTTTCTGGCGAAGAAAAATTGATTGAATTTACATTTTTTGACAAGTTGAAAGTAACGCGCAGTTCTTAATTTTGTGTTCAATTTTGTTCGTTACTAGATAAAATAGTTTAAAATTAGATCTAGAAATATTGAAAATAATTGATATTTGTTTGAAAATTTTTTTGTGTATTTTGTCAAATTTTTCTGGCGAAGAAAAATTGATTGAATTTTCATTTTTTGACAAGTTGAAAGTAACGCGCAGTTCTTAATTTTTTGTTCAATTTTGTTCGTTTCTTTATAAAATAGTTTTAAATTAGATCTAGAAATATGGAAAATAATTGATATTTGTTTAAAAATATTTTTTGTGTATTTTGCCAAATTTTTCTGGCGAGGCAAAAATTGATTGAATTTTCATTTTTTGACAAGTTGAAAGTAACGCGCAGTTCTTCAATTTTTGTTCAATTTTGTTCTTTACTAGATAAAATAGTTTAAAATAAGATCTAGAAATATGGAAATTAATTGATATTTGTCTGAAAATTTTTTTGTGTGTTTTGCCAAATTTTTCTGTCGAGGCAAAAATTGATTGAATTTTCATTTTTTGACAAGATAAAAGTAACGCGCAGTCCTTCAATTTTTGTTCAATTTTGTTCGTTAATAGATAAACTAGTTTGAAATTAGATCTAGAAATATAAAAAATACTTGATATTTGTCTGAAAATTTTTTTGTTTATTTTGCCAAATTTTTCTGGCGAGGCAAAAATTGATTGAATTTTCATTTTTTGACAACTTCAAAGTAACGCGCAGTCCTTCAATTTTTTTCAATTTTGTTCGTTACTAGATAAAATAGTTTAAAATTAGATCTAGAAATATGGAAAAGAATTGATATTTTTTTGAAAATTTTTTTGTGTATTTTGTCAAATTTTTCTGGCGAAGAAAAATTGATTAAATTTTCATTTTTTGACAACATAAAAGTAACGCGCAGTCCTTCAATTTTTGTTCAATTTTGCTCGTTAATAGATAAACTAGTTTGATATTAGATCTAGAAATATAAAAAATACTTGATATTTGTGTGAAAATTTTTTTGTTTATTTTGCCAAATTTTTCTGGCGAGGCAAAAATTGATTGAATTTTCATTTTTTGACAACTTCAAAGTAACGCGCAGTCCATCAATTTTTGTTCAATTTTGTTCGTTAATAGATAAAATAGTTTGAAATTAGATCTAGAAATATGGAAAATAATTTATATTTGCTTGAAAATTTTTTTGTGTATTTTGCCAAATTTTTCTGGCGAGCAAAAATTAATTCAATTTTTGTTCAATTTCGTTCGTTAATAAACGAAAAAGTTTAAAATTAGATCTAGAAATATGAAAATTAACTGAGATTTGTCTGAAAATTTTTTTGTGTATTTTGTCAAATTTTTCTGGCGAAGAAAAATTGATTAAATTTTCATTTTTTGACAAGATAAAAGTAACGCGCAGTCTTTCAATTTTTGTTCAATTTTGTTCGTTACTAGATAAAATAATTTAAAATTAGATCTAGAAATATGAAAAATAATTGATATTTGTTTGAAAATTTTTTTGTGTATTTTGCCAAATTTTTCTGTCGAGGCAAAAATTGATTGAATTTTCATTTTTTGACAAGATAAAAGTAACGCGCAGTCCTTCAATTTTTGTTCAATTTTGTTCGTTAATAGATAAAATAGTTTGAAATTAGATCTAGAAATATAAAAAATACTTGATATTTGTCTGATAATTTTTTTGTGTATTTTGCCAAATTTTTCGGCGAGGCAAAATTTGATTGAATTTTGATTTTTGACAAGTTGAAAGTAACGCGCAGTCCTTCAATTTTTGTTCAATTTTGTTCGTTACTAGATAAAATAGTTTAAAATTAGATCTAGAAATATGGAAAATAATTGATATTTGTTTGAAAATTTTTTTGTGTATTTTGTCAAATTTTTCTGGCGAAGAAAAATTGATTGAATTTTTATTTTTTGACAAGTTAAAAGTAACGCGCAGTCCTTCAATTTTTGTTGAATTTTGTTTGTTAATAAATGAAAAAGTTTAAAATTAGATCTTGAAATATGGAAAATAATTTATATTTGTTTGAAAATTTTTTTGTGTATTTTGCCAAATTTTTCTGTCGAGGCAAAAATTGATTGAATTTTCATTTTTTGACAAGATAAAAGTAACGCGCAGTCCTTCAATTTTTGTTCAATTTTGTTCGTTAATAGATACAATAGTTTGAAATTAGATCTAGAAATATAAAAAATACTTGATATTTGTCTGATAATTTTTTTGTGTATTTTGCCAAATTTTTCGGCGAGGCAAAATTTGATTGAATTTTGATTTTTGACAAGTTGAAAGTAACGCGCAGTCCTTCAATTTTTGTTCAATTTTGTTCGTTACTAGATAAAATAGTTTAAAATTAGATCTAGAAATATGGAAAATAATTGATATTTGTTTGAAAATTTTTTAGTGTATTTTGCCAAATTTTTCTGGCGAGGCAAAAATTGATTGAATTTTTATTTTTTGACAAGTTCAAAGTAACGCGCAGTCCTTCAATTTTTGTTGAATTTTGTTTGTTATTAAATGAAAAAGTTTAAAATTAGATCTTGAAATATGGAAAATAATTTATATTTGTTTGAAAATTTTTTTGTGTATTTTGTCAAATTTTTCTGGCGAAGAAAAATTGATTTAATTTTCATTTTTTGACAAGTTGAAAGTAACGCGCAGTTCTTAATTTTTTGTACAATTTTGTTCGTTACTTTATAAAATAGTTTTAAATTAGATCTAGAAATATGGAAAATAATTGATATTTGTTTGAAAATTTTTTTGTGTATTTTGCCAAATTTTTCTGTCGAAGAAAAATTGATTGAATTTTCATTTTTTGACAAGATAAAAGTAACGCGCAGTCCTTCAATTTTTGTTCAATTTTGTTCGTTAATAGATAAAATAGTTTGAAATTAGATCTAGAAATATAAAAAATACTTGATATTTGTCTGAAAATTTTTTTGTTTATTTTGCCAAATTTTTCTGGCGCGGCAAAAATTGATTGAATTTTCTTTTTTTGACAAGTTCAAAGTAACGCGCAGTCCTTCAATTTTTGTTAAATTTTGTTCGTTACTAGATAAAATAGTTTAAAATTAGATCTAGAAATATAGAAAATAATTGATGTTTGTTTGAAAATTTTTTAGTGTATTTTGCCAAATTTTTCTGGCGAGGCAAAATTTGATTGAATTTTGATTTTTGACAAGTTGAAAGTAACGCGCAGTCCTTCAATTTTTGTTCAATTTTGTTCGTTACTAGATAAAATAATTTAAAATTAGATCTAGAAATATGGAAATTAATTGATATTTGTCTGAAAATTTTTTTGTGTATTTTGCCAAATTTTTCTGTCGAGGCAAAAATTGATTGAATTTTCATTTTTTGACAAGATAAAAGTAACGCGCAGTCCTTCAATTTTTGTTCAATTTTGTTCGTTAATAGATAAAATAGTTTGAAATTAGATCTTGAAATATAAAAAATACTTGATATTTGTCTGATAATTTTTTTGTGTATTTTGCCAAATTTTTCGGCGAGGCAAAATTTGATTGAATTTTGATTTTTGACAAGTTGAAAGTAACTTGCAGTCCTTCAATTTTTGTTCAATTTTGTTCGTTACTAGATAAAATAGTTTAAAATTAGATCTAGAAATATTGAAAATAATTGATATTTGTTTGAAAATTTTTTTGTTTATTTTGTCAAATTTTTCTGGCGAAGAAAAATTGATTGAATTTTCATTTTTGGCAAGTTGAAAGTAACGCGCAGTTCTTAAATTTTTGTTCAATTTCGTTCGTAAATAAACGAAAAAGTTTAAAATTAGATCTTGAAATATGGAAAATCATTGATATTTGTCTGAAAATTTTTTTGTGTATTTTGCCAAATTTTTCTGGCGAAGAAAAATTGATTGAATTTTCATTTTTTGACAAGTTGAAAGTAACGCGCAGTCCTTTAATTTTGGTTCAATTTTGTTCGTTACTAGATAAAATAGTTTAAAATTAGATCTAGAAATATGGAAAATAATTGATATTTGTTTGAAAATTTTTTTGTGTATTTTGTCAAATTTTTCTGGCGAAGAAAAATTGATTGAATTTTTATTTTTTGACAAGTTAAAAGTAACGCGCAGTTTTTAATTTTGTGTTCAATTTTGTTCGTTACTAAATAAATTAGTTTAAAATTAGATCTAGAAATATAAGAAATACTTGATATTTGTCTGAAAATTTTTTTGTGTAATTTGCCAAATTTTTCTGTCGAGGCAAAAATTGATTGAATTTTCATTTTTTGACAAGTTGAAAGTAACGCGCAGTCCTTCAATTTTTGTTCAATTTTGTTTGTTAATAAATAAATTAGTTTGAAATTAGATTTTGAAATATAAAACATACTTGATATTTGTCTGATAATTTTTTTGTGTATTTTGCCAAATTTTTCGGCGAGGCAAAATTTGATTGAATTTTGATTTTTGACAAGTTGAAAGTAACTTGCAGTCCTTCAATTTTTGTTCAATTTTGTTCGTTACTAGATAAAATAGTTTAAAATTAGATCTAGAAATATTGAAAATAATTGATATTTGTTTGAAAATTTTTTTGTTTATTTTGTCAAATTTTTCTGGCGAAGAAAAATTGATTGAATTTTCATTTTTGGCAAGTTGAAAGTAACGCGCAGTTCTTAAATTTTTGTTCAATTTCGTTCGTTAATAAACGAAAAAGTTTAAAATTAGATCTTGAAATATGGAAAATCATTGATATTTGTCTGAAAATTTTTTTGTGTATTTTGCCAAATTTTTCTGGCGAAGAAAAATTGATTGAATTTTCATTTTTTGACAAGTTGAAAGTAACGCGCAGTCCTTTAATTTTGGTTCAATTTTGTTCGTTACTAGATAAAATAGTTTAAAATTAGATCTAGAAATATGGAAAATAATTGATATTTGTTTGAAAATTTTTTTGTGTATTTTGTCAAATTTTTCTGGCGAAGAAAAATTGATTGAATTTTTATTTTTTGACAAGTTAAAAGTAACGCGCAGTTTTTAATTTTGTGTTCAATTTTGTTCGTTACTAGATAAAATAGTTTAAAATTAGATCTAGAAATATAAGAAATACTTGATATTTGTCTGAAAATTTTTTTGTGTAATTTGCCAAATTTTTCTGTCGAGGCAAAAATTGATTGAATTTTCATTTTTTGACAAGTTGAAAGTAACGCGCAGTCCTTCAATTTTTGTTCAATTTTGTTTGTTAATAAATAAATTAGTTTGAAATTAGATTTTGAAATATAAAACATACTTGATATTTGTCTGAAAATTTTTTCGTTTATTTTGCCAAATTTTTCTGGCGAGGCAAAAATTGATTGAATTTTCATTTTTTGACAAGTTCAAAGTAACAAAAAGTCCTTCAATTTTTGTTGAATTTTGTTCGTTACTAGATAAAATAGTTTAAAATTAGATCTAGAAATATAGAAAATAATTGATATTTGTTTGAAAATTTTTTAGTGTATTTTGCCAAATTTTTCTGGCGAGGCAAAATTTGATTCTATTTTCATTTTTTGACAAGTTTAAAGTAACGCGCAGTCCATCAATTTTTGTTCAATTTCGTTCGTTAAAAAACGAAAAAGTTTAAAATTAGATCTAGAAATATGGAAAATAATTGATATTTGTTTGAAAATTTTTTTGTGTATTTTGTCAAATTTTTCTGGCGAGGCAAAATTTGATTGAATTTTGATTTTTGACAAGTTGAAAGTAACGCGAAGTCCTTCAATTTTTGTTCAATTTTGTTCGTTACTAGATAAAATAATTTAAAATTAGATCTACAAATATGGAAATTAATTGATATTTGTCTGAAAATTTTTTTGTGTATTTTGCCAAATTTTTCTGTCGAGGCAAAAATTGATTGAATTTTCATTTTTTGACAAGATAAAAGTAACGCGCAGTCCTTCAATTTTTGTTCAATTTTGTTCGTTAATAGATAAAATAGTTTGAAATTAGATCTAGAAATATAAAAAATACTTGATATTTGTCTGAAAATTTTTTTGTTTATTTTGCCAAATTTTTCTGGCGAGGCAAAAATTGATTGAATTTTCATTTTTTGACAAGTTCAAAGTAACAAAAAGTCCTTCAATTTTTGTTGAATTTTGTTCGTTACTAGATAAAAAAGTTTAAAATTAGATCTAGAAATATAGAAAATAATTGATATTTGTTTGAAAATTTTTTAGTGTATTTTGCCAAATTTTTCTGGCGAGGCAAAATTTGATTGAATTTTGATTTTTGACAAGTTGAAAGTAACGCGCAGTCCTTCAATTTTTGTTCAATTTTGTTCGTTACTAGATAAAATAATTTAAAATTAGATCTAGAAATATGGAAATTAATTGATATTTGTCTGAAAATTTTTTTGTGTATTTTGCCAAATTTTTCTGTCGAGGCAAAAATTGATTGAATTTTCATTTTTTGACAAGATAAAAGTAACGCGCAGTCCTTCAATTTTTGTTCAATTTTGTTCGTTAATAGATAAAATAGTTTGAAATTAGATCTAGAAATATAAAAAATACTTGATATTTTTTTGAAAATTTTTTTGTGTATTTTGTCAAATTTTTCTGGCGAAGAAAAATTGATTGAATTTTTATTTTTTGACAAGTTAAAAGTAACGCGCAGTTCTTAATTTTGTGTTCAATTTTGTTCGTTACTAGATAAAATAGTTTAAAATTAGATCTAGAAATATTGAAAATAATTGATATTTGTTTGAAAATTTTTTTGTGTATTTTGTCAAATTTTTCTGGCGAAGAAAAATTGATTGAATTTTCATTTTTGGCAAGTTGAAAGTAACGCGCAGTTCTTAAATTTTTGTTCAATTTCGTTCGTTAATAAACGAAAAAGTTTAAAATTAGATCTTGAAATATGGAAAATCATTGATATTTGTCTGAAAATTTTTTTGTGTATTTTGCCAAATTTTTCTGGCGAAGAAAAATTGATTGAATTTTCATTTTTTGACAAGTTGAAAGTAACGCGCAGTCCTTTAATTTTGGTTCAATTTTGTTCGTTACTAGATAAAATAGTTTGAAATTAGATCTAGAAATATGGAAAATAATTGATATTTGTTTGAAAATTTTTTTGTGTATTTTGTCAAATTTTTCTGGCGAAGAAAAATTGATTGAATTTTTATTTTTTGACAAGTTAAAAATAACGCGCAGTCCTTCAATTTTTGTTCAATTTTGTTTGTTAATAAATAAATTAGTTTGAAATTAGATTTTGAAATATAAAACATACTTGATATTTGTCTGAAAATTTTTTTGTTTATTTTGCCAAATTTTTCTGGCGAGGCAAAAATTGATTGAATTTTCATTTTTTGACAAGTTCAAAGTAACAAAAAGTCCTTCAATTTTTGTTGAATTTTGTTCGTTACTAGATAAAATAGTTTAAAATTAGATCTAGAAATATAGAAAATAATTGATATTTGTTTGAAAATTTTTTAGTGTATTTTGCCAAATTTTTCTGGCGAGGCAAAATTTGATTCTATTTTCATTTTTTGACAAGTTCAAAGTAACGCGCAGTCCATCAATTTTTGTTCAATTTCGTTCGTTAAAAAACGAAAAAGTTTAAAATTAGATCTAGAAATATGGAAAATAATTGATATTTGTTTGAAAATTTTTTTGTGTATTTTGTCAAATTTTTCTGGCGAGGCAAAATTTGATTGAATTTTGATTTTTGACAAGTTGAAAGTAACGCGAAGTCCTTCAATTTTTGTTCAATTTTGTTCGTTACTAGATAAAATAATTTAAAATTAGATCTACAAATATGGAAATTAATTGATATTTGTCTGAAAATTTTTTTGTGTATTTTGCCAAATTTTTCTGTCGAGGCAAAAATTGATTGAATTTTCATTTTTTGACAAGATAAAAGTAACGCGCAGTCCTTCAATTTTTGTTCAATTTTGTTCGTTAATAGATAAAATAGTTTGAAATTAGATCTAGAAATATAAAAAATACTTGATATTTGTCTGAAAATTTTTTTGTTTATTTTGCCAAATTTTTCTGGCGAGGCAAAAATTGATTGAATTTTCATTTTTTGACAAGTTCAAAGTAACAAAAAGTCCTTCAATTTTTGTTGAATTTTGTTCGTTACTAGATAAAAAAGTTTAAAATTAGATCTAGAAATATAGAAAATAATTGATATTTGTTTGAAAATTTTTTAGTGTATTTTGCCAAATTTTTCTGGCGAGGCAAAATTTGATTGAATTTTGATTTTTGACAAGTTGAAAGTAACGCGCAGTCCTTCAATTTTTGTTCAATTTTGTTCGTTACTAGATAAAATAATTTAAAATTAGATCTAGAAATATGGAAATTAATTGATATTTGTCTGAAAATTTTTTTGTGTATTTTGCCAAATTTTTCTGTCGAGGCAAAAATTGATTGAATTTTCATTTTTTGACAAGATAAAAGTAACGCGCAGTCCTTCAATTTTTGTTCAATTTTGTTCGTTAATAGATAAAATAGTTTGAAATTAGATCTAGAAATATAAAAAATACTTGATATTTTTTTGAAAATTTTTTTGTGTATTTTGTCAAATTTTTCTGGCGAAGAAAAATTGATTGAATTTTTATTTTTTGACAAGTTAAAAGTAACGCGCAGTTCTTAATTTTGTGTTCAATTTTGTTCGTTACTAGATAAAATAGTTTAAAATTAGATCTAGAAATATTGAAAATAATTGATATTTGTTTGAAAATTTTTTTGTGTATTTTGTCAAATTTTTCTGGCGAAGAAAAATTGATTGAATTTTCATTTTTGGCAAGTTGAAAGTAACGCGCAGTTCTTAAATTTTTGTTCAATTTCGTTCGTTAATAAACGAAAAAGTTTAAAATTAGATCTTGAAATATGGAAAATCATTGATATTTGTCTGAAAATTTTTTTGTGTATTTTGCCAAATTTTTCTGGCGAAGAAAAATTGATTGAATTTTCATTTTTTGACAAGTTGAAAGTAACGCGCAGTCCTTTAATTTTGGTTCAATTTTGTTCGTTACTAGATAAAATAGTTTGAAATTAGATCTAGAAATATGGAAAATAATTGATATTTGTTTGAAAATTTTTTTGTGTATTTTGTCAAATTTTTCTGGCGAAGAAAAATTGATTGAATTTTTATTTTTTGACAAGTTAAAAATAACGCGCAGTCCTTCAATTTTTGTTCAATTTTGTTTGTTAATAAATAAATTAGTTTGAAATTAGATTTTGAAATATAAAACATACTTGATATTTGTCTGAAAATTTTTTTGTTTATTTTGCCAAATTTTTCTGGCGAGGCAAAAATTGATTCAATTTTCATTTTTTGACAAGTTCAAAGTAACGCGCATTTCTTCAATTTTTGTTCAATTTCGTTCGTTACTAGATAAAATAGTTTAAAATTAGATCTAGAAATATAGAAAATAATTGATATTTGTTTGAAAATTTTTTAGTGTATTTTGCCAAATTTTTCTGGCGAGGCAAAATTTGATTCTATTTTCATTTTTTGACAAGTTCAAAGTAACGCGCAGTCCATCAATTTTTGTTCAATTTCGTTCGTTAAAAAACGAAAAAGTTTAAAATTAGATCTAGAAATATGGAAAATAATTGATATTTGTTTGAAAATTTTTTTGTGTATTTTGTCAAATTTTTCTGGCGAGGCAAAATTTGATTGAATTTTGATTTTTGACAAGTTGAAAGTAACGCGAAGTCCTTCAATTTTTGTTCAATTTTGTTCGTTACTAGATAAAATAATTTAAAATTAGATCTACAAATATGGAAATTAATTGATATTTGTCTGAAAATTTTTTTGTGTATTTTGCCAAATTTTTCTGTCGAGGCAAAAATTGATTGATTTTTCATTTTTTCACAAGATAAAAGTAACGCGCAGTCCTTCAATTTTTGTTCAATTTTGTTCGTTAATAGATAAAATAGTTTGAAATTAGATCTAGAAATATAAAAAATACTTGATATTTGTCTGAAAATTTTTTTGTTTATTTTGCCAAATTTTTCTGGCGAGGCAAAAATTGATTGAATTTTCATTTTTTGACAAGTTCAAAGTAACAAAAAGTCCTTCAATTTTTGTTGAATTTTGTTCGTTACTAGATAAAAAAGTTTAAAATTAGATCTAGAAATATAGAAAATAATTGATATTTGTTTGAAAATTTTTTAGTGTATTTTGCCAAATTTTTCTGGCGAGGCAAAATTTGATTGAATTTTGATTTTTGACAAGTTGAAAGTAACGCGCAGTCCTTCAATTTTTGTTCAATTTTGTTCGTTACTAGATAAAATAATTTAAAATTAGATCTAGAAATATGGAAATTAATTGATATTTGTCTGAAAATTTTTTTGTGTATTTTGCCAAATTTTTCTGTCGAGGCAAAAATTGATTGAATTTTCATTTTTTGACAAGATAAAAGTAACGCGCAGTCCTTCAATTTTTGTTCAATTTTGTTCGTTAATAGATAAAATAGTTTGAAATTAGATCTAGAAATATAAAAAATACTTGATATTTTTTTGAAAATTTTTTTGTGTATTTTGTCAAATTTTTCTGGCGAAGAAAAATTGATTGAATTTTTATTTTTTGACAAGTTAAAAGTAACGCGCAGTTCTTAATTTTGTGTTCAATTTTGTTCGTTACTAGATAAAATAGTTTAAAATTAGATCTAGAAATATTGAAAATAATTGATATTTGTTTGAAAATTTTTTTGTGTATTTTGTCAAATTTTTCTGGCGAAGAAAAATTGATTGAATTTTCATTTTTGGCAAGTTGAAAGTAACGCGCAGTTCTTAAATTTTTGTTCAATTTCGTTCGTTAATAAACGAAAAAGTTTAAAATTAGATCTTGAAATATGGAAAATCATTGATATTTGTCTGAAAATTTTTTTGTGTATTTTGCCAAATTTTTCTGGCGAAGAAAAATTGATTGAATTTTCATTTTTTGACAAGTTGAAAGTAACGCGCAGTCCTTTAATTTTGGTTCAATTTTGTTCGTTACTAGATAAAATAGTTTGAAATTAGATCTAGAAATATGGAAAATAATTGATATTTGTTTGAAAATTTTTTTGTGTATTTTGTCAAATTTTTCTGGCGAAGAAAAATTGATTGAATTTTTATTTTTTGACAAGTTAAAAATAACGCGCAGTCCTTCAATTTTTGTTCAATTTTGTTTGTTAATAAATAAATTAGTTTGAAATTAGATTTTAAAATATAAAACATACTTGATATTTGTCTGAAAATTTTTTTGTTTATTTTGCCAAATTTTTCTGGCGAGGCAAAAATTGATTGAATTTTCATTTTTTGACAAGTTCAAAGTAACAAAAAGTCCTTCAATTTTTGTTGAATTTTGTTCGTTACTAGATAAAATAGTTTAAAATTAGATCTAGAAATATAGAAAATAATTGATATTTGTTTGAAAATTTTTTAGTGTATTTTGCCAAATTTTTCTGGCGAGGCAAAATTTGATTCTATTTTCATTTTTTGACAAGTTCAAAGTAACGCGCAGTCCATCAATTTTTGTTCAATTTCGTTCGTTAAAAAACGAAAAAGTTTAAAATTAGATCTAGAAATATGGAAAATAATTGATATTTGTTTGAAAATTTTTTTGTGTATTTTGTCAAATTTTTCTGGCGAGGCAAAATTTGATTGAATTTTGATTTTTGACAAGTTGAAAGTAACGCGAAGTCCTTCAATTTTTGTTCAATTTTGTTCGTTACTAGATAAAATAATTTAAAATTAGATCTACAAATATGGAAATTAATTGATATTTGTCTGAAAATTTTTTTGTGTATTTTGCCAAATTTTTCTGTCGAGGCAAAAATTGATTGATTTTTCATTTTTTCACAAGATAAAAGTAACGCGCAGTCCTTCAATTTTTGTTCAATTTTGTTCGTTAATAGATAAAATAGTTTGAAATTAGATCTAGAAATATAAAAAATACTTGATATTTGTCTGAAAATTTTTTTGTTTATTTTGCCAAATTTTTCTGGCGAGGCAAAAATTGATTGAATTTTCATTTTTTGACAAGTTCAAAGTAACAAAAAGTCCTTCAATTTTTGTTGAATTTTGTTCGTTACTAGATAAAAAAGTTTAAAATTAGATCTAGAAATATAGAAAATAATTGATATTTGTTTGAAAATTTTTTAGTGTATTTTGCCAAATTTTTCTGGCGAGGCAAAATTTGATTCAATTTTCATTTTTTGACAAGTTCAAAGTAACGCGCATTTCTTCAATTTTTGTTCAATTTCGCTCGTTAAAAAACGAAAAAGTTTAAAATTAGATCTTGAAATATGGAAAATAATTGATATTTGTCTGAAAATTTTTTTGTGTATTTAGCCAAAATTTTCTGGCGAGGCAAAATTTGATTGAATTTTGATTTTTGACAAGTTGAAAGTAACGCGCAGTTCTTAAATTTTTGTTCAATTTCGTTCGTTAATAAACGAAAAAGTTTAAAATTAGATCTTGAAATATGGAAAATCATTGATATTTGTCTGAAAATTTTTTTGTGTATTTTGCCAAATTTTTCTGGCGAAGAAAAATTGATTGAATTTTCATTTTTTGACAAGTTGAAAGTAACGCGCAGTCCTTTAATTTTGGTTCAATTTTGTTCGTTACTAGATAAAATAGTTTAAAATTAGATCTAGAAATATGGAAAATAATTGATATTTGTTTGAAAATTTTTTTGTGTATTTTGTCAAATTTTTCTGGCGAAGAAAAATTGATTGAATTTTTATTTTTTGACAAGTTAAAAGTAACGCGCAGTTTTTAATTTTGTGTTCAATTTTGTTCGTTACTAGATAAAATAGTTTAAAATTAGATCTAGAAATATAAGAAATACTTGATATTTGTCTGAAAATTTTTTTGTGTAATTTGCCAAATTTTTCTGTCGAGGCAAAAATTGATTGAATTTTCATTTTTTGACAAGTTGAAAGTAACGCGCAGTCCTTCAATTTTTGTTCAATTTTGTTTGTTAATAAATAAATTAGTTTGAAATTAGATTTTGAAATATAAAACATACTTGATATTTGTCTGAAAATTTTTTCGTTTATTTTGCCAAATTTTTCTGGCGAGGCAAAAATTGATTGAATTTTCATTTTTTGACAAGTTCAAAGTAACAAAAAGTCCTTCAATTTTTGTTGAATTTTGTTCGTTACTAGATAAAATAGTTTAAAATTAGATCTACAAATATGGAAATTAATTGATATTTGTCTGAAAATTTTTTTGTGTATTTTGCCAAATTTTTCTGGCGAGGCAAAATTTGATTCTATTTTCATTTTTTGACAAGTTTAAAGTAACGCGCAGTCCATCAATTTTTGTTCAATTTCGTTCGTTAAAAAACGAAAAAGTTTAAAATTAGATCTAGAAATATGGAAAATAATTGATATTTGTTTGAAAATTTTTTTGTGTATTTTGTCAAATTTTTCTGGCGAGGCAAAATTTGATTGAATTTTGATTTTTGACAAGTTGAAAGTAACGCGAAGTCCTTCAATTTTTGTTCAATTTTGTTCGTTACTAGATAAAATAATTTAAAATTAGATCTACAAATATGGAAATTAATTGATATTTGTCTGAAAATTTTTTTGTGTATTTTGCCAAATTTTTCTGTCGAGGCAAAAATTGATTGAATTTTCATTTTTTGACAAGATAAAAGTAACGCGCAGTCCTTCAATTTTTGTTCAATTTTGTTCGTTAATAGATAAAATAGTTTGAAATTAGATCTAGAAATATAAAAAATACTTGATATTTGTCTGAAAATTTTTTTGTTTATTTTGCCAAATTTTTCTGGCGAGGCAAAAATTGATTGAATTTTCATTTTTTGACAAGTTCAAAGTAACAAAAAGTCCTTCAATTTTTGTTGAATTTTGTTCGTTACTAGATAAAAAAGTTTAAAATTAGATCTAGAAATATAGAAAATAATTGATATTTGTTTGAAAATTTTTTAGTGTATTTTGCCAAATTTTTCTGGCGAGGCAAAATTTGATTGAATTTTGATTTTTGACAAGTTGAAAGTAACGCGCAGTCCTTCAATTTTTGTTCAATTTTGTTCGTTACTAGATAAAATAATTTAAAATTAGATCTAGAAATATGGAAATTAATTGATATTTGTCTGAAAATTTTTTTGTGTATTTTGCCAAATTTTTCTGTCGAGGCAAAAATTGATTGAATTTTCATTTTTTGACAAGATAAAAGTAACGCGCAGTCCTTCAATTTTTGTTCAATTTTGTTCGTTAATAGATAAAATAGTTTGAAATTAGATCTAGAAATATAAAAAATACTTGATATTTTTTTGAAAATTTTTTTGTGTATTTTGTCAAATTTTTCTGGCGAAGAAAAATTGATTGAATTTTTATTTTTTGACAAGTTAAAAGTAACGCGCAGTTCTTAATTTTGTGTTCAATTTTGTTCGTTACTAGATAAAATAGTTTAAAATTAGATCTAGAAATATTGAAAATAATTGATATTTGTTTGAAAATTTTTTTGTGTATTTTGTCAAATTTTTCTGGCGAAGAAAAATTGATTGAATTTTCATTTTTGGCAAGTTGAAAGTAACGCGCAGTTCTTAAATTTTTGTTCAATTTCGTTCGTTAATAAACGAAAAAGTTTAAAATTAGATCTTGAAATATGGAAAATCATTGATATTTGTCTGAAAATTTTTTTGTGTATTTTGCCAAATTTTTCTGGCGAAGAAAAATTGATTGAATTTTCATTTTTTGACAAGTTGAAAGTAACGCGCAGTCCTTTAATTTTGGTTCAATTTTGTTCGTTACTAGATAAAATAGTTTGAAATTAGATCTAGAAATATGGAAAATAATTGATATTTGTTTGAAAATTTTTTTGTGTATTTTGTCAAATTTTTCTGGCGAAGAAAAATTGATTGAATTTTTATTTTTTGACAAGTTAAAAATAACGCGCAGTCCTTCAATTTTTGTTCAATTTTGTTTGTTAATAAATAAATTAGTTTGAAATTAGATTTTGAAATATAAAACATACTTGATATTTGTCTGAAAATTTTTTTGTTTATTTTGCCAAATTTTTCTGGCGAGGCAAAAATTGATTGAATTTTCATTTTTTGACAAGTTCAAAGTAACAAAAAGTCCTTCAATTTTTGTTGAATTTTGTTCGTTACTAGATAAAATAGTTTAAAATTAGATCTAGAAATATAGAAAATAATTGATATTTGTTTGAAAATTTTTTAGTGTATTTTGCCAAATTTTTCTGGCGAGGCAAAATTTGATTCTATTTTCATTTTTTGACAAGTTCAAAGTAACGCGCAGTCCATCAATTTTTGTTCAATTTCGTTCGTTAAAAAACGAAAAAGTTTAAAATTAGATCTAGAAATATGGAAAATAATTGATATTTGTTTGAAAATTTTTTTGTGTATTTTGTCAAATTTTTCTGGCGAGGCAAAATTTGATTGAATTTTGATTTTTGACAAGTTGAAAGTAACGCGAAGTCCTTCAATTTTTGTTCAATTTTGTTCGTTACTAGATAAAATAATTTAAAATTAGATCTACAAATATGGAAATTAATTGATATTTGTCTGAAAATTTTTTTGTGTATTTTGCCAAATTTTTCTGTCGAGGCAAAAATTGATTGATTTTTCATTTTTTCACAAGATAAAAGTAACGCGCAGTCCTTCAATTTTTGTTCAATTTTGTTCGTTAATAGATAAAATAGTTTGAAATTAGATCTAGAAATATAAAAAATACTTGATATTTGTCTGAAAATTTTTTTGTTTATTTTGCCAAATTTTTCTGGCGAGGCAAAAATTGATTGAATTTTCATTTTTTGACAAGTTCAAAGTAACAAAAAGTCCTTCAATTTTTGTTGAATTTTGTTCGTTACTAGATAAAAAAGTTTAAAATTAGATCTAGAAATATAGAAAATAATTGATATTTGTTTGAAAATTTTTTAGTGTATTTTGCCAAATTTTTCTGGCGAGGCAAAATTTGATTCAATTTTCATTTTTTGACAAGTTCAAAGTAACGCGCATTTCTTCAATTTTTGTTCAATTTCGCTCGTTAAAAAACGAAAAAGTTTAAAATTAGATCTTGAAATATGGAAAATAATTGATATTTGTCTGAAAATTTTTTTGTGTATTTAGCCAAATTTTTCTGGCGAGGCAAAATTTGATTGAATTTTGATTTTTGACAAGTTGAAAGTAACGCGAAGTCCTTCAATTTTTGTTTAATTTTGTTCGTTACTAGATAAAATAATTTAAAATTAGATCTACAAATATGGAAATTAATTGATATTTGTCTGAAAATTTTTTTGTGTATTTTGCCAAATTTTTCTGTCGAGGCAAAAATTGATTGATTTTTCATTTTTTGACAAGATAAAAGTAACGCGCAGTCCTTCAATTTTTGTTCAATTT
Organism: Ganaspis brasiliensis; assembly: GCA_037103525.1. NCBI lineage: Eukaryota > Metazoa > Arthropoda > Insecta > Hymenoptera > Figitidae > Ganaspis > Ganaspis brasiliensis. The sequence continues at coordinate 388,785 of JAZKLR010000025.1, forward strand.
TGTTCGTTAATAGATAAAATAGTTTGAAATTAGATCTAGAAATATAAAAAATACTTGATATTTGTCTGAAAATTTTTTTGTGTAATTTGCCAAATTTTTCTGTCGAGGCAAAAATTGATTGAATTTTCATTTTTTGACAAGTTCAAAGTAACAAAAAGTCCTTCAATTTTTGTTGAATTTTGTTCGTTACTAGATAAAAAAGTTTAAAATTAGATCTAGAAATATAGAAAATAATTGATATTTGTTTGAAAATTTTTTAGTGTATTTTGCCAAATTTTTCTGGCGAGGCAAAATTTGATTAAATTTTCATTTTTTGACAAGTTCAAAGTAACGCGCATTTCTTCAATTTTTGTTCAATTTCGCTCGTTAAAAAACGAAAAAGTTTAAAATTAGATCTTGAAATATGGAAAATAATTGATATTTGTCTGAAAATTTTTTTGTGTATTTAGCCAAATTTTTCTGGCGAGGCAAAATTTGATTGAATTTTGATTTTTGACAAGTTGAAAGAAACGCGCAGTCCTTCAATTTTTGTTCAATTTTGTTCGTTACTAGATAAAATAATTTAAAATTAGATCTACAAATATGGAAATTAATTGATATTTGTCTGAAAATTTTTTTGCGTATTTTGCCAAATTTTTCTGTCGATGCAAAAATTGATTGAATTTTCATTTTTTGACAAGATAAAAGTAACGCGCAGTCCTTCAATTTTTGTTCAAAATTTGTTCGTTAATAGATAAAATAGTTTGAAATTAGATCTAGAAATATAAAAAATACTTGATATTTGTCTGAAAATTTTTTTGTTTATTTTGCCAAATTTTTCTGGCGAGGCAAAAATTGATTGAATTTTCATTTTTTGACAAGTTCAAAGTAACGCGCAGTCCTTCAATTTTTGTTGAATTTTGTTCGTTACTAGATAAAATAGTTTAAAATTAGATCTAGAAATATAGAAAATAATTGATATTTGTTTAAAAATTTTTTAGTGTATTTTGCCAAATTTTTCTGGCGAGGCAAAATTTGATTCAATTTTCATTTTTTGACAAGTTCAAAGTAACGCGCATTTCTTCAATTTTTGTTCAATTTCGTTCGTTAATAAACGAAAAAGTTTAAAATTAGATCTTGAAATATGGAAAATAATTGATATTTGTTTGAAAACTTTTTTGTGTATTTTGTCAAATTTTTCTGGCGAAGAAAAATTGATTGAATTTTCATTTTTTGACAAGTTGAAAGTAACGCGCAGTTCTTAATTTTGTGTTCAATTTTGTTCGTTACTAGATAAAATAGTTTAAAATTAGATCTAGAAATATTGAAAATAATTGATATTTGTCTGAAAATTTTTTTGTCTATTTTGCCAAATTTTTCTGGCGAAGAAAAAATTGTTTGAATTTTCATTTTTTGACAAGTTCAAAGTAACGCGCAGTCCTTCAATTTTTGTTGAATTTTGTTTGTTAATAAATGAAATAGTTTAAAATTAGATATAGAAATATTGAAAGTAATTGATATTTGTTTGAAAATTTTTTTGTGTATTTTGTCAAATTTTTCTGGCGAAGAAAAATTGATTGAATTTTCATTTTTTGACAAGTTGAAAGCAACGCGCAGTTCTTAATTTTGTGTTCAATTTTGTTCGTTACTAGATAAAATAGTTTAAAATTAGATCTAGAAATATTGAAAATAATTTATATTTGTTTGAAAATTTTCTTGTGTATTTTGCCAAATTTTTCTGTCGAGGCAAAAATTGATTGAATTTTTATTTTTTGACAAGTTAAAAGTAACGCGCAGTCCTTCAATTTTTGTTCAATTTTGTTCGTTAATAAATAAAATAGTTTGAAATTAGATCTTGAAATATAAAACATACTTGATATTTGTCTGAAAATTTTTTTGTTTATTTTCCCAACTTTTTCTGGCGAAGAAAATTTGATTGAATTTTCATTTTTTGACAAGTGAAAAGTAACGCGCAGTCCTTCAAATTTTGTTCAATTTTGTTCGTTAATAAATAAAATAGTTTGAAATTAGATCTAGAAATATAAAACATACTTGATATTTGTCTGAAAATTTTTTTGCTTATTTTGCCAAATTTTTCTGGCGAGGCAAAAATTGATTGAATTTTCATTTTTTGACAAGTTCAAAGTAACGCGAAGTCCTTCAATTTTTGTTGAATTTTGTTCGTTACTAGATAAAATAGTTTAAAATTAGATCTAGAAATATAGAAAATAATTGATATTTGTTTGAAAATTTTTTAGTGTATTTTGCCAAATTTTTCTGGCGAAGAAAATTTGATTGAATTTTCATTTTTTGACAAGTTAAAAGTAACGCGCAGTCCTTCAATTTTTGTTGAATTTGTTCGTTACTAGATAAAATAGTTTAAAATTAGATCTAGAAATATGGAAAATAATTGATATTTGTTTAAAAATTTTTTTGTGTATTTTGCCAAATTTTTCTGGCGAGGCAAAAATTGATTGAATTTTTATTTTTTGACAAGTTCAAAGTAACGCGCAGTCCTTCAATTTTTGTTGAATTTTGTTCGCTACTAGATAAAATAGTTTAAAATTAGATCTAGAAATATAGAAAATAATTGATATTTGTTTGAAAATTTTTTAGTGTATTTTGCCAAATTTTTCTGGCGAGGCAAAATTTGATTCAATTTTCATTTTTTGACAAGTTCAAAGTAGCGCGCATTTCTTCAATTTTTGTTCAATTTCCTTCGTTAATAAACGAAAAAGTTTAAAATTAGACCTTGAAATATGGAAAATAATTGATATTTGTCTGATAATTTTTTTGTGTATTTTGCCAAATTTTTCGGCGAGGCAAGTTTCCACCCTCAGAACATTATTTATAACATTAGTTCGTCCTATTCTTGAATACGCGTCCATAGTTTGGTCTCCGTACTTCGAAATACAAAAGGAAAAAATTGAAAAAGTTCAGAAGCGTTTTCTGCGTGCGGTGGCATACAGGCTCGGGATTCCTAGAGAGACTGGTTATTTAAACGAAACTTGTGAGTTATTAAACTTATTTTCTCTAGAAGATAGAAGAACCACTGCAGGTTTTATCTTCCTTTATAAACTTTTAAACGGCTCACTAGATAGCCCAAATTTATTGTCGCAAGTCTCTCTAAGAGTCTCCCCTAAACAATTACGATTTTGTAAATTGTTTCAGATTCACAAGCGAAATACAGATTTTTGTTTTTACCAGTCGCTTTCTTGTATTTGTAAGTCTTTCAACTACATTAATAATTGGTCTTTTGACGCTGATATTTTCAGCCAATCGTTAAATGAATTTATTTCAACAGTAGAATTTTTCAGTTTTGATTAATAACCTAACTTTTTCTTTTTCTTCTATTTTTGTTAAATATTATTTTACTTTTGTTCTTTATAGTCAGACACGACTGTACCTTAACAATATAAGTGCGATCTTGTTATGCCTGTACTGGCAGCTTCAAAATGAATTTATTATGTTATTCTTTTATTTTGAATTAATATTAATTTTTCTTCGTTGTTCTTTACTTATGTAATTTTCATGTACAAAGGTGTATAAATGCCGTCAATAAACTAAACTAAACTAAACTAAACTAAACTAAAATTTGATTGAATTTTGATTTTTGACAAGTTGAAAGTAACGCGCAGTCCTTCAATTTTTGTTCAATTTTGTTCGTTACTAGATAAAATAGTTTAAAATTAGATCTAGAAATATGGAAAATAATTGATATTTGTTTGAAAATTTTTTTGTGTATTTTGCCAAATTTTTCTGGCGAGGCAAAAATTGATTGAATTTTCATTTTTTGACAAGTTTAAAGTAACGCGCATTCCTTCAATTTTCGTTAAATTTTGTTCATTAATAAACGAAAAAGTTTAAAATTAGATCTAGAAATATGAAAATTAATTGATATTTGTCTGAAAATTTTTTTGTGTATTTTGCCAAATTTTTCTGTCGAGGCAAAAATTGATTGAATTTTCATTTTTTGACAAGATAAAAGTAACGCGCAGTCCTTCAATTTTTGTTCAATTTTGTTCGTTAATAGATAAACTAGTTTGAAATTAGATCTAGAAATATAAAAAATACTTGATATTTGTCTGAAAATTTTTTTGTGTATTTTGAAAAATTTTTCTGTCGAGGCAAAAATTGATTGAATTTTCATTTTTTGACAAGTTCAAAGTAACGCGCAGTCCTTTAATTTTTGTTGAATTTTGTTTGTTAATAAATGAAATAGTTTTGAAATTAGATATAGAAATATTGAAAGTAATTGATATTTGTTTGAAAATTTTTTTGTGTATTTTGTCAAATTTTTATGGCGAAGAAAAATTGATTGAATTTTCATTTTTTGACAAGTTGAAAGCAACGCGCAGTTCTTAATTTTGTGTTCAATTTTGTTCGTTACTAGATAAAATAGTTTATAATTAGATCTAGAAATATTGAAAATAATTTATATTTGTTTGAAAATTTTCTTGTGTATTTTGCCAAATTTTTCTGGCGAGGCAAAAATTGTTTGAATTTTCATTTTTTGACAAGTTTAAAGTAACGCGCATTCCTTCAATTTTCGTTAAATTTTGTTCGTTAATAAACGAAAAAGTTTAAAATTAGATCTTGAAATATGGAAAATCATTGATATTTGTCTGAAAATTTTTTTGTCTATTTTGCCAAATTTTTCTGGCGAAGAAAAATTGATTGAATTTTCATTTTTTGACAAGTTGAAAGTAACGCGCAGTCCTTTAATTTTTGTTCAATTTTGTTCGTTACTAGATAAAATAATTTAAAATTAGATCTAGAAATATGAAAAATAATTAATATTTGTTTAAAAATTTTTTTGTGTATTTTGCCAAATTTTTCTGGCGAGGCAAAAATTATTTGAATTTTCATTTTTTGACAAGTTGAAAGTAACGCGCAGTTCTTCAATTTTTGTTCAATTTTGTTCTTTACTAGATAAAATAGTTTAAAATAAGATCTAGAAATATGGAAATTAATTGATATTTGTCTGAAAATTTTTTTGTGTGTTTTGCCAAATTTTTCTGTCGAGGCAAAAATTGATTGAATTTTCATTTTTTGACAAGATAAAAGTAACGCGCAGTCCTTCAATTTTTGTTCAATTTTGTTCGTTAATAGATAAACTAGTTTGAAATTAGATATAGAAATATTGAAAGTAATTGATATTTGTTTGAAAATTTTTTTGTGTATTTTGTCAAATTTTTCTGGCGAAGAAAAATTGATTGAATTTTCATTTTTTGACAAGTTAAAAGCAACGCGCAGTTCTTAATTTTGTGTTCAATTTTGTTCGTTACTAGATAAAATAGTTTATAATTAGATCTAGAAATATTGAAAATAATTTATATTTGTTTGAAAATTTTCTTGTGTATTTTGCCAAATTTTTCTGGCGAGGCAAAAATTGTTTGAATTTTCATTTTTTGACAAGTTTAAAGTAACGCGCATTCCTTCAATTTTCGTTAAATTTTGTTCGTTAATAAACGAAAAAGTTTAAAATTAGATCTTGAAATATGGAAAATCATTGATATTTGTCTGAAAATTTTTTTGTCTATTTTGCCAAATTTTTCTGGCGAAGAAAAATTGATTGAATTTTCATTTTTTGACAAGTTGAAAGTAACGCGCAGTCCTTTAATTTTTGTTCAATTTTGTTCGTTACTAGATAAAATAATTTAAAATTAGATCTAGAAATATGAAAAATAATTAATATTTGTTTAAAAATTTTTTTGTGTATTTTGCCAAATTTTTCTGGCGAGGCAAAAATTATTTGAATTTTCATTTTTTGACAAGTTGAAAGTAACGCGCAGTTCTTCAATTTTTGTTTAATTTTGTTCTTTACTAGATAAAATAGTTTAAAATAAGATCTAGAAATATGGAAATTAATTGATATTTGTCTGAAAATTTTTTTGTGTGTTTTGCCAAATTTTTCTGTCGAGGCAAAAATTGATTGAATTTTCATTTTTTGACAAGATAAAAGTAACGCGCAGTCCTTCAATTTTTGTTCAATTTTGTTCGTTAATAGATAAACTAGTTTGAAATTAGATATAGAAATATTAAAAGTAATTGATATTTGTTTGAAAATTTTTTTGTGTATTTTGTCAAATTTTTCTGGCGAAGAAAAATTGATTGAATTTTCATTTTTTGACAAGTTAAAAGCAACGCGCAGTTCTTAATTTTGTGTTCAATTTTGTTCGTTACTAGATAAAATAGTTTAAAATTAGATCTAAAAATATTGAAAATAATTTATATTTGTTTGAAAATTTTCTTGTGTATTTTGCCAAATTTTTCTGTCGAGGCAAAAATTGATTGAATTTTTATTTTTTGACAAGTTGAAAGTAACGCGCAGTCCTTCAATTTTTGTTCAATTTTGTTCGTTAATAAATAAAATAGTTTGAAATTAGATCTTGAAATATAAAACATACTTGATATTTGTCTGAAAATTTTTTTGTTTATTTTGCCAAATTTTTCTGGCGAAGAAAATTTGATTGAATTTTCATTTTTTGACAAGTTAAAAGTAACGCGCAGTCCTTCAATTTTTGTTCAATTTTGTTCGTTAATAAATAAAATAGTTTAAAATTAGATCTAGAAATATAGAAAATAATTGATATTTGTTTGAAAATTTTTTAGTGTATTTTGCCAAATTTTTCTGGCGAGGCAAAAATTGATTGAATTTTCTTTTTTTGACAAGTTCAAATTAAAGCGCAGACCTTCAATTTTTGTTGAATTTTGTTCGTTACTAGATAAAATAGTTTAAAATTAGATCTAGAAATATGGAAAATAATTGATATTTGTTTGAAAATTTTTCAGTGTATTTTGCCAAATTTTTCTGGCGAGGCAAAATTTGATTCTATTTTCATTTTTTGACAAGTTCAAAGTAACGCGCAATTAATCAATTTTTGTTTAATTTCGTTCGTTACTAGAGAAAATAATTTAAAATTAGATCTAGAAATATGAAAAATAATTCATATTTGTTTGAAAATTTTTTTGTGTATTTTGCCAAATTTTTCTGGCGAGGCAAAAAGTAATTGAATTTTCATTTTTTGACACGTTGAAAGTTACGCGCAGTCCTTCAATTTTTGTTCACTTTTGTTCGTTAATAAATAAAATAGTTCGAAATTAGATTTTGAAATATAAAACATACTTGATATTTGTCTGAAAATTTTTTTGTTTATTTTGCCAAATTTTTCTTGCGAGGCAAAAATTGATTGAATTTTTATTTTTTGACAAGTTCAAAGTAACGCGAAGTCCTTCAATTTTTGTTGAATTTTGTTCGTTACTATATAAAATAGTTTAAAATTAGATCTAGAAATATAAAAAATACTTGATATTTGTCTGCAAATTTTTTTGTGTATTTTGCCACATTTTTCTGTCGAGGCAAAAATTGATTAAATTTTCATTTTTTGACAAGTTGAAAGTAACGCGCAGTCTTTCAATTTTTGTTCAATTTTGTATGTTAATAAATAAGATAGTTTGAAATTAGATTTTGAAATATAAAACATACTTGATATTTGTCTGAAAATTTTTTTGTTTATTTTGCCAAATTTTTCTTGCGAGGCAAAAATTGATTGAATTTTCATTTTTTGACAAGTTCAAAGTAACGCGAAGTCCTTCAATTTTTGTTGAATTTTGTTCGTTACTAGATAAAATAGTTTAAAATTAGATCTAGAAATATAAAAAATACTTGATATTTGTCTGAAAATTTTTTTGTGTATTTTGCCAAATTTTTCTGTCGAGGCAAAAATTGATTAAATTTTCATTTTTTGACAAGTTGAAAGTAACGCGCAGTCTTTCAATTTTTGTTCAATTTTGTATGTTAATAAATAAAATAGTTTGAAATTAGATTTTGAAATATAAAACATACTTGATATTTGTCTGAAAATTTTTTTGTTTATTTTGCCAAATTTTTCTTGCGAGGCAAAAATTGATTGAATTTTCATTTTTTGACAAGTTCAAAGTAATGCGAAGTCCTTTAATTTTTGTTGAATTTTGTTCGTTACTAAATAAAATGGTTTAAAATTAGATCTAGAAATATAGAAAATAATTGATATTTGTTTGAAAATTCTTTAGTGTATTTTGCCAAATTTTTCTGGCGAGGCAAAATTTTATTCAATTTTCATTTTTTGACAAGTTCAAAGTAACGCGCAGTCCTTAAATTTTTGTTCAATTTTGTTCGTTAATAAACGAAAACGTTTAAAATTAGATCTTGAAATATGGAAAATAATTGATATTTGTCTGAAAATTTTTTTGTGTATTTTGCCAAATTTTTCTGGCGAGGCAAAAATTGATTGAATTTTTATTTTTTGACAAGGTCAAAGTAATGCGCAGTCCTTCAATTTTTGTTCAATTTTGTTCGTTAATAGATGAAAAAGTTTTAAATTAGATCTAGAAATACGGAAAATAATTGATATTTGTTTAAAAATTTTTTTGTGTATTTTGCCAAATTTTTCTGGCGAGGCAAAAATTGATTAAATTTTCATTTTTTGACATGTTCAAAGTAACGCGAAGTCCTTCAATTTTTGTTGAATTTTGTTCGTTACTAGATAAAATAGTTTAAAATTAGATCTAGAAATATAAAAAATACTTGATATTTGTCTGAAAATTTTTTTGTGTATTTTGCCAAATTTTTCTGTCGAGGCAAAAATTAATTGAATTTTCATTTTTGACAAGTTGAAAGTAACGCGCAGTCCTTCAATTTTTGTTTAATTTTGTTCGTTAATAAATAAAATAGTTTGAAATTAGATCTTGAAATATAAAACATACTTGATATTTGTCTGAAAATTTTTTTGTTTATTTTGCCAAATTTTTCTGGCGAAGAAAATTTGATTGAATTTTCATTTTTTGACAAGTTAAAAGTAACGCGCAGTCCTTCAATTTTTGTTCAATTTTGTTCGTTAATAAATAAAATAGTTTAAAATTAGATCTAGAAATATAGAAAATAATTGATATTTGTTTGAAAATTTTTTAGTGTATTTTGCCAAATTTTTCTGGCGAGGCAAAAATTGATTGAATTTTCTTTTTTTGACAAGTTCAAATTAAAGCGCAGACCTTCAATTTTTGTTGAATTTTGTTCGTTACTAGATAAAATAGTTTAAAATTAGATCTAGAAATATGGAAAATAATTGATATTTGTTTGAAAATTTTTCAGTGTATTTTGCCAAATTTTTCTGGCGAGGCAAAATTTGATTCTATTTTCATTTTTTGACAAGTTCAAAGTAACGCGCAATTAATCAATTTTTGTTTAATTTCGTTCGTTACTAGAGAAAATAATTTAAAATTAGATCTAGAAATATGAAAAATAATTCATATTTGTTTGAAAATTTTTTTGTGTATTTTGCCAAATTTTTCTGGCGAGGCAAAAAGTAATTGAATTTTCATTTTTTGACATGTTGAAAGTTACGCGCAGTCCTTCAATTTTTGTTCACTTTTGTTCGTTAATAAATAAAATAGTTCGAAATTAGATTTTGAAATATAAAACATACTTGATATTTGTCTGAAATTTTTTTTTTTTATTTTGCCAAATTTTTCTTGCGAGGCAAAAATTGATTGAATTTTTATTTTTTGACAAGTTCAAAGTAACGCGAAGTCCTTCAATTTTTGTTGAATTTTGTTCGTTACTAGATAAAATAGTTTAAAATTAGATCTAGAAATATAAAAAATACTTGATATTTGTCTGCAAATTTTTTTGTGTATTTTGCCACATTTTTCTGTCGAGGCAAAAATTGATTAAATTTTCATTTTTTGACAAGTTGAAAGTAACGCGCAGTCTTTCAATTTTTGTTCAATTTTGTATGTTAATAAATAAGATAGTTTGAAATTAGATTTTGAAATATAAAACATACTTGATATTTGTCTGAAAATTTTTTTGTTTATTTTGCCAAATTTTTCTTGCGAGGCAAAAATTGATTGAATTTTCATTTTTTGACAAGTTCAAAGTAACGCGAAGTCCTTCAATTTTTGTTGAATTTTGTTCGTTACTAGATAAAATAGTTTAAAATTAGATCTAGAAATATAAAAAATACTTGATATTTGTCTGAAAATTTTTTTGTGTATTTTGCCAAATTTTTCTGTCGAGGCAAAAATTGATTAAATTTTCATTTTTTGACAAGTTGAAAGTAACGCGCAGTCTTTCAATTTTTGTTCAATTTTGTATGTTAATAAATAAAATAGTTTGAAATTAGATTTTGAAATATAAAACATACTTGATATTTGTCTGAAAATTTTTTTGTTTATTTTGCCAAATTTTTCTTGCGAGGCAAAAATTGATTGAATTTTCATTTTTTGACAAGTTCAAAGTAATGCGAAGTCCTTTAATTTTTGTTGAATTTTGTTCGTTACTAAATAAAATGGTTTAAAATTAGATCTAGAAATATAGAAAATAATTGATATTTGTTTGAAAATTTTTTAGTGTATTTTGCCAAATTTTTCTGGCGAGGCAAAATTTTATTCAATTTTCATTTTTTGACAAGTTCAAAGTAACGCGCAGTCCTTAAATTTTTGTTCAATTTCGTTCGTTAATAAACGAAAACGTTTAAAATTAGATCTTGAAATATGGAAAATAATTGATATTTGTCTGAAAATTTTTTTGTGTATTTTGCCAAATTTTTCTGGCGAGGCAAAAATTGATTGAATTTTTATTTTTTGACAAGGTCAAAGTAATGCGCAGTCCTTCAATTTTTGTTCAATTTTGTTCGTTAATAGATGAAAAAGTTTTAAATTAGATCTAGAAATACGGAAAATAATTGATATTTGTTTAAAAATTTTTTTGTGTATTTTGCCAAATTTTTCTGGCGAGGCAAAAATTGATTAAATTTTCATTTTTTGACATGTTCAAAGTAACGCGAAGTCCTTCAATTTTTGTTGAATTTTGTTCGTTACTAGATAAAATAGTTTAAAATTAGATCTAGAAATATAAAAAATACTTGATATTTGTCTGAAAATTTTTTTGTGTATTTTGCCAAATTTTTCTGTCGAGGCAAAAATTGATTAAATTTTCATTTTTTGACAAGTTGAAAGTAACGCGCAGTCTTTCAATTTTTGTTCAATTTTGTATGTTAATAGATGAAAAAGTTTTAAATTAGATCTAGAAATATGGAAAATAATTGATATTTGTTTAAAAATTTTTTTGTGTATTTTGCCAAATTTTTCTGGCGAGGCAAAAATTGATTGAATTTTCATTTTTTGACAAGTTGAAAGTAACGCGCAGTTCTTCAATTTTTGTTCAATTTTGTTCGTTACTAGATAAAATAGTTTTAAATTAGATCTAGAAATATGGAAAATAATTGATATTTGTTTAAAAATTTTTTTGTGTATTTTGCCAAATTTTTCTGTCGAGGCAAAAATTGATTGAATTTTCATTTTTTGACAAGATAAAAGTAACGCGCAGTCCTTCAATTTTTGTTTAATTTCGTTCGTTAATAAACGAAAAAGTTTAAAATTAGATCTAGAAATATGGAAATTAATTGATATTTGTCTTAAATTTTTTTTGTGTATTTTGCCAAATTTTTCTGTCGAGGCAAAAATTAATTGAATTTTCATTTTTGACAAGTTGAAAGTAACGCGCAGTCCTTCAATTTTTGTTCAATTTTGTTCGTTAATAAACGAAAAAGTTTAAAATTAGATCTTGAAATATGGAAAATAATTGATATTTGTCTGAAAATTTTTTTGTGTATTTTGCCAAATTTTTCTGGCGAGGCAAAATTTGATTGAATTTTGATTTTTGACAAGTTGAAAGTAACGCGCAGTCCTTCAATTTTTGTTCAATTTTGTTTGTTACTATATAAAATAGTTTAAAATTGGATCTAGAAATATAAAAAATAATTGATATTTGTTTGAAAATTTTTTTGTGTATTTTGCCAAATTTTTATGGCGAGGCAAAATTTGATTGAATTTTTATTTTTTGACAATTTCAAAGTAACGCGCAGTCCTTCAATTTTTGTTGAATTTTGTTCGTTAATAAACGAAAAAGTTTGAAATTAGATCTAGAAATATGGAAATTAATTGATATTTGTCTGAAAATTTTTTTGTTTATTTCGCCAAATTTTTCTGTCGAGGCAAAAATTGATTGAATTTTCATTTTTTGACAAGATGAAAGTCACGCGCAGTCCTTCAATTTTTGTTTAATTTTGTTTGTTAATAGATAAAATAGTTTGAAATTAGATCTAGAAATATAAGAAATAATTGATATTTGTTTGAAAATTTTTTAGTGTATTTTGCCAAATTTTTCTGGCGAGCCAAAATTTGATTCAATTTTTATTTTTTGACAAGTTCAAAGTAACGCGCAGTCCTTCAATTTTTGTTCAATTTCGTTTGTTAATAAACGAAAAAGTTTAAAATTAGATCTTGAAATATGGAAAATAATTGATATTTGTCTGAAATTTTTTTTGTGTATTTTGCCAAATTTTTCTGGCGAGGCAAAATTTGATTGAATTTTGATTTTTGACAAGTTGAAAGTAACGCGCAGTCCTTTAATTTTTGTTCAATTTTGTTCGTTACTAGATAAAATAGTTTGAAATTAGATCTAGAAATATGGTAAATAATTGATATTTGTTTGAAAATTTTTTTGTGTATTTTGCCAAATTTTTCTGGCGAGGCAAAAATTGATTGAATTTTTATTTTTTGACAAGTTCAAAGTAAGGCGCAGTCCTTCAATTTTCGTTGAATTTTGTTCGTTAATAAACGAAAAAGTTTAAAATTAGATCTAGAAATATGGAAATTAATTTATATTTGTCTGAAAATTTTTTTGTGTATTTTGCCAAATTTTTCTGTCGAGGCAAAAATTGATTGAATTTTCATTTTTTGACAAGTTGAAAGTAACGCACAGTCCTTCAATTTTTGTTTAATTTTGTTCGTTAATAAATGAAAAAGTTTGAAAGTAGATCTAGAAACATGAAAATGAAGTGATTTTTGGCTGAAAATTTTTTAGAATAGATATTTTAGATTTTAGATATTTTTTAGAATTTTTTGCGCAAATTGATATTTTTCTTTTTAATTTTTTCCGAGTGTTTTCATTTAGGTTGGTTTTCAGCGTTTGATAATTTTTGTTAATAATTTAAATAATTAAATTCTATATTTCTATGAATGATCAACTATTTTAGATTTTTTTTAGATTTCTGTCTGCAAATTCATTTTTGTGCCCCTTGTATTCTGTCTACAATAAGAAAAGTTGCAATGGAATTGGGTTTGAGCAGAAGAGGCGCTTCTTGTACGCACTTTAAATGTAAACCGTGGTATGACAATGAATGCAGGTTGATCAAAAAACAAATGACTGATGTATTGAGGACTTGCAGAGAGGAAGGATTTTCTATGGAATCTAAAGCCAATTATTTCGAGAGTAAGAAAAGTTTTCAAAAAATTCAAAAACTTAAAGAAAAGAAATATGTTAGTGATAGAATCACTTCAATTGCAAACTGTAAAAATTCTGGTCATTTTTGGAAGATCGTCAGTGCATACCGTCATAATAGTGATCGCCAGTGTGACATTGGGTTGAACATTTGGTACGATTACTTATGTAAGTGCTTCCCGCAGCACAGCCCTGTTGGTGGTTACAGTTTCGTAAGAGTATCTCATCCCATATTAGATAGTTATACAATAACAACTGACGAGATTATTAGGAGTATTTCTTTTTGTAAAAATGGAAAGGCCCCTGGATTCGATGGAATTAGTTATAACTTTTACAAGAATTTACCATCTAATTGGATACTTTTTATAGAAAATTTATTCAATAAAATATTGGAAAGAGAAACGGTCCCCGAGATTTGGGGGAGGTCTTTTACTTCTATGATATATAAGAAGGGGGATGTTAATGATCCTGATAACTATAGGCCCATTGCATTTGTCAATTGTATAACGAAGATTTTTACTCATGTTTTAAGCAATCGACTTGTTTCATGGGCCAATGAAATGGACCTAATTCCTGAGTCACAATCCGGGTTGAGGAGAGGCAGAAGTTGCTTAGACAACCTATTTACTCTCCTGACTAGTATACAGATTCACCTCAGAACCCCGGGAGTTGTTGTATATGCACTGTTTGTCGATTTTAAGGGGGCCTTTCCATCGGTGTCTCACCACCTCCTTTGGAATAAATTGTATTCTCTGGGCTTGAGTACAAAAATTATTAACTTGCTACGTGATTTTTACAATTCTTCAACAACATGTATCAAAACGGGAGAGGGCTTTACTGAACACGTTAGAATCTCGCAAGGGATACTACAAGGGGAAGTGCTTAGCCCTTATGAATTTTTACTATTCGTGGCCGACATGGAATCTCATTTTATTAATAGTGGATGCAGAGGTATTTCTATAGACAGTATTTTAGAGATTCTAATGCTTGGATTCGCAGACGATTATGTGTATTTGTCCGATACTCCTGTAGAATTAAATAGGAAATTGGCGGCGTTATACTCTTATTGTAAATCGAATAATCTTACTGTAAATATAAGTAAAACAAAAATAGTCATTTTTTCTAGGTCAGGGAACTCTTCTGCTAGGAAATTTAAATCTTTTAAATTTGGGGATGATCGAGTAGAGGTAGTGGGTCAGTACGTGTATCTGGGTATCCCGTTTGATAGTTCTTGTTCTTTTTTACCTGCTGCTAGAAAAGCATCTGATGCAGCGAATGTGGCATTGGGCTCTGTTTTAAGAATAATTCAAGCTATCGGAGCTGATTCATGGAGTACCTATGACAAATTGTTTAAGAGTCTTTCTTTAAGCATCCTGTTTTATGGGAACCAAGTCTGGAGCCTGAAACATCTGGATGGTTTGGAGAGAGTCCAACAATCTTTTTACAAGAAGCTTTTATTTTTGCCTACTTGTTCACCGGGCTACGCGGTTAGATTGGAAACTGGCACGATGCACATGTCTTTTACGGTTCTCAAAAATGTAATGTTTTGGTTAAATAAAGTTTTAACTATGGATTTTTCTCGGTACCCTAGACGTTGCTTTGAGAGGCTAAAAATTCTTGCGCTGAAAAACGAAGGCAATTACAAATTTGATTGGTTTTCACAGATTCGGTACTTTTTTAAAGTTTGTGGCCTGGTGGATATGTGGCGAAATTTAAGCTGTGACACGGTGTTAACTGATAGTAGAATTCTCCTCAGGGAATATGAGTCCTTTCTGAGAAACAAGGATCTTAATGACAGAGCTCTATCGAGAAGCCTTTTAATTTATCCACATCTTGAATGCCAGACGGGGACCCAGCAATACTTGCTCATGCGACTGCCTTTATTTTTTAAAAGAATTCTGGCACAGATTCGTTTCCTGAATAGCCATGTTTGTAGAGTGTTTCTGGGGAATAGAAGGTATGACTTTCTTTTGGAAAAGAGATGTCCATTTTGTAACCTAGAAGAAGAGAGCCTTCACCATATTTTGGTTAACTGCCCAGCATGCACACATATTTGTAAGAGATTTTTCCCATCTGTTTATAGCGGTAATGATTTAGAAAACAATTGAATTTTAATTATGTCTTCCAACGAGCGTGCTACGATAAAAAATTTTCTAAGTATGATTTTGTAAATTTTAAATGATCGACTCAACGCTAGAATTGTTTCTTAGGTATAATTGTATTTGGATGTCTGAAATAAGCGAAACTCCTCTTGTATTTGCGTTATGCAAAAGAGACAAGTGAAAATAAATTTATATCTCAATTTTATTTTTTGTGTAATTAAAGTTTTATTTTTTTAATTGTTAATTTTGTGGTAGTTAAATATTTTTATTTTATTTTTTTTGTGGATTTAATTAGTTTACTCTTAAATTTAATTTAATTAATTGTAACATTTCGTTCTTAAGAAATGAAATAATTATTTTTTCAATAATGATAATCCTATCAATATGTTTTAAAAAATATTTTTTTTAAATAATTTGTTTAAACAAATTGTTTAAACAATTGGAAATTATAAACAAACAGTAGGGGTAATATATTTTTTTAATTTGCCTATGAATCCAACGTTTATTTTCAATCAGACAAACTTTATTGTCAGTGTTTTTTGCACAACCAAACTATCACACATTTTTACATATTTCCATAATTAATAACAATTAATTTTGTCATGAAATTGTTTTTTATATGTTCAGTGAGGCCCACTTCATTATCCCCAATCATTTTTTATAACATTTATTGTTTTTTTAATCGTTTATTTGCTCGCGTCTAGTTTGGATGTTTTTGGACGTTTTTACGCGCCGGCGGCATCCAGCGCTTCTGTCAGGGGCGACACTTGTATTTTTTACAAAATAAGCCGTTAAAAATTGCAATTTGATGAAAATTAAATTGACACACGGAAAAAATTATTTCATTATATTTTGCAGAACTAATATAGGAGTTGCGGATATACAAGATTCCAGAACGAAGTTTTTTATAATCTCAGAAACTTTCATTATTTAAAGCGGAACATTTTAGGAGTAACTGTAAATAGTTCTGTAATTTTTTAAATAGATGTTAGTGTTAAAGCGTTTTGTATTTCATACAGAACAATTTATGACAAAATGTTGAAAATATTTAGTACAAACTATGTTTGAGACTGTTTGAATTTGCACTATGATTTCTGCCGTAACCGTTCCATAAGAGTTCTGTAATTTTCTATATCACGTTGTATAATGTCACGTGATACTTTTGGGCCGCGTGGTTGCACAGAATAAGGCAGTCAATTGAATTTTTATTAAAAAAAACACAATTATTAACAATACTTAACCTATAGGTATAATTATTGAAATTTTAATATCAAAACTTTAAACAATTGATTTTATTTAAGAGAAATTGATTTGACGTATAGGTAGAGCCGCACGGTCAAGGGTGCTTTAGGCAGCACATATTACAGAACTCTTGTAGTATTACGTCTGACCAGATAAAGCAAAATTTAAATTACCTATATTTTTAAATTATACGGATATTTTCTTTACATTTTCCTGAAACTCCCCTTCAGGTTTTATAAATGAGTCTGATTTAAATAATACTAACTTCTTCTCTGCGTCGGCTGTTACGAAATTAGTTGTGTAAAATATACTGACATAATTTTTTCCGTGCAGGAAAAACGATTATTCAATTTGAGGTTCAAATTAACCCAAAATTGAATAATCGTTTTTCCTGTTTAATTTTTTTTAATTTTCATCAAATTGCAATTTTTAACGGCTCATTTTGTAAAAACTACAAGTGTCCACACTTTCCCTGAAAAAAAATAACACTAACTTATGTGTTTTCTATATCAAAAATCAAAATTATTCATTTGGACTAACTTTTGTTCCGATTGTTTGTCCGATTCCCCTTAAAAATTCACTTTTTTATCTTTCTTTGTCAAATTACACATTTTCATTTTTAATTAAATGCACAATTCTATAGAAATGTACACTTTTTTTACTTCTAAATTTTCTAAATCAGATGGACATATTTAAATCTGCCGCGAACTCTATCAAAAGTTGACAAGTGCCGTGTGTGGAAACATCTTTAAAGTAGCAATTTCAGAATTTTCTATTTTTCTGTTTAAAAATATTATTTTACTACCCAAAACCTTATCAATCTTATTAACAAAGTTACACTTTGTCCTAATAATGACCCTTTTGCCCAATTTTCATTATATTTTGCCAATATTTAACAAAGAACTCTACGGGAACGAACCAGTACTCTGAAAGAACCCAGATTCGTTCTCCCACGGTTCCAGCCATCTACCAGGGCATATTTTTATTATTTAAAATAAATATTATTTAAAAACAATAACGTTTTATAAAAGCTAAATTGAAATAAATTATATTTTTAAATTAGAATCTAAAATTAATAATATTAATAATAGCATTAATTTTAAATGCTTAACATTTTTTTATTTTCGTATCTTTCCGGATTCTATCTGTTTCTTATCGGATTTTTTTAGCAGGGTAGTGACATTGAGTTCTGATAATTGGTTAGGAATGTACATATAAATATTTTGTTTCCCACAGGCACAAAAACGGCGCTTTTAGATGCCTGTAGGCAGGGTCTAAACGCATTCATTTGTTCGGCCGTGTGAACAGCTGATCCATGCAATTTTTTCACCTTAGGGAAAAAATGGACGCCATTTTCATACAGTCAAACAAATGAATGCATTTCGACCCTAACCTACAAGCAACACGGGTTTAAGCATAGAGATATAAGAATATAGAGTGCGCGAGTCATACAATTTCTCATGCGAGGCAGCGTCAGCTCGATAAAAAGAGATAACCTCTGTTCTATTGACCCCCTGTCGCAGCTTGTCTAACTCATGCTTCATGTGAGTAAGACAGGCGGCGACAAGGGGTCAATAGAACACTACCTGACTCTTTCTATCCAATGCGTCCGAGCTGACGAGAAAACAGACCAGGGTGGCCAGACCGTACCATAATTATTGATTTGTACCATAATTTTAGCACCTGTACCATGTACCATAACTCATCCACTATTGACCCCTATTTGTACCATAATTTTGCCCGATATACCAATGCGTCTTTTATTGGTTGTTTATACAGTTCTATTCACATGTCCCAATCCCAAATTTTGTATGCTGCGATAGCAAGGACGTAAAACAATGTAAGTAGTGATTTTCAAATTGTTATAGTTCATATTCATAGTTGTTTTAACAACTATTTAATATATGAAAAACACTACTTTACAGATATTTTCTAGAAGCTAATGTATTGTATAATATTTGTAGAAAGTATAAGTGATAAGTAATTGTTCTCAACTGTTTGCGCGTTTTCTCTATGGTTTAAAGTCAGTCCAATTTGTTTACAATGATTAACACCTTGTTGCTTAATATACAATTTTTCTTTTTTAGTGGTATTATTTATTGCAATTTAATGTCAAATATGATGGATTAATAATTTATTACGGCTTTATGCAAATTGTTTTTTTTTATTATATGTGACGCTCCGCGAGAGAAGGGACCTGTCGCTGAAAAAATCAATTCTCATTTTTTTATACTAAAAGATAATTTTTGAGTTGTTCTTTCAGTTCTATGTTTCACAATTTTTTTTTTGTAATTACTCCTTTTGTTATAATGCTTCAAACCTAGGCATACTAAGTATATCGCATTTTTAGGTTTTTTGAACGACCGTCCCGTGAAATTAACAATTAATTAGTTAGATTTTTTTATGGTAATTGATAGTTTTTGAGTTACTTTTTGAGTTCCAAAAACCAAAATTTGATTCCTGCAATTAGTTTTATTGTTATGAACCTTTAAACATGGGCATGTTAAGCGTCTCGATTTTTCCTCGATTTTTCTTCCTCCTCTTTGCCCGTCTATTCTTTAAATTTTGCTTTCTCAGTGATAGGTCCCTTCTATCGCGGAGCGTCACATATGCAGCATTACTGTGTGATTCGCTCTTCAACGCAACGTAGATTCTTTTAAAACACTAGCGTAGTTGACGGATGCGAGCGGCCGCCTCCTTTGCTAATCCTTAGTGTTCTATTTAGTGTCGATATGTATTCTGCATTGTTTTTTACATTAAGAATTGTAACCTATAACTTACCTAAAACTTAAAATGTAACTTCTTAACATTTGTGGCATTACTTATTACTGTAAAAAGAACGTCTTATTTTAAGGCAGAAAATCTGTCTTTTTTTAAGACGCAACATTTTCAAGACAGCTTTTTCTGATTTTACAGAATTTTCCTTTGCTTTTTTCTATGCTCAAAAAAAATTAAAAACTTCAAATTTGCATAAAAACGTGAAGTAGGGGAGAGTCGGGTAAGTTCGGCTAAAAAAAGTTTAGAGTAAAAAAAATATCATTTACTGGTAGCTTTTAAATATACTAACCGTATCACAGTAAATAGTCAACCTTTAAGAATAAAATGAGATCATTATTGGAAGTATTTATTAATTAAAACATTAAATACATATAACAATAATGTGAATTCTTATCCCTTGCAAAAAAGTAGTACTGGATTCAGTACTGGGAAGAAGTACTGGGTTAAGTACTGGAAAATCAGTACTTTTTCGCGCAATATAATTTTTTAAGCACAATAACACATTTTTTCTCAAATTTCAGTGGAATTGTGATTTTGCGTTCAATGTATTCCTCTCTATTTAAGGGGATCTTCTACTCTCGGGGTTTCAAAAAAAAAAAATTTTTTTTCTTTTATATTTCAATCTATATGTATCTGAGAATACGCCACAGAAAGGATTTCGTGAGAATCACGTTCTTTTGCATGTTTCTGGGAACCGAAAAAATCCACGAGTTTTTGTTCATTTGTAACATTTGTTTATTTATAATGATTCCATTATCAACAAATTACCAATTTATAATTTTTTTATCTTTGCTGATGTCCAAAGATTTCTATAAAAACAAAAAACCTTGTTCGAACCCGATATTAGCAGATTAACTCATAAGTTACTACAATCAAGTTATACACCATGTGTTAACTTTAAACTCGTTTCCCCGAAAGTAGTGTTTTTTAAGCTGCTGAGTCACGCTTTTTATAGTAAAAATTGTCCAATTTTAATTTTTTTTAAATTACTCAGAAATGATGCAGCTATTTTTCTCCGTGTACGATTTTTGAAATTTTTTTTCGTTTTTTTTTATAGCCCCTTAAAGTAAAAAAAAAAGAAAAAAATGAAAATTTTTGCAAATTTTCGCATAATTTTGACAAATCAAAAAATAAAAAAAATCTGCCACGGAAAAAAATAGTCAACGCAACTATACACATGAAAGAAATTCGTTTTTTGATTTTGGATTGTCCCAGTGCCAAAACCGTGACTCAAGCGGGACCTCTGCATTTCTGAAACGCGTTTACGCAAGGGCTTCACAATTAATTCCCAAAAAAACCACTGAATTTCGGGCCTGGAGAGTAGAAGACCCCCTTAATTTACAACGAAAAACTATTGCGCAGCCGTAGCACCCATACAAACTTAGTGCGCAGCATGAACAAATTATTAACTATCCATGGTGAAAAAAGTACTGATTTTCCAGTACTGAACCCAGTACTTGTCTCAGTACTGAACCCAGTACTTCTTCCCAGTCCTTAACCCAGAACTAAATCCAGTACTTCTTTTTGTAAGGGATAAAGACTACCACTTTTGTACAAATCAATTATTGGCATTTTTAATATTTTAATATTTTTAATCAGTGGATATTTTTATTATTATTTTCATAAACAGTGCATTAAAATATGTAATTATACGTAATTTCATTAAAATTTAAATTTTGTGCTTTTCGGAATTTCAAGCCAAAAAAGCTGTCCTGGTTTAAGAAACAACATTTTTCTTTCTAAATTTGAAGAAATGAATATTTACTTATTCAGATGTCAAAAGTGTTACACTTTTTAATAAGTGTATACATGTACACTTCCAAATCAGTGACATTTCTCTCTAAATAAGGGGCTGTTCAAGTATTACGTGAGCATATTTTAAGAGGTTTTTGACTCCCTCATGTCAGCATTTTTCAATGGATGAAAAAATAATTTTGTATGGAGAGTCAGCATTTTGGAACCCCCTTCCCCCTCCTTGATGCTTAAATAATACTTAAATGGCCCCTAAGTGATATTTTCACTTATTTTAAGTGCATATACACCAGACCCGTAGTGAGCTTTTCTGGCGCCCGAGTCAAACTTAAAAATTTTCGCCCCCCTCCCCTACTCATTTATAAAAATTTTTGTAACCTTGGTTTTATTTATTTTTTTTTTACTTTTAAACATTTTGCTTCCTCATTAAAGAAGCTTTATGATCGTTAAAATTTTTGAGCTTTAAAAATAATCTAAATCGACTTATGTTTATCTGAAAAGCCCAAATTTTCATGTTTAAGAAAAAGATCGGATATTTTTAAGCACCATTTTCACAAAAAAATATCGTGTCTTAACAAAATTTTTTTTCACACTTAAAATACAACTTAACAAATAAAAAATCATATTGTCTCAAAACGAATCGATTGACCTATATAAAGTCTATAATGGACCGAAAATTCGCATAATAATAAATCATGAGTTTTCATTTTTTTTTTGTCATTTAAAATTCTTTTTCTTTTTACACCTTCTCCAATTTTTATTTTATAATCATAGGTCCTTTGGACAAAATATTCTATATGTAAAAATGGATCAATTTAATTATGTATAAAGTATACATTTTATTGTCAATTTGAAGAAATAATGGGGATTTTTAATTTTTAATAAAATTTTAATTTTGACGTCTTTAATATAACTACTCCAATTGGCATTTTTAAGTTCCTTTATAAAAATTTTAAAAAATGTTTTACAATGAAAAACGAATTTAGCTTCCTTTTTGAGAAAGCAAATATTTTTTTTACATAACGCATTTAGTAATTTTTCTGAGCGCAAACATTTTTGTGGGTGATGATAATTGATTGGAAAATATTTGTTGGTAATCTATGATTGATGGGAAGTGATGACCTAACTTGATCATCCCCTAAAATTCACCCCCTCTACAAATTTTCTCCACCTAATGCTCTCAGTAATTTTTCTGAGCGCATTTATTTTTTTGATTCATGTTAATTGATTGGAAAATATTTGTTGTGCATCTGAGATTTGCTGAGAAGTGATGACCTACCTTGATCATCCCCTAAAATTCACCCCCTGTACAATTTCTCTACACCTAATGCTGTCAGTAATTTTTCTGAGTCTAAACATTTTTTTGTGTTAGACTAATTGATTGAAAAATACTGTATGCTGATCTTAAATTCATTAGAAGTTTGGAAATGCACGTAATTTATCCAGGATGTCAGATTGGGCCTGGGGCCCAATGTGTTGGGTATGTATCACACATATCTTTGTTCAAGGAATCACGATGACAGCAAATATTCTTTAAGAATTTTAAAATCACATTTACTGAAAACGTTGATTTTACCTTGGGTCTTACATTGGGCACATTGCCCAAGAATATTATTAAGTGGTACACAACTCTGAATATTTGTTTGGAAATTTTTGCAAATCGCATTATCGTGATTAGGTTAATGAAACTTATTTACGTGATGCACGGAATTTATTCAGGATGTCAGGTTGGGCCTTGGACCAAATTTGTTGGGTATGTATCACACATATCCTAGTTTAAGGAATCATGAGGACAGAAAATATTTACTTTAAATTTTGAGATCTTATTTACCGAAAACATTGATTTTACCTTGGGTCTTACATTGGGCCCATGGCCCAAGAATATTTTTTTGTCGTACACAACTCTGATTGTTTGTTTGGATAATTATGTGGAATGCAATATCGACTTTATGGTAATTAAACTTATTTACGAAATGCACGTAATTGATCCAGTATGTCAGATTGGGCCTTGGGCCCAATATGTTGGGTATGTATCACACATGTAGTAGTTCAAAGAATCACGATGACCGAAAATATTCACTAAAAATTTTGAGATTTCTTTTACCGAAATCATTGATTTCACCTGGGGTCTTACATTGGGCCTGAGGCCCAAGAATATTTTGCATGGTACACAACTCTGATTATTTGTTTGGAAAAATTTGTGGAGCGCATTCCTGACCTTTTAAGGTAATTAAACCTAGTTACGAAATGCACGCAATTTATCCAGGATGTCACATTGGGCCTTGGGCCCAATGTGACAATGTTGGGTACAATGTTGGGTATGTATCACACATGTCCTATTTTAAGGACTCACGACGACAGAAAATATTTACTAAAAATTTTCTGATCATATTTACCGAAAACATTGGTTTGATCTTGGGTCTTATATTGGGCCCAAGGCCCAAGAATATTTCTTCATCGTACACAACTCTGATTATTTGTTTGGAAAATTATGCGGAATGCAATATTGACTTTATGGTAATTAAACAGATTTACGAGAGGCACATAATGTACCCTTAATGTTACATTGGGCCTTGGGCCCAATATTTTGGGCATGTGTCACACATGCCTGGATTCGTAAAATCACCGGCATTATTAATATTCCGTTGAAAGTTAATAATCTTTAGTACAAAAAACAACTTTTTCTCCCTTGGGCCTTACATTGGGCCCCGGGCCCTTTTTTTTAAAACTTCACATAATAGATTTTTTATTACTGCACAACTTTTGTTTAAAACTTTTTTTTCTAAAATTAATATTTTCCGAGATATTTGACCGTTTCCAGACTTTCCGGACACCCTGTAGAATAATAGTTTTGCAAAATTCTGCTAAAATGTGACGAAATCACATGTAATACTCAATTGTAGAAAGTTTAAAATCAGTCCATCAAAAAATGTATAATTAGAAAAATTTTTGATTTTTTGAATTTTTCGAATAAATAGTATATCTCCCGTTGTTATTAATATTTTTTAATTTTTTAAATGTATAAACCCAACTTGAGTCAAGACCTGACACTCTGTCAAATGTGGTTTCAACAAACAAAAAATTTTTGCTTTTTTGAATTTTGTAAAAATTTGAAAGGCAAATTTGTAATTTATTTTTCCATTTTATAATTTATGTTAAAATATGAATTAATTTAATTATTTTTATTAAAATAAAAAAAGCTAAGTTCAAAGAGTGTTAGTGTGATCCGTCAAAACATGATAAATATCATCATTCTTTATTTTTTGTTTTTTTTAAAAAAGTGCCATATTTTCCGTTTAAAAAAATATTTTTTAATAGGGTTTGGCTAAAAATTATTATTCAATTATTAATTCCTTATTAATTATTGTCGAAATAAAAAGCTCTAGGTACAGACAGTTTAAGGTATTACGTAAAAACTGAAAAATATTAAATTTTTTGGTTTTTTATTTTATTGAAAAAATGTTATAACTTCCGTTAAAATTAATATTTTTTAATGGGGTTTGGCTATAAATTTAAGTTACGCGAATATCTAACAGACTGCAAGATTTAACTTCATTCCGTCGAGCCGTTTTTAAGTGATGCCCGGACATAATATCGCGGACATACATACATACATACATACATACAAACATACATAATTTTTTTAATCACCATTTTTGGAATTGCTACTACTTGAAACGAAAAAATAAACACAAATTTCTAAGTTCTGTGCAATGTACAGACAAAACTCTGATTTTATTAATATAGATTAAAATTAAAATTACATTAAATTTTGACAACATAAATTTCAAATCGATTTACATTTTACCAATAAAAATTAGAATTTAATTTTGGATCAATTAACTAAAGTTTATTATTGATTACAATTTGGAGAAGTATAAATTTAAATCGATTAAATTAAAAATTGGTAAAAAATATAATAAACATATATTTAGATTCTGATTGAATTTTGAATTGAAATCATTTAAATGTTTAAGTGGTTAAAATTTGTATATAAATAGTAATTTACGTCTTATTAAATGTATTATTTATTCATCTTCGATGGTTTATGATTGTTATTTTCTATTGAATTAAATTATTGTTTAGATTTTTCATCAGTTAAAATAAAATTTTTTAATTTTCTAAATTATGTAAATTTTTTTATCAAAAAATCTAAATCGTGAACTAAGTAACACATTTTTAGCAAGTGTAATCTTAACTTATCAAATTTATTATTAATTAGATGGATTTAAAACTTTAAATAGCTCGTGTGATTCTGAAGAAATTAAACATTCATTGATTAAGATAGGACCAATAGTTTTTGCAATATCCCGAACAGGGTAATCCATCGGCAAGAGCTTCGGCGCGAGTTTGGGACCGCGAGCTTCGATATTGGGGATTTACATTGGGCCAATGTTTCTACCAATATTGGACTGTCACTTCGGTCCGAGTCTCAAAATTAATCTATGCCCAATATTGGTACTTCAATATAAGCCCAATATTAAAACCTTTAATCTACCCAATTATGCGTACATTATACACAAAAACAAAAAATCCTAAAAATATTTCGATACACGGTTTCTGAAGCATATATTCTGAGATTATACCCATTATAATCTTTTTTTGTCATTTATATATTTATTATAATTTATATAATCGCTTACCTAAGAGAAAAATTCCCTTCCGCTGGGAATCGAACGCACGACCCTAACACTAACAGTCCGCAACCCTAACCAACTATCTACGCAACGCACGCTACAGTGGTTTATAAGAAAGTTGAAGACATTCGTACTACATATTACACACAGAGTAACACTGTTAAATGTAGATAATTAATTCATAATATGTTCTACTTATAAATTGCATTTAGTAAAATGGTGTTGTCTCCCAATAATAAACATAATTATTTTTAGTTTAGATAAAAATGAGTCAAATATTTTTGCTATACGGTTCAAAATATTATTTATAACGCAAAATAAATAGTACAAAAATAAAAAGATCTTATATGATCGTGGGCTGTATACTCTGGCAAATAAAAAAAAATTGTTTTATATTTAAATGCTTTTAGGCTAAGTTATAGACTATTATTTCATTTCTTTTTTTATAAATAAGTTTAATAACTGTTTTACAATTACAGTTTTTAATCACAAAACTGAAGTATTTTAAAAAACCCAAACAAAATTTGTAATACACTGAAAAACTTTATAGATCATTATTTGCTTAACTCACAATTAAATTTTAGTAAACTGACTATCAAAGTGGGGAAAAGTGGTCACTAGATAAAATATTTTATTTAATATAAGCTTATTAACAATATATGATTTCTTTTTTATTAAAATTTAGTAGTCAGTCGATCAAAGCTGCACGCATGCAAATGAACATTGCTCGTACATGTAAGAACTGTTAAATTCAAGAAAAAAATTTATTACCAAAGAATTTTCAATTTAAAAAAAACTTGTACTTAACCAAGATGATTTAAAATTTTTATTTTTTTCCTAGAATAAATTACAAAAACCTTTTAATTACTTTATTACTATAAACTTTAATTAAAAATAAATCTCCTTAAGTGCAAAAAACATTCGTATATAAATAATTTCATATATTTTTTCTCAAATGTACTATCATCTTCAAAAGAGATTCTACTTGAATGAAAATCAATTATGTTCCTTCGAAAATTTGACCTGATTAATAATATTCAATCTGACATATTTTGAAACTTTTGGGTGTGTGTTAGAAACAATTTTTCATTCGAAAATACTAATCTCACAAGTGGTAAGGAAATTATTGGATTCATTACGTCGGTTAAATCGAATGTTATTTTATCTGTATTTTAGGTTAAGATATATGTTGTAACATAAGTTATATTATGTAATTTTTAATTCTACTTTAATACATTCAATAATATATTATTGAAGGTAGCATTGAGGTTAGGTTAGCTGTCATATGGCGATTCGACGAAGTGTTGTGTTTCCGCTCTATACTTTTTCTTCCTTTTAGGATAAAATTTTAATCAACAGACTACTAAAAATTGAATGTTCTTTTAGTCAAACCATGAATTTTACATTTTAATAGTCAAACTGTGAAATAATAATAGTGTTCCAGTTTTTTCCTGGTATGATAGTTAATTTACTAAAATTAAATTGCGAGTTTAGTAAATATTGATCTACAAAGTTTTTCAGTGTATAGAACTAAAGTATACGTTATTATAAAGGGTCGTTATGATTTTATTGTTCATATTTTAAAGAATCTATTTTCCATATTAAGTGCCAAAAAATATTTTATTTCTGATTGTTTATTTCTGCGAAATATATCTGTTTGAATTCAACCTTAAATTTTACTGGACAACATGATATCTAGAGATTTTACCACCTATTATGATAAAAAAATAACAAAATCCTTAAATAATGTCGGATAGTAAAATTGAGGGTTAACTTCAAGCTAATATTTTGCAGCAATAAACAATTAAAAATAAAAATTATTTTTTAGTACTTTTAAATATGAATTCTTATGTATAAAAAGACTGCATGTGTTGTAAAAATATATTTAAATATGAAAAATAAATTCTTGAAGATATGAAAATAAGCCCATACTGACCTCTTAATTACAACATGGTAGTATTTTATATTCAACAATATTTTTGGTTATGTGTATATGATCGACTTAGGCCGAACATTGCCCTTTTGTCTCATAACCAACATTGGCACAAGTTACATAAGCCCCAGAATCGGCAGAATGTGAGGCCCCCAACCTAAGACAGTCAATATTGGCACAAACATTGGCCTTTACTCGTGAATCCAATGTTGGCAATACGATAATCGGCCGAAGTTACAGCCAATGTTGAAAGCCCGAGTATCAATAGACTACATAGAGCCAAGCAACGGCCACGTTGGCTAGCTCGGCAAACCCTGCTCGGGACGCGTCTTGCTCTATAGGAAAATATGAAATTCGCCTCTCAGCCTGTAAAAACATTATTAATATTTTGAAATTCATATCTTTGAAGAAATTAAAGTTCTTTTTAAATTAATACATTTTTGAATAAATATTATTATGTCGTTATTAGTAATATAATGAGAAGGAATTTTATTTAATGAATATGCCAAATTAACAATTTCTGCATAATGGGAATAACGACACAGGCAGATAAATGAAATACATACGAGTGTATTTCTATTTGATTTTTTGCGCTGAATCTGATTTTCAAGTCAGAAGTGTCAGATTGGTTAAAATTTTTAAGAATAGAGGAGACCGGGGCTAGTTAGGTCAGCGGTAGAGTGGGTAATTGCAGTTTACACAAATGTTATTAGTCAAATTAATTCTTCTCTACACAAAAACTATTTTATATAGTGAGACGGTAGTTTATGTCAAGTTTCATTATGATGTCATCATTTATTTGGAGTAAATGTGAGAAAAACTATTTTTGATACTCCAAAGTAAATTTTTACTTACTTGTTTTTTTTTGTTATATTTTCCTGAGTAATAGTTTTAAAAAAAGTTTAATTATCAAATTTTGATCTTTGAATAGTTTCTTTTAAAGGGCAATGAAGATATTTTAATTTATATTTGCAGCATCGATAGAAAAAATCAAATATTTGAAAAACACATGCGGGGTCAGTGGGGTCGTTTTAGCCGGGGTTAGTTGGCTCGACAAAATGCATTAGGAATCTACTATATACTTATTCTACATTAATAAACTACATTAATTTATTTAAATTTCACTATGAGTAATTTATTTTAGTCAAATAACACCAATAATAATACTTTTTAACAATTAGGAATTCAAAAATACGTTTTTTTAATATGAGCAATTTTTTTATTTTATAATCGTATACTTTCACTGCTCTAATTTAAATATATTTATTTTTCAATTCCTTTTATTATAAAATAACCCTAAAAACTAAAGTTTATTATATAAAGTAATGTTTTAACATTTAAACTGTAACATTTTAAACATGACCAAATCTGCCCCGGGCCGGGGCGGGTTGGGTCACTTTGGATTTCTCCAAAAACAATGTTCCCCAGAAAAAACTAAAAATAATAATGGGACTTTTTCTTTTTTAAATGGAAGCTGAAATATTAGAACAAGTTTTCTGTACGACAAGGTTTTCATAAATTGGATATTAACGAAGTTAAACAACGAAGAGTGCAAAGTGACCCAACCAGCTTCGGTCTCCCCTACCTCAAACAACTGCTCAAAAACACGAATAAGAGCCGTAATACAAAAAAGTCTTTTCCGAGACACTGCACTGGTGTATTCCTATGTATTTTTTCCTTCTGTATCTGAAGTGAGATTTTTGAGATTGGCTCAAGTTGTTAACACTAGTCAATTTGTTCATTAGTGTAGTCTCTCGGCGAATTCTT
Organism: Ganaspis brasiliensis; assembly: GCA_037103525.1. Classification (NCBI taxonomy): domain Eukaryota; kingdom Metazoa; phylum Arthropoda; class Insecta; order Hymenoptera; family Figitidae; genus Ganaspis; species Ganaspis brasiliensis. The sequence continues at coordinate 418,302 of JAZKLR010000025.1, forward strand.
TTTTCTATCTTGGCTCAAATTCGTGTTTTTTGAGCAGTGTTTTAAGGTATTGTTAACAAATCAAGCCAATTTGACAATTCTTATTTTAAATTTAGATTCAGAGGGGATATATACGTTGTTGTATATCACTAGTGCTCGGCGATTTTATTTTCCTATTTTTGCTTAAATTCGTGTTTTTGAGCACTTGTTGGATCTAAACTCACAAATCAAGCCAATCCACAGTGGGCCGGGAAGGAACAAAAGTTGGCAAAAAACACTATTCGGAATTCCAAAAACATAATTAGTTGTCTTAAATAAAGACATATTAAACTTATTAAAGGGTTTTTTTTTTGTTTTACCACAATTAATTATGTTATGTAAGTCTAAAATAATACTTCATAATTATATGTTAAATTAACAAAATTTTTTTTCAGTGATGGTTTCCCTACGTTCCACCAGATATTGAGGTTTAATTTACATGGATCTATTTTCTGAAATGTACTCTTCAAGAAAAATTTGCGCCTTTTTGCGCTTTTTTTATTTGCGTGAGAAATCAAGCAAAACGTGTGCGCGCAGTACTTAGCGCACGTTGTGGAACGTCGTCTACTACTGATGCATAGCGCGATGACTTTTTTCATTTTTGCGATAAAAGTACTTTATCATAAATCAAAATTTTTGTTATGAAGTCTACATTTTAATACCGTCTGGTGTTTTACAAAAATCGTTAAACATAACCTCAAAATGTCGGTTCGATTAGGAAAAAACACAAGAAAATACATTTTTACCACAAAAATTCTTATAAAAAAAGACGAAAATGTATTTTCTTGACCAGGATAACATACATTATGTTATTTTGACTAACTGAATCTAAATCCACTGTCAGTTTAGAAGTACAAAATGGCGGATCCAATATGGCGGTCACAAAATTGAAAAAACTGTAGTATTCGGTTAAAACTAGTTACATGTGAGTTTTTGGGATCGCTGATAACGAATATGATGTCGATTTTTAGAAATTCAAAATGGAGGATCCAATATGGCGGACATGTAAAGTTTCAAAATGGTTGAAAAAATTAGGGGAAATATTTTCGAATATGTTTCACTATTTTAGAACTTCAATGTAATTTTTTTCTATTTTTTTCGACTTTTTTCCTCAAGGATTGTTTTTAGATTATTTTTTTTTTGCATAGTTTTTAGGGGTTGATAATTCTGGTTATCAATTGTAGAAATTAAGGTGCATATTAAGTGAACTATTTTCGAATATGTTTCACTATTTTAGAACTTCAATATATTTTTCTATTTTTTTTGACTGTTTTCCTCAAGGATTGTTTTAAGATAATTTTTCTTTGGCATAGTTTTAGGAGTTGATAATTCTGGTTATCATTTGTTAAAATTAAGGTGCCAATCCCTAAGTATTTTCCGCCATTTCAGAACTTCATTAGAATTTTGTGGTAGAAAATGATAATCTTTTTCAATATTTTCTTCGACTATTTTTCTCAGGGATGGTTTTTAAGGGATGATAATTCTGGTTATCAATTGGAAAGGTTAGGGGTCACATTTCTGAGTATTTTCCGACATTTTAGAACTTGATTAGATGTTCCAAAATCCCCCATGTAACCAGTTTTAACCGAATACGATAGTTTTTTAAAATTTGTGTCCGCCATATTGGATCCGCCATTTTGAATTTAAAAAATCTGACGTCAGATTCATAATCAAAGACCCCAAAAACAGTAGGTAGCATAATAGAAATTCATAAAGTTTATGTACTCCCAGAGATAATAATTTTTGCCAGAAATTTTCCCTTTCTGGCCCACTGTGCAATCTGACGATTCTAACTCCAGACTCGGTATTAGCACGAAAAACTACATAGGAATACAGTACTGTAGTGTCTTGGCCATGACATTTTTTTTTGGTGCCTGTAATTTATTATACTGCGCGCAAATAAAGTGCCTACACTGTTAAAAATATTTTGAAATTTAGTCAACTTTTATGTTACATTTGTAACAGAATTTTCTAAAACGTCGATGCAGAAATTAAATTCTGATACGCGTGACAGAAACTTCTGTCACAATCCTCTTCGCGCATGCGCAGAATCAATAAAGTTATGTTAAATTTCTGACAAGGTAACAGAATTTTCTGTCACATGTGACAAGAAAAAATTGCTGTTACAGGTAACAGAAAATTCTAGTGGAAATTTTTAACAGTTTATTATTTTAAATTAAAAAAAAAATACATAGCAATACTTTAAGGAAAAAAAGCGTGTTTAAAGTATTTAATACTTACTGATATATCGTGCTAACGTGCATTTTCTGTTTGTTAGGCATTGATCTTAACTGTGTTCTAAGTTTGAGTTTAATACTATATTGATTTGAAGATTAATCTTACTCAATCATGAAATTGTGTCGAGGCAGGAGTCAACTAATATCAATAAGTTTAAACAGAAATTTTAGTGTTTTTTGAATGACATTTAGGTGCAACAGTTCTTTGCTTTGAGAATTTGAGTAACTAAAATTTTTCTTTTTGCTCCAGTATGTTGCATATTCCGGAAAGTATTAGTATCGAGCGCGAAGTGCGAGTGCTGTGATAAGAATGTATTATTGTACAGAATGAAAATGCTATTTTGTAGAAGTTCTAAATCTAAATGTTATTTTCTAAAATTTTGAAAAATGAATTTGTTATTTTGTACAATTTTCTAAAAAAGCTAAAAAACTTTGGGAATACAATTAAGTCCATTTTTTAATAATTGTACAAAATAACAAATTCATTCTTCAAAATTGTACAAAATAACATTTAGCAGTTGTACAAAATAACATTCTCATTCTGTACAATATAACAATCTTTAAAATAAGGTGTGTGTCAAAATGATACTGTCTCCCTCAATTTAGAATAGCGCTAAACAGTGGTAAGATTAAACTGGTTCATGTTGTAGGGAAAGTATGCAATTTTGATAACGAAGAGCATATCGTATTACATTTTAATTTTATTTAATCCGGATGAAATGCATTGCATTCCTTAAGTTTTTCTGCAAGTTTAAAAAAAATGCATTTAAATCAAGGAGGAGGGTAAATACATATATTTTTAAAATTCATGACACTTTGTTTATTAATATTTTTCTTGGAAAATTAGCATGTTTAAGTGAAAATGTTTAAAGCCTTTGATAGAAAATCAACAACCTCCTAATTTCATTTTTTATTGGGGGGAAAAAGAGGTGAAACTGATTTCCTTATTTTACGCTCATCGCGGTAGTTGGAGTGGGGGTCTCCCGGACTGCAGTTGCTTGCGCAAAAATTGAATTTAAAGTTTAAAATTTACAAAACTATTTCTTGGACAAAAAAAATTGCTAAAAAAAGCTATTTCTTTGGCTTTTAAACAAAATTCAAAATAACAAACCAACAAAAAATATTTAATAAAGCGCTTTCAAATATAATAAAGTTTTTTTACAACCCGGTCTCCCGGTCTACAGTTGCTTGCGCAAAAATTGAATTAATATTAATAGTATTATATTAATATTAATATTATTAATATTAATATTTTTAAATATTGTGACGGCCTATGCCCCCTTAACTTTAATGTTGAAATATATACATATTAAGATTTTCACAAATCAAAAATCTACAATTGAAACTAATTATTCAAATCTTATAGCAATAATTAACAACAACCAGACTTTTATTATGACAATGAGAGAAAAGATTTCTTTTAATAAGAACGGATTAAGAGATTATGCGACGGATAATATAAATATTCCATAGAGTTCAGTATTAAAAATTCCCATAAAAACTGTTATTATGATGTAGGATTGTAAACAAAATTTGTAATTTATTAATACTAGCCAAAAATACGCGCACTAAAGCGTGCGAGAATTATTTTTTTCATTGCCTTGAATAGTTTCAATACAAAAAATAAACTGAACTTATTTAGATTAAATTAATTATACTATAATTATAATTAAATTTTGTGAATTTGTTCAAATGTGTTATAAATTAACAAATACATAAAATTTTTAGAGAATAACACCGATTTTCTTTCTAAGTTAAAAATAAAAAGTTTTTATAATACGTTACAAAAATTTAAAATATATTTCTAAATAGTTTTTTTAACAAAAAATGTTTTTTTAATACAATTATTACAATTTTTTATAAAAATTTCATTTATTCCAACTTCTATTGATATGAAATCATTTTTAAATTTTCTATAAACAATACGAAAATTAATAAAAAAAAACCATTCTTAAAAATTTCTATCAATATAAATTTTAATTTTTCTAAATTAAAAAATTCCCAAATTTTATTAATTCAAATTTAAATTATTTTAAACTTCAATTTCAACCCGCGTCGAATATGCCAAGCATGGCAACACATTGGGCAAAGATAGCCAAAACAGATTCAATACCTTGGCCAAACTCCAAGAAAAGATAGAACACACCTTGGGGATACCTTGGGTCCTGAATATTTCCCAAGGAATGGCTAAAGCTCAGATAAACCTTGATTTCTGAATTTATACATATTTAGAACACCATCTACACTTTCTAAGCAATGAAAGAAGATTAAATAAAAACTCCAACACCGGCTAAACCGTAACTAATGTACTTAGCGATTTTTTTAGAAAAACCAAGCATTTCACAACCATGGTTAAGCTTGGGTAAAGACATTAGTGGCTCGACACCGGCTAAACCGTGGCTAATGTACTTAGCGATTTTTTTAGAAAAACCAAGCATTTCACAACCATGGGAAAAGCTTGGGTAAAGACATTAGTGGCTCTACACCAGCTAAACCGTGGCTAATGAACTTAACGATTTTTTTAGAAAAACCAAGCATTTCACAACCATGGGTAAAGCTTGGGTAGAGACATTAGTGGCTCTACACCGGCTAAACCGTGGCTTAATAACTTAGCGATTTTTTTAGAAAACCAAGAAGTTCTAAACCTCGGGAAAAGCTTGGGTAAAGACATGAGTGGCTCTAAACCGGCTGAACCATGGCTAATGAACTTAGCGAATTTTTAGAAAAACCAAGCATTTCACAACCATGGGTAAAGCTTGGGTAAAGACATTAGTGGCTCTACACCGGCTAAACCGTGGCTAATGTACTTAGCAATTTTTTAAAAAAAACCAAGCACTTCACAACCATGGGAAAAGCTTGGGTAAAGACATTAGTGGCTCTACACCGGCTAAACCGTGGCTAATGAACTTAACGATTTTTTTAGAAAAACTAAGCATTTCACAACCATGGGTAAAGCTTGGGTAAAGACATTAGTGGCTCTACACCGGCTAAACCGTGGCTAATGAACTTAACAATTTTTTGAGAAAAACCAAGCATTTCACAACTATGGGTAAAGCTTGGGTAAAGACATTAGTGGCTCTACACCGGCTAAACCGTGGCTTAATAACTTAGCGATTTTTTTAGAAAACCAAGAAGTTCTAAACCTCGGGAAAAGCTTGGGTAAAGAAATGAGTGGCTCTAAACCGGCTGAACCATGGCTAATGAACTTAGCGAATTTTTAGAAAAACCAAGCATTTCACAACCATGGGAAAAGCTTGGGTAAAGACATTAGTGGCTCTACACCGGCTAAACCGTGGCTAATGTACTTAGCGATTTTTTTAGAAAAACCAAGCATTTCACAACCATGGGAAAAGCTTGGGTAAAGACATTAGTGGCTCTACACCGGCTAAACCGTGGCTAATGAACTTAACGATTTTTTTAGAAAAACCAAGCATTTCGCACCCATGTTTAAAGCTTGGGTAAAGACATTAGAGGCTCTACACCGGCTAAACCGTGGCTTAATAACTTAGCGATTTTTTTAGAAAACCAAGAAGTTCTAAACCTCGGGAAAAGCTTGGGTAAAGACATGAGTGGCTCTAAACCGGCTGAACCCTGGCTAATGAACTTAGCGAATTTTTAGAAAAACCAAGCATTTCACAACCATGGGTAAAGCTTGGGTAAAGACATTAGTGGCTCTACACCGGCTAAACCGTGGCTAATGTACTTAGCAATTTTTTAAAAAAAACCAAGCACTTCACAACCATGGGAAAAGCTTGGGTAAAGACATTAGTGGCTCTACACCGGCTAAACCGTGGCTAATGAACTTAACGATTTTTTTAGAAAAACTAAGCATTTCACAACCATGGGTAAAGCTTGGGTAAAGACATTAGTGGCTCTACACCGGCTAAACCGTGGCTAATGAACTTAACAATTTTTTGAGAAAAACCAAGCATTTCACAACTATGGGTAAAGCTTGGGTAAAGACATTAGTGGCTCTACACCGGCTAAACCGTGGCCTAATAACTTAGCGATTTTTTTAGAAAACCAAGAAGTTCTAAACCTCGGGAAAAGCTTGGGTAAAGACATGAGTGGCTCTAAACCGGCTGAACCATGGCTAATGAACTTAGCGAATTTTTAGAAAAACCAAGCATTTCACAACCATGGGTAAAGCTTGGGTAAAGACATTAGTAACTCTACACCGGCTAAACCGCGGCTAATGTACTTAGCGATTTTTTTAGAAAAACCAAGCACTGCACAACCATGGGAAAAGCTTGGGTAAAGACATTAGTGGCTCTACACCGGCTAAACCGTGGCTAATGAACTTAACGATTTTTTTAGAAAAACTAAGCTTTTCACAACCATGGGTAAAGCTTGGGTAAAGACATTAGTGGCTCTACACCGGCTAAACCGTGGCTAATGAACTTAACAATTTTTTGAGAAAAACCAAGCATTTCACAACTATGGGTAAAGCTTGGGTAAAGACATTAGTGGCTCTACACCGGCTAAACCGTGGCTTAATAACTTAGCGATTTTTTTAGAAAACCAAGAAGTTCTAAACCTCGGGAAAAGCTTGGGTAAAGACATGAGTGGCTCTAAACCGGCTGATCCATGGGTAATGAACTTAGCGAATTTTTAGAAAAACCAAGCATTTCACAACCATGGGAAAAGCTTGGGTAAAGACATTAGTGGCTTTACACCGGCTAAACCGTGGCTAATGTACTTAGCGATTTTTTTAGAAAAACCAAGCATTTCACAACCATGGGAAAAGCTTGGGTAAAGACATTAGTGGCTCTACACCGGCTAAACCGTGGCTAATGATCTTAACGATTTTTTTAGAAAAACCAAGCATTTCGCGCCTATGTTTAAAGCTTGGGTAAAGACATTAGTGGCTCTACACCGGCTAAACCGTGGCTTAATAACTTAGCGATTTTTTTAGAGAACCAAGAAGTTCTAAACCTCGGAAAAAGCTTGGGTAAAGACATAAGTGGCTCTAAACCGGCTGAACCATGGCTAATGAACTTAACGATTTTTTTAGAAAAACTAAGCTTTTAACAACCATGGGAAAAGCTTGGGTAAAGACATTAGTGGCTCTACACCGGCTAAACCGTGGCTAATGAACTTAACGATTTTTTTAGAAAAACTAAGCATTTCACAACCATGGGTAAAGCTTGGGTAAAGACATTAGTGGCTCTACACCGGCTAAACCGTGGCTAATGAACTTAACAATTTTTTGAGAAAAACCAAGCATTTCACAACTATGGGTAAAGCTTGGGTAAAGACATTAGTGGCTCTACACCGGCTAAACCGTGGCTTAATAACTTAGCGATTTTTTTAGAAAACCAAGAAGTTCTAAACCTCGGGAAAAGCTTGGGTAAAGAAATGAGTGGCTCTAAACCGGCTGAACCATGGCTAATGAACTTAGCGAATTTTTAGAAAAACCAAGCATTTCACAACCATGGGAAAAGCTTGGGTAAAGACATTAGTGGCTCTACACCGGCTAAACCGTGGCTAATGTACTTAGCGATTTTTTTAGAAAAACCAAGCATTTCACAACCATGGGAAAAGCTTGGGTAAAGACATTAGTGGCTCTACACCGGCTAAACCGTGGCTAATGAACTTAACGATTTTTTTAGAAAAACCAAGCATTTCGCACCCATGTTTAAAGCTTGGGTAAAGACATTAGAGGCTCTACACCGGCTAAACCGTGGCTTAATAACTTAGCGATTTTTTTAGAAAACCAAGAAGTTCTAAACCTCGGGAAAAGCTTGGGTAAAGACATGAGTGGCTCTAAACCGGCTGAACCCTGGCTAATGAACTTAGCGAATTTTTAGAAAAACCAAGCATTTCACAACCATGGGTAAAGCTTGGGTAAAGACATTAGTGGCTCTACACCGGCTAAACCGTGGCTAATGTACTTAGCAATTTTTTAAAAAAAACCAAGCACTTCACAACCATGGGAAAAGCTTGGGTAAAGACATTAGTGGCTCTACACCGGCTAAACCGTGGCTAATGAACTTAACGATTTTTTTAGAAAAACTAAGCATTTCACAACCATGGGTAAAGCTTGGGTAAAGACATTAGTGGCTCTACACCGGCTAAACCGTGGCTAATGAACTTAACAATTTTTTGAGAAAAACCAAGCATTTCACAACTATGGGTAAAGCTTGGGTAAAGACATTAGTGGCTCTACACCGGCTAAACCGTGGCCTAATAACTTAGCGATTTTTTTAGAAAACCAAGAAGTTCTAAACCTCGGGAAAAGCTTGGGTAAAGACATGAGTGGCTCTAAACCGGCTGAACCATGGCTAATGAACTTAGCGAATTTTTAGAAAAACCAAGCATTTCACAACCATGGGTAAAGCTTGGGTAAAGACATTAGTAACTCTACACCGGCTAAACCGCGGCTAATGTACTTAGCGATTTTTTTAGAAAAACCAAGCACTGCACAACCATGGGAAAAGCTTGGGTAAAGACATTAGTGGCTCTACACCGGCTAAACCGTGGCTAATGAACTTAACGATTTTTTTAGAAAAACTAAGCTTTTCACAACCATGGGTAAAGCTTGGGTAAAGACATTAGTGGCTCTACACCGGCTAAACCGTGGCTAATGAACTTAACAATTTTTTGAGAAAAACCAAGCATTTCACAACTATGGGTAAAGCTTGGGTAAAGACATTAGTGGCTCTACACCGGCTAAACCGTGGCTTAATAACTTAGCGATTTTTTTAGAAAACCAAGAAGTTCTAAACCTCGGGAAAAGCTTGGGTAAAGACATGAGTGGCTCTAAACCGGCTGATCCATGGGTAATGAACTTAGCGAATTTTTAGAAAAACCAAGCATTTCACAACCATGGGAAAAGCTTGGGTAAAGACATTAGTGGCTTTACACCGGCTAAACCGTGGCTAATGTACTTAGCGATTTTTTTAGAAAAACCAAGCATTTCACAACCATGGGAAAAGCTTGGGTAAAGACATTAGTGGCTCTACACCGGCTAAACCGTGGCTAATGAACTTAACGATTTTTTTAGAAAAACCAAGCATTTCGCGCCTATGTTTAAAGCTTGGGTAAAGACATTAGTGGCTCTACACCGGCTAAACCGTGGCTTAATAACTTAGCGATTTTTTTAGAGAACCAAGAAGTTCTAAACCTCGGAAAAAGCTTGGGTAAAGACATAAGTGGCTCTAAACCGGCTGAACCATGGCTAATGAACTTAACGATTTTTTTAGAAAAACTAAGCTTTTAACAACCATGGGAAAAGCTTGGGTAAAGACATTAGTGGCTCTACACCGGCTAAACCGTGGCTAATGAACTTAACGATTTTTTTAGAAAAACTAAGCTTTTCAGAACCATGGGTAAAGCTTGGGTAAAGACATTAGTGGCTCTACACCGGCTAAACCGTGGCTAATGAACTTAACAATTTTTTGAGAAAAACCAAGTATTTCACAACTATGGGTAAAGCTTGGGTAAAGACATTAGTGGCTCTACACCGGCTAAACCGTGGCTTAATAACTTAGCGATTTTTTTAGAAAACCAAGAAGTTCTAAACCTCGGGAAAAGCTTGGGTAAAGACATGAGTGGCTCTAAACCGGCTGAACCATGGGTAATGAACTTAGCGAATTTTTAGAAAAACCAAGCATTTCACAAACATGGGAAAAGCTTGGGTAAAGACATTAGTGGCTTTACACCGGCTAAACCGTGGCTAATGTACTTAGCGATTTTTTTAGAAAAACCAAGCATTTCACAACCATGGGAAAAGCTTGGGTAAAGACATTAGTGGCTCTACACCGGCTAAACCGTGGCTAATGAACTTAACGATTTTTTTAGAAAAACCAAGCATTTCGCACCTATGTTTAAAGCTTGGGTAAAGACATTAGAGGCTCTACACCGGCTAAACCGTGGCTTAATAACTTAGCGATTTTTTTAGAGAACCAAGAAGTTCTAAACCTCGGGAAAAGCTTGGGTAAAGACATAAGTAACTCTAAACCGGCTGAACCATGGCTAATGAACTTAGCGAATTTTTAGAAAAACCAAGCATTTCACAACCATGGGAAAAGCTTGGGTAAAGACATTAGTGGCTCTACACCGGCTAAACCGTGGCTAATAAACTTAACGATTTTTTTAGAAAAACTAAGCATTTCACAACCATGGGTACAGCTTGGGTAAAGACATTAGTCGCTCTACACCGGCTAAACCGTGGCTAATGAACTTAACAATTTTTTGAGAAAAACCAAGCATTTCACAACTATGGGTAAAGCTTGGGTAAAGACATTAGTGGCTCTACACCGGCTAAACCGTGGCTTAATAACTTAGCGATTTTTTTAGAAAACCAAGAAGTTCTAAACCTCGGGAAAAGCTTGGGTAAAGACATGAGTGGCTCTAAACCGGCTGAACCATGGCTAATGAACTTAGCGAATTTTTAGAAAAACCAAGCATTTCACAACCATGGGAAAAGCTTGGGTAAAGACATTAGTGGTTCTACACCGGCTAAACCGTGGCTAATGTACTTAGCGATTTTTTTAGAAAAACCAAGCATTTCACAACCATGGCAAAAGCTTGGGTAAAGACATTAGTGGCTCTACACCAGCTAAACCGTGGCTAATGAACTTAACGATTTTTTTAGAAAAACCAAGCATTTCGCACCTATGTTTAAAGCTTGGGTAAAGACATTAGTGGCTCTACACCGGCTAAACCGTGGCTTAATAACTTAGCGATTTTTTTAGAAAAACCAAGCATTTCACAACCATGGGTAAAGCTTGGGTAAAGACATTAGTGGCTCTACACCGGCTAAACCGTGGCTAATGTACTTAGCAATTTTTTAAAAAAAACCAAGCACTTCACAACCATGGGAAAAGCTTGGGTAAAGACATTAGTGGCTCTACACCGGCTAAACCGTGGCTAATGAACTTAACGATTTTTTTAGAAAAACTAAGCTTTTCAGAACCATGGGTAAAGCTTGGGTAAAGACATTAGTGGCTCTACACCGGCTAAACCGTGGCTAATGAACTTAACAATTTTTTGAGAAAAACCAAGCATTTCACAACTATGGGTAAAGCTTGAATAAAGACATTAGTGGCTCTACACCGGCTAAACCGTGGCTTAATAACTTAGCGATTTTTTTAGAAAACCAAGAAGTTCTAAACCTCGGGAAAAGCTTGGGTAAAGACATGAGTGGCTCTAAACCGGCTGAACCATGGCTAATGAACTTAGCGAATTTTTAGAAAAACTAAGCATTTCACAACCATGGGAAAAGCTTGGGTAAAGACATTAGTGGCTCTACACCGGCTAAACCGTGGCTAATGAACTTAACGATTTTTTTAGAAAAACCAAGCATTTCGCACCCATGTTTAAAGCTTGGGTAAAGACATTAGAGGCTCTACACAGGCTAAACCGTGGCTTAATAACTTAGCGATTTTTTTAGAAAACCAAGAAGTTCTAAACCTCGGGAAAAGCTTGGGTAAAGACATGAGTGGCTCTAAACCGGCTGAACCCTGGCTAATGAACTTAGCGAATTTTTAGAAAAACCAAGCATTTCACAACCATGGGTAAAGCTTGGGTAAAGACATGAGTGGCTCTAAACCGGCTGAACCATGGCTAATGAACTTAGCGAATTTTTAGAAAAACCAAGCATTTCACAACCATGGGTAAAGCTTGGGTAAAGACATTAGTGGCTCTACACCGGCTAAACCGTGGCTAATGTACTTAGCAATTTTTTAAAAAAAACCAAGCACTTCACAACCATGGGAAAAGCGTGGGTAAAGACATTAGTGGCTCTACACCGGCTAAACCGTAGCTAATGAACTTAAGGATTTTTTTAGAAAAACCAAGCATTTCACAACCATGGGTAAAGCTTGGGTAGAGACATTAGTGGCTCTACACCGGCTAAACCGTGGCCTAATAACTTAGCGATTTTTTTAGAAAACCAAGAAGTTCTAAACCTCGGGAAAAGCTTGGGTAAAGACATGAGTGGCTCTAAACCGGCTGAACCATGGCTAATGAACTTAGCGAATTTTTAGAAAAACCAAGCATTTCACAACCATGGGTAAAGCTTGGGTAAAGACATTAGTAACTCTACACCGGCTAAACCGCGGCTAATGTACTTAGCAATTTTTTTAGAAAAACCAAGCACTGCACAACCATGGGAAAAGCCTGGGTAAAGACATTAGTGGCTCTACACCGGCTAAACCGTGGCTAATGTACTTAGCGATTTTTTTAGAAAAACCAAGCACTTCACAACCATGGGAAAAGCTTGGGTAAAGACATTAGTGGCTCTACACCAGCTAAACCGTGGCTAATGAACTTAACGATTTTTTTAGAAAAAACAAGCATTTCACAACCATGGGTAAAGCTTGGGTAGAGACATTAGTGGCTCTACACCGGCTAAACCGTGGCCTAATAACTTAGCGATTTTTTTAGAAAACCAAGAAGTTCTAAACCTCGGGAAAAGCTTGGGTAAAGACATGAGTGGCTCTAAACCGGCTAAACCATGGCTAATGAACTTAGCGAATTTTTAGAAAAACCAAGCATTTCACAACCATGGGTAAAGCTTGGGTAAAGACATTAGTAACTCTACACCGGCTAAACCGCGGCTAATGTACTTAGCAATTTTTTTAGAAAAACCAAGCACTGCACAACCATGGGAAAAGCCTGGGTAAAGACATTAGTGGCTCTACACCGGCTAAACCGCAGCTAATGTACTTAGCGATTTTTTTAGAAAAACCAAGCACTTCACAACCATGGGAAAAGCTTGGGTAAAGACATTAGTGGCTCTACACCAGCTAAACCGTGGCTAATGAACTTAACGATTTTTTTAGAAAAACCAAGCATTTCGCACCTATGTTTAAAGCTTGGGTGAAGACATTAGAGGCTCTACAGCGGCTAAACCGTGGCTTAATAACTTAGCGATTTTTTTAGAAAACCAAGAAGTTCTAAACCTCGGGAAAAGCTTGGGTAAAGACATAAGTGGCTCTAAACCGGCTGAACCATGGCTAATGAACTTAGCGAATTTTTAGAAAAACCAAGCATTTCACAACCATGGGAAAAGCTTGGGTAAAGACATTAGTGGCTCTACACCGGCTAAACCGTGGCTAATGAACTTAAGGATTTTTTTAGAAAAACCAAGCATTTCACAACCATGGGTAAAGCTTGGGTAGAGACATTAGTGGCTCTACACCGGCTAAACCGTGGCCTAATAACTTAGCGATTTTTTTAGAAAACCAAGAAGTTCTAAACCTCGGGAAAAGCTTGGGTAAAGACATGAGTGGCTCTAAACCGGCTGAACCATGGCTAATGAACTTAGCGAATTTTTAGAAAAACCAAGCATTTCACAACCATGGGTAAAGCTTGGGTAAAGACATTAGTAACTCTACACCGGCTAAACCGCGGCTAATGTACTTAGCAATTTTTTTAGAAAAACCAAGCACTGCACAACCATGGGAAAAGCCTGGGTAAAGACATTAGTGGCTCTACACCGGCTAAACCGTGGCTAATGAACTTAACAATTTTTTGAGAAAAACCAAGCATTTCACAACTATGGGTAAAGCTTGGGTAAAGACATTAGTGGCTCTACACCGGCTAAACCGTGGCTTAATAACTTAGCGATTTTTTTAGAAAACCAAGAAGTTCTAAACCTCGGGAAAAGATTGGGTAAAGACATAAGTGGCTCTAAACCGGCTGAACCATGGCTAATGAACTTAGCGAATTTTTAGAAAAACCAAGCATTTCACAACCATGGGTAAAGCTTGGGTAAAGACATTAGTGGCTCTACACCGGCTAAACCGTGGCTAATGAACTTAAGGATTTTTTTAGAAAAACCAAGCATTTCACAACCATGGGTAAAGCTTGGGTAGAGACATTAGTGGCTCTACACCGGCTAAACCGTGGCCTAATAACTTAGCGATTTTTTTAGAAAACCAAGAAGTTCTAAACCTCGGGAAAAGCTTGGGTAAAGACATGAGTGGCTCTAAACCGGCTGAACCATGGCTAATGAACTTAGCGAATTTTTAGAAAAACCAAGCATTTCACAACCATGGGTAAAGCTTGGGTAAAGACATTAGTAACTCTACACCGGCTAAACCGCGGCTAATGTACTTAGCAATTTTTTTAAAAAAACCAAGCACTGCACAACCATGGGAAAAGCCTGGGTAAAGACATTAGTGGCTCTACACCGGCTAAACCGTGGCTAATGAACTTAACAATTTTTTGAGAAAAACCAAGCATTTCACAACTATGGGTAAAGCTTGGGTAAAGACATTAGTGGCTCTACACCGGCTAAACCGTGGCTTAATGACTTAGCGATTTTTTTAGAAAACCAAGAAGTTCTAAACCTCGGGAAAAGCTTGGGTAAAGACATAAGTGGCTCTAAACCGGCTGAACCATGGCTAATGAACTTAGCGAATTTTTAGAAAAACCAAGCATTTCACAACCATGGGTAAAGCTTGGGTAAAGACATTAGTGGCTCTACACCAGCTAAACCGTGGCTAATGAACTTAACGATTTTTTTAGAAAAACCAAGCATTTCGCACCTATGTTTAAAGCTTGGGTAAAGACATTAGAGGCTCTACACCGGCTAAACCGTGGCTTAATAACTTAGCGATTTTTTTAGAAAACCAAGAAGTTCTAAACCTCGGGAAAAGCTTGGGTAAAGACATAAGTGGCTCTAAACCGGCTGAACCATGGCTAATGAACTTAGCGAATTTTTAGAAAAACCAAGCATTTCACAACCATGGGAAAAGCTTGGGTAAAGACATTAGTGGCTCTACACCGGCTAAACCGTGGCTAATGAACTTAAGGATTTTTTTAGAAAAACCAAGCATTTCACAACCATGGGTAAAGCTTGGGTAGAGACATTAGTGGCTCTACACCGGCTAAACCGTGGCCTAATAACTTAGCGATTTTTTTAGAAAACCAAGATGTTCTAAACCTCGGGAAAAGCTTGGGTAAAGACATGAGTGGCTCTAAACCGGCTGAACCATGGCTAATGAACTTAGCGCATTTTTAGAAAAACCAAGCATTTCACAACCATGGGTAAAGCTTGGGTAAAGACATTAGTAACTCTACACCGGCTAAACCGCGGCTAATGTACTTAGCAATTTTTTTAGAAAAACCAAGCACTGCACAACCATGGGAAAAGCCTGGGTAAAGACATTAGTGGCTCTACACCGGCTAAACCGTGGCTAATGAACTTAACAATTTTTTGAGAAAAACCAAGCATTTCACAACTATGGGTAAAGCTTGGGTAAAGACATTAGTGGCTCTACACCGGCTAAACCGTGGCTTAATAACTTAGCGATTTTTTTAGAAAACCAAGAAGTTCTAAACCTCGGGAAAAGATTGGGTAAAGACATAAGTGGCTCTAAACCGGCTGAACCATGGCTAATGAACTTAGCGAATTTTTAGAAAAACCAAGCATTTCACAACCATGGGTAAAGCTTGGGTAAAGACATTAGTGGCTCTACACCGGCTAAACCGTGGCTAATGAACTTAAGGATTTTTTTAGAAAAACCAAGCATTTCACAACCATGGGTAAAGCTTGGGTAGAGACATTAGTGGCTCTACACCGGCTAAACCGTGGCCTAATAACTTAGCGATTTTTTTAGAAAACCAAGAAGTTCTAAACCTCGGGAAAAGCTTGGGTAAAGACATGAGTGGCTCTAAACCGGCTGAACCATGGCTAATGAACTTAGCGAATTTTTAGAAAAACCAAGCATTTCACAACCATGGGTAAAGCTTGGGTAAAGACATTAGTAACTCTACACCGGCTAAACCGCGGCTAATGTACTTAGCAATTTTTTTAAAAAAACCAAGCACTGCACAACCATGGGAAAAGCCTGGGTAAAGACATTAGTGGCTCTACACCGGCTAAACCGTGGCTAATGAACTTAACAATTTTTTGAGAAAAACCAAGCATTTCACAACTATGGGTAAAGCTTGGGTAAAGACATTAGTGGCTCTACACCGGCTAAACCGTGGCTTAATGACTTAGCGATTTTTTTAGAAAACCAAGAAGTTCTAAACCTCGGGAAAAGCTTGGGTAAAGACATAAGTGGCTCTAAACCGGCTGAACCATGGCTAATGAACTTAGCGAATTTTTAGAAAAACCAAGCATTTCACAACCATGGGTAAAGCTTGGGTAAAGACATTAGTGGCTCTACACCGGCTAAACCGTGGCTAATGAACTTAACAATTTTTTGAGAAAAACCAAGCATTACACAACTATAGGTAAAGCTTGAATAAAGACATTAGTGGCTCTACACCGGCTAAACCGTGGCTTAATAACTTAGCGATTTTTTTAGAAAACCAAGAAGTTCTAAACCTCGGGAAAAGCTTGGGTAAAGACATGAGTGGCTCTAAACCGGCTGAACCATGGCTAATGAACTTAGCGAATTTTTAGAAAAACCAAGCATTTCACAACCATGGGTAAAGCTTGGGTAAAGACATTAGTGGCTCTACACCGGCTAAACCGCGGCTAATGTACTTAGCAATTTTTTTAGAAAAACCAAGCACTTCACAACCATGGGAAAAGCTTGGGTAAAGACATTAGTGGCTCTACACCGGCTAAACCGTGGCTAATGTACTAAGCGATTTTTTTAGAAAAACCAAGCATTTCACAACCATGGGAAAAGCTTGGGTAAAGACATTAGTGGCTCTACACCGGCTAAACCGTGGCTAATGAACTTAACGATTATTTTAGAAAAACCAAGCATTTCGCACCCATGTTTAAAGCTTGGGTAAAGACATTAGAGGCTCTACACCTGCTAAACCGTGGCTTAATAACTTAGCGATTTTTTTAGAAAACCAAGAAGTTCTAAACCTCGGGAAAAGCTTGGGTAAAGACATGAGTGGCTCTAAACCGGCTGAACCATGGCTAATGAACTTAGCGAATTTTTAGAAAAACCAAGCATTTCACAACCATGGGTAAAGCTTGGGTAAAGACATTAGTGGCTCTACACCGGCTAAACCGTGGCTAATGTACTTAGCAATTTTTTAAAAAAAACCAAGCACTTCACAACCATGGGAAAAGCTTGGGTAAAGACATTAGTGGCTCTACACCGGCTAAACCGTGGCTAATGAACTTAAGGATTTTTTTAGAAAAACCAAGCATTTCACAACCATGGGTAAAGCTTGGGTAGAGACATTAGTGGCTCTACACCGGCTAAACCGTGGCCTAATAACTTAGCGATTTTTTTAGAAAACCAAGAAGTTCTAAACCTCGGGAAAAGCTTGGGTAAAGACATGAGTGGCTCTAAACCGGCTGAACCATGGCTAATGAACTTAGCGAATTTTTAGAAAAACCAAGCATTTCACAACCATGGGTAAAGCTTGGGTAAAGACATTAGTAACTCTACACCGGCTAAACCGCGGCTAATGTACTTAGCGATTTTTTTAGAAAAACCAAGCACTGCACAACCATGGGAAAAGCTTGGGTAAAGACATTAGTGGCTCTACACCGGCTAAACCGTGGCTAATGAACTTAACAATTTTTTGAGAAAAACCAAGCATTTCACAACTATGGGTAAAGCTTGGGTAAAGACATTAGTGGCTCTACACCGGCTAAACCGTGGCTTAATAACTTAGCGATTTTTTTAGAAAACCAAGAAGTTCTAAACCTCGGGAAAAGCTTGGGTAAAGACATGAGTGGCTCTAAACAGGCTGAACCATGGCTAATGAACTTAGCGAATTTTTAGAAAAACCAAGCATTTCACAACCATGGGAAAAGCTTGGGTAAAGACATTAGTGGCTCTACACCGGCTAAACCGTGGCTAATGTACTTAGCGATTTTTTTAGAAAAACCAAGCATTTCACAACCATGGGAAAAGCTTGGGTAAAGACATTAGTGGCTCTACACCGGCTAAACCGTGGCTAATGAACTTAACGATTTTTTTAGAAAAACCAAGCTTTTCGCACCTATGTTTAAAGCTTGGGTATAGACATTAGAGGCTCTACACCGGCTAAACCGTGGCTTAATAACTTAGCGATTTTTTTAGAAAACCAAGAAGTTCTAAACCTCGGGAAAAGCTTGGGTAAAGACATAAGTGGCTCTAAACCGGCTGAACCATGGCTAATGAACTTAGCGAATTTTTAGAAAAACCAAGCATTTCACAACCATGGGTAAAGCTTGGGTAAAGACATTAGTGGCTCTACACCGGCTAAACCGTGGCTAATGTACTTAGCAATTTTTTAAAAAAAACCAAGCACTTCACAACCATGGGAAAAGCTTGGGTAAAGACATTAGTGGCTCTACACCGGCTAAACCGTGGCTAATGAACTTAAGGATTTTTTTAGAAAAACCAAGCATTTCACAACCATGGGTAAAGCTTGGGTAAAGACATTAGTGGCTCTACACCGGCGAAACCGTGGCTTAATAACTTAGCGATTTTTTTAGAAAACCAAGAAGTTCTAAACCTCGGGAAAAGCTTGGGTAAAGACATGAGTGGCTCTAAACCGGCTGAACCATGGCTAATGAACTTAGCGAATTTTTAGAAAAACCAAGCATTTCACAACCATGGGTAAAGCTTGGGTAAAGACATTAGTGGCTCTACACCGGCTAAACCGCGGCTAATGTACTTAGCGATTTTTTTAGAAAAACCAAGCACTTCACAACCATGGGAAAAGCTTGGGTAAAGACATTAGTGGCTCTACACCGGCTAAACCGTGGCTAATGAACTTAACGATTTTTTTAGAAAAACTAAGCATTTCACAACCATGGGTAAAGCTTGGGTAAAGACATTAGTGGCTCTACACCGGCTAAACCGTGGCTAATGAACTTAACAATTTTTTGAGAAAAACCAAGCATTTCACAACTATGGGTAAAGCTTGGGTAAAGAAATTAGTGGCTCTACACCGGCTAAACCGTGGCTTAATAACTTAGCGATTTTTTTAGAAAACCAAGAAGTTCTAAACCTCGGGAAAAGCTTGGGTAAAGACATGAGTGGCTCTAAACCGGCTGAACCATGGCTAATGAACTTAGCGACTTTTTAGAAAAACCAAGCATTTCACAACCATGGGAAAAGCTTGGGTAAAGACATTAGTGGCTCTACACCGGCTAAACCGTGGCTAATGTACTTAGCGATTTTTTTAGAAAAACCAAGCATTTCACAACCATGGGAAAAGCTTGGGTAAAGACATTAGTGGCTCTACACCGGCTAAACCGTGGCTAATGAACTTAACGATTTTTTTAGAAAAACCAAGCATTTCGCACCTATGTTTAAAGCTTGGGTAAAGACATTAGAGGCTCTACACCGGCTAAACCGTGGCTTAATAACTTAGCGATTTTTTTAGAAAACCAAGAAGTTCTAAACCTCGGGAAAAGCTTGGGTAAAGACATAAGTGGCTCTAAACCGGCTGAACCATGGCTAATGAACTTAGCGAATTTTTAGAAAAACCAATCATTTCACAACCATGGGTAAAGCTTGGGTAAAGACATTAGTGGCTCTACACCGGCTAAACCGTGGCTAATGAACTTAACAATTTTTTGAGAAAAACCAAGCATTTCACAACTATGGGTAAAGCTTGGGTAAAGACATTAGTGGCTCTACACCGGCTAAACCGTAGCTTAATAACTTAGCGATTTTTTTAGAAAACCAAGAAGTTCTAAACCTCGGGAAAAGCTTGGGTAAAGACATGAGTGGCTCTAAACCGGCTGAAACATGGCTAATGAACTTAGCGAATTTTTAGAAAAACCAAGCATTTCACAACCATGGGAAAAGCTTGGGTAAAGACATTAGTGGCTCTACACCGGCTAAACCGTGGCTAATGTACTTAGCGATTTTTTAAAAAAAACCAAGCACTTCACAACCATGGGAAAAGCTTGGGTAAAGACATTAGTGGCTCTACACCGGCTAAACCGTGGCTAATGAACTTAAGGATTTTTTTAGAAAAACCAAGCATTTTACAACCATGGGTAAAGCTTGGGTAGAGACATTAGTGGCTCTACACCGGCTAAACCGTGGCCTAATAACTTAGCGATTTTTTTAGAAAACCAAGAAGTTCTAAACCTCGGGAAAAGCTTGGGTAAAGACATGAGTGGCTCTAAACCGGCTGAACCATGGCTAATGAACTTAGCGAATTTTTAGAAAAACCAAGCATTTCACAACCATGGGTAAAGCTTGGGTAAAGACATTAGTGGCTCTACACCGGCTAAACCGCAGCTAATGTACTTAGCGATTTTTTTAGAAAAACCAAGCACTTCACAACCATGGGAAAAGCTTGGGTAAAGACATTAGTGGCTCTACACCGGCTAAACCGTGGCTAATGAACTTAACGATTTTTTTAGAAAAACTAAGCATTTCACAACCATGGGAAAAGCTTGGGTAAAGACATTAGTGGCTCTACACCGGCTAAACCGTGGCTAATGAACTTAACGATTTTTTTAGAAAAACCAAGCATTTCGCACCCATGTTTAAAGCTTGGGTAAAGACATTAGAGGCTCTACACCGGCTAAACCGTGGCTTAATAACTTAGCGATTTTTTTAGAAAACCAAGAAGTTCTAAACCTCGGGAAAAGCTTGGGTAAAGACATGAGTGGCTCTAAACCGGCTGAACCCTGGCTAATGAACTTAGCGAATTTTTAGAAAAACCAAGCATTTCACAACCATGGGTAAAGCTTGGGTAAAGACATGAGTGGCTCTAAACCGGCTTAACCATGGCTAATGAACTTAGCGAATTTTTAGAAAAACCAAGCATTTCACAACCATGGGTAAAGCTTGGGTAAAGACATTAGTGGCTCTACACCGGCTAAACAGTGGCTAATGTACTTAGCAATTTTTTAAAAAAAACCAAGCACTTCACAACCATGGGAAAAGCTTGGGTAAAGACATTAGTG
Organism: Ganaspis brasiliensis; assembly: GCA_037103525.1. Classification (NCBI taxonomy): domain Eukaryota; kingdom Metazoa; phylum Arthropoda; class Insecta; order Hymenoptera; family Figitidae; genus Ganaspis; species Ganaspis brasiliensis. The sequence continues at coordinate 439,356 of JAZKLR010000025.1, forward strand.
GCTCTACACCGGCTAAACCGTGGCTAATGAACTTAAGGATTTTTTTAGAAAAACCAAGCATTTCACAACCATGGGTAAAGCTTGGGTAGAGACATTAGTGGCTCTACACCGGCTAAACCGTGGCCTAATAACTTAGCGATTTTTTTAGAAAACCAAGAAGTTCTAAACCTCGGGAAAAGCTTGGGTAAAGACATGAGTGGCTCTAAACCGGCTGAACCATGGCTAATGAACTTAGCGAATTTTTAGAAAATCCAAGCATTTCACAACCATGGGTAAAGCTTGGGTAAAGACATTAGTGGCTCTACACCGGCTAAACCGTGGCTAATGAACTTAAGGATTTTCTTAGAAAAACCAAGCATTTCACAACCATGGGTAAAGCTTGGGTAAAGACATTAGTGGCTCTACACCGGCTAAACCGTGGCTTAATAACTTAGCGATTTTTTTAGAAAACCAAGAAGTTCTAAACCTCGGGAAAAGCTTGGGTAAAGACATGAGTGGCTCTAAACCGGCTGAACCATGGCTAATGAACTTAGCGAATTTTTAGAAAAACCAAGCATTTCACAACCATGGGTAAAGCTTGGGTAAAGATATTAGTGGCTCTACACCGGCTAAACCGCGGCTAATGTACTTAGCAATTTTTTTAGAAAAACCAAGCACTTCACAACCATGGGAAAAGCTTGGGTAAAGACATTAGTGGCTCTACACCGGCTAAACCGTGGCTAATGTACTAAGCGATTTTTTTAGAAAAACCAAGCATTTCACAACCATGGGTAAAGCTTGGGTAAAGACATTAGTGGCTCTACACCGGCTAAACCGTGGCTTAATAACTTAGCGATTTTTTTAGAAAACCAAGAAGTTTTAAACCTCGGGAAAAGCTTGGGTAAAGACATGAGTGGCTCTAAACCGGCTGAACCATGGCTAATGAACTTAGCGAATTTTTAGAAAAACCAAGCATTTCACAACCATGGGAAAAGCTTGGGTAAAGACATTAGTGGCTCTACACCGGCTAAACCGCGGCTAATGTACTTAGCAATTTTTTTAGAAAAACCAAGCATTTCACAACCATGGGTAAAGCTTGGGTAAAGATATTAGTGGCTCTACACCGGCTAAACCGCGGCTAATGTACTTAGCAATTTTTTTAGAAAAACCAAGCATTTCACAACTATGGGTAAAGCTTGGGTAAAGACATTAGTGGCTCTACACCGGCTAAACCGTGGCTTAATAACTTAGCGATTTTTTTAGAAAACCAAGAAGTTTTAAACCTCGGGAAAAGCTTGGGTAAAGACATGAGTGGCTCTAAACCGGCTGAACCATGGCTAATGAACTTAGCGAATTTTTAGAAAAACCAAGCATTTCACAACCATGGGAAAAGCTTGGGTAAAGACATTAGTGGCTCTACACCGGCTAAACCGTGGCTAATGTACTAAGCGATTTTTTTAGAAAAACCAAGCATTTCACAACCATGGGAAAAGCTTGGGTAAAGACATTAGTGGCTCTACACCGGCTAAACCGTGGCTAATGAACTTAACGATTTTTTTAGAAAAACCAAGCATTTCGCACCCATGTTTAAAGCTTGGGTAAAGACATTAGAGGCTCTACACCGGCTAAACCGTGGCTTAATAACTTAGCGATTTTTTTAGAAAACCAAGAAGTTCTAAACCTCGGGAAAAGCTTGGGTAAAGACATGAGTGGCTCTAAACCGGCTGAACCGTGGCCAATGAACTTAGCGAATTTTTAGAAAAACCAAGCATTTCACAACCATGGGTAAAGCTTGGGTAAAGACATTAGTGGCTCTACACCGGCTAAACCGTGGCTAATGTACTTAGCAATTTTTTAAAAAAAACCAAGCACTTCACAACCATGGGAAAAGCTTGGGTAAAGACATTAGTGGCTCTACACCGGCTAAACCGTGGCTAATGAACTTAACAATTTTTTGAGAAAAACCAAGCATTTCACAACTATGGGTAAAGCTTGGGTAAAGACATTAGTGGCTCTACACCGGCTAAACCGTGGCTAATGAACTTAAGGATTTTTTTAGAAAAACCAAGCACTTCACAACCATGGGTAAAGCTTGGGTAGAGACATTAGTGGCTCTACACCGGCTAAACCGTGGCCTAATAACTTAGCGATTTTTTTAGAAAAACCAAGCATTTCACAACCATGGGAAAAGCTTGGGTAAAGACATTAGTGGCTCTACACCGGCTAAACCGTGGCTAATGTACTTAGCGATTTTTTTAGAAAAACCAAGCATTTCACAACCATGGGAAAAGCTTGGGTAAAGACATTAGTGGCTCTACACCGGCTAAACCGTGGCTAATGAACTTAACGATTTTTTTAGAAAAACCAAGCATTTCGCACCTATGTTTAAAGCTTGGGTAAAGACATTAGAGGCTCTACACCGGCTAAACCGTTGCTTAATAACTTAGCGATTTTTTTAGAAAACCAAGAAGTTCTAAACCTCGGGAAAAGCTTGGGTAAAGACATAAGTGGCTCTAAACCGGCTGAACCATGGCTAATGAACTTAGCGAATTTTTAGAAAAACCAAGCATTTCACAACCATGGGTAAAGCTTGGGTAAACACATTAGTGGCTCTACACCGGCTAAACCGTGGCTAATGAACTTAAGGATTTTCTTAGAAAAACCAAGCATTTCACAACCATGGGTAAAGCTTGGGTAAAGACATTAGTGGCTCTACACCGGCTAAACCGTGGCTTAATAACTTAGCGATTTTTTTAGAAAACCAAGAAGTTCTAAACCTCGGGAAAAGCTTGGGTAAAGACATGAGTGGCTCTAAACCGGCTGAACCATGGCTAATGAACTTAGCGAATTTTTAGAAAAACCAAGCATTTCACAACCATGGGTAAAGCTTGGGTAAAGACATTAGTGGCTCTACACCGGCTAAACCGTGGCTAATGTACTTAGCAATTTTTTAAAAAAAACCAAGCACTTCACAACCATGGGAAAAGCTTGGGTAAAGACATTAGTGGCTCTACACCGGCTAAACCGTGGCTAATGAACTTAAGGATTTTTTTAGAAAAACCAAGCATTTCACAACCATGGGTAAAGCTTGGGTAGAGACATTAGTGGCTCTACACCGGCTAAACCGTGGCCTAATAACTTAGCGATTTTTTTAGAAAACCAAGAAGTTCTAAACCTCGGGAAAAGCTTGGGTAAAGACATGAGTGGCTCTAAACCGGCTGAACCATGGCTAATGAACTTAGCGAATTTTTAGAAAAACCAAGCATTTCACAACCATGGGTAAAGCTTGGGTAAAGACATTAGTAACTCTACACCGGCTAAACCGCGGCTAATGTACTTAGCGATTTTTTTAGAAAAACCAAGCACTGCACAACCATGGGAAAAGCTTGGGTAAAGACATTAGTGGCTCTACACCGGCTAAACCGTGGCTAATGAACTTAACAATTTTTTGAGAAAAACCAAGCATTTCACAACTATGGGTAAAGCTTGGGTAAAGACATTAGTGGCTCTACACCGGCTAAACCGTGGCTTAATAACTTAGCGATTTTTTTAGAAAACCAAGAAGTTCTAAACCTCGGGAAAAGCTTGGGTAAAGACATGAGTGGCTCTAAACAGGCTGAACCATGGCTAATGAACTTAGCGAATTTTTAGAAAAACCAAGCATTTCACAACCATGGGAAAAGCTTGGGTAAAGACATTAGTGGCTCTACACCGGCTAAACCGTGGCTAATGTACTTAGCGATTTTTTTAGAAAAACCAAGCATTTCACAACCATGGGAAAAGCTTGGGTAAAGACATTAGTGGCTCTACACCGGCTAAACCGTGGCTAATGAACTTAACGATTTTTTTAGAAAAACCAAGCTTTTCGCACCTATGTTTAAAGCTTGGGTATAGACATTAGAGGCTCTACACCGGCTAAACCGTGGCTTAATAACTTAGCGATTTTTTTAGAAAACCAAGAAGTTCTAAACCTCGGGAAAAGCTTGGGTAAAGACATAAGTGGCTCTAAACCGGCTGAACCATGGCTAATGAACTTAGCGAATTTTTAGAAAAACCAAGCATTTCACAACCATGGGTAAAGCTTGGGTAAAGACATTAGTGGCTCTACACCGGCTAAACCGTGGCTAATGTACTTAGCAATTTTTTAAAAAAAACCAAGCACTTCACAACCATGGGAAAAGCTTGGGTAAAGACATTAGTGGCTCTACACCGGCTAAACCGTGGCTAATGAACTTAAGGATTTTTTTAGAAAAACCAAGCATTTCACAACCATGGGTAAAGCTTGGGTAAAGACATTAGTGGCTCTACACCGGCGAAACCGTGGCTTAATAACTTAGCGATTTTTTTAGAAAACCAAGAAGTTCTAAACCTCGGGAAAAGCTTGGGTAAAGACATGAGTGGCTCTAAACCGGCTGAACCATGGCTAATGAACTTAGCGAATTTTTAGAAAAACCAAGCATTTCACAACCATGGGTAAAGCTTGGGTAAAGACATTAGTGGCTCTACACCGGCTAAACCGCGGCTAATGTACTTAGCGATTTTTTTAGAAAAACCAAGCACTTCACAACCATGGGAAAAGCTTGGGTAAAGACATTAGTGGCTCTACACCGGCTAAACCGTGGCTAATGAACTTAACGATTTTTTTAGAAAAACTAAGCATTTCACAACCATGGGTAAAGCTTGGGTAAAGACATTAGTGGCTCTACACCGGCTAAACCGTGGCTAATGAACTTAACAATTTTTTGAGAAAAACCAAGCATTTCACAACTATGGGTAAAGCTTGGGTAAAGAAATTAGTGGCTCTACACCGGCTAAACCGTGGCTTAATAACTTAGCGATTTTTTTAGAAAACCAAGAAGTTCTAAACCTCGGGAAAAGCTTGGGTAAAGACATGAGTGGCTCTAAACCGGCTGAACCATGGCTAATGAACTTAGCGACTTTTTAGAAAAACCAAGCATTTCACAACCATGGGAAAAGCTTGGGTAAAGACATTAGTGGCTCTACACCGGCTAAACCGTGGCTAATGTACTTAGCGATTTTTTTAGAAAAACCAAGCATTTCACAACCATGGGAAAAGCTTGGGTAAAGACATTAGTGGCTCTACACCGGCTAAACCGTGGCTAATGAACTTAACGATTTTTTTAGAAAAACCAAGCATTTCGCACCTATGTTTAAAGCTTGGGTAAAGACATTAGAGGCTCTACACCGGCTAAACCGTGGCTTAATAACTTAGCGATTTTTTTAGAAAACCAAGAAGTTCTAAACCTCGGGAAAAGCTTGGGTAAAGACATAAGTGGCTCTAAACCGGCTGAACCATGGCTAATGAACTTAGCGAATTTTTAGAAAAACCAATCATTTCACAACCATGGGTAAAGCTTGGGTAAAGACATTAGTGGCTCTACACCGGCTAAACCGTGGCTAATGAACTTAACAATTTTTTGAGAAAAACCAAGCATTTCACAACTATGGGTAAAGCTTGGGTAAAGACATTAGTGGCTCTACACCGGCTAAACCGTAGCTTAATAACTTAGCGATTTTTTTAGAAAACCAAGAAGTTCTAAACCTCGGGAAAAGCTTGGGTAAAGACATGAGTGGCTCTAAACCGGCTGAAACATGGCTAATGAACTTAGCGAATTTTTAGAAAAACCAAGCATTTCACAACCATGGGAAAAGCTTGGGTAAAGACATTAGTGGCTCTACACCGGCTAAACCGTGGCTAATGTACTTAGCGATTTTTTAAAAAAAACCAAGCACTTCACAACCATGGGAAAAGCTTGGGTAAAGACATTAGTGGCTCTACACCGGCTAAACCGTGGCTAATGAACTTAAGGATTTTTTTAGAAAAACCAAGCATTTTACAACCATGGGTAAAGCTTGGGTAGAGACATTAGTGGCTCTACACCGGCTAAACCGTGGCCTAATAACTTAGCGATTTTTTTAGAAAACCAAGAAGTTCTAAACCTCGGGAAAAGCTTGGGTAAAGACATGAGTGGCTCTAAACCGGCTGAACCATGGCTAATGAACTTAGCGAATTTTTAGAAAAACCAAGCATTTCACAACCATGGGTAAAGCTTGGGTAAAGACATTAGTGGCTCTACACCGGCTAAACCGCAGCTAATGTACTTAGCGATTTTTTTAGAAAAACCAAGCACTTCACAACCATGGGAAAAGCTTGGGTAAAGACATTAGTGGCTCTACACCGGCTAAACCGTGGCTAATGAACTTAACGATTTTTTTAGAAAAACTAAGCATTTCACAACCATGGGAAAAGCTTGGGTAAAGACATTAGTGGCTCTACACCGGCTAAACCGTGGCTAATGAACTTAACGATTTTTTTAGAAAAACCAAGCATTTCGCACCCATGTTTAAAGCTTGGGTAAAGACATTAGAGGCTCTACACCGGCTAAACCGTGGCTTAATAACTTAGCGATTTTTTTAGAAAACCAAGAAGTTCTAAACCTCGGGAAAAGCTTGGGTAAAGACATGAGTGGCTCTAAACCGGCTGAACCCTGGCTAATGAACTTAGCGAATTTTTAGAAAAACCAAGCATTTCACAACCATGGGTAAAGCTTGGGTAAAGACATGAGTGGCTCTAAACCGGCTTAACCATGGCTAATGAACTTAGCGAATTTTTAGAAAAACCAAGCATTTCACAACCATGGGTAAAGCTTGGGTAAAGACATTAGTGGCTCTACACCGGCTAAACAGTGGCTAATGTACTTAGCAATTTTTTAAAAAAAACCAAGCACTTCACAACCATGGGAAAAGCTTGGGTAAAGACATTAGTGGCTCTACACCGGCTAAACCGTGGCTAATGAACTTAAGGATTTTTTTAGAAAAACCAAGCATTTCACAACCATGGGTAAAGCTTGGGTAGAGACATTAGTGGCTCTACACCGGCTAAACCGTGGCCTAATAACTTAGCGATTTTTTTAGAAAACCAAGAAGTTCTAAACCTCGGGAAAAGCTTGGGTAAAGACATGAGTGGCTCTAAACCGGCTGAACCATGGCTAATGAACTTAGCGAATTTTTAGAAAATCCAAGCATTTCACAACCATGGGTAAAGCTTGGGTAAAGACATTAGTGGCTCTACACCGGCTAAACCGTGGCTAATGAACTTAAGGATTTTCTTAGAAAAACCAAGCATTTCACAACCATGGGTAAAGCTTGGGTAAAGACATTAGTGGCTCTACACCGGCTAAACCGTGGCTAATGAACTTAACAATTTTTTGAGAAAAACCAAGCATCACACAACTATGGGTAAAGCTTGAATAAAGACATTAGTGGCTCTACACCGGCTAAACCGTGGCTTAATAACTTAGCGATTTTTTTAGAAAACCAAGAAGTTCTAAACCTCGGGAAAAGCTTGGGTAAAGACATGAGTGGCTCTAAACCGGCTGAACCATGGCTAATGAACTTAGCGAATTTTTAGAAAAACCAAGCATTTCACAACCATGGGTAAAGCTTGGGTAAAGATATTAGTGGCTCTACACCGGCTAAACCGCGGCTAATGTACTTAGCAATTTTTTTAGAAAAACCAAGCACTTCACAACCATGGGAAAAGCTTGGGTAAAGACATTAGTGGCTCTACACCGGCTAAACCGTGGCTAATGTACTAAGCGATTTTTTTAGAAAAACCAAGCATTTCACAACCATGGGTAAAGCTTGGGTAAAGACATTAGTGGCTCTACACCGGCTAAACCGTGGCTTAATAACTTAGCGATTTTTTTAGAAAACCAAGAAGTTTTAAACCTCGGGAAAAGCTTGGGTAAAGACATGAGTGGCTCTAAACCGGCTGAACCATGGCTAATGAACTTAGCGAATTTTTAGAAAAACCAAGCATTTCACAACCATGGGAAAAGCTTGGGTAAAGACATTAGTGGCTCTACACCGGCTAAACCGCGGCTAATGTACTTAGCAATTTTTTTAGAAAAACCAAGCATTTCACAACCATGGGTAAAGCTTGGGTAAAGATATTAGTGGCTCTACACCGGCTAAACCGCGGCTAATGTACTTAGCAATTTTTTTAGAAAAACCAAGCATTTCACAACTATGGGTAAAGCTTGGGTAAAGACATTAGTGGCTCTACACCGGCTAAACCGTGGCTTAATAACTTAGCGATTTTTTTAGAAAACCAAGAAGTTTTAAACCTCGGGAAAAGCTTGGGTAAAGACATGAGTGGCTCTAAACCGGCTGAACCATGGCTAATGAACTTAGCGAATTTTTAGAAAAACCAAGCATTTCACAACCATGGGAAAAGCTTGGGTAAAGACATTAGTGGCTCTACACCGGCTAAACCGTGGCTAATGTACTAAGCGATTTTTTTAGAAAAACCAAGCATTTCACAACCATGGGAAAAGCTTGGGTAAAGACATTAGTGGCTCTACACCGGCTAAACCGTGGCTAATGAACTTAACGATTTTTTTAGAAAAACCAAGCATTTCGCACCCATGTTTAAAGCTTGGGTAAAGACATTAGAGGCTCTACACCGGCTAAACCGTGGCTTAATAACTTAGCGATTTTTTTAGAAAACCAAGAAGTTCTAAACCTCGGGAAAAGCTTGGGTAAAGACATGAGTGGCTCTAAACCGGCTGAACCGTGGCCAATGAACTTAGCGAATTTTTAGAAAAACCAAGCATTTCACAACCATGGGTAAAGCTTGGGTAAAGACATTAGTGGCTCTACACCGGCTAAACCGTGGCTAATGTACTTAGCAATTTTTTAAAAAAAACCAAGCACTTCACAACCATGGGAAAAGCTTGGGTAAAGACATTAGTGGCTCTACACCGGCTAAACCGTGGCTAATGAACTTAAGGATTTTTTTAGAAAAACCAAGCACTTCACAACCATGGGTAAAGCTTGGGTAGAGACATTAGTGGCTCTACACCGGCTAAACCGTGGCCTAATAACTTAGCGATTTTTTTAGAAAACCAAGAAGTTCTAAACCTCGGGAAAAGCTTGGGTAAAGACATGAGTGGCTCTAAACCGGCTGAACCATGGCTAATGAACTTAGCGAATTTTTAGAAAAACCAAGCATTTCACAACCATGGGTAAAGCTTGGGTAAAGACATTAGTGGCTCTACACCGGCTAAACCGTGGCTAATGAACTTAACAATTTTTTGAGAAAAACCAAGCATTTCACAACTATGGGTAAAGCTTGGGTAAAGACATTAGTGGCTCTACACCGGCTAAACCGTGGCTAATGAACTTAAGGATTTTTTTAGAAAAACCAAGCACTTCACAACCATGGGTAAAGCTTGGGTAGAGACATTAGTGGCTCTACACCGGCTAAACCGTGGCCTAATAACTTAGCGATTTTTTTAGAAAAACCAAGCATTTCACAACCATGGGAAAAGCTTGGGTAAAGACATTAGTGGCTCTACACCGGCTAAACCGTGGCTAATGTACTTAGCGATTTTTTTAGAAAAACCAAGCATTTCACAACCATGGGAAAAGCTTGGGTAAAGACATTAGTGGCTCTACACCGGCTAAACCGTGGCTAATGAACTTAACGATTTTTTTAGAAAAACCAAGCATTTCGCACCTATGTTTAAAGCTTGGGTAAAGACATTAGAGGCTCTACACCGGCTAAACCGTTGCTTAATAACTTAGCGATTTTTTTAGAAAACCAAGAAGTTCTAAACCTCGGGAAAAGCTTGGGTAAAGACATAAGTGGCTCTAAACCGGCTGAACCATGGCTAATGAACTTAGCGAATTTTTAGAAAAACCAAGCATTTCACAACCATGGGTAAAGCTTGGGTAAACACATTAGTGGCTCTACACCGGCTAAACCGTGGCTAATGAACTTAAGGATTTTCTTAGAAAAACCAAGCATTTCACAACCATGGGTAAAGCTTGGGTAAAGACATTAGTGGCTCTACACCGGCTAAACCGTGGCTTAATAACTTAGCGATTTTTTTAGAAAACCAAGAAGTTCTAAACCTCGGGAAAAGCTTGGGTAAAGACATGAGTGGCTCTAAACCGGCTGAACCATGGCTAATGAACTTATCGAATTTTTAGAAAAACCAAGCATTTCACAACCATGGGTAAAGCTTGGATAAAGACATTAGTGGCTCTACACCGGCTAAACCGCGGCTAATGTACTTAGCGATTTTTTTAGAAAAACCAAGCACTTCACAACCATGGGAAAAGCTTGGGTAAAGACATTAGTGGCTCTACACCGGCTAAACCGTGGCTAATGAACTTAACGATTTTTTTAGAAAAACTAAGCATTTCACAACCATGGGTAAAGCTTGGGTAAAGACATTAGTGGCTCTACACCGGCTAAACCGTAACTAATGAACTTAACAATTTTTTGAGAAAAACCAAGCATTTCACAACTAAGGGTAAAGCTTGGGTAAAGACATTAGTGGCTCTACACCGGCTAAACCGTAGCTTAATAACTTAGCGATTTTTTTAGAAAACCAAGAAGTTCTAAACCTCGGGAAAAGCTTGGGTAAAGACATGAGTGGCTCTAAACCGGCTGAAACATGGCTAATGAACTTCGCGAATTTTTAGAAAAACCAAGCATTTCACAACCATGGGAAAAGCTTGGGTAAAGACATTAGTGGCTCTACACCGGCTAAACCGTGGCTAATGTACTTAGCGATTTTTTAAAAAAAACCAAGCACTTTACAACCATGGGAAAAGCTTGGGTAAAGACATTAGTGGCTCTACACCGGCTAAACCGTGGCTAATGAACTTAAGGATTTTTTTAGAAAAACCAAGCATTTTACAACCATGGGTAAAGCTTGGGTAGAGACATTAGTGGCTCTACACCGGCTAAACCGTGGCCTAATAACTTAGCGATTTTTTTAGAAAACCAAGAAGTTCTAAACCTCGGGAAAAGCTTGGGTAAAGACATGAGTGGCTCTAAACCGGCTGAACCATGGCTAATGAACTTAGCGAATTTTTAGAAAAACCAAGCATTTCACAACCATGGGTAAAGCTTGGGTAAAGACATTAGTGGCTCTACACCGGCTAAACCGTGGCTAATGAACTTAACGATTTTTTTAGAAAAACCAAGCATTTCGCACCCATGTTTAAAGCTTGGGTAAAGACATTAGAGGCTCTACACCGGCTAAACCGTGGCTTAATAACTTAGCGATTTTTTTAGAAAACCAAGAAGTTCTAAACCTCGGGAAAAGCTTGGGTAAAGACATGAGTGGCTCTAAACCGGCTGAACCGTGGCCAATGAACTTAGCGAATTTTTAGAAAAACCAAGCATTTCACAACCATGGGTAAAGCTTGGGTAAAGACATTAGTGGCTCTACACCGGCTAAACCGTGGCTAATGTACTTAGCAATTTTTTAAAAAAACCAAGCACTTCACAACCATGGGTAAAGCTTGGGTAAAGACATTAGTGGCTCTACACCGGCTAAACCGTGGCTAATGAACTTAACAATTTTTTGAGAAAAACCAAGCATTTCACAACTATGGGTAAAGCTTGGGTAAAGACATAAGTGGCTCTAAACCGGCTGAACCATGGCTAATGAACTTAGCGAATTTTTAGAAAAACCAAGCATTTCACAACCATGGGTAAAGCTTGGGTAAACACATTAGTGGCTCTACACCGGCTAAACCGTGGCTAATGAACTTAAGGATTTTCTTAGAAAAACCAAGCATTTCACAACCATGGGTAAAGCTTGGGTAAAGACATTAGTGGCTCTACACCGGCTAAACCGTGGCTAATGAACTTAACAATTTTTTGAGAAAAACCAAGCATTTCACAACTATGGGTAAAGCTTGGGTAAAGACATTAGTAACTCTACACCGGCTAAACCGCGGCTAATGTACTTAGCGATTTTTTTAGAAAAACCAAGCACTGCACAACCATGGGAAAAGCTTGGGTAAAGACATTAGTGGCTCTACACCGGCTAAACCGTGGCTAATGAACTTAACAATTTTTTGAGAAAAACCAAGCATTTCACAACTATGGGTAAAGCTTGGGTAAAGACATTAGTGGCTCTACACCGGCTAAACCGTGGCTTAATAACTTAGCGATTTTTTTAGAAAACCAAGAAGTTCTAAACCTCGGGAAAAGCTTGGGTAAAGACATGAGTGGCTCTAAACAGGCTGAACCATGGCTAATGAACTTAGCGAATTTTTAGAAAAACCAAGCATTTCACAACCATGGGAAAAGCTTGGGTAAAGACATTAGTGGCTCTACACCGGCTAAACCGTGGCTAATGTACTTAGCGATTTTTTTAGAAAAACCAAGCATTTCACAACCATGGGAAAAGCTTGGGTAAAGACATTAGTGGCTCTACACCGGCTAAACCGTGGCTAATGAACTTAACGATTTTTTTAGAAAAACCAAGCTTTTCGCACCTATGTTTAAAGCTTGGGTATAGACATTAGAGGATCTACACCGGCTAAACCGTGGCTTAATAACTTAGCGATTTTTTTAGAAAACCAAGAAGTTCTAAACCTCGGGAAAAGCTTGGGTAAAGACATAAGTGGCTCTAAACCGGCTGAACCATGGCTAATGAACTTAGCGAATTTTTAGAAAAACCAAGCATTTCACAACCATGGGTAAAGCTTGGGTAAAGACATTAGTGGCTCTACACCGGCTAAACCGTGGCTAATGTACTTAGCAATTTTTTAAAAAAAACCAAGCACTTCACAACCATGGGAAAAGCTTGGGTAAAGACATTAGTGGCTCTACACCGGCTAAACCGTGGCTAATGAACTTAAGGATTTTTTTAGAAAAACCAAGCATTTCACAACCATGGGTAAAGCTTGGGTAAAGACATTAGTGGCTCTACACCGGCGAAACCGTGGCTTAATAACTTAGCGATTTTTTTAGAAAACCAAGAAGTTCTAAACCTCGGGAAAAGCTTGGGTAAAGACATGAGTGGCTCTAAACCGGCTGAACCATGGCTAATGAACTTAGCGAATTTTTAGAAAAACCAAGCATTTCACAACCATGGGTAAAGCTTGGGTAAAGACATTAGTGGCTCTACACCGGCTAAACCGCGGCTAATGTACTTAGCGATTTTTTTAGAAAAACCAAGCACTTCACAACCATGGGAAAAGCTTGGGTAAAGACATTAGTGGCTCTACACCGGCTAAACCGTGGCTAATGAACTTAACGATTTTTTTAGAAAAACTAAGCATTTCACAACCATGGGTAAAGCTTGGGTAAAGACATTAGTGGCTCTACACCGGCTAAACCGTGGCTAATGAACTTAACAATTTTTTGAGAAAAACCAAGCATTTCACAACTATGGGTAAAGCTTGGGTAAAGAAATTAGTGGCTCTACACCGGCTAAACCGTGGCTTAATAACTTAGCGATTTTTTTAGAAAACCAAGAAGTTCTAAACCTCGGGAAAAGCTTGGGTAAAGACATGAGTGGCTCTAAACCGGCTGAACCATGGCTAATGAACTTAGCGACTTTTTAGAAAAACCAAGCATTTCACAACCATGGGAAAAGCTTGGGTAAAGACATTAGTGGCTCTACACCGGCTAAACCGTGGCTAATGTACTTAGCGATTTTTTTAGAAAAACCAAGCATTTCACAACCATGGGAAAAGCTTGGGTAAAGACATTAGTGGCTCTACACCGGCTAAACCGTGGCTAATGAACTTAACGATTTTTTTAGAAAAACCAAGCATTTCGCACCTATGTTTAAAGCTTGGGTAAAGACATTAGAGGCTCTACACCGGCTAAACCGTGGCTTAATAACTTAGCGATTTTTTTAGAAAACCAAGAAGTTCTAAACCTCGGGAAAAGCTTGGGTAAAGACATAAGTGGCTCTAAACCGGCTGAACCATGGCTAATGAACTTAGCGAATTTTTAGAAAAACCAATCATTTCACAACCATGGGTAAAGCTTGGGTAAAGACATTAGTGGCTCTACACCGGCTAAACCGTGGCTAATGAACTTAAGGATTTTCTTAGAAAAACCAAGCATTTCACAACCATGGGTAAAGCTTGGGTAAAGACATTAGTGGCTCTACACCGGCTAAACCGTGGCTTAATAACTTAGCGATTTTTTTAGAAAACCAAGAAGTTCTAAACCTCGGGAAAAGCTTGGGTAAAGACATGAGTGGCTCTAAACCGGCTGAACCATGGCTAATGAACTTAGCGAATTTTTAGAAAAACCAAGCATTTCACAACCATGGGTAAAGCTTGGGTAAAGACATTAGTGGCTCTACACCGGCTAAACCGCGGCTAATGTACTTAGCGATTTTTTTAGAAAAACCAAGCACTTCACAACCATGGGAAAAGCTTGGGTAAAGACATTAGTGGCTCTACACCGGCTAAACCGTGGCTAATGAACTTAACGATTTTTTTAGAAAAACTAAGCATTTCACAACCATGGGTAAAGCTTGGGTAAAGACATTAGTGGCTCTACACCGGCTAAACCGTGGCTAATGAACTTAACAATTTTTTGAGAAAAACCAAGCATTTCACAACTATGGGTAAAGCTTGGGTAAAGACATTAGTGGCTCTACACCGGCTAAACCGTAGCTTAATAACTTAGCGATTTTTTTAGAAAACCAAGAAGTTCTAAACCTCGGGAAAAGCTTGGGTAAAGACATGAGTGGCTCTAAACCGGCTGAAACATGGCTAATGAACTTAGCGAATTTTTAGAAAAACCAAGCATTTCACAACCATGGGAAAAGCTTGGGTAAAGACATTAGTGGCTCTACACCGGCTAAACCGTGGCTAATGTACTTAGCGATTTTTTAAAAAAAACCAAGCACTTCACAACCATGGGAAAAGCTTGGGTAAAGACATTAGTGGCTCTACACCGGCTAAACCGTGGCTAATGAACTTAAGGATTTTTTTAGAAAAACCAAGCATTTTACAACCATGGGTAAAGCTTGGGTAGAGACATTAGTGGCTCTACACCGGCTAAACCGTGGCCTAATAACTTAGCGATTTTTTTAGAAAACCAAGAAGTTCTAAACCTCGGGAAAAGCTTGGGTAAAGACATGAGTGGCTCTAAACCGGCTGAACCATGGCTAATGAACTTAGCGAATTTTTAGAAAAACCAAGCATTTCACAACCATGGGTAAAGCTTGGGTAAAGACATTAGTGGCTCTACACCGGCTAAACCGCAGCTAATGTACTTAGCGATTTTTTTAGAAAAACCAAGCACTTCACAACCATGGGAAAAGCTTGGGTAAAGACATTAGTGGCTCTACACCGGCTAAACCGTGGCTAATGAACTTAACGATTTTTTTAGAAAAACTAAGCATTTCACAACCATGGGAAAAGCTTGGGTAAAGACATTAGTGGCTCTACACCGGCTAAACCGTGGCTAATGAACTTAACGATTTTTTTAGAAAAACCAAGCATTTCGCACCCATGTTTAAAGCTTGGGTAAAGACATTAGAGGCTCTACACCGGCTAAACCGTGGCTTAATAACTTAGCGATTTTTTTAGAAAACCAAGAAGTTCTAAACCTCGGGAAAAGCTTGGGTAAAGACATGAGTGGCTCTAAACCGGCTGAACCCTGGCTAATGAACTTAGCGAATTTTTAGAAAAACCAAGCATTTCACAACCATGGGTAAAGCTTGGGTAAAGACATGAGTGGCTCTAAACCGGCTTAACCATGGCTAATGAACTTAGCGAATTTTTAGAAAAACCAAGCATTTCACAACCATGGGTAAAGCTTGGGTAAAGACATTAGTGGCTCTACACCGGCTAAACCGTGGCTAATGTACTTAGCAATTTTTTAAAAAAAACAAGCACTTCACAACCATGGGAAAAGCTTGGGTAAAGACATTAGTGGCTCTACACCGGCTAAACCGTGGCTAATGAACTTAAGGATTTTTTTAGAAAAACCAAGCATTTCACAACCATGGGTAAAGCTTGGGTAGAGACATTAGTGGCTCTACACCGGCTAAACCGTGGCCTAATAACTTAGCGATTTTTTTAGAAAACCAAGAAGTTCTAAACCTCGGGAAAAGCTTGGGTAAAGACATGAGTGGCTCTAAACCGGCTGAACCATGGCTAATGAACTTAGCGAATTTTTAGAAAATCCAAGCATTTCACAACCATGGGTAAAGCTTGGGTAAAGACATTAGTGGCTCTACACCGGCTAAACCGTGGCTAATGAACTTAAGGATTTTCTTAGAAAAACCAAGCATTTCACAACCATGGGTAAAGCTTGGGTAAAGACATTAGTGGCTCTACACCGGCTAAACCGTGGCTAATGAACTTAACAATTTTTTGAGAAAAACCAAGCATCACACAACTATGGGTAAAGCTTGAATAAAGACATTAGTGGCTCTACACCGGCTAAACCGTGGCTTAATAACTTAGCGATTTTTTTAGAAAACCAAGAAGTTCTAAACCTCGGGAAAAGCTTGGGTAAAGACATGAGTGGCTCTAAACCGGCTGAACCATGGCTAATGAACTTAGCGAATTTTTAGAAAAACCAAGCATTTCACAACCATGGGTAAAGCTTGGGTAAAGATATTAGTGGCTCTACACCGGCTAAACCGCGGCTAATGTACTTAGCAATTTTTTTAGAAAAACCAAGCACTTCACAACCATGGGAAAAGCTTGGGTAAAGACATTAGTGGCTCTACACCGGCTAAACCGTGGCTAATAAACTTAACGATTTTTTTAGAAAAACTAAGCATTTCACAACCATGGGTTAAGCTTGGGTAAAGACATTAGTGGCTCTACACCGGCTAAACCGTGGCTAATGAACTTAACAATTTTTTGAGAAAAACCAAGCATTTCACAACTATGGGTAAAGCTTGGGTAAAGACATTAGTGGCTCTACACCGGCTAAACCGTGGCTTAATAACTTAGCGATTTTTTTAGAAAACCAAGAAGTTTTAAACCTCGGGAAAAGCTTGGGTAAAGACATGAGTGGCTCTAAACCGGCTGAACCATGGCTAATGAACTTAGCGAATTTTTAGAAAAACCAAGCATTTCACAACCATGGGAAAAGCTTGGGTAAAGACATTAGTGGCTCTACACCGGCTAAACCGTGGCTAATGTACTAAGCGATTTTTTTAGAAAAACCAAGCATTTCACAACCATGGGAAAAGCTTGGGTAAAGACATTAGTGGCTCTACACCGGCTAAACCGTGGCTAATGAACTTAACGATTTTTTTAGAAAAACCAAGCATTTCGCACCCATGTTTAAAGCTTGGGTAAAGACATTAGAGGCTCTACACCGGCTAAACCGTGGCTTAATAACTTAGCGATTTTTTTAGAAAACCAAGAAGTTCTAAACCTCGGGAAAAGCTTGGGTAAAGACATGAGTGGCTCTAAACCGGCTGAACCGTGGCCAATGAACTTAGCGAATTTTTAGAAAAACCAAGCATTTCACAACCATGGGTAAAGCTTGGGTAAAGACATTAGTGGCTCTACACCGGCTAAACCGTGGCTAATGTACTTAGCAATTTTTTAAAAAAAACCAAGCACTTCACAACCATGGGAAAAGCTTGGGTAAAGACATTAGTGGCTCTACACCGGCTAAACCGTGGCTAATGAACTTAACGATTTTTTTAGAAAAACTAAGCATTTCACAACCATGGGAAAAGCTTGGGTAAAGACATTAGTGGCTCTACACCGGCTAAACCGTGGCTAATGAACTTAACGATTTTTTTAGAAAAACCAAGCATTTCGCACCCATGTTTAAAGCTTGGGTAAAGACATTAGAGGCTCTACACCGGCTAAACCGTGGCTTAATAACTTAGCGATTTTTTTAGAAAACCAAGAAGTTCTAAACCTCGGGAAAAGCTTGGGTAAAGACATGAGTGGCTCTAAACCGGCTGAACCCTGGCTAATGAACTTAGCGAATTTTTAGAAAAACCAAGCATTTCACAACCATGGGTAAAGCTTGGGTAAAGACATGAGTGGCTCTAAACCGGCTTAACCATGGCTAATGAACTTAGCGAATTTTTAGAAAAACCAAGCATTTCACAACCATGGGTAAAGCTTGGGTAAAGACATTAGTGGCTCTACACCGGCTAAACCGTGGCTAATGTACTTAGCAATTTTTTAAAAAAAACCAAGCACTTCACAACCATGGGAAAAGCTTGGGTAAAGACATTAGTGGCTCTACACCGGCTAAACCGTGGCTAATGAACTTAAGGATTTTTTTAGAAAAACCAAGCATTTCACAACCATGGGTAAAGCTTGGGTAGAGACATTAGTGGCTCTACACCGGCTAAACCGTGGCCTAATAACTTAGCGATTTTTTTAGAAAACCAAGAAGTTCTAAACCTCGGGAAAAGCTTGGGTAAAGACATGAGTGGCTCTAAACCGGCTGAACCATGGCTAATGAACTTAGCGAATTTTTAGAAAATCCAAGCATTTCACAACCATGGGTAAAGCTTGGGTAAAGACATTAGTGGCTCTACACCGGCTAAACCGTGGCTAATGAACTTAAGGATTTTCTTAGAAAAACCAAGCATTTCACAACCATGGGTAAAGCTTGGGTAAAGACATTAGTGGCTCTACACCGGCTAAACCGTGGCTAATGAACTTAACAATTTTTTGAGAAAAACCAAGCATCACACAACTATGGGTAAAGCTTGAATAAAGACATTAGTGGCTCTACACCGGCTAAACCGTGGCTTAATAACTTAGCGATTTTTTTAGAAAACCAAGAAGTTCTAAACCTCGGGAAAAGCTTGGGTAAAGACATGAGTGGCTCTAAACCGGCTGAACCATGGCTAATGAACTTAGCGAATTTTTAGAAAAACCAAGCATTTCACAACCATGGGTAAAGCTTGGGTAAAGATATTAGTGGCTCTACACCGGCTAAACCGCGGCTAATGTACTTAGCAATTTTTTTAGAAAAACCAAGCACTTCACAACCATGGGAAAAGCTTGGGTAAAGACATTAGTGGCTCTACACCGGCTAAACCGTGGCTAATAAACTTAACGATTTTTTTAGAAAAACTAAGCATTTCACAACCATGGGTTAAGCTTGGGTAAAGACATTAGTGGCTCTACACCGGCTAAACCGTGGCTAATGAACTTAACAATTTTTTGAGAAAAACCAAGCATTTCACAACTATGGGTAAAGCTTGGGTAAAGACATTAGTGGCTCTACACCGGCTAAACCGTGGCTTAATAACTTAGCGATTTTTTTAGAAAACCAAGAAGTTTTAAACCTCGGGAAAAGCTTGGGTAAAGACATGAGTGGCTCTAAACCGGCTGAACCATGGCTAATGAACTTAGCGAATTTTTAGAAAAACCAAGCATTTCACAACCATGGGAAAAGCTTGGGTAAAGACATTAGTGGCTCTACACCGGCTAAACCGTGGCTAATGTACTAAGCGATTTTTTTAGAAAAACCAAGCATTTCACAACCATGGGAAAAGCTTGGGTAAAGACATTAGTGGCTCTACACCGGCTAAACCGTGGCTAATGAACTTAACGATTTTTTTAGAAAAACCAAGCATTTCGCACCCATGTTTAAAGCTTGGGTAAAGACATTAGAGGCTCTACACCGGCTAAACCGTGGCTTAATAACTTAGCGATTTTTTTAGAAAACCAAGAAGTTCTAAACCTCGGGAAAAGCTTGGGTAAAGACATGAGTGGCTCTAAACCGGCTGAACCGTGGCCAATGAACTTAGCGAATTTTTAGAAAAACCAAGCATTTCACAACCATGGGTAAAGCTTGGGTAAAGACATTAGTGGCTCTACACCGGCTAAACCGTGGCTAATGTACTTAGCAATTTTTTAAAAAAAACCAAGCACTTCACAACCATGGGAAAAGCTTGGGTAAAGACATTAGTGGCTCTACACCGGCTAAACCGTGTCTAATGAACTTAAGGATTTTTTTAGAAAAACCAAGCACTTCACAACCATGGGTAAAGCTTGGGTAGAGACATTAGTGGCTCTACACCGGCTAAACCGTGGCTAATGAACTTAACAATTTTTTGAGAAAAACCAAGCATTTCACAACCATGGGTAAAGCTTGGGTAAAGACATTAGTGGCTCTACACCGGCTAAACCGTGGCTAATGAACTTAACAATTTTTTGAGAAAAACCAAGCATTTCACAACTATGGGTAAAGCTTGGGTAAAGACATTAGTGGCTCTACACCGGCTAAACCGTGGCTAATGAACTTAAGGATTTTTTTAGAAAAACCAAGCACTTCACAACCATGGGTAAAGCTTGGGTAGAGACATTAGTGGCTCTACACCGGCTAAACCGTGGCCTAATAACTTAGCGATTTTTTTAGAAAACCAAGAAGTTCTAAACCTCGGGAAAAGCTTGGGTAAAGACATGAGTGGCTCTAAACCGGCTGAAACATGGCTAATGAACTTAGCGAATTTTTAGAAAAACCAAGCATTTCACAACCATGGGAAAAGCTTGGGTAAAGACATTAGTGGCTCTACACCGGCTAAACCGTGGCTAATGAACTTAACGATTTTTTTAGAAAAACCAAGCATTTCGCACCTATGTTTAAAGCTTGGGTAAAGACATTAGAGGCTCTACACCGGCTAAACCGTTGCTTAATAACTTAGCGATTTTTTTAGAAAAACCAAGCATTTCACAACCATGGGAAAAGCTTGGGTAAAGACATTAGTGGCTCTACACCGGCTAAACCGTGGCTAATGTACTTAGCGATTTTTTTAGAAAAACCAAGCATTTCACAACCATGGGAAAAGCTTGGGTAAAGACATTAGTGGCTCTACACCGGCTAAACCGTGGCTAATGAACTTAACGATTTTTTTAGAAAAACCAAGCATTTCGCACCTATGTTTAAAGCTTGGGTAAAGACATTAGAGGCTCTACACCGGCTAAACCGTTGCTTAATAACTTAGCGATTTTTTTAGAAAACCAAGAAGTTCTAAACCTCGGGAAAAGCTTGGGTAAAGACATAAGTGGCTCTAAACCGGCTGAACCATGGCTAATGAACTTAGCGAATTTTTAGAAAAACCAAGCATTTCACAACCATGGGTAAAGCTTGGGTAAACACATTAGTGGCTCTACACCGGCTAAACCGTGGCTAATGAACTTAAGGATTTTCTTAGAAAAACCAAGCATTTCACAACCATGGGTAAAGCTTGGGTAAAGACATTAGTGGCTCTACACCGGCTAAACCGTGGCTTAATAACTTAGCGATTTTTTTAGAAAACCAAGAAGTTCTAAACCTCGGGAAAAGCTTGGGTAAAGACATGAGTGGCTCTAAACCGGCTGAACCATGGCTAATGAACTTATCGAATTTTTAGAAAAACCAAGCATTTCACAACCATGGGTAAAGCTTGGGTAAAGACATTAGTGGCTCTACACCGGCTAAACCGCGGCTAATGTACTTAGCGATTTTTTTAGAAAAACCAAGCACTTCACAACCATGGGAAAAGCTTGGGTAAAGACATTAGTGGCTCTACACCGGCTAAACCGTGGCTAATGAACTTAACGATTTTTTTAGAAAAACTAAGCATTTCACAACCATGGGTAAAGCTTGGGTAAAGACATTAGTGGCTCTACACCGGCTAAACCGTAACTAATGAACTTAACAATTTTTTGAGAAAAACCAAGCATTTCACAACTAAGGGTAAAGCTTGGGTAAAGACATTAGTGGCTCTACACCGGCTAAACCGTAGCTTAATAACTTAGCGATTTTTTTAGAAAACCAAGAAGTTCTAAACCTCGGGAAAAGCTTGGGTAAAGACATGAGTGGCTCTAAACCGGCTGAAACATGGCTAATGAACTTCGCGAATTTTTAGAAAAACCAAGCATTTCACAACCATGGGAAAAGCTTGGGTAAAGACATTAGTGGCTCTACACCGGCTAAACCGTGGCTAATGTACTTAGCGATTTTTTAAAAAAAACCAAGCACTTTACAACCATGGGAAAAGCTTGGGTAAAGACATTAGTGGCTCTACACCGGCTAAACCGTGGCTAATGAACTTAAGGATTTTTTTAGAAAAACCAAGCATTTTACAACCATGGGTAAAGCTTGGGTAGAGACATTAGTGGCTCTACACCGGCTAAACCGTGGCCTAATAACTTAGCGATTTTTTTAGAAAACCAAGAAGTTCTAAACCTCGGGAAAAGCTTGGGTAAAGACATGAGTGGCTCTAAACCGGCTGAACCATGGCTAATGAACTTAGCCAATTTTTTAGAAAAACCAAGCATTTCACAACCATGGGTAAAGCTTGGGTAAAGACATTAGTGGCTCTACACCGGCTAAACCGTGGCTAATGAACTTAACGATTTTTTTAGAAAAACCAAGCATTTCGCACCCATGTTTAAAGCTTGGGTAAAGACATTAGAGGCTCTACACCGGCTAAACCGTGGCTTAATAACTTAGCGATTTTTTTAGAAAACCAAGAAGTTCTAAACCTCGGGAAAAGCTTGGGTAAAGACATGAGTGGCTCTAAACCGGCTGAAACATGGCTAATGAACTTAGCGAATTTTTAGAAAAACCAAGCATTTCACAACCATGGGAAAAGCTTGGGTAAAGACATTAGTGGCTCTACACCGGCTAAACCGTGGCTAATGTACTTAGCGATTTTTTAAAAAAAACCAAGCACTTCACAACCATGGGAAAAGCTTGGGTAAAGACATTAGTGGCTCTACACCGGCTAAACCGTGGCTAATGAACTTAACGATTTTTTTAGAAAAACTAAGCATTTCACAACCATGGGAAAAGCTTGGGTAAAGACATTAGTGGCTCTACACCGGCTAAACCGTGGCTAATGAACTTAACGATTTTTTTAGAAAAACCAAGCATTTCGCACCCATGTTTAAAGCTTGGGTAAAGACATTAGAGGCTCTACACCGGCTAAACCGTGGCTAATGAACTTAACGATTTTTTTAGAAAAACTAAGCATTTCACAACCATGGGAAAAGCTTGGGTAAAGACATTAGTGGCTCTACACCGGCTAAACCGTGGCTAATGAACTTAACGATTTTTTTAGAAAAACCAAGCATTTCGCACCCATGTTTAAAGCTTGGGTAAAGACATTAGAGGCTCTACACCGGCTAAACCGTGGCTTAATAACTTAGCGATTTTTTTAGAAAACCAAGAAGTTCTAAACCTCGGGAAAAGCTTGGGTAAAGACATGAGTGGCTCTAAACCGGCTGAACCCTGGCTAATGAACTTAGCGAATTTTTAGAAAAACCAAGCATTTCACAACCATGGGTAAAGCTTGGGTAAAGACATTAGTGGCTCTACACCGGCTAAACCGTAGCTTAATAACTTAGCGATTTTTTTAGAAAACCAAGAAGTTCTAAACCTCGGGAAAAGCTTGGGTAAAGACATGAGTGGCTCTAAACCGGCTGAACCATGGCTAATGAACTTAGCGAATTTTTAGAAAAACCAAGCATTTCACAACCATGGGTAAAGCTTGGGTAAAGACATTAGTGGCTCTACACCGGCTAAACCGTGGCTAATGAACTTAAGGATTTTTTTAGAAAAACCAAGCATTTTACAACCATGGGTAAAGCTTGGGTAGAGACATTAGTGGCTCTACACCGGCTAAACCGTGGCCTAATAACTTAGCGATTTTTTTAGAAAACCAAGAAGTTCTAAACCTCGGGAAAAGCTTGGGTAAAGACATGAGTGGCTCTAAACCGGCTGAACCATGGCTAATGAACTTAGCGAATTTTTAGAAAAACCAAGCATTTCACAACCATGGGTAAAGCTTGGGTAAAGACATTAGTGGCTCTACACCGGCTAAACCGCAGCTAATGTACTTAGCGATTTTTTTAGAAAAACCAAGCACTTCACAACCATGGGAAAAGCTTGGGTAAAGACATTAGTGGCTCTACACCGGCTAAACCGTGGCTAATGAACTTAACGATTTTTTTAGAAAAACTAAGCATTTCACAACCATGGGAAAAGCTTGGGTAAAGACATTAGTGGCTCTACACCGGCTAAACCGTGGCTAATGAACTTAACGATTTTTTTAGAAAAACCAAGCATTTCGCACCCATGTTTAAAGCTTGGGTAAAGACATTAGAGGCTCTACACCGGCTAAACCGTGGCTTAATAACTTAGCGATTTTTTTAGAAAACCAAGAAGTTCTAAACCTCGGGAAAAGCTTGGGTAAAGACATGAGTGGCTCTAAACCGGCTGAACCCTGGCTAATGAACTTAGCGAATTTTTAGAAAAACCAAGCATTTCACAACCATGGGTAAAGCTTGGGTAAAGACATGAGTGGCTCTAAACCGGCTTAACCATGGCTAATGAACTTAGCGAATTTTTAGAAAAACCAAGCATTTCACAACCATGGGTAAAGCTTGGGTAAAGACATTAGTGGCTCTACACCGGCTAAACCGTGGCTAATGTACTTAGCAATTTTTTAAAAAAAACCAAGCACTTCACAACCATGGGAAAAGCTTGGGTAAAGACATTAGTGGCTCTACACCGGCTAAACCGTGGCTAATGAACTTAAGGATTTTTTTAGAAAAACCAAGCATTTCACAACCATGGGTAAAGCTTGGGTAGAGACATTAGTGGCTCTACACCGGCTAAACCGTGGCCTAATAACTTAGCGATTTTTTTAGAAAACCAAGAAGTTCTAAACCTCGGGAAAAGCTTGGGTAAAGACATGAGTGGCTCTAAACCGGCTGAACCATGGCTAATGAACTTAGCGAATTTTTAGAAAATCCAAGCATTTCACAACCATGGGTAAAGCTTGGGTAAAGACATTAGTGGCTCTACACCGGCTAAACCGTGGCTAATGAACTTAAGGATTTTCTTAGAAAAACCAAGCATTTCACAACCATGGGTAAAGCTTGGGTAAAGACATTAGTGGCTCTACACCGGCTAAACCGTGGCTAATGAACTTAACAATTTTTTGAGAAAAACCAAGCATCACACAACTATGGGTAAAGCTTGAATAAAGACATTAGTGGCTCTACACCGGCTAAACCGTGGCTTAATAACTTAGCGATTTTTTTAGAAAACCAAGAAGTTCTAAACCTCGGGAAAAGCTTGGGTAAAGACATGAGTGGCTCTAAACCGGCTGAACCATGGCTAATGAACTTAGCGAATTTTTAGAAAAACCAAGCATTTCACAACCATGGGTAAAGCTTGGGTAAAGATATTAGTGGCTCTACACCGGCTAAACCGCGGCTAATGTACTTAGCAATTTTTTTAGAAAAACCAAGCACTTCACAACCATGGGAAAAGCTTGGGTAAAGACATTAGTGGCTCTACACCGGCTAAACCGTGGCTAATGAACTTAACGATTTTTTTAGAAAAACTAAGCATTTCACAACCATGGGTTAAGCTTGGGTAAAGACATTAGTGGCTCTACACCGGCTAAACCGTGGCTAATGAACTTAACAATTTTTTGAGAAAAACCAAGCATTTCACAACTATGGGTAAAGCTTGGGTAAAGACATTAGTGGCTCTACACCGGCTAAACCGTGGCTTAATAACTTAGCGATTTTTTTAGAAAACCAAGAAGTTTTAAACCTCGGGAAAAGCTTGGGTAAAGACATGAGTGGCTCTAAACCGGCTGAACCATGGCTAATGAACTTAGCGAATTTTTAGAAAAACCAAGCATTTCACAACCATGGGAAAAGCTTGGGTAAAGACATTAGTGGCTCTACACCGGCTAAACCGTGGCTAATGTACTAAGCGATTTTTTTAGAAAAACCAAGCATTTCACAACCATGGGAAAAGCTTGGGTAAAGACATTAGTGGCTCTACACCGGCTAAACCGTGGCTAATGAACTTAACGATTTTTTTAGAAAAACCAAGCATTTCGCACCCATGTTTAAAGCTTGGGTAAAGACATTAGAGGCTCTACACCGGCTAAACCGTGGCTTAATAACTTAGCGATTTTTTTAGAAAACCAAGAAGTTCTAAACCTCGGGAAAAGCTTGGGTAAAGACATGAGTGGCTCTAAACCGGCTGAACCGTGGCCAATGAACTTAGCGAATTTTTAGAAAAACCAAGCATTTCACAACCATGGGTAAAGCTTGGGTAAAGACATTAGTGGCTCTACACCGGCTAAACCGTGGCTAATGTACTTAGCAATTTTTTAAAAAAAACCAAGCACTTCACAACCATGGGAAAAGCTTGGGTAAAGACAGTAGTGGCTCTACACCGGCTAAACCGTGTCTAATGAACTTAAGGATTTTTTTAGAAAAACCAAGCACTTCACAACCATGGGTAAAGCTTGGGTAGAGACATTAGTGGCTCTACACCGGCTAAACCGTGGCCTAATAACTTAGCGATTTTTTTAGAAAACCAAGAAGTTCTAAACCTCGGGAAAAGCTTGGGTAAAGACATGAGTGGCTCTAAACCGGCTGAACCCTGGCTAATGAACTTAGCGAATTTTTAGAAAAACCAAGCATTTCACAACCATGGGTAAAGCTTGGGTAAAGACATGAGTGGCTCTAAACCGGCTTAACCATGGCTAATGAACTTAGCGAATTTTTAGAAAAACCAAGCATTTCACAACCATGGGTAAAGCTTGGGTAAAGACATTAGTGGCTCTACACCGGCTAAACCGTGGCTAATGTACTTAGCAATTTTTTAAAAAAAACCAAGCACTTCACAACCATGGGAAAAGCTTGGGTAAAGACATTAGTGGCTCTACACCGGCTAAACCGTGGCTAATGAACTTAAGGATTTTTTTAGAAAAACCAAGCATTTCACAACCATGGGTAAAGCTTGGGTAGAGACATTAGTGGCTCTACACCGGCTAAACCGTGGCCTAATAACTTAGCGATTTTTTTAGAAAACCAAGAAGTTCTAAACCTCGGGAAAAGCTTGGGTAAAGACATGAGTGGCTCTAAACCGGCTGAACCATGGCTAATGAACTTAGCGAATTTTTAGAAAATCCAAGCATTTCACAACCATGGGTAAAGCTTGGGTAAAGACATTAGTGGCTCTACACCGGCTAAACCGTGGCTAATGAACTTAAGGATTTTCTTAGAAAAACCAAGCATTTCACAACCATGGGTAAAGCTTGGGTAAAGACATTAGTGGCTCTACACCGGCTAAACCGTGGCTAATGAACTTAACAATTTTTTGAGAAAAACCAAGCATCACACAACTATGGGTAAAGCTTGAATAAAGACATTAGTGGCTCTACACCGGCTAAACCGTGGCTTAATAACTTAGCGATTTTTTTAGAAAACCAAGAAGTTCTAAACCTCGGGAAAAGCTTGGGTAAAGACATGAGTGGCTCTAAACCGGCTGAACCATGGCTAATGAACTTAGCGAATTTTTAGAAAAACCAAGCATTTCACAACCATGGGTAAAGCTTGGGTAAAGATATTAGTGGCTCTACACCGGCTAAACCGCGGCTAATGTACTTAGCAATTTTTTTAGAAAAACCAAGCACTTCACAACCATGGGAAAAGCTTGGGTAAAGACATTAGTGGCTCTACACCGGCTAAACCGTGGCTAATGAACTTAACGATTTTTTTAGAAAAACTAAGCATTTCACAACCATGGGTTAAGCTTGGGTAAAGACATTAGTGGCTCTACACCGGCTAAACCGTGGCTAATGAACTTAACAATTTTTTGAGAAAAACCAAGCATTTCACAACTATGGGTAAAGCTTGGGTAAAGACATTAGTGGCTCTACACCGGCTAAACCGTGGCTTAATAACTTAGCGATTTTTTTAGAAAACCAAGAAGTTTTAAACCTCGGGAAAAGCTTGGGTAAAGACATGAGTGGCTCTAAACCGGCTGAACCATGGCTAATGAACTTAGCGAATTTTTAGAAAAACCAAGCATTTCACAACCATGGGAAAAGCTTGGGTAAAGACATTAGTGGCTCTACACCGGCTAAACCGTGGCTAATGTACTAAGCGATTTTTTTAGAAAAACCAAGCATTTCACAACCATGGGAAAAGCTTGGGTAAAGACATTAGTGGCTCTACACCGGCTAAACCGTGGCTAATGAACTTAACGATTTTTTTAGAAAAACCAAGCATTTCGCACCCATGTTTAAAGCTTGGGTAAAGACATTAGAGGCTCTACACCGGCTAAACCGTGGCTTAATAACTTAGCGATTTTTTTAGAAAACCAAGAAGTTCTAAACCTCGGGAAAAGCTTGGGTAAAGACATGAGTGGCTCTAAACCGGCTGAACCGTGGCCAATGAACTTAGCGAATTTTTAGAAAAACCAAGCATTTCACAACCATGGGTAAAGCTTGGGTAAAGACATTAGTGGCTCTACACCGGCTAAACCGTGGCTAATGTACTTAGCAATTTTTTAAAAAAAACCAAGCACTTCACAACCATGGGAAAAGCTTGGGTAAAGACAGTAGTGGCTCTACACCGGCTAAACCGTGTCTAATGAACTTAAGGATTTTTTTAGAAAAACCAAGCACTTCACAACCATGGGTAAAGCTTGGGTAGAGACATTAGTGGCTCTACACCGGCTAAACCGTGGCCTAATAACTTAGCGATTTTTTTAGAAAACCAAGAAGTTCTAAACCTCGGGAAAAGCTTGGGTAAAGACATGAGTGGCTCTAAACCGGCTGAACCATGGCTAATGAACTTAGCGAATTTTTAGAAAAACCAAGCATTTCACAACCATGGGTAAAGCTTGGGTAAAGACATTAGTGGCTCTACACCGGCTAAACCGTGGCTAATGAACTTAACAATTTTTTGAGAAAAACCAAGCATTTCACAACTATGGGTAAAGCTTGGGTAAAGACATTAGTGGCTCTACACCGGCTAAACCGTGGCTAATGAACTTAAGGATTTTTTTAGAAAAACCAAGCACTTCACAACCATGGGTAAAGCTTGGGTAGAGACATTAGTGGCTCTACACCGGCTAAACCGTGGCCTAATAACTTAGCGATTTTTTTAGAAAACCAAGAAGTTCTAAACCTCGGGAAAAGCTTGGGTAAAGACATGAGTGGCTCTAAACCGGCTGAAACATGGCTAATGAACTTAGCGAATTTTTAGAAAAACCAAGCATTTCACAACCATGGGAAAAGCTTGGGTAAAGACATTAGTGGCTCTACACCGGCTAAACCGTGGCTAATGAACTTAACGATTTTTTTAGAAAAACCAAGCATTTCGCACCTATGTTTAAAGCTTGGGTAAAGACATTAGAGGCTCTACACCGGCTAAACCGTTGCTTAATAACTTAGCGATTTTTTTAGAAAAACCAAGCATTTCACAACCATGGGAAAAGCTTGGGTAAAGACATTAGTGGCTCTACACCGGCTAAACCGTGGCTAATGTACTTAGCGATTTTTTTAGAAAAACCAAGCATTTCACAACCATGGGAAAAGCTTGGGTAAAGACATTAGTGGCTCTACACCGGCTAAACCGTGGCTAATGAACTTAACGATTTTTTTAGAAAAACCAAGCATTTCGCACCTATGTTTAAAGCTTGGGTAAAGACATTAGAGGCTCTACACCGGCTAAACCGTTGCTTAATAACTTAGCGATTTTTTTAGAAAACCAAGAAGTTCTAAACCTCGGGAAAAGCTTGGGTAAAGACATAAGTGGCTCTAAACCGGCTGAACCATGGCTAATGAACTTAGCGAATTTTTAGAAAAACCAAGCATTTCACAACCATGGGTAAAGCTTGGGTAAAGACATTAGTGGCTCTACACCGGCTAAACCGTGGCTTAATAACTTAGCGATTTTTTTAGAAAACCAAGAAGTTCTAAACCTCGGGAAAAGCTTGGGTAAAGACATGAGTGGCTCTAAACCGGCTGAACCATGGCTAATGAACTTATCGAATTTTTAGAAAAACCAAGCATTTCACAACCATGGGTAAAGCTTGGGTAAAGACATTAGTGGCTCTACACCGGCTAAACCGCGGCTAATGTACTTAGCGATTTTTTTAGAAAAACCAAGCACTTCACAACCATGGGAAAAGCTTGGGTAAAGACATTAGTGGCTCTACACCGGCTAAACCGTGGCTAATGAACTTAACGATTTTTTTAGAAAAACTAAGCATTTCACAACCATGGGTAAAGCTTGGGTAAAGACATTAGTGGCTCTACACCGGCTAAACCGTAACTAATGAACTTAACAATTTTTTGAGAAAAACCAAGCATTTCACAACTAAGGGTAAAGCTTGGGTAAAGACATTAGTGGCTCTACACCGGCTAAACCGTAGCTTAATAACTTAGCGATTTTTTTAGAAAACCAAGAAGTTCTAAACCTCGGGAAAAGCTTGGGTAAAGACATGAGTGGCTCTAAACCGGCTGAAACATGGCTAATGAACTTCGCGAATTTTTAGAAAAACCAAGCATTTCACAACCATGGGTAAAGCTTGGGTAAAGACATTAGTGGCTCTACACCGGCTAAATCGTGGCTAATGAACTTAACGATTTTTTTAGAAAAACCAAGCATTTCGCACCTATGTTTAAAGCTTGGGTAAAGACATTAGAGGCTCTACACCGGCTAAACCGTGGCTTAATAACTTAGCGATTTTTTTAGAAAACCAAGAAGTTCTAAACCTCGGGAAAAGCTTGGGTAAAGACATAAGTGGCTCTAAACCGGCTGAACCATGGCTAATGAACTTAAGGATTTTTTTAGAAAAACCAAGCACTTCACAACCATGGGTAAAGCTTGGGTAGAGACATTAGTGGCTCTACACCGGCTAAACCGTGGCCTAATAACTTAGCGATTTTTTTAGAAAACCAAGAAGTTCTAAACCTCGGGAAAAGCTTGGGTAAAGACATGAGTGGCTCTAAACCGGCTGAACCGTAGCTAATGTACTTAGCAATTTTTTAAAAAAAACCAAGCACTTCACAACCATGGGAAAAGCTTGGGTAAAGACATTAGTGGCTCTACACCGGCTAAACCGTGGCTAATGAACTTAAGGATTTTTTTAGAAAAACCAAGCACTTCACAACCATGGGTAAAGCTTGGGTAGAGACATTAGTGGCTCTACACCGGCTAAACCGTGGCCTAATAACTTAGCGATTTTTTTAGAAAACCAAGAAGTTCTAAACCTCGGGAAAAGCTTGGGTAAAGACATTAGTGGCTCTACACCGGCTAAACCGTAGCTAATGTACTTAGCAATTTTTTAAAAAAAACCAAGCACTTCACAACCATGGGAAAAGCTTGGGTAAAGACATTAGTGGCTCTACACCGGCTAAACCGTGGCTAATGAACTTAAGGATTTTTTTAGAAAAACCAAGCACTTCACAACCATGGGTAAAGCTTGGGTAGAGACATTAGTGGCTCTACACCGGCTAAACCGTGGCCTAATAACTTAGCGATTTTTTTAGAAAACCAAGAAGTTCTAAACCTCGGGAAAAGCTTGGGTAAAGACATGAGTGGCTCTAAACCGGCTGAACCATGGCTAATGAACTTAGCGAATTTTTAGAAAAACCAAGCATTTCACAACCATGGGTAAAGCTTGGGTAAAGACATTAGTGGCTCTACACCGGCTAAACCGTGGCTAATGAACTTAACAATTTTTTGAGAAAAACCAAGCATTTCACAACTATGGGTAAAGCTTGGGTAAAGACATTAGTGGCTCTACACCGGCTAAACCGTGGCTAATGAACTTAAGGATTTTTTTAGAAAAACCAAGCACTTCACAACCATGGGTAAAGCTTGGGTAGAGACATTAGTGGCTCTACACCGGCTAAACCGTGGCCTAATAACTTAGCGATTTTTTTAGAAAACCAAGAAGTTCTAAACCTCGGGAAAAGCTTGGGTAAAGACATGAGTGGCTCTAAACCGGCTGAAACATGGCTAATGAACTTAGCGAATTTTTAGAAAAACCAAGCATTTCACAACCATGGGAAAAGCTTGGGTAAAGACATTAGTGGCTCTACACCGGCTAAACCGTGGCTAATGTACTTAGCGATTTTTTTAGAAAAACCAAGCATTTCACAACCATGGGAAAAGCTTGGGTAAAGACATTAGTGGCTCTACACCGGCTAAACCGTGGCTAATGAACTTAACGATTTTTTTAGAAAAACCAAGCATTTCGCACCTATGTTTAAAGCTTGGGTAAAGACATTAGAGGCTCTACACCGGCTAAACCGTGGCTTAATAACTTAGCGATTTTTTTAGAAAACCAAGAAGTTCTAAACCTCGGGAAAAGCTTGGGTAAAGACATAAGTGGCTCTAAACCGGCTGAACCATGGCTAATGAACTTAGCGAATTTTTAGAAAAACCAAGCATTTCACAACCATGGGTAAAGCTTGGGTAAACACATTAGTGGCTCTACACCGGCTAAACCGTGGCTAATGAACTTAAGGATTTTCTTAGAAAAACCAAGCATTTCACAACCATGGGTAAAGCTTGGGTAAAGACATTAGTGGCTCTACACCGGCTAAACCGTGGCTTAATAACTTAGCGATTTTTTTAGAAAACCAAGAAGTTCTAAACCTCGGGAAAAGCTTGGGTAAAGACATGAGTGGCTCTAAACCGGCTGAACCATGGCTAATGAACTTATCGAATTTTTAGAAAAACCAAGCATTTCACAACCATGGGTAAAGCTTGGGTAAAGACATTAGTGGCTCTACACCGGCTAAACCGCGGCTAATGTACTTAGCGATTTTTTTAGAAAAACCAAGCACTTCACAACCATGGGAAAAGCTTGGGTAAAGACATTAGTGGCTCTACACCGGCTAAACCGTGGCTAATGAACTTAACGATTTTTTTAGAAAAACTAAGCATTTCACAACCATGGGTAAAGCTTGGGTAAAGACATTAGTGGCTCTACACCGGCTAAACCGTAACTAATGAACTTAACAATTTTTTTAGAAAAACCAAGCATTTCACAACTAAGGGTAAAGCTTGGGTAAAGACATTAGTGGCTCTACACCGGCTAAACCGTAGCTTAATAACTTAGCGATTTTTTTAGAAAACCAAGAAGTTCTAAACCTCGGGAAAAGCTTGGGTAAAGACATGAGTGGCTCTAAACCGGCTGAAACATGGCTAATGAACTTCGCGAATTTTTAGAAAAACCAAGCATTTCACAACCATGGGAAAAGCTTGGGTAAAGACATTAGTGGCTCTACACCGGCTAAACCGTGGCTAATGTACTTAGCGATTTTTTAAAAAAAACCAAGCACTTTACAACCATGGGAAAAGCTTGGGTAAAGACATTAGTGGCTCTACACCGGCTAAACCGTGGCTAATGAACTTAAGGATTTTTTTAGAAAAACCAAGCATTTTACAACCATGGGTAAAGCTTGGGTAGAGACATTAGTGGCTCTACACCGGCTAAACCGTGGCCTAATAACTTAGCGATTTTTTTAGAAAACCAAGAAGTTCTAAACCTCGGGAAAAGCTTGGGTAAAGACATGAGTGGCTCTAAACCGGCTGAACCATGGCTAATGAACTTAGCGAATTTTTAGAAAAACCAAGCATTTCACAACCATGGGTAAAGCTTGGGTAAAGACATTAGTGGCTCTACACCGGCTAAACCGCAGCTAATGTACTTAGCGATTTTTTTAGAAAAACCAAGCACTTCACAACCATGGGAAAAGCTTGGGTAAAGACATTAGTGGCTCTACACCGGCTAAACCGTGGCTAATGAACTTAACGATTTTTTTAGAAAAACTAAGCATTTCACAACCATGGGTAAAGCTTGGGTAAAGACATTAGTGGCTCTACACCGGCTAAACCGTGGCTAATGAACTTAACAATTTTTTGAGAAAAACCAAGCATTTCACAACTATGGGTAAAGCTTGGGTAAAGACATTAGTGGCTCTACACCGGCTAAACCGTAGCTTAATAACTTAGCGATTTTTTTAGAAAACCAAGAAGTTCTAAACCTCGGGAAAAGCTTGGGTAAAGACATGAGTGGCTCTAAACCGGCTGAAACATGGCTAATGAACTTAGCGAATTTTTAGAAAAACCAAGCATTTCACAACCATGGGAAAAGCTTGGGTAAAGACATTAGTGGCTCTACACCGGCTAAACCGTGGCTAATGTACTTAGCGATTTTTTTAGAAAAACCAAGCATTTCACAACCATGGGAAAAGCTTGGGTAAAGACATTAGTGGCTCTACACCGGCTAAATCGTGGCTAATGAACTTAACGATTTTTTTAGAAAAACCAAGCATTTCGCACCTATGTTTAAAGCTTGGGTAAAGACATTAGAGGCTCTACACCGGCTAAACCGTGGCTTAATAACTTAGCGATTTTTTTAGAAAACCAAGAAGTTCTAAACCTCGGGAAAAGCTTGGGTAAAGACATAAGTGGCTCTAAACCGGCTGAACCATGGCTAATGAACTTAGCGAATTTTTAGAAAAACCAAGCATTTCACAACCATGGGTAAAGCTTGGGTAAAGACATTAGTGGCTCTACACCGGCTAAACCGTGGCTAATGAACTTAAGGATTTTCTTAGAAAAACCAAGCATTTCACAACCATGGGTAAAGCTTCGGTAAAGACATTAGTGGCTCTACACCGGCTAAACCGTGGCTTAATAACTTAGCGATTTTTTTAGAAAACCAAGAAGTTCTAAACCTCGGGAAAAGCTTGGGTAAAGACATGAGTGGCTCTAAACCGGCTGAACCATGGCTAATGAACTTAGCGAATTTTTAGAAAAACCAAGCATTTCACAACCATGGGTAAAGCTTGGGTAAAGACATTAGTGGCTCTACACCGGCTAAACCGTGGCTAATGAACTTAAGGATTTTTTTAGAAAAACCAAGCATTTCACAACCATGGGTAAAGCTTGGGTAAAGACATTAGTGGCTCTACACCGGCTAAACCGTGGCTTAATAACTTAGCGATTTTTTTAGAAAACCAAGAAGTTCTAAACCTCGGGAAAAGCTTGGGTAAAGACATGAGTGGCTCTAAACCGGCTGAACCATGGCTAATGAACTTAGCGAATTTTTAGAAAAACCAAGCATTTCACAACCATGGGTAAAGCTTGGGTAAAGACATTAGTGGCTCTACACCGGCTAAACCGCGGCTAATGTACTTAGCGATTTTTTTAGAAAAACCAAGCACTTCACAACCATGGGAAAAGCTTGGGTAAAGACATTAGTGGCTCTACACCGGCTAAACCGTGGCTAATGAACTTAACGATTTTTTTAGAAAAACTAAGCATTTCACAACCATGGGTAAAGCTTGGGTAAAGACATTAGTGGCTCTACACCGGCTAAACCGTGGCTAATGAACTTAACAATTTTTTGAGAAAAACCAAGCATTTCACAACTATGGGTAAAGCTTGGGTAAAGACATTAGTGGCTCTACACCGGCTAAACCGTAGCTTAATAACTTAGCGATTTTTTTAGAAAACCAAGAAGTTCTAAACCTCGGGAAAAGCTTGGGTAAAGACATGAGTGGCTCTAAACCGGCTGAAACATGGCTAATGAACTTAGCGAATTTTTAGAAAAACCAAGCATTTCACAACCATGGGAAAAGCTTGGGTAAAGACATTAGTGGCTCTACACCGGCTAAACCGTGGCTAATGTACTTAGCGATTTTTTTAGAAAAACCAAGCATTTCACAACCATGGGAAAAGATTGGGTAAAGACATTAGTGGCTCTACACCGGCTAAACCGTGGCTAATGAACTTAACGATTTTTTTAGAAAAACTAAGCATTTCACAACCATGGGTAAAGCTTGGGTAAAGACATTAGTGGCTCTACACCGGCTAAACCGTGGCTAATGAACTTAACGATTTTTTTAGAAAAACTAAGCATTTCACAACCATGGGTAAAGCTTGGGTAAAGACATTAGTGGCTCTACACCGGCTAAACCGTGGCTTAATAACTTAGCGATTTTTTTAGAAAACCAAGAAGTTCTAAACCTCGGGAAAAGCTTGGGTAAAGACATGAGTGGCTCTAAACCGGCTGAACCATGGCTAATGAACTTAGCGAATTTTTAGAAAAACCAAGCATTTCACAACCATGGGAAAAGCTTGGGTAAAGACATTAGTGGCTCTACACCGGCTAAACCGTGGCTAATGTACTTAGCGATTTTTTTAGAAAAACCGAGCATTTCACAACCATGGGAAAAGCTTGGGTAAAGACATTAGTGGCTCTACACCGGCTAAACCGTGGCTAATGAACTTAACGATTTTTTTAGAAAAACCAAGCATTTCGCACCTATGTTTAAAGCTTGGGTAAAGACATTAGAGGCTCTACACCGGCTAAACCGTGGCTTAATAACTTAGCGATTTTTTTAGAAAACCAAGAAGTTCTAAACCTCGGGAAAAGCTTGGGTAAAGACATAAGTGGCTCTAAACCGGCTGAACCATGGCTAATGAACTTAGCGAATTTTTAGAAAAACCAAGCATTTCACAACCATGGGAAAAGCTTGGGTAAAGACATTAGTGGCTCTACACCGGCTAAACCGTGGCTAATGTACTTAGCGATTTTTTTAGAAAAACCGAGCATTTCACAACCATGGGAAAAGCTTGGGTAAAGACATTAGTGGCTCTACACCGGCTAAACCGTGGCTAATGAACTTAACGATTTTTTTAGAAAAACCAAGCATTTCGCACCTATGTTTAAAGCTTGGGTAAAGACATTAGAGGCTCTACACCGGCTAAACCGTGGCTTAATAACTTAGCGATTTTTTTAGAAAACCAAGAAGTTCTAAACCTCGGGAAAAGCTTGGGTAAAGACATAAGTGGCTCTAAACCGGCTGAACCATGGCTAATGAACTTAGCGAATTTTTAGAAAAACCAAGCATTTCACAACCATGGGTAAAGCTTGGGTAAAGACATTAGTGGCTCTACACCGGCTAAACCGTGGCTAATGAACTTAAGGATTTTCTTAGAAAAACCAAGCATTTCACAACCATGGGTAAAGCTTGGGTAAAGACATTAGTGGCTCTACACCGGCTAAACCGTGGCTTAATAACTTAGCGATTTTTTTAGAAAACCAAGAAGTTCTAAACCTCGGGAAAAGCTTGGGTAAAGACATGAGTGGCTCTAAACCGGCTGAACCATGGCTAATGAACTTAGCGAATTTTTAGAAAAACCAAGCATTTCACAACCATGGGAAAAGCTTGGGTAAAGACATTAGTGGCTCTACACCGGCTAAACCGTGGCTAATGTACTTAGCGATTTTTTTAGAAAAACCAAGCATTTCACAACCATGGGAAAAGCTTGGGTAAAGACATTAGTGGCTCTACACCGGCTAAACCGCAGCTAATGTACTTAGCGATTTTTTTAGAAAAACCAAGCACTTCACAACCATGGGAAAAGCTTGGGTAAAGACATTAGTGGCTCTACACCGGCTAAACCGTGGCTAATGAACTTAACGATTTTTTTAGAAAAACTAAGCATTTCACAACCATGGGTAAAGCTTGGGTAAAGACATTAGTGGCTCTACACCGGCTAAACCGTGGCTAATGAACTTAACAATTTTTTGAGAAAAACCAAGCATTTCACAACTATGGGTAAAGCTTGGGTAAAGACATTAGTGGCTCTACACCGGCTAAACCGTAGCTTAATAACTTAGCGATTTTTTTAGAAAACCAAGAAGTTCTAAACCTCGGGAAAAGCTTGGGTAAAGACATGAGTGGCTCTAAACCGGCTGAAACATGGCTAATGAACTTAGCGAATTTTTAGAAAAACCAAGCATTTCACAACCATGGGAAAAGCTTGGGTAAAGACATTAGTGGCTCTACACCGGCTAAACCGTGGCTAATGTACTTAGCGATTTTTTTAGAAAAACCAAGCATTTCACAACCATGGGAAAAGCTTGGGTAAAGACATTAGTGGCTCTACACCGGCTAAATCGTGGCTAATGAACTTAACGATTTTTTTAGAAAAACCAAGCATTTCGCACCTATGTTTAAAGCTTGGGTAAAGACATT
Organism: Ganaspis brasiliensis; assembly: GCA_037103525.1. Lineage (NCBI taxonomy): Eukaryota > Metazoa > Arthropoda > Insecta > Hymenoptera > Figitidae > Ganaspis > Ganaspis brasiliensis. The sequence goes on from JAZKLR010000025.1 coordinate 476,972, forward strand.
AGAGGCTCTACACCGGCTAAACCGTGGCTTAATAACTTAGCGATTTTTTTAGAAAACCAAGAAGTTCTAAACCTCGGGAAAAGCTTGGGTAAAGACATAAGTGGCTCTAAACCGGCTGAACCATGGCTAATGAACTTAGCGAATTTTTAGAAAAACCAAGCATTTCACAACCATGGGTAAAGCTTGGGTAAAGACATTAGTGGCTCTACACCGGCTAAACCGTGGCTAATGAACTTAAGGATTTTCTTAGAAAAACCAAGCATTTCACAACCATGGGTAAAGCTTCGGTAAAGACATTAGTGGCTCTACACCGGCTAAACCGTGGCTTAATAACTTAGCGATTTTTTTAGAAAACCAAGAAGTTCTAAACCTCGGGAAAAGCTTGGGTAAAGACATGAGTGGCTCTAAACCGGCTGAACCATGGCTAATGAACTTAGCGAATTTTTAGAAAAACCAAGCATTTCACAACCATGGGTAAAGCTTGGGTAAAGACATTAGTGGCTCTACACCGGCTAAACCGTGGCTAATGAACTTAAGGATTTTTTTAGAAAAACCAAGCATTTCACAACCATGGGTAAAGCTTGGGTAAAGACATTAGTGGCTCTACACCGGCTAAACCGTGGCTTAATAACTTAGCGATTTTTTTAGAAAACCAAGAAGTTCTAAACCTCGGGAAAAGCTTGGGTAAAGACATGAGTGGCTCTAAACCGGCTGAACCATGGCTAATGAACTTAGCGAATTTTTAGAAAAACCAAGCATTTCACAACCATGGGTAAAGCTTGGGTAAAGACATTAGTGGCTCTACACCGGCTAAACCGCGGCTAATGTACTTAGCGATTTTTTTAGAAAAACCAAGCACTTCACAACCATGGGAAAAGCTTGGGTAAAGACATTAGTGGCTCTACACCGGCTAAACCGTGGCTAATGAACTTAACGATTTTTTTAGAAAAACTAAGCATTTCACAACCATGGGTAAAGCTTGGGTAAAGACATTAGTGGCTCTACACCGGCTAAACCGTGGCTAATGAACTTAACAATTTTTTGAGAAAAACCAAGCATTTCACAACTATGGGTAAAGCTTGGGTAAAGACATTAGTGGCTCTACACCGGCTAAACCGTAGCTTAATAACTTAGCGATTTTTTTAGAAAACCAAGAAGTTCTAAACCTCGGGAAAAGCTTGGGTAAAGACATGAGTGGCTCTAAACCGGCTGAAACATGGCTAATGAACTTAGCGAATTTTTAGAAAAACCAAGCATTTCACAACCATGGGAAAAGCTTGGGTAAAGACATTAGTGGCTCTACACCGGCTAAACCGTGGCTAATGTACTTAGCGATTTTTTTAGAAAAACCAAGCATTTCACAACCATGGGAAAAGATTGGGTAAAGACATTAGTGGCTCTACACCGGCTAAACCGTGGCTAATGAACTTAACGATTTTTTTAGAAAAACTAAGCATTTCACAACCATGGGTAAAGCTTGGGTAAAGACATTAGTGGCTCTACACCGGCTAAACCGTGGCTAATGAACTTAACGATTTTTTTAGAAAAACTAAGCATTTCACAACCATGGGTAAAGCTTGGGTAAAGACATTAGTGGCTCTACACCGGCTAAACCGTGGCTTAATAACTTAGCGATTTTTTTAGAAAACCAAGAAGTTCTAAACCTCGGGAAAAGCTTGGGTAAAGACATGAGTGGCTCTAAACCGGCTGAACCATGGCTAATGAACTTAGCGAATTTTTAGAAAAACCAAGCATTTCACAACCATGGGAAAAGCTTGGGTAAAGACATTAGTGGCTCTACACCGGCTAAACCGTGGCTAATGTACTTAGCGATTTTTTTAGAAAAACCGAGCATTTCACAACCATGGGAAAAGCTTGGGTAAAGACATTAGTGGCTCTACACCGGCTAAACCGTGGCTAATGAACTTAACGATTTTTTTAGAAAAACCAAGCATTTCGCACCTATGTTTAAAGCTTGGGTAAAGACATTAGAGGCTCTACACCGGCTAAACCGTGGCTTAATAACTTAGCGATTTTTTTAGAAAACCAAGAAGTTCTAAACCTCGGGAAAAGCTTGGGTAAAGACATAAGTGGCTCTAAACCGGCTGAACCATGGCTAATGAACTTAGCGAATTTTTAGAAAAACCAAGCATTTCACAACCATGGGAAAAGCTTGGGTAAAGACATTAGTGGCTCTACACCGGCTAAACCGTGGCTAATGTACTTAGCGATTTTTTTAGAAAACCCGAGCATTTCACAACCATGGGAAAAGCTTGGGTAAAGACATTAGTGGCTCTACACCGGCTAAACCGTGGCTAATGAACTTAACGATTTTTTTAGAAAAACCAAGCATTTCGCACCTATGTTTAAAGCTTGGGTAAAGACATTAGAGGCTCTACACCGGCTAAACCGTGGCTTAATAACTTAGCGATTTTTTTAGAAAACCAAGAAGTTCTAAACCTCGGGAAAAGCTTGGGTAAAGACATAAGTGGCTCTAAACCGGCTGAACCATGGCTAATGAACTTAGCGAATTTTTAGAAAAACCAAGCATTTCACAACCATGGGTAAAGCTTGGGTAAAGACATTAGTGGCTCTACACCGGCTAAACCGTGGCTAATGAACTTAAGGATTTTCTTAGAAAAACCAAGCATTTCACAACCATGGGTAAAGCTTGGGTAAAGACATTAGTGGCTCTACACCGGCTAAACCGTGGCTTAATAACTTAGCGATTTTTTTAGAAAACCAAGAAGTTCTAAACCTCGGGAAAAGCTTGGGTAAAGACATGAGTGGCTCTAAACCGGCTGAACCATGGCTAATGAACTTAGCGAATTTTTAGAAAAACCAAGCATTTCACAACCATGGGAAAAGCTTGGGTAAAGACATTAGTGGCTCTACACCGGCTAAACCGTGGCTAATGTACTTAGCGATTTTTTTAGAAAAACCAAGCATTTCACAACCATGGGAAAAGCTTGGGTAAAGACATTAGTGGCTCTACACCGGCTAAACCGTGGCTAATGAACTTAACGATTTTTTTAGAAAAACTAAGCATTTCACAACCATGGGTAAAGCTTGGGTAAAGACATTAGTGGCTCTACACCGGCTAAACCGTGGCTAATGAACTTAACAATTTTTTGAGAAAAACCAAGCATTTCACAACTATGGGTAAAGCTTGGGTAAAGACATTAGTGGCTCTACACCGGCTAAACCGTGGCTTAATAACTTAGCGATTTTTTTAGAAAACCAAGAAGTTCTAAACCTCGGGAAAAGCTTGGGTAAAGAAATAAGTGGCTCTAAACCGGCTGAACCATGGCTAATGAACTTAGCGAATTTTTAGAAAAACCAAGCATTTCACAACCATGGGAAAAGCTTGGGTAAAGACATTAGTGGCTCTACACCGGCTAAACCGTGGCTAATGTACTTAGCGATTTTTTTAGAAAAACTAAGCTTTTCACAACCATGGGTAAAGCTTGGGTAAAGACATTAGTGGCTCTACACCGGCTAAACCGTGGCTAATGAACTTAACAATTTTTTGAGAAAAACCAAGCATTTCACAACTATGGGTAAAGCTTGGGTAAAGACATTAGTGGCTCTACACCGGCTAAACCGTGGCCTAATAACTTAGCGATTTTTTTAGAAAACCAAGAAGTTCTAAACCTCGGGAAAAGCTTGGGTAAAGACATGAGTGGCTCTAAACCGGCTGAACCATGGCTAATGAACTTAGCGAATTTTTAGAAAAACCAAGCATTTCACAACCATGGGTAAAGCTTGGGTAAAGACATTAGTAACTCTACACCGGCTAAACCGCGGCTAATGTACTTAGCGATTTTTTTAGAAAAACCAAGCACTGCACAACCATGGGAAAAGCTTGGGTAAAGACATTAGTGGCTCTACACCGGCTAAACCGTGGCTAATGAACTTAACAATTTTTTGAGAAAAACCAAGCATTTCACAACTATGGGTAAAGCTTGGGTAAAGACATTAGTGGCTCTACACCGGCTAAACCGTGGCCTAATAACTTAGCGATTTTTTTAGAAAACCAAGAAGTTCTAAACCTCGGGAAAAGCTTGGGTAAAGACATGAGTGGCTCTAAACCGGCTGAACCATGGCTAATGAACTTAGCGAATTTTTAGAAAAACCAAGCATTTCACAACCATGGGTAAAGCTTGGGTAAAGACATTAGTAACTCTACACCGGCTAAACCGCGGCTAATGTACTTAACAATTTTTTGAGAAAAACCAAGCATTTCACAACTATGGGTAAAGCTTGGGTAAAGACATTAGTGGCTCTACACCGGCTAAACCGTGGCTAATGAACTTAAGGATTTTTTTAGAAAAACTAAGCTTTTCACAACCATGGGTAAAGCTTGGGTAAAGACATTAGTGGCTCTACACCGGCTAAACCGTGGCTAATGAACTTAACAATTTTTTGAGAAAAACCAAGCATTTCACAACTATGGGTAAAGCTTGGGTAAAGACATTAGTGGCTCTACACCGGCTAAACCGCGGCTAATGTACATAGCGATTTTTTTAGAAAAACCAAGCACTTCACAACCATGGGAAAAGCTTGGGTAAAGACATTAGTGGCTCTACACCGGCTAAACCGTGGCTAATGAACTTAACAATTTTTTGAGAAAAACCAAGCATTTCACAACTATGGGTAAAGCTTGGGTAAAGACATTAGTGGCTCTACACCGGCTAAACCGCGGCTAATGTACATAGCGATTTTTTTAGAAAAACCAAGCACTTCACAACCATGGGAAAAGCTTGGGTAAAGACATTAGTGGCTCTACACCGGCTAAACCGTGGCTAATGTACTTAGCGATTTTTTTAGAAAAACCAAGCACTTCACAACCATGGGAAAAGCTTGGGAAAAGACATTAGTGGCTCTACACCGGCTAAACCGTGGCTAATGAACTTAACGATTTTTTTAGAAAAACTAAGCATTTCACAACCATGGGTAAAGCTTGGGTAAAGACATTAGTGGCTCTACACCGGCTAAACCGTGGCTAATGTACTTAGCGATTTTTTTAGAAAAACCAAGCACTTCACAACCATGGGAAAAGCTTGGGTAAAGACATTAGTGGCTCTACACCGGCTAAACCGTGGCTAATGAACTTAACGATTTTTTTAGAAAAACTAAGCATTTCACAACCATGGGTAAAGCTTGGGTAAAGACATTAGTGGCTCTACACCGGCTAAACCGTGGCTAATGAACTTAACGATTTTTTTAGAAAAACCAAGCATTTCACAACCATGGGAAAAGCTTGGGTAAAGACATTAGTGGCTCTACACCGGCTAAACCGTGGCTAATGTACTTAGCGATTTTTTTAGAAAAACCAAGCACTTCACAACCATGGGAAAAGCTTGGGTAAAGACATTAGTGGCTCTACACCGGCTAAACCGTGGCTAATGAACTTAACGATTTTTTTAGAAAAACTAAGCATTTCACAACCATGGGTAAAGCTTGGGTAAAGACATTAGTGGCTCTACACCGGCTAAACCGTGGCTAATGAACTTAACGATTTTTTTAGAAAAACCAAGCATTTCACAACCATGGGAAAAGCTTGGGTAAAGACATTAGAGGCTCTACACCGGCTAAACCGTGGCTTAATAACTTAGCGATTTTTTTAGAAAACCAAGAAGTTCTAAACCTCGGGAAAAGCTTGGGTAAAGACATAAGTGGCTCTAAACCGGCTGAACCATGGCTAATGAACTTAGCGAATTTTTAGAAAAACCAAGCATTTCACAACCATGGGTAAAGCTTGGGTAAAGACATTAGTGGCTCTACACCGGCTAAACCGTGGCTAATGAACTTAAGGATTTTCTTAGAAAAACCAAGCATTTCACAACCATGGGTAAAGCTTGGGTAAAGACATTAGTGGCTCTACACCGGCTAAACCGTGGCTTAATAACTTAGCGATTTTTTTAGAAAACCAAGAAGTTCTAAACCTCGGGAAAAGCTTGGGTAAAGACATGAGTGGCTCTAAACCGGCTGAACCATGGCTAATGAACTTAGCGAATTTTTAGAAAAACCAAGCATTTCACAACCATGGGAAAAGCTTGGGTAAAGACATTAGTGGCTCTACACCGGCTAAACCGTGGCTAATGTACTTAGCGATTTTTTTAGAAAAACCAAGCATTTCACAACCATGGGAAAAGCTTGGGTAAAGACATTAGTGGCTCTACACCGGCTAAACCGTGGCTAATGAACTTAACGATTTTTTTAGAAAAACTAAGCATTTCACAACCATGGGTAAAGCTTGGGTAAAGACATTAGTGGCTCTACACCGGCTAAACCGTGGCTAATGAACTTAACAATTTTTTGAGAAAAACCAAGCATTTCACAACTATGGGTAAAGCTTGGGTAAAGACATTAGTGGCTCTACACCGGCTAAACCGTGGCTTAATAACTTAGCGATTTTTTTAGAAAACCAAGAAGTTCTAAACCTCGGGAAAAGCTTGGGTAAAGAAATAAGTGGCTCTAAACCGGCTGAACCATGGCTAATGAACTTAGCGAATTTTTAGAAAAACCAAGCATTTCACAACCATGGGAAAAGCTTGGGTAAAGACATTAGTGGCTCTACACCGGCTAAACCGTGGCTAATGTACTTAGCGATTTTTTTAGAAAAACTAAGCTTTTCACAACCATGGGTAAAGCTTGGGTAAAGACATTAGTGGCTCTACACCGGCTAAACCGTGGCTAATGAACTTAACAATTTTTTGAGAAAAACCAAGCATTTCACAACTATGGGTAAAGCTTGGGTAAAGACATTAGTGGCTCTACACCGGCTAAACCGTGGCCTAATAACTTAGCGATTTTTTTAGAAAACCAAGAAGTTCTAAACCTCGGGAAAAGCTTGGGTAAAGACATGAGTGGCTCTAAACCGGCTGAACCATGGCTAATGAACTTAGCGAATTTTTAGAAAAACCAAGCATTTCACAACCATGGGTAAAGCTTGGGTAAAGACATTAGTAACTCTACACCGGCTAAACCGCGGCTAATGTACTTAGCGATTTTTTTAGAAAAACCAAGCACTGCACAACCATGGGAAAAGCTTGGGTAAAGACATTAGTGGCTCTACACCGGCTAAACCGTGGCTAATGAACTTAACAATTTTTTGAGAAAAACCAAGCATTTCACAACTATGGGTAAAGCTTGGGTAAAGACATTAGTGGCTCTACACCGGCTAAACCGTGGCCTAATAACTTAGCGATTTTTTTAGAAAACCAAGAAGTTCTAAACCTCGGGAAAAGCTTGGGTAAAGACATGAGTGGCTCTAAACCGGCTGAACCATGGCTAATGAACTTAGCGAATTTTTAGAAAAACCAAGCATTTCACAACCATGGGTAAAGCTTGGGTAAAGACATTAGTAACTCTACACCGGCTAAACCGCGGCTAATGTACTTAGCGATTTTTTTAGAAAAACCAAGCACTGCACAACCATGGGAAAAGCTTGGGTAAAGACATTAGTGGCTCTACACCGGCTAAACCGTGGCTAATGAACTTAACGATTTTTTTAGAAAAACTAAGCTTTTCACAACCATGGGTAAAGCTTGGGTAAAGACATTAGTGGCTCTACACCGGCTAAACCGTGGCTAATGAACTTAACAATTTTTTGAGAAAAACCAAGCATTTCACAACTATGGGTAAAGCTTGGGTAAAGACATTAGTGGCTCTACACCGGCTAAACCGCGGCTAATGTACATAGCGATTTTTTTAGAAAAACCAAGCACTTCACAACCATGGGAAAAGCTTGGGTAAAGACATTAGTGGCTCTACACCGGCTAAACCGTGGCTAATGTACTTAGCGATTTTTTTAGAAAAACCAAGCACTTCACAACCATGGGAAAAGCTTGGGAAAAGACATTAGTGGCTCTACACCGGCTAAACCGTGGCTAATGAACTTAACGATTTTTTTAGAAAAACTAAGCATTTCACAACCATGGGTAAAGCTTGGGTAAAGACATTAGTGGCTCTACACCGGCTAAACCGTGGCTAATGTACTTAGCGATTTTTTTAGAAAAACCAAGCACTTCACAACCATGGGAAAAGCTTGGGTAAAGACATTAGTGGCTCTACACCGGCTAAACCGTGGCTAATGAACTTAACGATTTTTTTAGAAAAACTAAGCATTTCACAACCATGGGTAAAGCTTGGGTAAAGACATTAGTGGCTCTACACCGGCTAAACCGTGGCTAATGAACTTAACGATTTTTTTAGAAAAACCAAGCATTTCACAACCATGGGAAAAGCTTGGGTAAAGACATTAGTGGCTCTACACCGGCTAAACCGTGGCTAATGTACTTAGCGATTTTTTTAGAAAAACCAAGCACTTCACAACCATGGGAAAAGCTTGGGTAAAGACATTAGTGGCTCTACACCGGCTAAACCGTGGCTAATGAACTTAACAATTTTTTGAGAAAAACCAAGCATTTCACAACTATGGGTAAAGCTTGGGTAAAGACATTAGTGGCTCTACACCGGCTAAACCGTGGCTAATGAACTTAACGATTTTTTTAGAAAAACCAAGCATTTCACAACCATGGGAAAAGCTTGGGTAAAGACATTAGTGGCTCTACACCGGCTAAACCGTGGCTAATGTACTTAGCGATTTTTTTAGAAAAACCAAGCACTTCACAACCATGGGAAAAGCTTGGGTAAAGACATTAGTGGCTCTACACCGGCTAAACCGTGGCTAATGTACTTAGCGATTTTTTTAGAAAAACCAAGCACTTCACAACCATGGGTAAAGCTTGGGTAAAGACATTAGTGGCTCTACACCGGCTAAACCGTGGCTAATGAACTTAACGATTTTTTTAGAAAAACCAAGCATTTCACAACCATGGGAAAAGCTTGGGTAAAGACATTAGTGGCTCTACACCGGCTAAACCGTGGCTAATGAACTTAACGATTTTTTTAGAAAAACTAAGCTTTTCACAACCATGGGTAAAGCTTGGGTAAAGACATTAGTGGCTCTACACCGGCTAAACCGTGGCTAATGAACTTAACAATTTTTTGAGAAAAACCAAGCATTTCACAACTATGGGTAAAGCTTGGGTAAAGACATTAGTGGCTCTACACCGGCTAAACCGCGGCTAATGTACTTAGCGATTTTTTTAGAAAAACCAAGCACTTCACAACCATGGGAAAAGCTTGGGTAAAGACATTAGTGGCTCTACACCGGCTAAACCGTGGCTAATGTACTTAGCGATTTTTTTAGAAAAACCAAGCACTTCACAACCATGGGAAAAGCTTGGGTAAAGACATTAGTGTCTCTACACCGGCTAAACCGTGGCTAATGAACTTAACGATTTTTTTAGAAAAACCAAGCATTTCACAACCATGGGAAAAGCTTGGGTAAAGACATTAGTGGCTCTACACCGGCTAAACCGTGGCTAATGTACTTAGCGATTTTTTTAGAAAAACCAAGCACTTCACAACCATGGGAAAAGCTTGGGTAAAGACATTAGTGGCTCTACACCGGCTAAACCGTGGCTAATGAACTTAACGATTTTTTTAGAAAAACTAAGCATTTCACAACCATGGGTAAAGCTTGGGTAAAGACATTAGTGGCTCTACACCGGCTAAACCGTGGCTAATGAACTTAACGATTTTTTTAGAAAAACCAAGCATTTCACAACCATGGGAAAAGCTTGGGTAAAGACATTAGTGGCTCTACACCGGCTAAACCGTGGCTAATGTACTTAGCGATTTTTTTAGAAAAACCAAGCACTTCACAACCATGGGAAAAGCTTGGGTAAAGACATTAGTGGCTCTACACCGGCTAAACCGTGGCTAATGAACTTAACAATTTTTTGAGAAAAACCAAGCATTTCACAACTATGGGTAAAGCTTGGGTAAAGACATTAGTGGCTCTACACCGGCTAAACCGTGGCTAATGAACTTAACGATTTTTTTAGAAAAACCAAGCATTTCACAACCATGGGAAAAGCTTAGGTAAAGACATTAGTGGCTCTACACCGGCTAAACCGTGGCTAATGTACTTAGCGATTTTTTTAGAAAAACCAAGCATTTCACAACCATGGGAAAAGCTTGGGTAAAGACATTAGTGGCTCTACACCGGCTAAACCGTGGCTAATGAACTTAACGATTTTTTTAGAAAAACCAAGCATTTCGCACCTATGTTTAAAGCTTGGGTAAAGACATTAGAGGCTCTACACCGGCTAAACCGTGGCTTAATAACTTAGCGATTTTTTTAGAAAACCAAGAAGTTCTAAACCTCGGGAAAAGCTTGGGTAAAGACATAAGTGGCTCTAAACCGGCTGAACCATGGCTAATGAACTTAGCGAATTTTTAGAAAAACCAAGCATTTCACAACCATGGGTAAAGCTTGGGTAAAGACATTAGTGGCTCTACACCGGCTAAACCGTGGCTAATGAACTTAAGGATTTTTTTAGAAAAACCAAGCATTTCACAACCATGGGTAAAGCTTGGGTAAAGACATTAGTGGCTCTACACCGGCTAAACCGTGGCTTAATAACTTAGCGATTTTTTTAGAAAACCAAGAAGTTCTAAACCTCGGAAAAAGCTTGGGTAAAGACATGAGTGGCTCTAAACCGGCTGAACCATGGCTAATGAACTTAGCGAATTTTTAGAAAAACCAAGCATTTCACAACCATGGGTAAAGCTTGGGTAAAGACATTAGTGGCTCTACACCGGCTAAACCGCGGCTAATGTACTTAGCGATTTTTTTAGAAAAACCAAGCACTTCACAACCATGGGAAAAGCTTGGGTAAAGACATTAGTGGCTCTACACCGGCTAAACCGTGGCTAATGAACTTAACGATTTTTTTAGAAAAACTAAGCATTTCACAACCATGGGTAAAGCTTGGGTAAAGACATTAGTGGCTCTACACCGGCTAAACCGTGGCTAATGAACTTAACAATTTTTTGAGAAAAACCAAGCATTTCACAACTATGGGTAAAGCTTGGGTAAAGACATTAGTGGCTCTACACCGGCTAAACCGTAGCTTAATAACTTAGCGATTTTTTTAGAAAACCAAGAAGTTCTAAACCTCGGGAAAAGCTTGGGTAAAGACATGAGTGGCTCTAAACCGGCTGAAACATGGCTAATGAACTTAGCGAATTTTTAGAAAAACCAAGCATTTCACAACCATGGGAAAAGCTTGGGTAAAGACATTAGTGGCTCTACACCGGCTAAACCGTGGCTAATGTACTTAGCGATTTTTTTAGAAAAACCAAGCATTTCACAACCATGGGAAAAGATTGGGTAAAGACATTAGTGGCTCTACACCGGCTAAACCGTGGCTAATGAACTTAACGATTTTTTTAGAAAAACTAAGCATTTCACAACCATGGGTAAAGCTTGGGTAAAGACATTAGTGGCTCTACACCGGCTAAACCGTGGCTAATGAACTTAACGATTTTTTTAGAAAAACTAAGCATTTCACAACCATGGGTAAAGCTTGGGTAAAGACATTAGTGGCTCTACACCGGCTAAACCGTGGCTTAATAACTTAGCGATTTTTTTAGAAAACCAAGAAGTTCTAAACCTCGGGAAAAGCTTGGGTAAAGACATGAGTGGCTCTAAACCGGCTGAACCATGGCTAATGAACTTAGCGAATTTTTAGAAAAACCAAGCACTTCACAACCATGGGAAAAGCTTGGGTAAAGACATTAGTGGCTCTACACCGGCTAAACCGTGGCTAATGAACTTAGCGAATTTTTAGAAAAACCAAGCATTTCACAACCATGGGTAAAGCTTGGGTAAAGACATTAGTGGCTCTACACCGGCTAAACCGTGGCTAATGAACTTAAGGATTTTCTTAGAAAAACCAAGCATTTCACAACCATGGGTAAAGCTTGGGTAAAGACATTAGTGGCTCTACACCGGCTAAACCGTGGCTTAATAACTTAGCGATTTTTTTAGAAAACCAAGAAGTTCTAAACCTCGGGAAAAGCTTGGGTAAAGACATGAGTGGCTCTAAACCGGCTGAACCATGGCTAATGAACTTAGCGAATTTTTAGAAAAACCAAGCATTTCACAACCATGGGAAAAGCTTGGGTAAAGACATTAGTGGCTCTACACCGGCTAAACCGTGGCTAATGTACTTAGCGATTTTTTTAGAAAAACCAAGCATTTCACAACCATGGGAAAAGCTTGGGTAAAGACATTAGTGGCTCTACACCGGCTAAACCGTGGCTAATGAACTTAACGATTTTTTTAGAAAAACTAAGCATTTCACAACCATGGGTAAAGCTTGGGTAAAGACATTAGTGGCTCTACACGGGCTAAACCGTGGCTAATGAACTTAACAATTTTTTGAGAAAAACCAAGCATTTCACAACTATGGGTAAAGCTTGGGTAAAGACATTAGTGGCTCTACACCGGCTAAACCGTGGCTTAATAACTTAGCGATTTTTTTAGAAAACCAAGAAGTTCTAAACCTCGGGAAAAGCTTGGGTAAAGAAATAAGTGGCTCTAAACCGGCTGAACCATGGCTAATGAACTTAGCGAATTTTTAGAAAAACCAAGCATTTCACAACCATGGGAAAAGCTTGGGTAAAGACATTAGTGGCTCTACACCGGCTAAACCGTGGCTAATGTACTTAGCGATTTTTTTAGAAAAACTAAGCATTTCACAACCATGGGTAAAGCTTGGGTAAAGACATTAGTGGCTCTACACCGGCTAAACCGTGGCTAATGAACTTAACAATTTTTTGAGAAAAACCAAGCATTTCACAACTATGGGTAAAGCTTGGGTAAAGACATTAGTGGCTCTACACCGGCTAAACCGTGGCCTAATAACTTAGCGATTTTTTTAGAAAACCAAGAAGTTCTAAACCTCGGGAAAAGCTTGGGTAAAGACATGAGTGGCTCTAAACCGGCTGAACCATGGCTAATGAACTTAGCGAATTTTTAGAAAAACCAAGCATTTCACAACCATGGGTAAAGCTTGGGTAAAGACATTAGTAACTCTACACCGGCTAAACCGCGGCTAATGTACTTAGCGATTTTTTTAGAAAAACCAAGCACTGCACAACCATGGGAAAAGCTTGGGTAAAGACATTAGTGGCTCTACACCGGCTAAACCGTGGCTAATGAACTTAACAATTTTTTGAGAAAAACCAAGCATTTCACAACTATGGGTAAAGCTTGGGTAAAGACATTAGTGGCTCTACACCGGCTAAACCGTGGCCTAATAACTTAGCGATTTTTTTAGAAAACCAAGAAGTTCTAAACCTCGGGAAAAGCTTGGGTAAAGACATGAGTGGCTCTAAACCGGCTGAACCATGGCTAATGAACTTAGCGAATTTTTAGAAAAACCAAGCATTTCACAACCATGGGTAAAGCTTGGGTAAAGACATTAGTAACTCTACACCGGCTAAACCGCGGCTAATGTACTTAGCGATTTTTTTAGAAAAACCAAGCACTGCACAACCATGGGAAAAGCTTGGGTAAAGACATTAGTGGCTCTACACCGGCTAAACCGTGGCTAATGAACTTAACGATTTTTTTAGAAAAACTAAGCTTTTCACAACCATGGGTAAAGCTTGGGTAAAGACATTAGTGGCTCTACACCGGCTAAACCGTGGCTAATGAACTTAACAATTTTTTGAGAAAAACCAAGCATTTCACAACTATGGGTAAAGCTTGGGTAAAGACATTAGTGGCTCTACACCGGCTAAACCGCGGCTAATGTACATAGCGATTTTTTTAGAAAAACCAAGCACTTCACAACCATGGGAAAAGCTTGGGTAAAGACATTAGTGGCTCTACACCGGCTAAACCGTGGCTAATGTACTTAGCGATTTTTTTAGAAAAACCAAGCACTTCACAACCATGGGAAAAGCTTGGGTAAAGACATTAGTGGCTCTACACCGGCTAAACCGTGGCTAATGAACTTAACGATTTTTTTAGAAAAACTAAGCATTTCACAACCATGGGTAAAGCTTGGGTAAAGACATTAGTGGCTCTACACCGGCTAAACCGTGGCTAATGTACTTAGCGATTTTTTTAGAAAAACCAAGCACTTCACAACCATGGGAAAAGCTTGGGTAAAGACATTAGTGGCTCTACACCGGCTAAACCGTGGCTAATGAACTTAACGATTTTTTTAGAAAAACTAAGCATTTCACAACCATGGGTAAAGCTTGGGTAAAGACATTAGTGGCTCTACACCGGCTAAACCGTGGCTAATGAACTTAACGATTTTTTTAGAAAAACCAAGCATTTCACAACCATGGGAAAAGCTTGGGTAAAGACATTAGTGGCTCTACACCGGCTAAACCGTGGCTAATGTACTTAGCGATTTTTTTAGAAAAACCAAGCACTTCACAACCATGGGAAAAGCTTGGGTAAAGACATTAGTGGCTCTACACCGGCTAAACCGTGGCTAATGAACTTAACAATTTTTTGAGAAAAACCAAGCATTTCACAACTATGGGTAAAGCTTGGGTAAAGACATTAGTGGCTCTACACCGGCTAAACCGTGGCTAATGAACTTAACGATTTTTTTAGAAAAACCAAGCATTTCACAACCATGGGAAAAGCTTGGGTAAAGACATTAGTGGCTCTACACCGGCTAAACCGTGGCTAATGTACTTAGCGATTTTTTTAGAAAAACCAAGCACTTCACAACCATGGGAAAAGCTTGGGTAAAGACATTAGTGGCTCTACACCGGCTAAACCGTGGCTAATGTACTTAGCGATTTTTTTAGAAAAACCAAGCACTTCACAACCATGGGTAAAGCTTGGGTAAAGACATTAGTGGCTCTACACCGGCTAAACCGCGGCTAATGTACTTAGCGATTTTTTTAGAAAAACCAAGCACTTCACAACCATGGGAAAAGCTTGGGTAAAGACATTAGTGGCTCTACACCGGCTAAACCGTGGCTAATGTACTTAGCGATTTTTTTAGAAAAACCAAGCACTTCACAACCATGGGAAAAGCTTGGGTAAAGACATTAGTGGCTCTACACCGGCTAAACCGTGGCTAATGAACTTAGCGATTTTTTTAGAAAAACCAAGCACTTCACAACCATGGGAAAAGCTTGGGTAAAGACATTAGTGGCTCTACACCGGCTAAACCGTGGCTAATGTACTTAGCGATTTTTTTAGAAAAACCAAGCACTTCACAACCATGGGAAAAGCTTGGGTAAAGACATTAGTGGCTCTACACCGGCTAAACCGTGGCTAATGAACTTAACGATTTTTTTAGAAAAACTAAGCATTTCACAACCATGGGTAAAGCTTGGGTAAAGACATTAGTGGCTCTACACCGGCTAAACCGTGGCTAATGAACTTAACGATTTTTTTAGAAAAACCAAGCATTTCACAACCATGGGAAAAGCTTGGGTAAAGACATTAGTGGCTCTACACCGGCTAAACCGTGGCTAATGAACTTAACGATTTTTTTAGAAAAACCAAGCATTTCACAACCATGGGAAAAGCTTGGGTAAAGACATTAGTGGCTCTACACCGGCTAAACCGTGGCTAATGTACTTAGCGATTTTTTTAGAAAAACCAAGCACTTCACAACCATGGGAAAAGCTTGGGTAAAGACATTAGTGGCTCTACACCGGCTAAACCGTGGCTAATGAACTTAACAATTTTTTGAGAAAAACCAAGCATTTCACAACTATGGGTAAAGCTTGGGTAAAGACATTAGTGGCTCTACACCGGCTAAACCGTGGCTAATGAACTTAACGATTTTTTTAGAAAAACCAAGCATTTCACAACCATGGGAAAAGCTTAGGTAAAGACATTAGTGGCTCTACACCGGCTAAACCGTGGCTAATGTACTTAGCGATTTTTTTAGAAAAACCAAGCATTTCACAACCATGGGAAAAGCTTGGGTAAAGACATTAGTGGCTCTACACCGGCTAAACCGTGGCTAATGAACTTAACGATTTTTTTAGAAAAACCAAGCATTTCGCACCTATGTTTAAAGCTTGGGTAAAGACATTAGAGGCTCTACACCGGCTAAACCGTGGCTTAATAACTTAGCGATTTTTTTAGAAAACCAAGAAGTTCTAAACCTCGGGAAAAGCTTGGGTAAAGACATAAGTGGCTCTAAACCGGCTGAACCATGGCTAATGAACTTAGCGAATTTTTAGAAAAACCAAGCATTTCACAACCATGGGTAAAGCTTGGGTAAAGACATTAGTGGCTCTACACCGGCTAAACCGTGGCTAATGAACTTAAGGATTTTTTTAGAAAAACCAAGCATTTCACAACCATGGGTAAAGCTTGGGTAAAGACATTAGTGGCTCTACACCAGCTAAACCGTGGCTTAATAACTTAGCGATTTTTTTAGAAAACCAAGAAGTTCTAAACCTCGGGAAAAGCTTGGGTAAAGACATGAGTGGCTCTAAACCGGCTGAACCATGGCTAATGAACTTAGCGAATTTTTAGAAAAACCAAGCATTTCACAACCATGGGTAAAGCTTGGGTAAAGACATTAGTGGCTCTACACCGGCTAAACCGCGGCTAATGTACTTAGCGATTTTTTTAGAAAAACCAAGCACTTCACAACCATGGGAAAAGCTTGGGTAAAGACATTAGTTGCTCTACACCGGCTAAACCGTGGCTAATGAACTTAACGATTTTTTTAGAAAAACTAAGCATTTCACAACCATGGGTAAAGCTTGGGTAAAGACATTAGTGGCTCTACACCGGCTAAACCGTGGCTAATGAACTTAACAATTTTTTGAGAAAAACCAAGCATTTCACAACTATGGGTAAAGCTTGGGTAAAGACATTAGTGGCTCTACACCGGCTAAACCGTAGCTTAATAACTTAGCGATTTTTTTAGAAAACCAAGAAGTTCTAAACCTCGGGAAAAGCTTGGGTAAAGACATGAGTGGCTCTAAACCGGCTGAAACATGGCTAATGAACTTAGCGAATTTTTAGAAAAACCAAGCATTTCACAACCATGGGAAAAGCTTGGGTAAAGACATTAGTGGCTCTACACCGGCTAAACCGTGGCTAATGTACTTAGCGATTTTTTTAGAAAAACCAAGCATTTCACAACCATGGGAAAAGATTGGGTAAAGACATTAGTGGCTCTACACCGGCTAAACCGTGGCTAATGAACTTAACGATTTTTTTAGAAAAACTAAGCATTTCACAACCATGGGTAAAGCTTGGGTAAAGACATTAGTGGCTCTACACCGGCTAAACCGTGGCTAATGAACTTAACGATTTTTTTAGAAAAACTAAGCATTTCACAACCATGGGTAAAGCTTGGGTAAAGACATTAGTGGCTCTACACCGGCTAAACCGTGGCTTAATAACTTAGCGATTTTTTTAGAAAACCAAGAAGTTCTAAACCTCGGGAAAAGCTTGGGTAAAGACATGAGTGGCTCTAAACCGGCTGAACCATGGCTAATGAACTTAGCGAATTTTTAGAAAAACCAAGCATTTCACAACCATGGGAAAAGCTTGGGTAAAGACATTAGTGGCTCTACACCGGCTAAACCGTGGCTAATGTACTTAGCGATTTTTTTAGAAAAACCGAGCATTTCACAACCATGGGAAAAGCTTGGGTAAAGACATTAGTGGCTCTACACCGGCTAAACCGTGGCTAATGAACTTAACGATTTTTTTAGAAAAACCAAGCATTTCGCACCTATGTTTAAAGCTTGGGTAAAGACATTACAGGCTCTACACCGGCTAAACCGTGGCTTAATAACTTAGCGATTTTTTTAGAAAACCAAGAAGTTCTAAACCTCGGGAAAAGCTTGGGTAAAGACATAAGTGGCTCTAAACCGGCTGAACCATGGCTAATGAACTTAGCGAATTTTTAGAAAAACCAAGCATTTCACAACCATGGGTAAAGCTTGGGTAAAGACATTAGTGGCTCTACACCGGCTAAACCGTGGCTAATGAACTTAAGGATTTTCTTAGAAAAACCAAGCATTTCACAACCATGGGTAAAGCTTGGGTAAAGACATTAGTGGCTCTACACCGGCTAAACCGTGGCTTAATAACTTAGCGATTTTTTTAGAAAACCAAGAAGTTCTAAACCTCGGGAAAAGCTTGGGTAAAGACATGAGTGGCTCTAAACCGGCTGAACCATGGCTAATGAACTTAGCGAATTTTTAGAAAAACCAAGCATTTCACAACCATGGGTAAAGCTTGGGTAAAGACATTAGTGGCTCTACACCGGCTAAACCGCGGCTAATGTACTTAGCGATTTTTTTAGAAAAACCAAGCACTTCACAACCATGGGAAAAGCTTGGGTAAAGACATTAGTGGCTCTACACCGGCTAAACCGTGGCTAATGAACTTAACGATTTTTTTAGAAAAACTAAGCATTTCACAACCATGGGTAAAGCTTGGGTAAAGACATTAGTGGCTCTACACCGGCTAAACCGTGGCTAATGAACTTAACGACTTTTTTAGAAAAACCAAGCATTTCGCACCCATGTTTAAAGCTTGGGTAAAGACATTAGAGGCTCTACACCGGCTAAACCGTGGCTTAATAACTTAGCGATTTTTTTAGAAAACCAAGAAGTTCTAAACCTCGGGAAAAGCTTGGGTAAAGACATGAGTGGCTCTAAACCGGCTGAACCATGGCTAATGAACTTAGCGAATTTTTAGAAAAACCAAGCATTTCACAACCATGGGTAAAGCTTGGGTAAAGACATTAGTGGCTCTACACCGGCTAAACCGTGGCTAATGTACTTAGCAATTTTTTAAAAAAAACCAAGCACTTCACAACCATGGGAAAAGCTTGGGTAAAGACATTAGTGGCTCTACACCGGCTAAACCGTGGCTTAATAACTTAGCGATTTTTTTAGAAAACCAAGAAGTTCTAAACCTCGGGAAAAGCTTGGGTAAAGACATGAGTGGCTCTAAACCGGCTGAACCATGGCTAATGAACTTAGCGAATTTTTAGAAAAACCAAGCATTTCACAACCATGGGAAAAGCTTGGGTAAAGACATTAGTGGCTCTACACCGGCTAAACCGTGGCTAATGTACTTAGCGATTTTTTTAGAAAAACCAAGCATTTCACAACCATGGGAAAAGCTTGGGTAAAGACATTAGTGGCTCTACACCGGCTAAACCGTGGCTAATGAACTTAACGATTTTTTTAGAAAAACTAAGCATTTCACAACCATGGGTAAAGCTTGGGTAAAGACATTAGTGGCTCTACACCGGCTAAACCGTGGCTAATGAACTTAACAATTTTTTGAGAAAAACCAAGCATTTCACAACTATGGGTAAAGCTTGGGTAAAGACATTAGTGGCTCTACACCGGCTAAACCGTGGCTTAATAACTTAGCGATTTTTTTAGAAAACCAAGAAGTTCTAAACCTCGGGAAAAGCTTGGGTAAAGAAATAAGTGGCTCTAAACCGGCTGAACCATGGCTAATGAACTTAGCGAATTTTTAGAAAAACCAAGCATTTCACAACCATGGGAAAAGCTTGGGTAAAGACATTAGTGGCTCTACACCGGCTAAACCGTGGCTAATGTACTTAGCGATTTTTTTAGAAAAACCAAGCATTTCACAACCATGGGAAAAGCTTGGGTAAAGACATTAGTGGCTCTACACCGGCTAAACCGTGGCTAATGAACTTAACGATTTTTTTAGAAAAACCAAGCATTTCGCACCCATGTTTAAAGCTTGGGTAAAGACATTAGAGGCTCTACACCGGCTAAACCGTGGCTTAATAACTTAGCGATTTTTTTAGAAAACCAAGAAGTTCTAAACCTCGGGAAAAGCTTGGGTAAAGACATGAGTGGCTCTAAACCGGCTGAACCCTGGCTAATGAACTTAGCGAATTTTTAGAAAAACCAAGCATTTCACAACCATGGGTAAAGCTTGGGTAAAGACATTAGTGGCTCTACACCGGCTAAACCGTGGCTAATGTACTTAGCAATTTTTTAAAAAAAACCAAGCACTTCACAACCATGGGAAAAGCTTGGGTAAAGACATTAGTGGCTCTACACCGGCTAAACCGTGGCTAATGAACTTAACCATTTTTTTAGAAAAACTAAGCATTTCACAACCATGGGTAAAGCTTGGGTAAAGACATTAGTGGCTCTACACCGGCTAAACCGTGGCTAATGAACTTAACAATTTTTTGAGAAAAACCAAGCATTTCACAACTATGGGTAAAGCTTGGGTAAAGACATTAGTGGCTCTACACCGGCTAAACCGTGGCTAATGAACTTAACGATTTTTTTAGAAAAACTAAGCTTTTCACAACCATGGGTAAAGCTTGGGTAAAGACATTAGTGGCTCTACACCGGCTAAACCGTGGCTAATGAACTTAACAATTTTTTGAGAAAAACCAAGCATTTCACAACTATGGGTAAAGCTTGGGTAAAGACATTAGTGGCTCTACACCGGCTAAACCGTGGCTAATGAACTTAACCATTTTTTTAGAAAAACTAAGCATTTCACAACCATGGGTAAAGCTTGGGTAAAGACATTAGTAACTCTACACCGGCTAAACCGCGGCTAATGTACTTAGCGATTTTTTTAGAAAAACCAAGCACTGCACAACCATGGGAAAAGCTTGGGTAAAGACATTAGTGGCTCTACACCGGCTAAACCGTGGCTAATGAACTTAACGATTTTTTTAGAAAAACTAAGCTTTTCACAACCATGGGTAAAGCTTGGGTAAAGACATTAGTGGCTCTACACCGGCTAAACCGTGGCTAATGAACTTAACAATTTTTTGAGAAAAACCAAGCATTTCACAACTATGGGTAAAGCTTGGGTAAAGACATTAGTGGCTCTACACCGGCTAAACCGTGGCTTAATAACTTAGCGATTTTTTTAGAAAACCAAGAAGTTCTAAACCTCGGGAAAAGCTTGGGTAAAGACATGAGTGGCTCTAAACCGGCTGAACCATGGGTAATGAACTTAGCGAATTTTTAGAAAAACCAAGCATTTCACAACCATGGGAAAAGCTTGGGTAAAGACATTAGTGGCTTTACACCGGCTAAACCGTGGCTAATGTACTTAGCGATTTTTTTAGAAAAACCAAGCATTTCACAACCATGGGAAAAGCTTGGGTAAAGACATTAGTGGCTCTACACCGGCTAAACCGTGGCTAATGAACTTAACGATTTTTTTAGAAAAACCAAGCATTTCGCACCTATGTTTAAAGCTTGGGTAAAGACATTAGTGGCTCTACACCGGCTAAACCGTGGCTTAATAACTTAGCGATTTTTTTAGAGAACCAAGAAGTTCTAAACCTCGGGAAAAGCTTGGGTAAAGACATAAGTGGCTCTAAACCGGCTGAACCATGGCTAATGAACTTAACGATTTTTTTAGAAAAACTAAGCTTTTCACAACCATGGGAAAAGCTTGGGTAAAGACAATAGTGGCTCTACACCGGCTAAACCGTGGCTAATGAACTTAACGATTTTTTTAGAAAAACTAAGCTTTTCAGAACCATGGGTAAAGCTTGGGTAAAGACATAAGTGGCTCTACACCGGCTAAACCGTGGCTAATGAACTTAACAATTTTTTGAGAAAAACCAAGCATTTCACAACTATGGGTAAAGCTTGGGTAAAGACATTAGTGGCTCTACACCGGCTAAACCGTGGCTTAATAACTTAGCGATTTTTTTAGAAAACCAAGAAGTTCTAAACCTCGGGAAAAGCTTGGGTAAAGACATGAGTGGCTCTAAACCGGCTGAACCATGGGTAATGAACTTAGCGAATTTTTAGAAAAACCAAGCATTTCACAAACATGGGAAAAGCTTGGGTAAAGACATTAGTGGCTCTACACCGGCTAAACCGTGGCTTAATAACTTAGCGATTTTTTTAGAAAACCAAGAAGTTCTAAACCTCGGGAAAAGCTTGGGTAAAGACATGAGTGGCTCTAAACCGGCTGAACCATGGCTAATGAACTTAGCGAATTTTTAGAAAAACCAAGCATTTCACAACCATGGGTAAAGCTTGGGTAAAGACATTAGTGGCTCTACACCGGCTAAACCGTGGCTAATGTACTTAGCAATTTTTTAAAAAAAACCAAGCACTTCACAACCATGGGAAAAGCTTGGGTAAAGACATTAGTGGCTCTACACCGGCTAAACCGTGGCTTAATAACTTAGCGATTTTTTTAGAAAACCAAGAAGTTCTAAACCTCGGGAAAAGCTTGGGTAAAGACATGAGTGGCTCTAAACCGGCTGAACCATGGCTAATGAACTTAGCGAATTTTTAGAAAAACCAAGCATTTCACAACCATGGGAAAAGCTTGGGTAAAGACATTAGTGGCTCTACACCGGCTAAACCGTGGCTAATGTACTTAGCGATTTTTTTAGAAAAACCAAGCATTTCACAACCATGGGAAAAGCTTGGGTAAAGACATTAGTGGCTCTACACCGGCTAAACCGTGGCTAATGAACTTAACGATTTTTTTAGAAAAACTAAGCATTTCACAACCATGGGTAAAGCTTGGGTAAAGACATTAGTGGCTCTACACCGGCTAAACCGTGGCTAATGAACTTAACAATTTTTTGAGAAAAACCAAGCATTTCACAACTATGGGTAAAGCTTGGGTAAAGACATTAGTGGCTCTACACCGGCTAAACCGTGGCTTAATAACTTAGCGATTTTTTTAGAAAACCAAGAAGTTCTAAACCTCGGGAAAAGCTTGGGTAAAGAAATAAGTGGCTCTAAACCGGCTGAACCATGGCTAATGAACTTAGCGAATTTTTAGAAAAACCAAGCATTTCACAACCATGGGAAAAGCTTGGGTAAAGACATTAGTGGCTCTACACCGGCTAAACCGTGGCTAATGTACTTAGCGATTTTTTTAGAAAAACCAAGCATTTCACAACCATGGGAAAAGCTTGGGTAAAGACATTAGTGGCTCTACACCGGCTAAACCGTGGCTAATGAACTTAACGATTTTTTTAGAAAAACCAAGCATTTCGCACCCATGTTTAAAGCTTGGGTAAAGACATTAGAGGCTCTACACCGGCTAAACCGTGGCTTAATAACTTAGCGATTTTTTTAGAAAACCAAGAAGTTCTAAACCTCGGGAAAAGCTTGGGTAAAGACATGAGTGGCTCTAAACCGGCTGAACCCTGGCTAATGAACTTAGCGAATTTTTAGAAAAACCAAGCATTTCACAACCATGGGTAAAGCTTGGGTAAAGACATTAGTGGCTCTACACCGGCTAAACCGTGGCTAATGTACTTAGCAATTTTTTAAAAAAAACCAAGCACTTCACAACCATGGGAAAAGCTTGGGTAAAGACATTAGTGGCTCTACACCGGCTAAACCGTGGCTAATGAACTTAACCATTTTTTTAGAAAAACTAAGCATTTCACAACCATGGGTAAAGCTTGGGTAAAGACATTAGTGGCTCTACACCGGCTAAACCGTGGCTAATGAACTTAACAATTTTTTGAGAAAAACCAAGCATTTCACAACTATGGGTAAAGCTTGGGTAAAGACATTAGTGGCTCTACACCGGCTAAACCGTGGCTAATGAACTTAACGATTTTTTTAGAAAAACTAAGCTTTTCACAACCATGGGTAAAGCTTGGGTAAAGACATTAGTGGCTCTACACCGGCTAAACCGTGGCTAATGAACTTAACAATTTTTTGAGAAAAACCAAGCATTTCACAACTATGGGTAAAGCTTGGGTAAAGACATTAGTGGCTCTACACCGGCTAAACCGTGGCTAATGAACTTAACCATTTTTTTAGAAAAACTAAGCATTTCACAACCATGGGTAAAGCTTGGGTAAAGACATTAGTAACTCTACACCGGCTAAACCGCGGCTAATGTACTTAGCGATTTTTTTAGAAAAACCAAGCACTGCACAACCATGGGAAAAGCTTGGGTAAAGACATTAGTGGCTCTACACCGGCTAAACCGTGGCTAATGAACTTAACGATTTTTTTAGAAAAACTAAGCTTTTCACAACCATGGGTAAAGCTTGGGTAAAGACATTAGTGGCTCTACACCGGGTAAACCGTGGCTAATGAACTTAACAATTTTTTGAGAAAAACCAAGCATTTCACAACTATGGGTAAAGCTTGGGTAAAGACATTAGTGGCTCTACACCGGCTAAACCGTGGCTTAATAACTTAGCGATTTTTTTAGAAAACCAAGAAGTTCTAAACCTCGGGAAAAGCTTGGGTAAAGACATGAGTGGCTCTAAACCGGCTGAACCATGGGTAATGAACTTAGCGAATTTTTAGAAAAACCAAGCATTTCACAACCATGGGAAAAGCTTGGGTAAAGACATTAGTGGCTTTACACCGGCTAAACCGTGGCTAATGTACTTAGCGATTTTTTTAGAAAAACCAAGCATTTCACAACCATGGGAAAAGCTTGGGTAAAGACATTAGTGGCTCTACACCGGCTAAACCGTGGCTAATGAACTTAACGATTTTTTTAGAAAAACCAAGCATTTCGCACCTATGTTTAAAGCTTGGGTAAAGACATTAGTGGCTCTACACCGGCTAAACCGTGGCTTAATAACTTAGCGATTTTTTTAGAGAACCAAGAAGTTCTAAACCTCGGGAAAAGCTTGGGTAAAGACATAAGTGGCTCTAAACCGGCTGAACCATGGCTAATGAACTTAACGATTTTTTTAGAAAAACTAAGCTTTTCACAACCATGGGAAAAGCTTGGGTAAAGACAATAGTGGCTCTACACCGGCTAAACCGTGGCTAATGAACTTAACGATTTTTTTAGAAAAACTAAGCTTTTCAGAACCATGGGTAAAGCTTGGGTAAAGACATAAGTGGCTCTACACCGGCTAAACCGTGGCTAATGAACTTAACAATTTTTTGAGAAAAACCAAGCATTTCACAACTATGGGTAAAGCTTGGGTAAAGACATTAGTGGCTCTACACCGGCTAAACCGTGGCTAATGAACTTAACGATTTTTTTAGAAAAACTAAGCTTTTCAGAACCATGGGTAAAGCTTGGGTAAAGACATAAGTGGCTCTACACCGGCTAAACCGTGGCTAATGAACTTAACAATTTTTTGAGAAAAACCAAGCATTTCACAACTATGGGTAAAGCTTGGGTAAAGACATTAGTGGCTCTACACCGGCTAAACCGTGGCTTAATAACTTAGCGATTTTTTTAGAAAACCAAGAAGTTCTAAACCTCGGGAAAAGCTTGGGTAAAGACATGAGTGGCTCTAAACCGGCTGAACCATGGGTAATGAACTTAGCGAATTTTTAGAAAAACCAAGCATTTCACAAACATGGGAAAAGCTTGGGTAAAGACATTAGTGGCTTTACACCGGCTAAACCGTGGCTAATGTACTTAGCGATTTTTTTAGAAAAACCAAGCATTTCACAACCATGGGAAAAGCTTGGGTAAAGACATTAGTGGCTCTACACCGGCTAAACCGTGGCTAATGAACTTAACGATTTTTTTAGAAAAACCAAGCATTTCGCACTTATGTTTAAAGCTTGGGTAAAGACATTAGAGGCTCTACACCGGCTAAACCGTGGCTTAATAACTTAGCGATTTTTTTAGAGAACCAAGAAGTTCTAAACCTCGGGAAAAGCTTGGGTAAAGACATAAGTGGCTCTAAACCGGCTGAACCATGGCTAATGAACTTAGCGAATTTTTAGAAAAACCAAGCATTTCACAACCATGGGTAAAGCTTGGGTAAAGACATTAGTGGCTCTACACCGGCTAAACCGCGGCTAATGTACTTAGCGATTTTTTTAGAAAAACCAAGCACTTCACAACCATGGGAAAAGCTTGGGTAAAGACATTAGTGGCTCTACACCGGCTAAACCGTGGCTAATGAACTTAACGATTTTTTTAGAAAACCAAGAAGTTCTAAACCTCGGGAAAAGCTTGGGTAAAGACATAAGTGGCTCTAAACCGGCTGAACCATGGCTAATGAACTTAGCAAATTTTTAGAAAAACCAAGCATTTCACAACCATGGGTAAAGCATGGGTAAAGACATTAGTGGCTCTACACCGGCTAAACCGTGGCTAATGAACTTAACAATTTTTTGAGAAAAACCAAGCATTTCACAACTATGGGTAAAGCTTGGGTAAAGACATTAGTGGCTCTACACCGGCTAAACCGTGGCTTAATAACTTAGCGATTTTTTTAGAAAACCAAGAAGTTCTAAACCTCGGGAAAAGCTTGGGTAAAGAAATGAGTGGCTCTAAACCGGCTGAACCATGGCTAATGAACTTAGCGAATTTTTAGAAAAACCAAGCATTTCACAACCATGGGAAAAGCTTGGGTAAAGACATTAGTGGCTCTACACCGGCTAAACCGTGGCTAATGTACTTAGCGATTTTTTTAGAAAAACCAAGCATTACACAACCATGGGAAAAGCTTGGGTAAAGACATTAGTGGCTCTACACCGGCTAAACCGTGGCTAATGAACTTAACGATTTTTTTAGAAAAACCAAGCATTTCGCACCCATGTTTAAAGCTTGGGTAAAGACATTAGAGGCTCTACACCGGCTAAACCGTGGCTTAATGACTTAGCGATTTTTTTAGAAAACCAAGAAGTTCTAAACCTCGGGAAAAGCTTGGGTAAAGACATGAGTGGCTCTAAACCGGCTGAACCCTGGCTAATGAACTTAGCGAATTTTTAGAAAAACCAAGCATTTCACAACCATGGGTAAAGCTTGGGTAAAGACATTAGTGACTCTACACCGGCTAAACCGTGGCTAATGTACTTAGCAATTTTTTAAAAAAAACCAAGCACTTCACAACCATGGGAAAAGCTTGTGTAAAGACATTAGTGGCTCTACACCGGCTAAACCGTGGCTAATGAACTTAACGATTTTTTTAGAAAAACTAAGCATTTCACAACCATGGGTAAAGCTTGGGTAAAGACATTAGTGGCTCTACACCGGCTAAACCGTGGCTAATGAACTTAACAATTTTTTGAGAAAAACCAAGCATTTCACAACTATGGGTAAAGCTTGGGTAAAGACATTAGTGGCTCTACACCGGCTAAACCGTGGCCTAATAACTTAGCGATTTTTTTAGAAAACCAAGAAGTTCTAAACCTCGGGAAAAGCTTGGGTAAAGACATGAGTGGCTCTAAACCGGCTGAACCATGGCTAATGAAATTAGCGAATTTTTAGAAAAACCAAGCATTTCACAACCATGGGTAAAGCTTGGGTAAAGACATTAGTAACTCTACACCGGCTAAACCGCGGCTAATGTACTTAGCGATTTTTTTAGAAAAACCAAGCACTGCACAACCATGGAAAAAGCTTGGGTAAAGACATTAGTGGCTCTACACCGGCTAAACCGTGGCTAATGAACTTAACGATTTTTTTAGAAAAACTAAGCTTTTCACAACCATGGGTAAAGCTTGGGTAAAGACATTAGTGGCTCTACACCGGCTAAACCGTGGCTAATGAACTTAACAATTTTTTGAGAAAAACCAAGCATTTCACAACTATGGGTAAAGCTTGGGTAAAGACATTAGTGGCTCTACACCGGCTAAACCGTGGCTTAATAACTTAGCGATTTTTTTAGAAAACCAAGAAGTTCTAAACCTCGGGAAAAGCTTGGGTAAAGACATGAGTGGCTCTAAACCGGCTGAACCATGGGTAATGAACTTAGCGAATTTTTAGAAAAACCAAGCATTTCACAACCATTGGAAAAGCTTGGGTAAAGACATTAGTGGCTTTACACCGGCTAAACCGTGGCTAATGTACTTAGCGATTTTTTTAGAAAAACCAAGCATTTCACAACCATGGGAAAAGCTTGGGTAAAGACATTAGTGGCTCTACACCGGCTAAACCGTGGCTAATGAACTTAACGATTTTTTTAGAAAAACCAAGCATTTCGCACCTATGTTTAAAGCTTGGGTAAAGACATTAGTGGCTCTACACCGGCTAAACCGTGGCTTAATAACTTAGCGATTTTTTTAGAGAACCAAGAAGTTCTAAACCTCGGGAAAAGCTTGGGTAAAGACATAAGTGGCTCTAAACCGGCTGAACCATGGCTAATGAACTTAACGATTTTTTTAGAAAAACTAAGCTTTTCACAACCATGGGAAAAGCTTGGGTAAAGACATTAGTGGCTCTACACCGGCTAAACCGTGGCTAATGAACTTAACGATTTTTTTAGAAAAACTAAGCTTTTCAGAACCATGGGTAAAGCTTGGGTAAAGACATTAGTGGCTCTACACCGGCTAAACCGTGGCTAATGAACTTAACAATTTTTTGAGAAAAACCAAGCATTTCACAACTATGGGTAAAGCTTGGGTAAAGACATTAGTGGCTCTACACCGGCTAAACCGTGGCTTAATAAC
The DNA here is from genome assembly GCA_037103525.1 of Ganaspis brasiliensis. Lineage (NCBI taxonomy): Eukaryota > Metazoa > Arthropoda > Insecta > Hymenoptera > Figitidae > Ganaspis > Ganaspis brasiliensis. Next base: position 505,208 of record JAZKLR010000025.1, read on the forward strand.
TTAGCGATTTTTTTAGAAAACCAAGAAGTTCTAAACCTCGGGAAAAGCTTGGGTAAAGACATGAGTGGCTCTAAACCGGCTGAACCATGGCTAATGAACTTAGCGAATTTTTAGAAAAACCAAGCATTTCACAACCATGGGTAAAGCTTGGGTAAAGACATTAGTGGCTTTACACCGGCTAAACCGTGGCTAATGTACTTAGCGATTTTTTTAGAAAAACCAAGCATTTCACAACCATGGGAAAAGCTTGGGTAAAGACATTAGTGGCTCTACACCGGCTAAACCGTGGCTAATGAACTTAACGATTTTTTTAGAAAAACCAAGCATTTCGCACTTATGTTTAAAGCTTGGGTAAAGACATTAGAGGCTCTACACCGGCTAAACCGTGGCTTAATGACTTAGCGATTTTTTTAGAAAACCAAGAAGTTCTAAACCTCGGGAAAAGCTTGGGTAAAGACATGAGTGGCTCTAAACCGGCTGAACCATGGCTAATGAACTTAGCGAATTTTTAGAAAAACCAAGCATTTCACAACCATGGGTAAAGCTTGGGTAAAGACATTAGTAACTCTACACCGGCTAAACCGCGGCTAATGTACTTAGCGATTTTTTTAGAAAAACCAAGCACTGCACAACCATGGGAAAAGCTTGGGTAAAGACATTAGTGGCTCTACACCGGCTAAACCGTGGCTAATGAACTTAACGATTTTTTTAGAAAAACTAAGCTTTTCACAACCATGGGTAAAGCTTGGGTAAAGACATTAGTGGCTCTACACCGGCTAAACCGTGGCTAATGAACTTAACAATTTTTTGAGAAAAACCAAGCATTTCACAACTATGGGTAAAGCTTGGGTAAAGACATTAGTGGCTCTACACCGGCTAAACCGTGGCTTAATAACTTAGCGATTTTTTTAGAAAACCAAGAAGTTCTAAACCTCGGGAAAAGCTTGGGTAAAGACATGAGTGGCTCTAAACCGGCTGAACCATGGGTAATGAACTTAGCGAATTTTTAGAAAAACCAAGCATTTCACAACCATGGGAAAAGCTTGGGTAAAGACATTAGTGGCTTTACACCGGCTAAACCGTGGCTAATGTACTTAGCGATTTTTTTAGAAAAACCAAGCATTTCACAACCATGGGAAAAGCTTGGGTAAAGACATTAGTGGCTCTACACCGGCTAAACCGTGGCTAATGAACTTAACGATTTTTTTAGAAAAACCAAGCATTTCGCACCTATGTTTAAAGCTTGGGTAAAGACATTAGTGGCTCTACACCGGCTAAACCGTGGCTTAATAACTTAGCGATTTTTTTAGAGAACCAAGAAGTTCTAAACCTCGGGAAAAGCTTGGGTAAAGACATAAGTGGCTCTAAACCGGCTGAACCATGGCTAATGAACTTAACGATTTTTTTAGAAAAACTAAGCTTTTCACAACCATGGGAAAAGCTTGGGTAAAGACATTAGTGGCTCTACACCGGCTAAACCGTGGCTAATGAACTTAACGATTTTTTTAGAAAAACTAAGCTTTTCAGAACCATGGGTAAAGCTTGGGTAAAGACATTAGTGGCTCTACACCGGCTAAACCGTGGCTAATGAACTTAACAATTTTTTGAGAAAAACCAAGCATTTCACAACTATGGGTAAAGCTTGGGTAAAGACATTAGTGGCTCTACACCGGCTAAACCGTGGCTTAATAACTTAGCGATTTTTTTAGAAAACCAAGAAGTTCTAAACCTCGGGAAAAGCTTGGGTAAAGACATGAGTGGCTCTAAACCGGCTGAACCATGGGTAATGAACTTAGCGAATTTTTAGAAAAACCAAGCATTTCACAAACATGGGAAAAGCTTGGGTAAAGACATTAGTGGCTTTACACCGGCTAAACCGTGGCTAATGTACTTAGCGATTTTTTTAGAAAAACCAAGCATTTCACAACCATGGGAAAAGCTTGGGTAAAGACATTAGTGGCTCTACACCGGCTAAACCGTGGCTAATGAACTTAACGATTTTTTTAGAAAAACCAAGCATTTCGCACTTATGTTTAAAGCTTGGGTAAAGACATTAGAGGCTCTACACCGGCTAAACCGTGGCTTAATAACTTAGCGATTTTTTTAGAGAACCAAGAAGTTCTAAACCTCGGGAAAAGCTTGGGTAAAGACATAAGTGGCTCTAAACCGGCTGAACCATGGCTAATGAACTTAGCGAATTTTTAGAAAAACCAAGCATTTCACAACCATGGGTAAAGCTTGGGTAAAGACATTAGTGGTTCTACACCGGCTAAACCGTGGCTAATGTATTTAGCGATTTTTTTAGAAAAACTAAGCATTTCACAACCATGGGAAAAGCTTGGGTAAAGACATTAGTGGTTCTACACCGGCTAAACCGTGGCTAATGTACTTAGCGATTTTTTTAGAAAAACCAAGCATTTCACAACCATGGGAAAAGCTTGGGTAAAGACATTAGTGGCTCTACACCAGCTAAACCGTGGCTAATGAACTTAACGATTTTTTTAGAAAAACCAAGCATTTCGCACCTATGTTTAAAGCTTGGGTAAAGACATTAGAGGCTCTACACCGGCTAAACCGTGGCTTAATAACTTAGCGATTTTTTTAGAAAACCAAGAAGTTCTAAACCTCGGGAAAAGCTTGGGTAAAGACATAAGTGGCTCTAAACCGGCTGAACCATGGCTAATGAACTTAGCGAATTTTTAGAAAAACCAAGCATTTCACAACCATGGGTAAAGCTTGGGTAAAGACATTAGTGGCTCTACACCGGCTAAACCGTGGCTAATGAACTTAAGGATTTTCTTAGAAAAACCAAGCATTTCACAACCATGGGTAAAGCTTGGGTAAAGACATTAGTGGCTCTACACCGGCTAAACCGTGGCTAATGAACTTAACAATTTTTTGAGAAAAACCAAGCATTTCACAACTATGGGTAAAGCTTGAATAAAGACATTAGTGGCTCTACACCGGCTAAACCGTGGGTTAATAACTTAGCGATTTTTTTAGAAAACCAAGCACTTCACAACCATGGGAAAAGCTTGGGTAAAGACATTAGTGGCTCTACACCGGCTAAACCGTGGCTAATGAACTTAAGGATTTTTTTAGAAAAACCAAGCATTTCACAACCATGGGTAAAGCTTGGGTAAAGACATTAGTGGCTCTACACCGGCGAAACCGTGGCTTAATAACTTAGCGATTTTTTTAGAAAACCAAGAAGTTCTAAACCTCGGGAAAAGCTTGGGTAATGACATGAGTGGCTCTAAACCGGCTGAACCATGGCTAATGAACTTAGCGAATTTTTAGAAAAACCAAGCATTTCACAACCATGGGAAAAGCTTGGGTAAAGACATTAGTGGCTCTACACCGGCTAAACCGTGGCTAATGTACTTAGCGATTTTTTTAGAAAAACGAAGCATTTCACAACCATGGGAAAAGCTTGGGTAAAGACATTAGTGGCTCTACACCGGCTAAACCGTGGCTAATGAACTTAACGATTTTTTTAGAAAAACCAAGCATTTCGCACCCATGTTTAAAGCTTGGGTAAAGACATTAGAGGCTCTACACCGGCTAAACCGTGGCTAATGAACTTAACAATTTTTTGAGAAAAACCAAGCATTTCACAACTATGGGTAAAGCTTGGGTAAAGACATTAGTGGCTCTACACCGGCTAAACCGTGGCTTAATAACTTAGCGATTTTTTTAGAAAACCAAGAAGTTCTAAACCTCGGGAAAAGCTTGGGTAAAGACATGAGTGGCTCTAAACCGGCTGAACCATGGGTAATGAACTTAGCGAATTTTTAGAAAAACCAAGCATTTCACAACCATGGGAAAAGCTTGGGTAAAGACATTAGTGGCTTTACACCGGCTAAACCGTGGCTAATGTACTTAGCGATTTTTTTAGAAAAACCAAGCATTTCACAACCATGGGAAAAGCTTGGGTAAAGACATTAGTGGCTCTACACCGGCTAAACCGTGGCTAATGAACTTAACGATTTTTTTAGAAAAACCAAGCATTTCGCACCTATGTTTAAAGCTTGGGTAAAGACATTAGTGGCTCTACACCGGCTAAACCGTGGCTTAATAACTTAGCGATTTTTTTAGAGAACCAAGAAGTTCTAAACCTCGGGAAAAGCTTGGGTAAAGACATAAGTGGCTCTAAACCGGCTGAACCATGGCTAATGAACTTAACGATTTTTTTAGAAAAACTAAGCTTTTCACAACCATGGGAAAAGCTTGGGTAAAGACATTAGTGGCTCTACACCGGCTAAACCGTGGCTAATGAACTTAACGATTTTTTTAGAAAAACTAAGCTTTTCAGAACCATGGGTAAAGCTTGGGTAAAGACATTAGTGGCTCTACACCGGCTAAACCGTGGCTAATGAACTTAACAATTTTTTGAGAAAAACCAAGCATTTCACAACTATGGGTAAAGCTTGGGTAAAGACATTAGTGGCTCTACACCGGCTAAACCGTGGCTTAATAACTTAGCGATTTTTTTAGAAAACCAAGAAGTTCTAAACCTCGGGAAAAGCTTGGGTAAAGACATGAGTGGCTCTAAACCGGCTGAACCATGGGTAATGAACTTAGCGAATTTTTAGAAAAACCAAGCATTTCACAAACATGGGAAAAGCTTGGGTAAAGACATTAGTGGCTTTACACCGGCTAAACCGTGGCTAATGTACTTAGCGATTTTTTTAGAAAAACCAAGCATTTCACAACCATGGGAAAAGCTTGGGTAAAGACATTAGTGGCTCTACACCGGCTAAACCGTGGCTAATGAACTTAACGATTTTTTTAGAAAAACCAAGCATTTCGCACTTATGTTTAAAGCTTGGGTAAAGACATTAGAGGCTCTACACCGGCTAAACCGTGGCTTAATAACTTAGCGATTTTTTTAGAGAACCAAGAAGTTCTAAACCTCGGGAAAAGCTTGGGTAAAGACATAAGTGGCTCTAAACCGGCTGAACCATGGCTAATGAACTTAGCGAATTTTTAGAAAAACCAAGCATTTCACAACCATGGGTAAAGCTTGGGTAAAGACATTAGTGGTTCTACACCGGCTAAACCGTGGCTAATGTATTTAGCGATTTTTTTAGAAAAACTAAGCATTTCACAACCATGGGAAAAGCTTGGGTAAAGACATTAGTGGTTCTACACCGGCTAAACCGTGGCTAATGTACTTAGCGATTTTTTTAGAAAAACCAAGCATTTCACAACCATGGGAAAAGCTTGGGTAAAGACATTAGTGGCTCTACACCAGCTAAACCGTGGCTAATGAACTTAACGATTTTTTTAGAAAAACCAAGCATTTCGCACCTATGTTTAAAGCTTGGGTAAAGACATTAGAGGCTCTACACCGGCTAAACCGTGGCTTAATAACTTAGCGATTTTTTTAGAAAACCAAGAAGTTCTAAACCTCGGGAAAAGCTTGGGTAAAGACATAAGTGGCTCTAAACCGGCTGAACCATGGCTAATGAACTTAGCGAATTTTTAGAAAAACCAAGCATTTCACAACCATGGGTAAAGCTTGGGTAAAGACATTAGTGGCTCTACACCGGCTAAACCGTGGCTAATGAACTTAAGGATTTTCTTAGAAAAACCAAGCATTTCACAACCATGGGTAAAGCTTGGGTAAAGACATTAGTGGCTCTACACCGGCTAAACCGTGGCTAATGAACTTAACAATTTTTTGAGAAAAACCAAGCATTTCACAACTATGGGTAAAGCTTGAATAAAGACATTAGTGGCTCTACACCGGCTAAACCGTGGGTTAATAACTTAGCGATTTTTTTAGAAAACCAAGCACTTCACAACCATGGGAAAAGCTTGGGTAAAGACATTAGTGGCTCTACACCGGCTAAACCGTGGCTAATGAACTTCAGGATTTTTTTAGAAAAACCAAGCATTTCACAACCATGGGTAAAGCTTGGGTAAAGACATTAGTGGCTCTACACCGGCGAAACCGTGGCTTAATAACTTAGCGATTTTTTTAGAAAACCAAGAAGTTCTAAACCTCGGGAAAAGCTTGGGTAATGACATGAGTGGCTCTAAACCGGCTGAACCATGGCTAATGAACTTAGCGAATTTTTAGAAAAACCAAGCATTTCACAACCATGGGAAAAGCTTGGGTAAAGACATTAGTGGCTCTACACCGGCTAAACCGTGGCTAATGTACTTAGCGATTTTTTTAGAAAAACCAAGCATTTCACAACCATGGGAAAAGCTTGGGTAAAGACATTAGTGGCTCTACACCGGCTAAACCGTGGCTAATGAACTTAACGATTTTTTTAGAAAAACCAAGCATTTCGCACCCATGTTTAAAGCTTGGGTAAAGACATTAGAGGCTCTACACCGGCTAAACCGTGGCTTAATAACTTAGCGATTTTTTTAGAAAACCAAGAAGTTCTAAACCTCGGGAAAAGCTTGGGTAAAGACATGAGTGGCTCTAAACCGGCTGAACCCTGGCTAATGAACTTAGCGAATTTTTAGAAAAACCAAGCATTTCACAACCATGGGTAAAGCTTGGGTAAAGACATTAGTGGCTCTACACCGGCTAAACCGTGGCTTAATAACTTAGCGATTTTTTTAGAGAACCAAGAAGTTCTAAACCTCGGGAAAAGCTTGGGTAAAGACATAAGTGGCTCTAAACCGGCTGAACCATGGCTAATGAACTTAACGATTTTTTTAGAAAAACTAAGCTTTTCACAACCATGGGAAAAGCTTGGGTAAAGACATTAGTGGCTCTACACCGGCTAAACCGTGGCTAATGAACTTAACGATTTTTTTAGAAAAACTAAGCTTTTCAGAACCATGGGTAAAGCTTGGGTAAAGACATTAGTGGCTCTACACCGGCTAAACCGTGGCTAATGAACTTAACAATTTTTTGAGAAAAACCAAGCATTTCACAACTATGGGTAAAGCTTGGGTAAAGACATTAGTGGCTCTACACCGGCTAAACCGTGGCTTAATAACTTAGCGATTTTTTTAGAAAACCAAGAAGTTCTAAACCTCGGGAAAAGCTTGGGTAAAGACATGAGTGGCTCTAAACCGGCTGAACCATGGGTAATGAACTTAGCGAATTTTTAGAAAAACCAAGCATTTCACAAACATGGGAAAAGCTTGGGTAAAGACATTAGTGGCTTTACACCGGCTAAACCGTGGCTAATGTACTTAGCGATTTTTTTAGAAAAACCAAGCATTTCACAACCATGGGAAAAGCTTGGGTAAAGACATTAGTGGCTCTACACCGGCTAAACCGTGGCTTAATAACTTAGCGATTTTTTTAGAAAAACCAAGCATTTCGCACCCATGTTTAAAGCTTGGGTAAAGACATTAGAGGCTCTACACCGGCTAAACCGTGGCTAATGAACTTAACAATTTTTTGAGAAAAACCAAGCATTTCACAACTATGGGTAAAGCTTGGGTAAAGACATTAGTGGCTCTACACCGGCTAAACCGTGGCTTAATAACTTAGCGATTTTTTTAGAAAACCAAGAAGTTCTAAACCTCGGGAAAAGCTTGGGTAAAGACATGAGTGGCTCTAAACCGGCTGAACCATGGGTAATGAACTTAGCGAATTTTTAGAAAAACCAAGCATTTCACAACCATGGGAAAAGCTTGGGTAAAGACATTAGTGGCTTTACACCGGCTAAACCGTGGCTAATGTACTTAGCGATTTTTTTAGAAAAACCAAGCATTTCACAACCATGGGAAAAGCTTGGGTAAAGACATGAGTGGCTCTAAACCGGCTGAACCCTGGCTAATGAACTTAGCGAATTTTTAGAAAAACCAAGCATTTCACAACCATGGGTAAAGCTTGGGTAAAGACATTAGTGGCTCTACACCGGCTAAACCGTGGCTTAATAACTTAGCGATTTTTTTAGAGAACCAAGAAGTTCTAAACCTCGGGAAAAGCTTGGGTAAAGACATAAGTGGCTCTAAACCGGCTGAACCATGGCTAATGAACTTAAAGATTTTTTTAGAAAAACTAAGCTTTTCACAACCATGGGAAAAGCTTGGGTAAAGACATTAGTGGCTCTACACCGGCTAAACCGTGGCTAATGAACTTAACGATTTTTTTAGAAAAACTAAGCTTTTCAGAACCATGGGTAAAGCTTGGGTAAAGACATTAGTGGCTCTACACCGGCTAAACCGTGGCTAATGAACTTAACAATTTTTTGAGAAAAACCAAGCATTTCACAACTATGGGTAAAGCTTGGGTAAAGACATTAGTGGCTCTACACCGGCTAAACCGTGGCTTAATAACTTAGCGATTTTTTTAGAAAACCAAGAAGTTCTAAACCTCGGGAAAAGCTTGGGTAAAGACATGAGTGGCTCTAAACCGGCTGAACCATGGGTAATGAACTTAGCGAATTTTTAGAAAAACCAAGCATTTCACAAACATGGGAAAAGCTTGGGTAAAGACATTAGTGGCTTTACACCGGCTAAACCGTGGCTAATGTACTTAGCGATTTTTTTAGAAAAACCAAGCATTTCACAACCATGGGAAAAGCTTGGGTAAAGACATTAGTGGCTCTACACCGGCTAAACCGTGGCTAATGAACTTAACGATTTTTTTAGAAAAACCAAGCATTTCGCACTTATGTTTAAAGCTTGGGTAAAGACATTAGAGGCTCTACACCGGCTAAACCGTGGCTTAATAACTTAGCGATTTTTTTAGAGAACCAAGAAGTTCTAAACCTCGGGAAAAGCTTGGGTAAAGACATAAGTGGCTCTAAACCGGCTGAACCATGGCTAATGAACTTAGCGAATTTTTAGAAAAACCAAGCATTTCACAACCATGGGTAAAGCTTGGGTAAAGACATTAGTGGTTCTACACCGGCTAAACCGTGGCTAATGTATTTAGCGATTTTTTTAGAAAAACTAAGCATTTCACAACCATGGGAAAAGCTTGGGTAAAGACATTAGTGGTTCTACACCGGCTAAACCGTGGCTAATGTACTTAGCGATTTTTTTAGAAAAACCAAGCATTTCACAACCATGGGAAAAGCTTGGGTAAAGACATTAGTGGCTCTACACCAGCTAAACCGTGGCTAATGAACTTAACGATTTTTTTAGAAAAACCAAGCATTTCGCACCTATGTTTAAAGCTTGGGTAAAGACATTAGAGGCTCTACACCGGCTAAACCGTGGCTTAATAACTTAGCGATTTTTTTAGAAAACCAAGAAGTTCTAAACCTCGGGAAAAGCTTGGGTAAAGACATAAGTGGCTCTAAACCGGCTGAACCATGGCTAATGAACTTAGCGAATTTTTAGAAAAACCAAGCATTTCACAACCATGGGTAAAGCTTGGGTAAAGACATTAGTGGCTCTACACCGGCTAAACCGTGGCTAATGAACTTAAGGATTTTCTTAGAAAAACCAAGCATTTCACAACCATGGGTAAAGCTTGGGTAAAGACATTAGTGGCTCTACACCGGCTAAACCGTGGCTAATGAACTTAACAATTTTTTGAGAAAAACCAAGCATTTCACAACTATGGGTAAAGCTTGAATAAAGACATTAGTGGCTCTACACCGGCTAAACCGTGGGTTAATAACTTAGCGATTTTTTTAGAAAACCAAGCACTTCACAACCATGGGAAAAGCTTGGGTAAAGACATTAGTGGCTCTACACCGGCTAAACCGTGGCTAATGAACTTAAGGATTTTTTTAGAAAAACCAAGCATTTCACAACCATGGGTAAAGCTTGGGTAAAGACATTAGTGGCTCTACACCGGCGAAACCGTGGCTTAATAACTTAGCGATTTTTTTAGAAAACCAAGAAGTTCTAAACCTCGGGAAAAGCTTGGGTAATGACATGAGTGGCTCTAAACCGGCTGAACCATGGCTAATGAACTTAGCGAATTTTTAGAAAAACCAAGCATTTCACAACCATGGGAAAAGCTTGGGTAAAGACATTAGTGGCTCTACACCGGCTAAACCGTGGCTAATGTACTTAGCGATTTTTTTAGAAAAACCAAGCATTTCACAACCATGGGAAAAGCTTGGGTAAAGACATTAGTGGCTCTACACCGGCTAAACCGTGGCTAATGAACTTAACGATTTTTTTAGAAAAACCAAGCATTTCGCACCCATGTTTAAAGCTTGGGTAAAGACATTAGAGGCTCTACACCGGCTAAACCGTGGCTTAATAACTTAGCGATTTTTTTAGAAAACCAAGAAGTTCTAAACCTCGGGAAAAGCTTGGGTAAAGACATGAGTGGCTCTAAACCGGCTGAACCCTGGCTAATGAACTTAGCGAATTTTTAGAAAAACCAAGCATTTCACAACCATGGGTAAAGCTTGGGTAAAGACATTAGTGGCTCTACACCGGCTAAACCGTGGCTAATGTACTTAGCAATTTTTTAAAAAAAACCAAGCACTTCACAACCATGGGAAAAGCTTGGGTAAAGACATTAGTGGCTCTACACCGGCTAAACCGTGGCTAATGAACTTAACGATTTTTTTAGAAAAACTAAGCATTTCACAACCATGGGTAAAGCTTGGGTAAAGACATTAGTGGCTCTACACCGGCTAAACCGTGGCTAATGAACTTAACAATTTTTTGAGAAAAACCAAGCATTTCACAACTATGGGTAAAGCTTGGGTAAAGACATTAGTGGCTCTACACCGGCTAAACCGTGGCCTAATAACTTAGCGATTTTTTTAGAAAACCAAGAAGTTCTAAACCTCGGGAAAAGCTTGGGTAAAGACATGAGTGGCTCTAAACCGGCTGAACCATGGCTAATGAACTTAGCGAATTTTTAGAAAAACCAAGCATTTCACAACCATGGGTAAAGCTTGGGTAAAGACATTAGTAACTCTACACCGGCTAAACCGCGGCTAATGTACTTAGCGATTTTTTTAGAAAAACCAAGCACTGCACAACCATGGGAAAAGCTTGGGTAAAGACATTAGTGGCTCTACACCGGCTAAACCGTGGCTAATGAACTTAACGATTTTTTTAGAAAAACTAAGCTTTTCACAACCATGGGTAAAGCTTGGGTAAAGACATTAGTGGCTCTACACCGGCTAAACCGTGGCTAATGAACTTAACAATTTTTTGAGAAAAACCAAGCATTTCACAACTATGGGTAAAGCTTGGGTAAAGACATTAGTGGCTCTACACCGGCTAAACCGTGGCTTAATAACTTAGCGATTTTTTTAGAAAACCAAGAAGTTCTAAACCTCGGGAAAAGCTTGGGTAAAGACATGAGTGGCTCTAAACCGGCTGAACCATGGGTAATGAACTTAGCGAATTTTTAGAAAAACCAAGCATTTCACAACCATGGGAAAAGCTTGGGTAAAGACATTAGTGGCTTTACACCGGCTAAACCGTGGCTAATGTACTTAGCGATTTTTTTAGAAAAACCAAGCATTTCACAACCATGGGAAAAGCTTGGGTAAAGACATTAGTGGCTCTACACCGGCTAAACCGTGGCTAATGAACTTAACGATTTTTTTAGAAAAACCAAGCATTTCGCACCTATGTTTAAAGCTTGGGTAAAGACATTAGTGGCTCTACACCGGCTAAACCGTGGCTTAATAACTTAGCGATTTTTTTAGAGAACCAAGAAGTTCTAAACCTCGGGAAAAGCTTGGGTAAAGACATAAGTGGCTCTAAACCGGCTGAACCATGGCTAATGAACTTAACGATTTTTTTAGAAAAACTAAGCTTTTCACAACCATGGGAAAAGCTTGGGTAAAGACATTAGTGGCTCTACACCGGCTAAACCGTGGCTAATGAACTTAACGATTTTTTTAGAAAAACTAAGCTTTTCAGAACCATGGGTAAAGCTTGGGTAAAGACATTAGTGGCTCTACACCGGCTAAACCGTGGCTAATGAACTTAACAATTTTTTGAGAAAAACCAAGCATTTCACAACTATGGGTAAAGCTTGGGTAAAGACATTAGTGGCTCTACACCGGCTAAACCGTGGCTTAATAACTTAGCGATTTTTTTAGAAAACCAAGAAGTTCTAAACCTCGGGAAAAGCTTGGGTAAAGACATGAGTGGCTCTAAACCGGCTGAACCATGGGTAATGAACTTAGCGAATTTTTAGAAAAACCAAGCATTTCACAAACATGGGAAAAGCTTGGGTAAAGACATTAGTGGCTCTACACCGGCTAAACCGTGGCTAATGAACTTAACAATTTTTTAAGAAAAACCAAGCATTTCACAACTATGGGTAAAGCTTGGGTAAAGACATTAGTGGCTCTACACCGGCTAAACCGTGGCTTAATAACTTAGCGATTTTTTTAGAAAACCAAGAAGTTCTAAACCTCGGGAAAAGCTTGGGTAAAGACATGAGTGGCTCTAAACCGGCTGAACCATGGGTAATGAACTTAGCGAATTTTTAGAAAAACCAAGCATTTCACAAACATGGGAAAAGCTTGGGTAAAGACATTAGTGGCTTTACACCGGCTAAACCGTGGCTAATGTACTTAGCGATTTTTTTAGAAAAACCAAGCATTTCACAACCATGGGAAAAGCTTGGGTAAAGACATTAGTGGCTCTACACCGGCTAAACCGTGGCTAATGAACTTAACGATTTTTTTAGAAAACCAAGAAGTTCTAAACCTCGGGAAAAGCTTGGGTAAAGACATTAGTGGCTCTACACCGGCTAAACCGTGGCTTAATAACTTAGCGATTTTTTTAGAAAACCAAGAAGTTCTAACCCTCGGGAAAAGCTTGGGTAAAGAAATGAGTGGCTCTAAACCGGCTGAACCATGGCTAATGAACTTAGCGAATTTTTAGAAAAACCAAGCATTTCACAACCATGGGAAAAGCTTGGGTAAAGACATTAGTGGCTCTACACCGGCTAAACCGTGGCTAATGTACTTAGCGATTTTTTTAGAAAAACCAAGCATTTCACAACCATGGGAAAAGCTTGGGTAAAGACATTAGTGGCTCTACACCGGCTAAACCGTGGCTAATGAACTTAACGATTTTTTTAGAAAAACCAAGCATTTCGCACCCATGTTTAAAGCTTGGGTAAAGACATTAGAGGCTCTACACCGGCTAAACCGTGGCTTAATGACTTAGCGATTTTTTTAGAAAACCAAGAAGTTCTAAACCTCGGGAAAAGCTTGGGTAAAGACATGAGTGGCTCTAAACCGGCTGAACCCTGGCTAATGAACTTAGCGAATTTTTAGAAAAACCAAGCATTTCACAACCATGGGTAAAGCTTGGGTAAAGACATTAGTGACTCTACACCGGCTAAACCGTGGCTAATGTACTTAGCAATTTTTTAAAAAAAACCAAGCACTTCACAACCATGGGAAAAGCTTGGGTAAAGACATTAGTGGCTCTACACCGGCTAAACCGTGGCTAATGAACTTAACGATTTTTTTAGAAAAACTAAGCATTTCACAACCATGGGTAAAGCTTGGGTAAAGACATTAGTGGCTCTACACCGGCTAAACCGTGGCTAATGAACTTAACAATTTTTTGAGAAAAACCAAGCATTTCACAACTATGGGTAAAGCTTGGGTAAAGACATTAGTGGCTCTACACCGGCTAAACCGTGGCCTAATAACTTAGCGATTTTTTTAGAAAACCAAGAAGTTCTAAACCTCGGGAAAAGCTTGGGTAAAGACATGAGTGGCTCTAAACCGGCTGAACCATGGCTAATGAACTTAGCGAATTTTTAGAAAAACCAAGCATTTCACAACCATGGGTAAAGCTTGGGTAAAGACATTAGTAACTCTACACCGGCTAAACCGCGGCTAATGTACTTAGCGATTTTTTTAGAAAAACCAAGCACTGCACAACCATGGGAAAAGCTTGGGTAAAGACATTAGTGGCTCTACACCGGCTAAACCGTGGCTAATGAACTTAACGATTTTTTTAGAAAAACTAAGCTTTTCACAACCATGGGTAAAGCTTGGGTAAAGACATTAGTGGCTCTACACCGGCTAAACCGTGGCTAATAAACTTAACAATTTTTTGAGAAAAACCAAGCATTTCACAACTATGGGTAAAGCTTGGGTAAAGACATTAGTGGCTCTACACCGGCTAAACCGTGGCTTAATAACTTAGCGATTTTTTTAGAAAACCAAGAAGTTCTAAACCTCGGGAAAAGTTTGGGTAAAGACATGAGTGGCTCTAAACTGGCTGAACCATGGGTAATGAACTTAGCGAATTTTTAGAAAAACCAAGCATTTCACAACCATGGGAAAAGCTTGGGTAAAGACATTAGTGGCTTTACACCGGCTAAACCGTGGCTAATGTACTTAGCGATTTTTTTAGAAAAACCAAGCATTTCACAACCATGGGAAAAGCTTGGGTAAAGACATTAGTGGCTCTACACCGGCTAAACCGTGGCTAATGAACTTAACGATTTTTTTAGAAAAACCAAGCATTTCGCACCTATGTTTAAAGCTTGGGTAAAGACATTAGTGGCTCTACACCGGCTAAACCGTGGCTTAATAACTTAGCGATTTTTTTAGAGAACCAAGAAGTTCTAAACCTCGGGAAAAGCTTGGGTAAAGACATAAGTGGCTCTAAACCGGCTGAACCATGGCTAATGAACTGAACGATTTTTTTAGAAAAACTAAGCTTTTCACAACCATGGGAAAAGCTTGGGTAAAGACATTAGTGGCTCTACACCGGCTAAACCGTGGCTAATGAACTTAACGATTTTTTTAGAAAAACTAAGCTTTTCAGAACCATGGGTAAAGCTTGGGTAAAGACATTAGTGGCTCTACACCGGCTAAACCGTGGCTAATGAACTTAACAATTTTTTGAGAAAAACCAAGCATTTCACAACTATGGGTAAAGCTTGGGTAAAGACATTAGTGGCTCTACACCGGCTAAACCGTGGCTTAATAACTTAGCGATTTTTTTAGAAAACCAAGAAGTTCTAAACCTCGGGAAAAGCTTGGGTAAAGACATGAGTGGCTCTAAACCGGCTGAACCATGGGTAATGAACTTAGCGAATTTTTAGAAAAACCAAGCATTTCACAAACATGGGAAAAGCTTGGGTAAAGACATTAGTGGCTTTACACCGGCTAAACCGTGGCTAATGTACTTAGCGATTTTTTTAGAAAAACCAAGCATTTCACAACCATGGGAAAAGCTTGGGTAAAGACATTAGTGGCTCTACACCGGCTAAACCGTGGCTAATGAACTTAACGATTTTTTTAGAAAAACCAAGCATTTCGCACTTATGTTTAAAGCTTGGGTAAAGACATTAGAGGCTCTACACCGGCTAAACCGTGGCTTAATGACTTAGCGATTTTTTTAGAAAACCAAGAAGTTCTAAACCTCGGGAAAAGCTTGGGTAAAGACATGAGTGGCTCTAAACCGGCTGAACCCTGGCTAATGAACTTAGCGAATTTTTAGAAAAACCAAGCATTTCACAACCATGGGTAAAGCTTGGGTAAAGACATTAGTGACTCTACACCGGCTAAACCGTGGCTAATGTACTTAGCAATTTTTTAAAAAAAACCAAGCACTTCACAACCATGGGAAAAGCTTGGGTAAAGACATTAGTGGCTCTACACCGGCTAAACCGTGGCTAATGAACTTAACGATTTTTTTAGAAAAACTAAGCATTTCACAACCATGGGTAAAGCTTGGGTAAAGACATTAGTGGCTCTACACCGGCTAAACCGTGGCTAATGAACTTAACAATTTTTTGAGAAAAACCAAGCATTTCACAACTATGGGTAAAGCTTGGGTAAAGACATTAGTGGCTCTACACCGGCTAAACCGTGGCCTAATAACTTAGCGATTTTTTTAGAAAACCAAGAAGTTCTAAACCTCGGGAAAAGCTTGGGTAAAGACATGAGTGGCTCTAAACCGGCTGAACCATGGCTAATGAACTTAGCGAATTTTTAGAAAAACCAAGCATTTCACAACCATGGGTAAAGCTTGGGTAAAGACATTAGTAACTCTACACCGGCTAAACCGCGGCTAATGTACTTAGCGATTTTTTTAGAAAAACCAAGCACTGCACAACCATGGGAAAAGCTTGGGTAAAGACATTAGTGGCTCTACACCGGCTAAACCGTGGCTAATGAACTTAACGATTTTTTTAGAAAAACTAAGCTTTTCACAACCATGGGTAAAGCTTGGGTAAAGACATTAGTGGCTCTACACCGGCTAAACCGTGGCTAATGAACTTAACAATTTTTTGAGAAAAACCAAGCATTTCACAACTATGGGTAAAGCTTGGGTAAAGACATTAGTGGCTCTACACCGGCTAAACCGTGGCTTAATAACTTAGCGATTTTTTTAGAAAACCAAGAAGTTCTAAACCTCGGGAAAAGCTTGGGTAAAGACATGAGTGGCTCTAAACCGGCTGAACCATGGGTAATGAACTTAGCGAATTTTTAGAAAAACCAAGCATTTCACAACCATGGGAAAAGCTTGGGTAAAGACATTAGTGGCTTTACACCGGCTAAACCGTGGCTAATGTACTTAGCGATTTTTTTAGAAAAACCAAGCATTTCACAACCATGGGAAAAGCTTGGGTAAAGAAATTAGTGGCTCTACACCGGCTAAACCGTGGCTAATGAACTTAACGATTTTTTTAGAAAAACCAAGCATTTCGCACCTATGTTTAAAGCTTGGGTAAAGACATTAGTGGCTCTACACCGGCTAAACCGTGGCTTAATAACTTAGCGATTTTTTTAGAGAACCAAGAAGTTCTAAACCTCGGGAAAAGCTTGGGTAAAGACATAAGTGGCTCTAAACCGGCTGAACCATGGCTAATGAACTTAACGATTTTTTTAGAAAAACTAAGCTTTTCACAACCATGGGAAAAGCTTGGGTAAAGACATTAGTGGCTCTACACCGGCTAAACCGTGGCTAATGAACTTAACGATTTTTTTAGAAAAACTAAGCTTTTCAGAACCATGGGTAAAGCTTGGGTAAAGACATTAGTGGCTCTACACCGGCTAAACCGTGGCTAATGAACTTAACAATTTTTTGAGAAAAACCAAGCATTTCACAACTATGGGTAAAGCTTGGGTAAAGACATTAGTGGCTCTACACCGGCTAAACCGTGGCTTAATAACTTAGCGATTTTTTTAGAAAACCAAGAAGTTCTAAACCTCGGGAAAAGCTTGGGTAAAGACATGAGTGGCTCTAAACCGGCTGAACCATGGGTAATGAACTTAGCGAATTTTTAGAAAAACCAAGCATTTCACAAACATGGGAAAAGCTTGGGTAAAGACATTAGTGGCTCTACACCGGCTAAACCGTGGCTAATGAACTTAACAATTTTTTAAGAAAAACCAAGCATTTCACAACTATGGGTAAAGCTTGGGTAAAGACATTAGTGGCTCTACACCGGCTAAACCGTGGCTTAATAACTTAGCGATTTTTTTAGAAAACCAAGAAGTTCTAAACCTCGGGAAAAGCTTGGGTAAAGACATGAGTGGCTCTAAACCGGCTGAACCATGGGTAATGAACTTAGCGAATTTTTAGAAAAACCAAGCATTTCACAAACATGGGAAAAGCTTGGGTAAAGACATTAGTGGCTTTACACCGGCTAAACCGTGGCTAATGTACTTAGCGATTTTTTTAGAAAAACCAAGCATTTCACAACCATGGGAAAAGCTTGGGTAAAGACATTAGTGGCTCTACACCGGCTAAACCGTGGCTAATGAACTTAACGATTTTTTTAGAAAACCAAGAAGTTCTAAACCTCGGGAAAAGCTTGGGTAAAGACATTAGTGGCTCTACACCGGCTAAACCGTGGCTTAATAACTTAGCGATTTTTTTAGAAAACCAAGAAGTTCTAACCCTCGGGAAAAGCTTGGGTAAAGAAATGAGTGGCTCTAAACCGGCTGAACCATGGCTAATGAACTTAGCGAATTTTTAGAAAAACCAAGCATTTCACAACCATGGGAAAAGCTTGGGTAAAGACATTAGTGGCTCTACACCGGCTAAACCGTGGCTAATGTACTTAGCGATTTTTTTAGAAAAACCAAGCATTTCACAACCATGGGAAAAGCTTGGGTAAAGACATTAGTGGCTCTACACCGGCTAAACCGTGGCTAATGAACTTAACGATTTTTTTAGAAAAACCAAGCATTTCGCACCCATGTTTAAAGCTTGGGTAAAGACATTAGAGGCTCTACACCGGCTAAACCGTGGCTTAATGACTTAGCGATTTTTTTAGAAAACCAAGAAGTTCTAAACCTCGGGAAAAGCTTGGGTAAAGACATGAGTGGCTCTAAACCGGCTGAACCCTGGCTAATGAACTTAGCGAATTTTTAGAAAAACCAAGCATTTCACAACCATGGGTAAAGCTTGGGTAAAGACATTAGTGACTCTACACCGGCTAAACCGTGGCTAATGTACTTAGCAATTTTTTAAAAAAAACCAAGCACTTCACAACCATGGGAAAAGCTTGGGTAAAGACATTAGTGGCTCTACACCGGCTAAACCGTGGCTAATGAACTTAACGATTTTTTTAGAAAAACTAAGCATTTCACAACCATGGGTAAAGCTTGGGTAAAGACATTAGTGGCTCTACACCGGCTAAACCGTGGCTAATGAACTTAACAATTTTTTGAGAAAAACCAAGCATTTCACAACTATGGGTAAAGCTTGGGTAAAGACATTAGTGGCTCTACACCGGCTAAACCGTGGCCTAATAACTTAGCGATTTTTTTAGAAAACCAAGAAGTTCTAAACCTCGGGAAAAGCTTGGGTAAAGACATGAGTGGCTCTAAACCGGCTGAACCATGGCTAATGAACTTAGCGAATTTTTAGAAAAACCAAGCATTTCACAACCATGGGTAAAGCTTGGGTAAAGACATTAGTAACTCTACACCGGCTAAACCGCGGCTAATGTACTTAGCGATTTTTTTAGAAAAACCAAGCACTGCACAACCATGGGAAAAGCTTGGGTAAAGATATTAGTGGCTCTACACCGGCTAAACCGTGGCTAATGAACTTAACGATTTTTTTAGAAAAACTAAGCTTTTCACAACCATGGGTAAAGCTTGGGTAAAGACATTAGTGGCTCTACACCGGCTAAACCGTGGCTAATGAACTTAACAATTTTTTGAGAAAAACCAAGCATTTCACAACTATGGGTAAAGCTTGGGTAAAGACATTAGTGGCTCTACACCGGCTAAACCGTGGCTTAATAACTTAGCGATTTTTTTAGAAAACCAAGAAGTTCTAAACCTCGGGAAAAGTTTGGGTAAAGACATGAGTGGCTCTAAACTGGCTGAACCATGGGTAATGAACTTAGCGAATTTTTAGAAAAACCAAGCATTTCACAACCATGGGAAAAGCTTGGGTAAAGACATTAGTGGCTTTACACCGGCTAAACCGTGGCTAATGTACTTAGCGATTTTTTTAGAAAAACCAAGCATTTCACAACCATGGGAAAAGCTTGGGTAAAGACATTAGTGGCTCTACACCGGCTAAACCGTGGCTAATGAACTTAACGATTTTTTTAGAAAAACCAAGCATTTCGCACCTATGTTTAAAGCTTGGGTAAAGACATTAGTGGCTCTACACCGGCTAAACCGTGGCTTAATAACTTAGCGATTTTTTTAGAGAACCAAGAAGTTCTAAACCTCGGGAAAAGCTTGGGTAAAGACATAAGTGGCTCTAAACCGGCTGAACCATGGCTAATGAACTGAACGATTTTTTTAGAAAAACTAAGCTTTTCACAACCATGGGAAAAGCTTGGGTAAAGACATTAGTGGCTCTACACCGGCTAAACCGTGGCTAATGAACTTAACGATTTTTTTAGAAAAACTAAGCTTTTCAGAACCATGGGTAAAGCTTGGGTAAAGACATTAGTGGCTCTACACCGGCTAAACCGTGGCTAATGAACTTAACAATTTTTTGAGAAAAACCAAGCATTTCACAACTATGGGTAAAGCTTGGGTAAAGACATTAGTGGCTCTACACCGGCTAAACCGTGGCTTAATAACTTAGCGATTTTTTTAGAAAACCAAGAAGTTCTAAACCTCGGGAAAAGCTTGGGTAAAGACATGAGTGGCTCTAAACCGGCTGAACCATGGGTAATGAACTTAGCGAATTTTTAGAAAAACCAAGCATTTCACAAACATGGGAAAAGCTTGGGTAAAGACATTAGTGGCTTTACACCGGCTAAACCGTGGCTAATGTACTTAGCGATTTTTTTAGAAAAACCAAGCATTTCACAACCATGGGAAAAGCTTGGGTAAAGACATTAGTGGCTCTACACCGGCTAAACCGTGGCTAATGAACTTAACGATTTTTTTAGAAAAACCAAGCATTTCGCACTTATGTTTAAAGCTTGGGTAAAGACATTAGAGGCTCTACACCGGCTAAACCGTGGCTTAATGACTTAGCGATTTTTTTAGAAAACCAAGAAGTTCTAAACCTCGGGAAAAGCTTGGGTAAAGACATGAGTGGCTCTAAACCGGCTGAACCCTGGCTAATGAACTTAGCGAATTTTTAGAAAAACCAAGCATTTCACAACCATGGGTAAAGCTTGGGTAAAGACATTAGTGACTCTACACCGGCTAAACCGTGGCTAATGTACTTAGCAATTTTTTAAAAAAAACCAAGCACTTCACAACCATGGGAAAAGCTTGGGTAAAGACATTAGTGGCTCTACACCGGCTAAACCGTGGCTAATGAACTTAACGATTTTTTTAGAAAAACTAAGCATTTCACAACCATGGGTAAAGCTTGGGTAAAGACATTAGTGGCTCTACACCGGCTAAACCGTGGCTAATGAACTTAACAATTTTTTGAGAAAAACCAAGCATTTCACAACTATGGGTAAAGCTTGGGTAAAGACATTAGTGGCTCTACACCGGCTAAACCGTGGCCTAATAACTTAGCGATTTTTTTAGAAAACCAAGAAGTTCTAAACCTCGGGAAAAGCTTGGGTAAAGACATGAGTGGCTCTAAACCGGCTGAACCATGGCTAATGAACTTAGCGAATTTTTAGAAAAACCAAGCATTTCACAACCATGGGTAAAGCTTGGGTAAAGACATTAGTAACTCTACACCGGCTAAACCGCGGCTAATGTACTTAGCGATTTTTTTAGAAAAACCAAGCACTGCACAACCATGGGAAAAGCTTGGGTAAAGACATTAGTGGCTCTACACCGGCTAAACCGTGGCTAATGAACTTAACGATTTTTTTAGAAAAACTAAGCTTTTCACAACCATGGGTAAAGCTTGGGTAAAGACATTAGTGGCTCTACACCGGCTAAACCGTGGCTAATGAACTTAACAATTTTTTGAGAAAAACCAAGCATTTCACAACTATGGGTAAAGCTTGGGTAAAGACATTAGTGGCTCTACACCGGCTAAACCGTGGCTAATGTACTTAGCAATTTTTTAAAAAAACCAAGCACTTCACAACCATGGGAAAAGCTTGGGTAAAGACATTAGTGGCTCTACACCGGCTAAACCGTGGCTAATGAACTTAACGATTTTTTTAGAAAAACTAAGCATTTCACAACCATGGGTAAAGCTTGGGTAAAGACATTAGTGGCTCTACACCGGCTAAACCGTGGCTAATGAACTTAACAATTTTTTGAGAAAAACCAAGCATTTCACAACTATGGGTAAAGCTTGGGTAAAGACATTAGTGGCTCTACACCGGCTAAACCGTGGCCTAATAACTTAGCGATTTTTTTAGAAAACCAAGAAGTTCTAAACCTCGGGAAAAGCTTGGGTAAAGACATGAGTGGCTCTAAACCGGCTGAACCATGGCTAATGAACTTAGCGAATTTTTAGAAAAACCAAGCATTTCACAACCATGGGTAAAGCTTGGGTAAAGACATTAGTAACTCTACACCGGCTAAACCGCGGCTAATGTACTTAGCGATTTTTTTAGAAAAACCAAGCACTGCACAACCATGGGAAAAGCTTGGGTAAAGACATTAGTGGCTCTACACCGGCTAAACCGTGGCTAATGAACTTAACGATTTTTTTAGAAAAACTAAGCTTTTCACAACCATGGGTAAAGCTTGGGTAAAGACATTAGTGGCTCTACACCGGCTAAACCGTGGCTAATGAACTTAACAATTTTTTGAGAAAAACCAAGCATTTCACAACTATGGGTAAAGCTTGGGTAAAGACATTAGTGGCTCTACACCGGCTAAACCGTGGCTTAATAACTTAGCGATTTTTTTAGAAAACCAAGAAGTTCTAAACCTCGGGAAAAGCTTGGGTAAAGACATGAGTGGCTCTAAACCGGCTGAACCATGGGTAATGAACTTAGCGAATTTTTAGAAAAACCAAGCATTTCACAACCATGGGAAAAGCTTGGGTAAAGACATTAGTGGCTTTACACCGGCTAAACCGTGGCTTATGTACTTAGCGATTTTTTTAGAAAAACCAAGCATTTCACAACCATGGGAAAAGCTTGGGTAAAGAAATTAGTGGCTCTACACCGGCTAAACCGTGGCTAATGAACTTAACGATTTTTTTAGAAAAACCAAGCATTTCGCACCTATGTTTAAAGCTTGGGTAAAGACATTAGTGGCTCTACACCGGCTAAACCGTGGCTTAATAACTTAGCGATTTTTTTAGAGAACCAAGAAGTTCTAAACCTCGGGAAAAGCTTGGGTAAAGACATAAGTGGCTCTAAACCGGCTGAACCATGGCTAATGAACTTAACGATTTTTTTAGAAAAACTAAGCTTTTCACAACCATGGGAAAAGCTTGGGTAAAGACATTAGTGGCTCTACACCGGCTAAACCGTGGCTAATGAACTTAACGATTTTTTTAGAAAAACTAAGCTTTTCAGAACCATGGGTAAAGCTTGGGTAAAGACATTAGTGGCTCTCACCGGCTAAACCGTGGCTAATGAACTTAACAATTTTTTGAGAAAAAACCAAGCATTTCACAACTATGGGTAAAGCTTGGGTAAAGACATTAGTGGCTCTACACCGGCTAAACCGTGGCTTAATAACTTAGCGATTTTTTTAGAAAACCAAGAAGTTCTAAACCTCGGGAAAAGCTTGGGTAAAGACATGAGTGGCTCTAAACCGGCTGAACCATGGGTAATGAACTTAGCGAATTTTTAGAAAAACCAAGCATTTCACAAACATGGGAAAAGCTTGGGTAAAGACATTAGTGGCTTTACACCGGCTAAACCGTGGCTAATGTACTTAGCGATTTTTTTAGAAAAACCAAGCATTTCACAACCATGGGAAAAGCTTGGGTAAAGACATTAGTGGCTCTACACCGGCTAAACCGTGGCTAATGAACTTAACGATTTTTTTAGAAAAACCAAGCATTTCGCACTTATGTTTAAAGCTTGGGTAAAGACATTAGAGGCTCTACACCGGCTAAACCGTGGCTTAATAACTTAGCGATTTTTTTAGAGAACCAAGAAGTTCTAAACCTCGGGAAAAGCTTGGGTAAAGACATAAGTGGCTCTAAACCAGCTGAACCATGGCTAATGAACTTAGCGAATTTTTAGAAAAACCAAGCATTTCACAACCATGGGTAAAGCTTGGGTAAAGACATTAGTGGCTCTACACCGGCTAAACCGCGGCTAATGTACTTAGCGATTTTTTTACAAAAACCAAGCACTTCACAACCATGGGAAAAGCTTGGGTAAAGACATTAGTGGCTCTACACCGGCTAAACCGTGGCTAATGAACTTAACGATTTTTTTAGAAAACCAAGAAGTTCTAAACCTCGGGAAAAGCTTGGGTAAAGACATAAGTGGCTCTAAACCGGCTGAACCATGGCTAATGAACTTAGCGAATTTTTAGAAAAACCAAGCATTTCACAACCATGGGAAAAGCTTGGGTAAAGACATTAGTGGTTCTACACCGGCTAAACCGTGGCTAATGTACTTAGCGATTTTTTTAGAAAAACTAAGCATTTCACAACCATGGGAAAAGCTTGGGTAAAGACATTAGTGGTTCTACACCGGCTAAACCGTGGCTAATGTACTTAGCGATTTTTTTAGAAAAACCAAGCATTTCACAACCATGGGAAAAGCTTGGGTAAAGACATTAGTGGCTCTACACCAGCTAAACCGTGGCTAATGAACTTAACGATTTTTTTAGAAAAACCAAGCATTTCGCACCTATGTTTAAAGCTTGGGTAAAGACATTAGAGGCTCTACACCGGCTAAACCGTGGCTTAATAACTTAGCGATTTTTTTAGAAAACCAAGAAGTTCTAAACCTCGGGAAAAGCTTGGGTAAAGACATAAGTGGCTCTAAACCGGCTGAACCATGGCTAATGAACTTAGCGAATTTTTAGAAAAACCAAGCATTTCACAACCATGGGTAAAGCTTGGGTAAAGACATTAGTGGCTCTACACCGGCTAAACCGTGGCTAATGTACTTAGCAATTTTTTAAAAAAAACCAAGCACTTCACAACCATGGGAAAAGCTTGGGTAAAGACATTAGTGGCTCTACACCGGCTAAACCGTGGCTAATGAACTTAACGATTTTTTTAGAAAAACTAAGCATTTCACAACCATGGGTAAAGCTTGGGTAAAGACATTAGTGGCTCTACACCGGCTAAACCGTGGCTAATGAACTTAACAATTTTTTGAGAAAAACCAAGCATTTCACAACTATGGGTAAAGCTTGGGTAAAGACATTAGTGGCTCTACACCGGCTAAACCGTGGCCTAATAACTTAGCGATTTTTTTAGAAAACCAAGAAGTTCTAAACCTCGGGAAAAGCTTGGGTAAAGACATGAGTGGCTCTAAACCGGCTGAACCATGGCTAATGAACTTAGCGAATTTTTAGAAAAACCAAGCATTTCACAACCATGGGTAAAGCTTGGGTAAAGACATTAGTAACTCTACACCGGCTAAACCGCGGCTAATGTACTTAGCGATTTTTTTAGAAAAACCAAGCACTGCACAACCATGGGAAAAGCTTGGGTAAAGACATTAGTGGCTCTACACCGGCTAAACCGTGGCTAATGAACTTAACGATTTTTTTAGAAAAACTAAGCTTTTCACAACCATGGGTAAAGCTTGGGTAAAGACATTAGTGGCTCTACACCGGCTAAACCGTGGCTAATGAACTTAACAATTTTTTGAGAAAAACCAAGCATTTCACAACTATGGGTAAAGCTTGGGTAAAGACATTAGTGGCTCTACACCGGCTAAACCGTGGCTTAATAACTTAGCGATTTTTTTAGAAAACCAAGAAGTTCTAAACCTCGGGAAAAGCTTGGGTAAAGACATGAGTGGCTCTAAACCGGCTGAACCATGGGTAATGAACTTAGCGAATTTTTAGAAAAACCAAGCATTTCACAACCATGGGAAAAGCTTGGGTAAAGACATTAGTGGCTTTACACCGGCTAAACCGTGGCTTATGTACTTAGCGATTTTTTTAGAAAAACCAAGCATTTCACAACCATGGGAAAAGCTTGGGTAAAGAAATTAGTGGCTCTACACCGGCTAAACCGTGGCTAATGAACTTAACGATTTTTTTAGAAAAACCAAGCATTTCGCACCTATGTTTAAAGCTTGGGTAAAGACATTAGTGGCTCTACACCGGCTAAACCGTGGCTTAATAACTTAGCGATTTTTTTAGAGAACCAAGAAGTTCTAAACCTCGGGAAAAGCTTGGGTAAAGACATAAGTGGCTCTAAACCGGCTGAACCATGGCTAATGAACTTAACGATTTTTTTAGAAAAACTAAGCTTTTCACAACCATGGGAAAAGCTTGGGTAAAGACATTAGTGGCTCTACACCGGCTAAACCGTGGCTAATGAACTTAACGATTTTTTTAGAAAAACTAAGCTTTTCAGAACCATGGGTAAAGCTTGGGTAAAGACATTAGTGGCTCTACACCGGCTAAACCGTGGCTAATGAACTTAACAATTTTTTGAGAAAAACCAAGCATTTCACAACTATGGGTAAAGCTTGGGTAAAGACATTAGTGGCTCTACACCGGCTAAACCGTGGCTTAATAACTTAGCGATTTTTTTAGAAAACCAAGAAGTTCTAAACCTCGGGAAAAGCTTGGGTAAAGACATGAGTGGCTCTAAACCGGCTGAACCATGGGTAATGAACTTAGCGAATTTTTAGAAAAACCAAGCATTTCACAAACATGGGAAAAGCTTGGGTAAAGACATTAGTGGCTCTACACCGGCTAAACCGTGGCTAATGAACTTAACAATTTTTTAAGAAAAACCAAGCATTTCACAACTATGGGTAAAGCTTGGGTAAAGACATTAGTGGCTCTACACCGGCTAAACCGTGGCTTAATAACTTAGCGATTTTTTTAGAAAACCAAGAAGTTCTAAACCTCGGGAAAAGCTTGGGTAAAGACATGAGTGGCTCTAAACCGGCTGAACCATGGGTAATGAACTTAGCGAATTTTTAGAAAAACCAAGCATTTCACAAACATGGGAAAAGCTTGGGTAAAGACATTAGTGGCTTTACACCGGCTAAACCGTGGCTAATGTACTTAGCGATTAGCGATTTTTTTAGAAAAACCAAGCATTTCACAACCATGGGAAAAGCTTGGTAAAGACATTAGTGGCTCTACACCGGCTAAACGTGGCTAATGAACTTAACGATTTTTTTAGAAAACCAAGAAGTTCTAAACCTCGGAAAAGCTTGGGTAAAGACATTAGTGGCTCTACACCGGCTAAACCGTGGCTTAATAACTTAGCGATTTTTTTAGAAAACCAGAAGTTCTAACCCTCGGGAAAAGCTTGGGTAAAGAAATGAGTGGCTCTAAACCGGCTGAACATGGCTAATGAACTTAGCGAATTTTTAGAAAAACCAAGCATTTCACAACCATGGGAAAAGCTTGGGTAAAGACATTAGTGCTCTACACCGGCTAAACCGTGGCTAATGTACTTAGCGATTTTTTTAGAAAAACAAGCATTTCACAACCATGGGAAAAGCTTGGGTAAAGACATTAGTGGCTCTACACCGGCTAAACCGTGGCTAATGAACTTAACGATTTTTTTAGAAAAACCAAGCATTTCGCACCCATGTTTAAAGCTTGGGTAAAGACATTAGAGTCTCTACACCGGCTAAACCGTGGCTTAATGACTTAGCGATTTTTTTAGAAAACCAAGAAGTTCTAAACCTCGGGAAAAGCTTGGGTAAAGACATGAGTGGCTCTAAACCGGCTGAACCCTGGCTAATGAACTTAGCGAATTTTTAGAAAAACCAAGCATTTCACAACCATGGGTAAAGCTTGGGTAAAGACATTAGTGACTCTACACCGGCTAAACCGTGGCTAATGTACTTAGCAATTTTTAAAAAAAACCAAGCACTTCACAACCATGGGAAAAGCTTGGGTAAAGACATTAGTGGCTCTACACCGGCTAAACCGTGGCTAATGAACTTAACGATTTTTTTAGAAAAACTAAGCATTTCACAACCATGGGTAAAGCTTGGGTAAAGACATTAGTGGCTCTACACCGGCTAAACCGTGGCTAATGAACTTAACAATTTTTTGAGAAAAACCAAGCATTTCACAACTATGGGTAAAGCTTGGGTAAAGACATTAGTGGCTCTACACCGGCTAAACCGTGGCCTAATAACTTAGCGATTTTTTTAGAAAACCAAGAAGTTCTAAACCTCGGGAAAAGCTTGGGTAAAGACATGAGTGGCTCTAAACCGGCTGAACCATGGCTAATGAACTTAGCGAATTTTTAGAAAAACCAAGCATTTCACAACCATGGGTAAAGCTTGGGTAAAGACATTAGTAACTCTACACCGGCTAAACCGCGGCTAATGTACTTAGCGATTTTTTTAGAAAAACCAAGCACTGCACAACCATGGGAAAAGCTTGGGTAAAGACATTAGTGGCTCTACACCGGCTAAACCGTGGCTAATGAACTTAACGATTTTTTTAGAAAAACTAAGCTTTTCACAACCATGGGTAAAGCTTGGGTAAAGACATTAGTGGCTCTACACCGGCTAAACCGTGGCTAATGAACTTAACAATTTTTTGAGAAAAACCAAGCATTTCACAACTATGGGTAAAGCTTGGGTAAAGACATTAGTGGCTCTACACCGGCTAAACCGTGGCTTAATAACTTAGCGATTTTTTTAGAAAACCAAGAAGTTCTAAACCTCGGGAAAAGTTTGGGTAAAGACATGAGTGGCTCTAAACTGGCTGAACCATGGGTAATGAACTTAGCGAATTTTTAGAAAAACCAAGCATTTCACAACCATGGGAAAAGCTTGGGTAAAGACATTAGTGGCTTTACACCGGCTAAACCGTGGCTAATGTACTTAGCGATTTTTTTAGAAAAACCAAGCATTTCACAACCATGGGAAAAGCTTGGGTAAAGACATTAGTGGCTCTACACCGGCTAAACCGTGGCTAATGAACTTAACGATTTTTTTAGAAAAACCAAGCATTTCGCACCTATGTTTAAAGCTTGGGTAAAGACATTAGTGGCTCTACACCGGCTAAACCGTGGCTTAATAACTTAGCGATTTTTTTAGAGAACCAAGAAGTTCTAAACCTCGGGAAAAGCTTGGGTAAAGACATAAGTGGCTCTAAACCGGCTGAACCATGGCTAATGAACTGAACGATTTTTTTAGAAAAACTAAGCTTTTCACAACCATGGGAAAAGCTTGGGTAAAGACATTAGTGGCTCTACACCGGCTAAACCGTGGCTAATGAACTTAACGATTTTTTTAGAAAAACTAAGCTTTTCAGAACCATGGGTAAAGCTTGGGTAAAGACATTAGTGGCTCTACACCGGCTAAACCGTGGCTAATGAACTTAACAATTTTTTGAGAAAAACCAAGCATTTCACAACTATGGGTAAAGCTTGGGTAAAGACATTAGTGGCTCTACACCGGCTAAACCGTGGCTTAATAACTTAGCGATTTTTTTAGAAAACCAAGAAGTTCTAAACCTCGGGAAAAGCTTGGGTAAAGACATGAGTGGCTCTAAACCGGCTGAACCATGGGTAATGAACTTAGCGAATTTTTAGAAAAACCAAGCATTTCACAAACATGGGAAAAGCTTGGGTAAAGACATTAGTGGCTTTACACCGGCTAAACCGTGGCTAATGTACTTAGCGATTTTTTTAGAAAAACCAAGCATTTCACAACCATGGGAAAAGCTTGGGTAAAGACATTAGTGGCTCTACACCGGCTAAACCGTGGCTAATGAACTTAACGATTTTTTTAGAAAAACCAAGCATTTCGCACTTATGTTTAAAGCTTGGGTAAAGACATTAGAGGCTCTACACCGGCTAAACCGTGGCTTAATGACTTAGCGATTTTTTTAGAAAACCAAGAAGTTCTAAACCTCGGGAAAAGCTTGGGTAAAGACATGAGTGGCTCTAAACCGGCTGAACCCTGGCTAATGAACTTAGCGAATTTTTAGAAAAACCAAGCATTTCACAACCATGGGTAAAGCTTGGGTAAAGACATTAGTGACTCTACACCGGCTAAACCGTGGCTAATGTACTTAGCAATTTTTTAAAAAAAACCAAGCACTTCACAACCATGGGAAAAGCTTGGGTAAAGACATTAGTGGCTCTACACCGGCTAAACCGTGGCTAATGAACTTAACGATTTTTTTAGAAAAACTAAGCATTTCACAACCATGGGTAAAGCTTGGGTAAAGACATTAGTGGCTCTACACCGGCTAAACCGTGGCTAATGAACTTAACAATTTTTTGAGAAAAACCAAGCATTTCACAACTATGGGTAAAGCTTGGGTAAAGACATTAGTGGCTCTACACCGGCTAAACCGTGGCCTAATAACTTAGCGATTTTTTTAGAAAACCAAGAAGTTCTAAACCTCGGGAAAAGCTTGGGTAAAGACATGAGTGGCTCTAAACCGGCTGAACCATGGCTAATGAACTTAGCGAATTTTTAGAAAAACCAAGCATTTCACAACCATGGGTAAAGCTTGGGTAAAGACATTAGTAACTCTACACCGGCTAAACCGCGGCTAATGTACTTAGCGATTTTTTTAGAAAAACCAAGCACTGCACAACCATGGGAAAAGCTTGGGTAAAGACATTAGTGGCTCTACACCGGCTAAACCGTGGCTAATGAACTTAACGATTTTTTTAGAAAAACTAAGCTTTTCACAACCATGGGTAAAGCTTGGGTAAAGACATTAGTGGCTCTACACCGGCTAAACCGTGGCTAATGAACTTAACAATTTTTTGAGAAAAACCAAGCATTTCACAACTATGGGTAAAGCTTGGGTAAAGACATTAGTGGCTCTACACCGGCTAAACCGTGGCTTAATAACTTAGCGATTTTTTTAGAAAACCAAGAAGTTCTAAACCTCGGGAAAAGCTTGGGTAAAAACATGAGTGGCTCTAAACCGGCTGAACCATGGGTAATGAACTTAGCGAATTTTTAGAAAAACCAAGCATTTCACAACCATGGGAAAAGCTTGGGTAAAGACATTAGTGGCTTTACACCGGCTAAACCGTGGCTAATGTACTTAGCGATTTTTTTAGAAAAACCAAGCATTTCACAACCATGGGAAAAGCTTGGGTAAAGAAATTAGTGGCTCTACACCGGCTAAACCGTGGCTAATGAACTTAACGATTTTTTTAGAAAAACCAAGCATTTCGCACCTATGTTTAAAGCTTGGGTAAAGACATTAGTGGCTCTACACCGGCTAAACCGTGGCTTAATAACTTAGCGATTTTTTTAGAGAACCAAGAAGTTCTAAACCTCGGGAAAAGCTTGGGTAAAGACATAAGTGGCTCTAAACCGGCTGAACCATGGCTAATGAACTTAACGATTTTTTTAGAAAAACTAAGCTTTTCACAACCATGGGAAAAGCTTGGGTAAAGACATTAGTGGCTCTACACCGGCTAAACCGTGGCTAATGAACTTAACGATTTTTTTAGAAAAACTAAGCTTTTCAGAACCATGGGTAAAGCTTGGGTAAAGACATTAGTGGCTCTACACCGGCTAAACCGTGGCTAATGAACTTAACAATTTTTTGAGAAAAACCAAGCATTTCACAACTATGGGTAAAGCTTGGGTAAAGACATTAGTGGCTCTACACCGGCTAAACCGTGGCTTAATAACTTAGCGATTTTTTTAGAAAACCAAGAAGTTCTAAACCTCGGGAAAAGCTTGGGTAAAGACATGAGTGGCTCTAAACCGGCTGAACCATGGGTAATGAACTTAGCGAATTTTTAGAAAAACCAAGCATTTCACAAACATGGGAAAAGCTTGGGTAAAGACATTAGTGGCTTTACACCGGCTAAACCGTGGCTAATGTACTTAGCGATTTTTTTAGAAAAACCAAGCATTTCACAACCATGGGAAAAGCTTGGGTAAAGACATTAGTGGCTCTACACCGGCTAAACCGTGGCTAATGAACTTAACGATTTTTTTAGAAAAACCAAGCATTTCGCACTTATGTTTAAAGCTTGGGTAAAGACATTAGAGGCTCTACACCGGCTAAACCGTGGCTTAATAACTTAGCGATTTTTTTAGAGAACCAAGAAGTTCTAAACCTCGGGAAAAGCTTGGGTAAAGACATAAGTGGCTCTAAACCAGCTGAACCATGGCTAATGAACTTAGCGAATTTTTAGAAAAACCAAGCATTTCACAACCATGGGTAAAGCTTGGGTAAAGACATTAGTGGCTCTACACCGGCTAAACCGCGGCTAATGTACTTAGCGATTTTTTTACAAAAACCAAGCACTTCACAACCATGGGAAAAGCTTGGGTAAAGACATTAGTGGCTCTACACCGGCTAAACCGTGGCTAATGAACTTAACGATTTTTTTAGAAAACCAAGAAGTTCTAAACCTCGGGAAAAGCTTGGGTAAAGACATAAGTGGCTCTAAACCGGCTGAACCATGGCTAATGAACTTAGCGAATTTTTAGAAAAACCAAGCATTTCACAACCATGGGAAAAGCTTGGGTAAAGACATTAGTGGTTCTACACCGGCTAAACCGTGGCTAATGTACTTAGCGATTTTTTTAGAAAAACTAAGCATTTCACAACCATGGGAAAAGCTTGGGTAAAGACATTAGTGGTTCTACACCGGCTAAACCGTGGCTAATGTACTTAGCGATTTTTTTAGAAAAACCAAGCATTTCACAACCATGGGAAAAGCTTGGGTAAAGACATTAGTGGCTCTACACCAGCTAAACCGTGGCTAATGAACTTAACGATTTTTTTAGAAAAACCAAGCATTTCGCACCTATGTTTAAAGCTTGGGTAAAGACATTAGAGGCTCTACACCGGCTAAACCGTGGCTTAATAACTTAGCGATTTTTTTAGAAAACCAAGAAGTTCTAAACCTCGGGAAAAGCTTGGGTAAAGACATAAGTGGCTCTAAACCGGCTGAACCATGGCTAATGAACTTAGCGAATTTTTAGAAAAACCAAGCATTTCACAACCATGGGTAAAGCTTGGGTAAAGACATTAGTGGCTCTACACCGGCTAAACCGTGGCTAATGAACTTAAGGATTTTTTTAGAAAAACCAAGCATTTCACAACCATGGGTAAAGCTTGGGTAAAGACATTAGTGGCTCTACACCGGCTAAACCGTGGCTTAATAACTTAGCGATTTTTTTAGAAAACCAAGAAGTTCTAAACCTCGGGAAAAGCTTGGGTAAAGACATGAGTGGCTCTAAACCGGCTGAACCATGGCTAATGAACTTAGCGAATTTTTAGAAAAACCAAGCATTTCACAACCATGGGTAAAGCTTGGGTAAAGACATTAGTGGCTCTACACCGGCTAAACCGTGGCTAATGAACTTAAGGATTTTTTTAGAAAAACCAAGCATTTCACAACCATGGGTAAAGCTTGGGTAAAGACATTAGTGGCTCTACACCGGCTAAACCGTGGCTAATGAACTTAACGATTTTTTTAGAAAAACTAAGCATTTCACAACCATGGGTAAAGCTTGGGTAAAGACATTAGTGGCTCTACACCGGCTAAACCGTGGCTAATGAACTTAACAATTTTTTGAGAAAAACCAAGCATTTCACAACTATGGGTAAAGCTTGGGTAAAGACATTAGTGGCTCTACACCGGCTAAACCGTAGCTTAATAACTTAGCGATTTTTTTAGAAAACCAAGAAGTTCTAAACCTCGGGAAAAGCTTGGGTAAAGACATGAGTGGCTCTAAACCGGCTGAAACATGGCTAATGAACTTAGGGAATTTTTAGAAAAACCAAGCATTTCACAACCATGGGAAAAGCTTGGGTAAAGACATTAGTGGCTCTACACCGGCTAAACCGTGGCTAATGTACTTAGCGATTTTTTTAGAAAAACCAAGCATTTCACAAGCATGGGAAAAGATTGGGTAAAGACATTAGTGGCTCTACACCGGCTAAACCGTGGCTAATGAACTTAACGATTTTTTTAGAAAAACTAAGCATTTTACAACCATGGGTAAAGCTTGGGTAAAGACATTAGTGGCTCTACACCGGCTAAACCGTGGCTTAATAACTTAGCGATTTTTTTAGAAAACCAAGAAGTTCTAAACCTCGGGAAAAGCTTGGGTAAAGACATGAGTGGCTCTAAACCGGCTGAACCATGGCTAATGAACTTAGCGAATTTTTAGAAAAACCAAGCATTTCACAACCATGGGAAATGCTTGGGTAAAGACATTAGTGGCTCTACACCGGCTAAACCGTGGCTAATGTACTTAGCGATTTTTTTAGAAAAACCGAGCATTTCACAACCATGGGAAAAGCTTGGGTAAAGACATTAGTGGCTCTACACCGGCTAAACCGTGGCTAATGAACTTAACGATTTTTTTAGAAAAACCAAGCATTTCGCACCTATGTTTAAAGCTTGGGTAAAGACATTAGAGGCTCTACACCGGCTAAACCGTGGCTTAATAACTTAGCGATTTTTTTAGAAAACCAAGAAGTTCTAAACCTCGGGAAAAGCTTGGGTAAAGACATAAGTGGCTCTAAACCGGCTGAACCATGGCTAATGAACTTAGCGAATTTTTAGAAAAACCAAGCATTTCACAACCATGGGTAAAGCTTGGGTAAAGACATTAGTGGCTCTACACCGGCTAAACCGTGGCTAATGAACTTAAGGATTTTCTTAGAAAAACCAAGCATTTCACAACCATGGGTAAAGCTTGGGTAAAGACATTAGTGGCTCTACACCGGCTAAACCGTGGCTTAATAACTTAGCGATTTTTTTAGAAAACCAAGAAGTTCTAAACCTCGGAAAAAGCTTGGGTAAAGACATGAGTGGCTCTAAACCGGCTGAACCATGGCTAATGAACTTAGCGAGTTTTTAGAAAAACCAAGCATTTCACAACCATGGGTAAAGCTTGGGTAAAGACATTAGTGGCTCTACACCGGCTAAACCGTGGCTAATGAACTTAAGGATTTTCTTAGAAAAACCAAGCATTTCACAACCATGGGTAAAGCTTGGGTAAAGACATTAGTGGCTCTACACCGGCTAAACCGCGGCTAATGTACTTAGCGATTTTTTTAGTAAAACCAAGCACTTCACAACCATGGGAAAAGCTTGGGTAAAGACATTAGTGGCTCAACACCGGCTAAACCGTGGCTAATGAACTTAACGATTTTTTTAGAAAAACTAAGCATTTCACAACCATGGGTAAAGCTTGGGTAAAGACATTAGTGGCTCTACACCGGCTAAACCGTGGCTAATGAACTTAACGATTTTTTTAGAAAAACCAAGCATTTCTCACCCATGTTTAAAGCTTGGGTAAAGACATTAGAGGCTCTACACCGGCTAAACCGTGGCTTAATAACTTAGCGATTTTTTTAGAAAACCAAGAAGTTCTAAACCTCGGGAAAAGCTTGGGTAAAGACATGAGTGGCTCTAAACCGGCTGAACCATGGCTAATGAACTTAGCGAATTTTTAGAAAAACCAAGCATTTCACAACCATGGGTAAAGCTTGGGTAAAGACATTAGTGGCTCTACACCGGCTAAACCGTGGCTAATGTACTTAGCAATTTTAAAAAAAAAAACCAAGCACTTCACAACCATGGGAAAAGCTTGGGTAAAGACATTAGTGGCTCTACACCGGCTAAACCGTGGCTTAATAACTTAGCGATTTTTTTAGAAAACCAAGAAGTTCTAAACCTCGGGAAAAGCTTGGGTAAAGACATAAGTGGCTCTAAACCGGCTGAACCATGGCTAATGAACTTAGCGAATTTTTAGAAAAACCAAGCATTTCACAACCATGGGTAAAGCTTGGGTAAAGACATTAGTGGCTCTACACCGGCTAAACCGTGGCTAATGAACTTAAGGATTTTTTTAGAAAAACCAAGCATTTCACAACAATGGGTAAAGCTTGGGTAAAGACATTAGTGGCTCTACACCGGCTAAACCGTGGCTTAATAACTTAGCGATTTTTTTAGAAAACCAAGAAGTTCTAAACCTCGGGAAAAGCTTGGGTAAAGACATGAGTGGCTCTAAACCGGCTGAACCATGGCTAATGAACTTAGCGAATTTTTAGAAAAACCAAGCATTTCACAACCATGGGTAAAGCTTGGGTAAAGACATTAGTGGCTCTACACCGGCTAAACCGTGGCTAATGAACTTAAGGATTTTTTTAGAAAAACCAAGCATTTCACAACCATGGGTAAAGCTTGGGTAAAGACATTAGTGGCTCTACACCGGCTAAACCGTGGCTAATGAACTTAACGATTTTTTTAGAAAAACTAAGCATTTCACAACCATGGGTAAAGCTTGGGTAAAGACATTAGTGGCTCTACACCGGCTAAACCGTGGCTAATGAACTTAACAATTTTTTGAGAAAAACCAAGCATTTCACAACTATGGGTAAAGCTTGGGTAAAGACATTAGTGGCTCTACACCGGCTAAACCGTAGCTTAATAACTTAGCGATTTTTTTAGAAAACCAAGAAGTTCTAAACCTCGGGAAAAGCTTGGGTAAAGACATGAGTGGCTCTAAACCGGCTGAAACATGGCTAATGAACTTAGCGAATTTTTAGAAAAACCAAGCATTTCACAACCATGGGAAAAGCTTGGGTAAAGACATTAGTGGCTCTACACCGGCTAAACCGTGGCTAATGTACTTAGCGATTTTTTTAGAAAAACCAAGCATTTCACAACCATGGGAAAAGATTGGGTAAAGACATTAGTGGCTCTACACCGGCTAAACCGTGGCTAATGAACTTAACGATTTTTTTAGAAAAACTAAGCATTTTACAACCATGGGTAAAGCTTGGGTAAAGACATTAGTGGCTCTACACCGGCTAAACCGTGGCTTAATAACTTAGCGATTTTTTTAGAAAACCAAGAAGTTCTAAACCTCGGGAAAAGCTTGGGTAAAGACATGAGTGGCTCTAAACCGGCTGAACCATGGCTAATGAACTTAGCGAATTTTTAGAAAAACCAAGCATTTCACAACCATGGGAAAAGCTTGGGTAAAGACATTAGTGGCTCTACACCGGCTAAACCGTGGCTAATGTACTTAGCGATTTTTTTAGAAAAACCGAGCATTTCACAACCATGGGAAAAGCTTGGGTAAAGACATTAGTGGCTCTACACCGGCTAAACCGTGGCTAATGAACTTAACGATTTTTTTAGAAAAACCAAGCATTTCGCACCTATGTTTAAAGCTTGGGTAAAGACATTAGAGGCTCTACACCGGCTAAACCGTGGCTTAATAACTTAGCGATTTTTTTAGAAAACCAAGAAGTTCTAAACCTCGGGAAAAGCTTGGGTAAAGACATAAGTGGCTCTAAACCGGCTGAACCATGGCTAATGAACTTAGCGAATTTTTAGAAAAACCAAGCATTTCACAACCATGGGTAAAGCTTGGGTAAAGACATTAGTGGCTCTACACCGGCTAAACCGTGGCTAATGAACTTAAGGATTTTCTTAGAAAAACCAAGCATTTCACAACCATGGGTAAAGCTTGGGTAAAGACATTAGTGGCTCTACACCGGCTAAACCGTGGCTTAATAACTTAGCGATTTTTTTAGAAAACCAAGAAGTTCTAAACCTCGGAAAAAGCTTGGGTAAAGACATGAGTGGCTCTAAACCGGCTGAACCATGGCTAATGAACTTAGCGAATTTTTAGAAAAACCAAGCATTTCACAACCATGGGTAAAGCTTGGGTAAAGACATTAGTGGCTCTACACCGGCTAAACCGCGGCTAATGTACTTAGCGATTTTTTTAGAAAAACCAAGCACTTCACAACCATGGGAAAAGCTTGGGTAAAGACATTAGTGGCTCTACACCGGCTAAACCGTGGCTAATGAACTTAACGATTTTTTTAGAAAAACTAAGCATTTCACAACCATGGGTAAAGCTTGGGTAAAGACATTAGTGGCTCTACACCGGCTAAACCGTGGCTAATGAACTTAACGATTTTTTTAGAAAAACCAAGCATTTCTCACCCATGTTTAAAGCTTGGGTAAAGACATTAGAGGCTCTACACCGGCTAAACCGTGGCTTAATAACTTAGCGATTTTTTTAGAAAACCAAGAAGTTCTAAACCTCGGAAAAAGCTTGGGTAAAGACATGAGTGGCTCTAAACCGGCTGAACCATGGCTAATGAACTTAGCGAATTTTTAGAAAAACCAAGCATTTCACAACCATGGGTAAAGCTTGGGTAAAGACATTAGTGGCTCTACACCGGCTAAACCGTGGCTAATGTACTTAGCAATTTTTTAAAAAAAACCAAGCACTTCACAACCATGGGAAAAGCTTGGGTAAAGACATTAGTGGCTCTACACCGGCTAAACCGTGGCTTAATAACTTAGCGATTTTTTTAGAAAACCAAGAAGTTCTAAACCTCGGGAAAAGCTTGGGTAAAGACATGAGTGGCTCTAAACCGGCTGAACCATGGCTAATGAACTTAGCGAATTTTTAGAAAAACCAAGCATTTCACAACCATGGGTAAAGCTTGGGTAAAGACATTAGTGGCTCTACACCGGCTAAACCGCAGCTAATGTACTTAGCGATTTTTTTAGAAAAACCAAGCACTTCACAACCATGGGAAAAGCTTGGGTAAAGACATTAGTGGCTCTAAACCGGCTGAACCATGGCTAATGAACTTAGCGAATTTTTAGAAAAACTAAGCTTTTCACAACCATGGGTAAAGCTTGGGTAAAGACATTAGTGGCTCTACACCAGCTAAACCGTGGCTAATGAACTTAACGATTTTTTTAGAAAAACCAAGCATTTGGCACCTATGTTTAAAGCTTGGGTAAAGACATTAGAGGCTCTACACCGGCTAAACCGTGGCTTAATAACTTAGCGATTTTTTTAGAGAACCAAGAAGTTCTAAACCTCGGGAAAAGCTTGGGTAAAGACATAAGTGGCTCTAAACCGGCTGAACCATGGCTAATGAACTTAGCGAATTTTTAGAAAAACCAAGCATTTCACAACCATGGGTAAAGCTTGGGTAAAGACATTAGTGGCTCTACACCGGCTAAACCGTGGCTAATGAACTTAAGGATTTTCTTAGAAAAACCAAGCATTTCACAACCATGGGTAAAGCTTGGGTAAAGACATTAGTGGCTCTACACCGGCTAAACCGTGGCTAATGAACTTAACAATTTTTTGAGAAAAACCAAGCATTTCACAACTATGGGTAAAGCTTGAATAAAGACATTAGTGGCTCTACACCGGCTAAACCGTGGCTTAATAACTTAGCGATTTTTTTAGAAAACCAAGAAGTTCTAAACCTCGGGAAAAGCTTGGGTAAAGACATGAGTGGCTCTAAACCGGCTGAACCATGGCCAATGAACTTAGCGAATTTTTAGAAAAACCAAGCATTTCACAACCATGGGTAAAGCTTGGGTAAAGACATTAGTGGCTCTACACCGGCTAAACCGCAGCTAATGTACTTAGCGATTTTTTTAGAAAAACCAAGCACTTCACAACCATGGGAAAAGCTTGGGTAAAGACATTAGTGGCTCTAGACCGGCTAAACCGTGGCTACTGAACTTAACGATTTTTTTAGAAAAACTAAGCATTTCACAACCATGGGAAAAGCTTGGGTAAAGACATTAGTGGCTCTACACCGGCTAAACCGTGGCTAATGAACTTAACGATTTTTTTAGAAAAACCAAGCATTTCGCACCCATGTTTAAAGCTTGGGTAAAGACATTAGAGGCTCTACACCGGCTAAACCGTGGCTTAATAACTTAGCGATTTTTTTAGAAAACCAAGAAGTTCTAAACCTCGGGAAAAGCTTGGGTAAAGACATGAGTGGCTCTAAACCGGCTGAACCCTGGCTAATGAACTTAGCGAATTTTTAGAAAAACCAAGCATTTCACAACCATGGGTAAAGCTTGGGTAAAGACATGAGTGGCTCTAAACCGGCTGAACCATGGCTAATGAACTTAGCGAATTTTTAGAAAAACCAAGCATTTCACAACCATGGGTAAAGCTTGGGTAAAGACATTGGTGGCTCTACACCGGCTAAACCGTGGCTAATGTACTTAGCAATTTTTTAAAAAAAACCAAGCATTTCACAACCATGGGTAAAGCTTGGGTAAAGACATGAGTGGCTCTAAACCGGCTGAACCATGGCTAATGAACTTAGCGAATTTTTAGAAAAACCAAGCATTTCACAACCATGGGTAAAGCTTGGGTAAAGACATTAGTGGCTCTACACCGGCTAAACCGTGGCTAATGAACTTAAGGATTTTTTTAGAAAAACCAAGCATTTCACAACCATGGGTAAAGCTTGGGTAGAGACATTAGTGGCTCTACACCGGCTAAACCGTGGCCTAATAACTTAGCGATTTTTTTAGAAAACCAAGAAGTTCTAAACCTCGGGAAAAGCTTGGGTAAAGACATGAGTGGCTCTAAACCGGCTGAACCATGGCTAATGAACTTAGCGAATTTTTAGAAAAACCAAGCATTTCACAACCATGGGTAAAGCTTGGGTAAAGACATTAGTAACTCTACACCGGCTAAACCGCGGCTAATGTACTTAGCAATTTTTTTAGAAAAACCAAGCACTGCACAACCATGGGAAAAGCCTGGGTAAAGACATTAGTGGCTCTACACCGGCTAAACCGTGGCTAATGAACTTAACAATTTTTTGAGAAAAACCAAGCATTTCACAACTATGGGTAAAGCTTGGGTAAAGACATTAGTGGCTCTACACCGGCTAAACCGTGGCTTAATAACTTAGCGATTTTTTTAGAAAACCAAGAAGTTCTAAACCTCGGGAAAAGCTTGGGTAAAGACATAAGTGGCTCTAAACCGGCTGAACCATGGCTAATGAACTTAGCGAATTTTTAGAAAAACCAAGCATTTCACAACCATGGGTAAAGCTTGGGTAAAGACATTAGTGGCTCTACACCGGCTAAACCGTGGCTAATGAACTTAAGGATTTTCTTAGAAAAACCAAGCATTTCACAACCATGGGTAAAGCTTGGGTAAAGACATTAGTGGCTCTACACCGGCTAAACCGTGGCTAATGAACTTAACAATTTTTTGAGAAAAACCAAGCATTACACAACTATGGGTAAAGCTTGAATAAAGACATTAGTGGCTCTACACCGGCTAAACCGTGGCTTAATAACTTAGCGATTTTTTTAGAAAACCAAGAAGTTCTAAACCTCGGGAAAAGCTTGGGTAAAGACATGAGTGGCTCTAAACCGGCTGAACCATGGCTAATGAACTTAGCGAATTTTTAGAAAAACCAAGCATTTCACAACCATGGGTAAAGCTTGGGTAAAGACATTAGTGGCTCTACACCGGCTAAACCGCGGCTAATGTACTTAGCAATTTTTTTAGAAAAACCAAGCACTTCACAACCATGGGAAAAGCTTGGGTAAAGACATTAGTGGCTCTACACCGGCTAAACCGTGGCTAATGAACTTAACGATTTTTTTAGAAAAACCAAGCATTTCGCACCCATGTTTAAAGCTTGGGTAAAGACATTAGAGGCTCTACACCGGCTAAACCGTGGCTTAATAACTTAGCGATTTTTTTAGAAAACCAAGAAGTTCTAAACCTCGGGAAAAGCTTGGGTAAAGACATGAGTGGCTCTAAACCGGCTGAACCATGGCTAATGAACTTAGCGAATTTTTAGAAAAACCAAGCATTTCACAACCATGGGTAAAGCTTGGGTAAAGACATTAGTGGCTCTACACCGGCTAAACCGTGGCTAATGTACTTTGCAATTTTTAAAAAAAAAACAAGCACTTCACAACCATGGGAAAAGCTTGGGTAAAGACATTAGTGGCCCTACACCGGCTAAACCGTGGCTAATGAACTTAAGGATTTTTTTAGAAAAACCAAGCATTTCACAACCATGGGTAAAGCTTGGGTAGAGACATTAGTGGCTCTACACCGGCTAAACCGTGGCCTAATAACTTAGCGATTTTTTTAGAAAACCAAGAAGTTCTAAACCTCGGGAAAAGCTTGGGTAAAGACATGAGTGGCTCTAAACCGGCTGAACCATGGCTAATGAACTTAGCGAATTTTTAGAAAAACCAAGCATTTCACAACCATGGGTAAAGCTTGGGTAAAGACATTAGTAACTCTACACCGGCTAAACCGCGGCTAATGTACTTAGCGATTTTTTTAGAAAAACCAAGCACTGCACAACCATGGGAAAAGCTTGGGTAAAGACATTAGTGGCTCTACACCGGCTAAACCGTGGCTAATGAACTTAACAATTTTTTGAGAAAAACCAAGCATTTCACAACTATGGGTAAAGCTTGGGTAAAGACATTAGTGGCTCTACACCGGCTAAACCGTGGCTTAATAACTTAGCGATTTTTTTAGAAAACCAAGAAGTTCTAAACCTCGGGAAAAGCTTGGGTAAAGACATGAGTGGCTCTAAACAGGCTGAACCATGGCTAATGAACTTATCGAATTTTTAGAAAAACCAAGCATTTCACAACCATGGGAAAAGCTTGGGTAAAGACATTAGTGGCTCTACACCGGCTAAACCGTGGCTAATGTACTTAGCGATTTTTTTAGAAAAACCAAGCATTTCACAACCATGGGAAAAGCTTGGGTAAAGACATTAGTGGCTCTACACCGGCTAAACCGTGGCTTAATAACTTAGCGATTTTTTTAGAAAACCAAGAAGTTCTAAAGCTCGGGAAAAGCTTGGGTAAAGACATGAGTGGTTCTAAACCGGCTGAACCATGGCTAATGAACTTAGCGAATTTTTAGAAAAACCAAGCATTTCACAACCATGGGTAAAGCTTGGGTAAAGACATTAGTGGCTCTACACCGGCTAAACCGTGGCTAATGAACTTAAGGATTTTTTTAGAAAAACCAAGCATTTCACAACCATGGGTAAAGCTTGGGTAAAGACATTAGTGGCTCTACACCGGCTAAACCGTGGCTAATGAACTTAACGATTTTTTTAGAAAAACTAAGCATTTCACAACCATGGGTAAAGCTTGGGTAAAGACATTAGTGGCTCTACACCGGCTAAACCGTGGCTAATGAACTTAACAATTTTTTGAGAAAAACCAAGCATTTCACAACTATGGGTAAAGCTTGGGTAAAGACATTAGTGGCTCTACACCGGCTAAACCGTAGCTTAATAACTTAGCGATTTTTTTAGAAAACCAAGAAGTTCTAAACCTCGGGAAAAGCTTGGGTAAAGACATGAGTGGCTCTAAACCGGCTGAAACATGGCTAATGAACTTAGCGAATTTTTAGAAAAACCAAGCATTTCACAACCATGGGAAAAGCTTGGGTAAAGACATTAGTAGCTCTACACCGGCTAAACCGTGGCTAATGTACTTAGCGATTTTTTTAGAAAAACCAAGCATTTCACAACCATGGGAAAAGATTGGGTAAAGACATTAGTGGCTCTACACCGGCTAAACCGTGGCTAATGAACTTAACGATTCTTTTAGAAAAACTAAGCATTTTACAACCATGGGTAAAGCTTGGGTAAA
This sequence comes from Ganaspis brasiliensis, assembly GCA_037103525.1. NCBI lineage: Eukaryota > Metazoa > Arthropoda > Insecta > Hymenoptera > Figitidae > Ganaspis > Ganaspis brasiliensis. The sequence goes on from JAZKLR010000025.1 coordinate 547,967, forward strand.
GACATTAGTGGCTCTACACCGGCTAAACCGTGGCTTAATAACTTAGCGATTTTTTTAGAAAACCAAGAAGTTCTAAACCTCGGGAAAAGCTTGGGTAAAGACATGAGTGGCTCTAAACCGGCTGAACCATGGCTAATGAACTTAGCGAATTTTTAGAAAAACCAAGCATTTCACAACCATGGGAAAAGCTTGGGTAAAGACATTAGTGGCTCTACACCGGCTAAACCGTGGCTAATGTACTTAGCGATTTTTTTAGAAAAACCGAGCATTTCACAACCATGGGAAAAGTTTGGGTAAAGACATTAGTGGCTCTACACCGGCTAAACCGTGGCTAATGAACTTAACGATTTTTTTAGAAAAACCAAGCATTTCGCACCTATGTTTAAAGCTTGGGTAAAGACATTAGAGGCTCTACACCGGCTAAACCGTGGCTTAATAACTTAGCGATTTTTTTAGAAACCCAAGAAGTTCTAAACCTCGGGAAAAGCTTGGGTAAAGACATAAGTGGCTCTAAACCGGCTGAACCATGGCTAATGAACTTAGCGAATTTTTAGAAAAACCAAGCATTTCACAACCATGGGTAAAGCTTGGGTAAAGACATTAGTGGCTCTACACCGGCTAAACCGTGGCTAATGAACTTAAGGATTTTCTTAGAAAAACCAAGCATTTCACAACCATGGGTAAAGCTTGGGTAAAGACATTAGTGGCTCTACACCGGCTAAACCGTGGCTTAATAACTTAGCGATTTTTTTAGAAAACCAAGAAGTTCTAAACCTCGGAAAAAGCTTGGGTAAAGACATGAGTGGCTCTAAACCGGCTGAACCATGGCTAATGAACTTAGCGAATTTTTAGAAAAACCAAGCATTTCACAACCATGGGTAAAGCTTGGGTAAAGACATTAGTGGCTCTACACCGGCTAAACCGTGGCTAATGAACTTAACAATTTTTTGAGAAAAACCAAGCATTACACAACTATGGGTAAAGCTTGAATAAAGACATTAGTGGCTCTACACCGGCTAAACCGTGGCTTAATAACTTAGCGATTTTTTTAGAAAACCAAGAAGTTCTAAACCTCGGGAAAAGCTTGGGTAAAGACATGAGTGGCTCTAAACCGGCTGAACCATGGCTAATGAACTTAGCGAATTTTTAGAAAAACCAAGCATTTCACAACCATGGGTAAAGCTTGGGTAAAGACATTAGTGGCTCTACACCGGCTAAACCGCGGCTAATGTACTTAGCAATTTTTTTAGAAAAACCAAGCACTTCACAACCATGGGAAAAGCTTGGGTAAAGACATTAGTGGCTCTACACCGGCTAAACCGTGGCTAATGAACTTAACGATTTTTTTAGAAAAACCAAGCATTTCGCACCCATGTTTAAAGCTTGGGTAAAGACATTAGAGGCTCTACACCGGCTAAACCGTGGCTTAATAACTTAGCGATTTTTTTAGAAAACCAAGAAGTTCTAAACCTCGGGAAAAGCTTGGGTAAAGACATGAGTGGCTCTAAACCGGCTGAACCATGGCTAATGAACTTAGCGAATTTTTAGAAAAACCAAGCATTTCACAACCATGGGTAAAGCTTGGGTAAAGACATTAGTGGCTCTACACCGGCTAAACCGTGGCTAATGTACTTTGCAATTTTTAAAAAAAAAACAAGCACTTCACAACCATGGGAAAAGCTTGGGTAAAGACATTAGTGGCCCTACACCGGCTAAACCGTGGCTAATGAACTTAAGGATTTTTTTAGAAAAACCAAGCATTTCACAACCATGGGTAAAGCTTGGGTAGAGACATTAGTGGCTCTACACCGGCTAAACCGTGGCCTAATAACTTAGCGATTTTTTTAGAAAACCAAGAAGTTCTAAACCTCGGGAAAAGCTTGGGTAAAGACATGAGTGGCTCTAAACCGGCTGAACCATGGCTAATGAACTTAGCGAATTTTTAGAAAAACCAAGCATTTCACAACCATGGGTAAAGCTTGGGTAAAGACATTAGTAACTCTACACCGGCTAAACCGCGGCTAATGTACTTAGCGATTTTTTTAGAAAAACCAAGCACTGCACAACCATGGGAAAAGCTTGGGTAAAGACATTAGTGGCTCTACACCGGCTAAACCGTGGCTAATGAACTTAACAATTTTTTGAGAAAAACCAAGCATTTCACAACTATGGGTAAAGCTTGGGTAAAGACATTAGTGGCTCTACACCGGCTAAACCGTGGCTTAATAACTTAGCGATTTTTTTAGAAAACCAAGAAGTTCTAAACCTCGGGAAAAGCTTGGGTAAAGACATGAGTGGCTCTAAACAGGCTGAACCATGGCTAATGAACTTATCGAATTTTTAGAAAAACCAAGCATTTCACAACCATGGGAAAAGCTTGGGTAAAGACATTAGTGGCTCTACACCGGCTAAACCGTGGCTAATGTACTTAGCGATTTTTTTAGAAAAACCAAGCATTTCACAACCATGGGAAAAGCTTGGGTAAAGACATTAGTGGCTCTACACCGGCTAAACCGTGGCTTAATAACTTAGCGATTTTTTTAGAAAACCAAGAAGTTCTAAAGCTCGGGAAAAGCTTGGGTAAAGACATGAGTGGTTCTAAACCGGCTGAACCATGGCTAATGAACTTAGCGAATTTTTAGAAAAACCAAGCATTTCACAACCATGGGTAAAGCTTGGGTAAAGACATTAGTGGCTCTACACCGGCTAAACCGTGGCTAATGAACTTAAGGATTTTTTTAGAAAAACCAAGCATTTCACAACCATGGGTAAAGCTTGGGTAAAGACATTAGTGGCTCTACACCGGCTAAACCGTGGCTAATGAACTTAACGATTTTTTTAGAAAAACTAAGCATTTCACAACCATGGGTAAAGCTTGGGTAAAGACATTAGTGGCTCTACACCGGCTAAACCGTGGCTAATGAACTTAACAATTTTTTGAGAAAAACCAAGCATTTCACAACTATGGGTAAAGCTTGGGTAAAGACATTAGTGGCTCTACACCGGCTAAACCGTAGCTTAATAACTTAGCGATTTTTTTAGAAAACCAAGAAGTTCTAAACCTCGGGAAAAGCTTGGGTAAAGACATGAGTGGCTCTAAACCGGCTGAAACATGGCTAATGAACTTAGCGAATTTTTAGAAAAACCAAGCATTTCACAACCATGGGAAAAGCTTGGGTAAAGACATTAGTAGCTCTACACCGGCTAAACCGTGGCTAATGTACTTAGCGATTTTTTTAGAAAAACCAAGCATTTCACAACCATGGGAAAAGATTGGGTAAAGACATTAGTGGCTCTACACCGGCTAAACCGTGGCTAATGAACTTAACGATTCTTTTAGAAAAACTAAGCATTTTACAACCATGGGTAAAGCTTGGGTAAAGACATTAGTGGCTCTACACCGGCTAAACCGTGGCTTAATAACTTAGCGATTTTTTTAGAAAACCAAGAAGTTCTAAACCTCGGGAAAAGCTTGGGTAAAGACATGAGTGGCTCTAAACCGGCTGAACCATGGCTAATGAACTTAGCGAATTTTTAGAAAAACCAAGCATTTCACAACCATGGGAAAAGCTTGGGTAAAGACATTAGTGGCTCTACACCGGCTAAACCGTGGCTAATGTACTTAGCGATTTTTTTAGAAAAACCAAGCATTTCACAACCATGGGAAAAGATTGGGTAAAGACATTAGTGGCTCTACACCGGCTAAACCGTGGCTAATGAACTTAACGATTCTTTTAGAAAAACTAAGCATTTTACAACCATGGGTAAAGCTTGGGTAAAGACATTAGTGGCTCTACACCGGCTAAACCGTGGCTTAATAACTTAGCGATTTTTTTAGAAAACCAAGAAGTTCTAAACCTCGGGAAAAGCTTGGGTAAAGACATGAGTGGCTCTAAACCGGCTGAACCATGGCTAATGAACTTAGCGAATTTTTAGAAAAACCAAGCATTTCACAACCATGGGAAAAGCTTGGGTAAAGACATTAGTGGCTCTACACCGGCTAAACCGTGGCTAATGTACTTAGCGATTTTTTTAGAAAAACCGAGCATTTCACAACCATGGGAAAAGTTTGGGTAAAGACATTAGTGGCTCTACACCGGCTAAACCGTGGCTAATGAACTTAACGATTTTTTTAGAAAAACCAAGCATTTCGCACCTATGTTTAAAGCTTGGGTAAAGACATTAGAGGCTCTACACCGGCTAAACCGTGGCTTAATAACTTAGCGATTTTTTTAGAAACCCAAGAAGTTCTAAACCTCGGGAAAAGCTTGGGTAAAGACATAAGTGGCTCTAAACCGGCTGAACCATGGCTAATGAACTTAGCGAATTTTTAGAAAAACCAAGCATTTCACAACCATGGGTAAAGCTTGGGTAAAGACATTAGTGGCTCTACACCGGCTAAACCGTGGCTAATGAACTTAAGGATTTTCTTAGAAAAACCAAGCATTTCACAACCATGGGTAAAGCTTGGGTAAAGACATTAGTGGCTCTACACCGGCTAAACCGTGGCTTAATAACTTAGCGATTTTTTTAGAAAACCAAGAAGTTCTAAACCTCGGAAAAAGCTTGGGTAAAGACATGAGTGGCTCTAAACCGGCTGAACCATGGCTAATGAACTTAGCGAATTTTTAGAAAAACCAAGCATTTCACAACCATGGGTAAAGCTTGGGTAAAGACATTAGTGGCTCTACACCGGCTAAACCGCGGCTAATGTACTTAGCGATTTTTTTAGAAAAACCAAGCACTTCACAACCATGGGAAAAGCTTGGGTAAAGACATTAGTGGCTCTACACCGGCTAAACCGTGGCTAATGAACTTAACGATTTTTTTAGAAAAACTAAGCATTTCACAACCATGGGTAAAGCTTGGGTAAAGACATTAGTAGCTCTACACCGGCTAAACCGTGGCTATTGAACTTAACGATTTTTTTAGAAAAACCAAGCATTTCTCACCCATGTTTAAAGCTTGGGTAAAGACATTAGAGGCTCTACACCGGCTAAACCGTGGCTTAATAACTTAGCGATTTTTTTAGAAAACCAAGAAGTTCTAAACCTCGGGAAAAGCTTGGGTAAAGACATGAGTGGCTCTAAACCGGCTGAACCATGGCTAATGAACTTAGCGAATTTTTAGAAAAACCAAGCATTTCACAACCATGGGTAAAGCTTGGGTAAAGACATTAGTGGCTCTACACCGGCTAAACCGTGGCTAATGTACTTAGCAATTTTTTAAAAAAAACCAAGCACTTCACAACCATGGGAAAAGCTTGGGTAAAGACATTAGTGGCTCTACACCGGCTAAACCGTGGCTTAATAACTTAGCGATTTTTTTAGAAAACCAAGAAGTTCTAAACCTCGGGAAAAGCTTGGGTAAAGACATGAGTGGCTCTAAACCGGCTGAACCATGGCTAATGAACTTAGCGAATTTTTAGAAAAACCAAGCATTTCACAACCATGGGTAAAGCTTGGGTAAAGACATTAGTGGCTCTACACCGGCTAAACCGCAGCTAATGTACTTAGCGATTTTTTTAGAAAAACCAAGCACTTCACAACCATGGGAAAAGCTTGGGTAAAGACATTAGTGGCTCTAAACCGGCTGAACCATGGCTAATGAACTTAGCGAATTTTTAGAAAAACTAAGCTTTTCACAACCATGGGTAAAGCTTGGGTAAAGACATTAGTGGCTCTACACCAGCTAAACCGTGGCTAATGAACTTAACGATTTTTTTAGAAAAACCAAGCATTTGGCACCTATGTTTAAAGCTTGGGTAAAGACATTAGAGGCTCTACACCGGCTAAACCGTGGCTTAATAACTTAGCGATTTTTTTAGAGAACCAAGAAGTTCTAAACCTCGGGAAAAGCTTGGGTAAAGACATAAGTGGCTCTAAACCGGCTGAACCATGGCTAATGAACTTAGCGAATTTTTAGAAAAACCAAGCATTTCACAACCATGGGTAAAGCTTGGGTAAAGACATTAGTGGCTCTACACCGGCTAAACCGTGGCTAATGAACTTAAGGATTTTCTTAGAAAAACCAAGCATTTCACAACCATGGGTAAAGCTTGGGTAAAGACATTAGTGGCTCTACACCGGCTAAACCGTGGCTAATGAACTTAACAATTTTTTGAGAAAAACCAAGCATTTCACAACTATGGGTAAAGCTTGAATAAAGACATTAGTGGCTCTACACCGGCTAAACCGTGGCTTAATAACTTAGCGATTTTTTTAGAAAACCAAGAAGTTCTAAACCTCGGGAAAAGCTTGGGTAAAGACATGAGTGGCTCTAAACCGGCTGAACCATGGCCAATGAACTTAGCGAATTTTTAGAAAAACCAAGCATTTCACAACCATGGGTAAAGCTTGGGTAAAGACATTAGTGGCTCTACACCGGCTAAACCGCAGCTAATGTACTTAGCGATTTTTTTAGAAAAACCAAGCACTTCACAACCATGGGAAAAGCTTGGGTAAAGACATTAGTGGCTCTAGACCGGCTAAACCGTGGCTACTGAACTTAACGATTTTTTTAGAAAAACTAAGCATTTCACAACCATGGGAAAAGCTTGGGTAAAGACATTAGTGGCTCTACACCGGCTAAACCGTGGCTAATGAACTTAACGATTTTTTTAGAAAAACCAAGCATTTCGCACCCATGTTTAAAGCTTGGGTAAAGACATTAGAGGCTCTACACCGGCTAAACCGTGGCTTAATAACTTAGCGATTTTTTTAGAAAACCAAGAAGTTCTAAACCTCGGGAAAAGCTTGGGTAAAGACATGAGTGGCTCTAAACCGGCTGAACCCTGGCTAATGAACTTAGCGAATTTTTAGAAAAACCAAGCATTTCACAACCATGGGTAAAGCTTGGGTAAAGACATGAGTGGCTCTAAACCGGCTGAACCATGGCTAATGAACTTAGCGAATTTTTAGAAAAACCAAGCATTTCACAACCATGGGTAAAGCTTGGGTAAAGACATTGGTGGCTCTACACCGGCTAAACCGTGGCTAATGTACTTAGCAATTTTTTAAAAAAAACCAAGCACTTCACAACCATGGGAAAAGCTTGGGTAAAGACATTAGTGGCTCTACACCGGCTAAACCGTGGCTAATGAACTTAAGGATTTTTTTAGAAAAACCAAGCATTTCACAACCATGGGTAAAGCTTGGGTAGAGACATTAGTGGCTCTACACCGGCTAAACCGTGGCCTAATAACTTAGCGATTTTTTTAGAAAACCAAGAAGTTCTAAACCTCGGGAAAAGCTTGGGTAAAGACATGAGTGGCTCTAAACCGGCTGAACCATGGCTAATGAACTTAGCGAATTTTTAGAAAAACCAAGCATTTCACAACCATGGGTAAAGCTTGGGTAAAGACATTAGTAACTCTACACCGGCTAAACCGCGGCTAATGTACTTAGCAATTTTTTTAGAAAAACCAAGCACTGCACAACCATGGGAAAAGCCTGGGTAAAGACATTAGTGGCTCTACACCGGCTAAACCGTGGCTAATGAACTTAACAATTTTTTGAGAAAAACCAAGCATTTCACAACTATGGGTAAAGCTTGGGTAAAGACATTAGTGGCTCTACACCGGCTAAACCGTGGCTTAATAACTTAGCGATTTTTTTAGAAAACCAAGAAGTTCTAAACCTCGGGAAAAGCTTGGGTAAAGACATAAGTGGCTCTAAACCGGCTGAACCATGGCTAATGAACTTAGCGAATTTTTAGAAAAACCAAGCATTTCACAACCATGGGTAAAGCTTGGGTAAAGACATTAGTGGCTCTACACCGGCTAAACCGTGGCTAATGAACTTAAGGATTTTCTTAGAAAAACCAAGCATTTCACAACCATGGGTAAAGCTTGGGTAAAGACATTAGTGGCTCTACACCGGCTAAACCGTGGCTAATGAACTTAACAATTTTTTGAGAAAAACCAAGCATTACACAACTATGGGTAAAGCTTGAATAAAGACATTAGTGGCTCTACACCGGCTAAACCGTGGCTTAATAACTTAGCGATTTTTTTAGAAAACCAAGAAGTTCTAAACCTCGGGAAAAGCTTGGGTAAAGACATGAGTGGCTCTAAACCGGCTGAACCATGGCTAATGAACTTAGCGAATTTTTAGAAAAACCAAGCATTTCACAACCATGGGTAAAGCTTGGGTAAAGACATTAGTGGCTCTACACCGGCTAAACCGCGGCTAATGTACTTAGCAATTTTTTTAGAAAAACCAAGCACTTCACAACCATGGGAAAAGCTTGGGTAAAGACATTAGTGGCTCTACACCGGCTAAACCGTGGCTAATGAACTTAACGATTTTTTTAGAAAAACCAAGCATTTCGCACCCATGTTTAAAGCTTGGGTAAAGACATTAGAGGCTCTACACCGGCTAAACCGTGGCTTAATAACTTAGCGATTTTTTTAGAAAACCAAGAAGTTCTAAACCTCGGGAAAAGCTTGGGTAAAGACATGAGTGGCTCTAAACCGGCTGAACCATGGCTAATGAACTTAGCGAATTTTTAGAAAAACCAAGCATTTCACAACCATGGGTAAAGCTTGGGTAAAGACATTAGTGGCTCTACACCGGCTAAACCGTGGCTAATGTACTTTGCAATTTTTTAAAAAAAAACAAGCACTTCACAACCATGGGAAAAGCTTGGGTAAAGACATTAGTGGCCCTACACCGGCTAAACCGTGGCTAATGAACTTAAGGATTTTTTTAGAAAAACCAAGCATTTCACAACCATGGGTAAAGCTTGGGTAGAGACATTAGTGGCTCTACACCGGCTAAACCGTGGCCTAATAACTTAGCGATTTTTTTAGAAAACCAAGAAGTTCTAAACCTCGGGAAAAGCTTGGGTAAAGACATGAGTGGCTCTAAACCGGCTGAACCATGGCTAATGAACTTAGCGAATTTTTAGAAAAACCAAGCATTTCACAACCATGGGTAAAGCTTGGGTAAAGACATTAGTAACTCTACACCGGCTAAACCGCGGCTAATGTACTTAGCGATTTTTTTAGAAAAACCAAGCACTGCACAACCATGGGAAAAGCTTGGGTAAAGACATTAGTGGCTCTACACCGGCTAAACCGTGGCTAATGAACTTAACAATTTTTTGAGAAAAACCAAGCATTTCACAACTATGGGTAAAGCTTGGGTAAAGACATTAGTGGCTCTACACCGGCTAAACCGTGGCTTAATAACTTAGCGATTTTTTTAGAAAACCAAGAAGTTCTAAACCTCGGGAAAAGCTTGGGTAAAGACATGAGTGGCTCTAAACAGGCTGAACCATGGCTAATGAACTTATCGAATTTTTAGAAAAACCAAGCATTTCACAACCATGGGAAAAGCTTGGGTAAAGACATTAGTGGCTCTACACCGGCTAAACCGTGGCTAATGTACTTAGCGATTTTTTTAGAAAAACCAAGCATTTCACAACCATGGGAAAAGCTTGGGTAAAGACATTAGTGGCTCTACACCGGCTAAACCGTGGCTTAATAACTTAGCGATTTTTTTAGAAAACCAAGAAGTTCTAAACCTCGGGAAAAGCTTGGGTAAAGACATAAGTGGCTCTAAACCGGCTGAACCATGGCTAATGAACTTAGCGAATTTTTAGAAAAACCAAGCATTTCACAACCATGGGTAAAGCTTGGGTAAAGACATTAGTGGCTCTACACCGGCTAAACCGTGGCTAATGTACTTAGCAATTTTTTAAAAAAAACCAAGCACTTCACAACCATGGGAAAAGCTTGGGTAAAGACATTAGTGGCTCTACACCGGCTAAACCGTGGCTAATGAACTTAAGGATTTTTTTAGAAAAACCAAGCATTTCACAACCATGGGTAAAGCTTGGGTAGAGACATTAGTGGCTCTACACCGGCTAAACCGTGGCCTAATAACTTAGCGATTTTTTTAGAAAACCAAGAAGTTCTAAACCTCGGGAAAAGCTTGGGTAAAGACATGAGTGGCTCTAAACCGGCTGAACCATGGCTAATGAACTTAGCGAATTTTTAGAAAAACCAAGCATTTCACAACCATGGGTAAAGCTTGGGTAAAGACATTAGTAACTCTACACCGGCTAAACCGCGGCTAATGTACTTAGCAATTTTTTTAGAAAAACCAAGCACTGCACAACCATGGGAAAAGCCTGGGTAAAGACATTAGTGGCTCTACACCGGCTAAACCGTGGCTAATGAACTTAACAATTTTTTGAGAAAAACCAAGCATTTCACAACTATGGGTAAAGCTTGGGTAAAGACATTAGTGGCTCTACACCGGCTAAACCGTGGCTTAATAACTTAGCGATTTTTTTAGAAAACCAAGAAGTTCTAAACCTCGGGAAAAGCTTGGGTAAAGACATAAGTGGCTCTAAACCGGCTGAACCATGGCTAATGAACTTAGCGAATTTTTAGAAAAACCAAGCATTTCACAACCATGGGTAAAGCTTGGGTAAAGACATTAGTGGCTCTACACCGGCTAAACCGTGGCTAATGAACTTAAGGATTTTCTTAGAAAAACCAAGCATTTCACAACCATGGGTAAAGCTTGGGTAAAGACATTAGTGGCTCTACACCGGCTAAACCGTGGCTAATGAACTTAACAATTTTTTGAGAAAAACCAAGCATTACACAACTATGGGTAAAGCTTGAATAAAGACATTAGTGGCTCTACACCGGCTAAACCGTGGCTTAATAACTTAGCGATTTTTTTAGAAAACCAAGAAGTTCTAAACCTCGGGAAAAGCTTGGGTAAAGACATGAGTGGCTCTAAACCGGCTGAACCATGGCTAATGAACTTAGCGAATTTTTAGAAAAACCAAGCATTTCACAACCATGGGTAAAGCTTGGGTAAAGACATTAGTGGCTCTACACCGGCTAAACCGCGGCTAATGTACTTAGCAATTTTTTTAGAAAAACCAAGCACTTCACAACCATGGGAAAAGCTTGGGTAAAGACATTAGTGGCTCTACACCGGCTAAACCGTGGCTAATGAACTTAACGATTTTTTTAGAAAAACCAAGCATTTCGCACCCATGTTTAAAGCTTGGGTAAAGACATTAGAGGCTCTACACCGGCTAAACCGTGGCTTAATAACTTAGCGATTTTTTTAGAAAACCAAGAAGTTCTAAACCTCGGGAAAAGCTTGGGTAAAGACATGAGTGGCTCTAAACCGGCTGAACCATGGCTAATGAACTTAGCGAATTTTTAGAAAAACCAAGCATTTCACAACCATGGGTAAAGCTTGGGTAAAGACATTAGTGGCTCTACACCGGCTAAACCGTGGCTAATGTACTTTGCAATTTTTTAAAAAAAAACAAGCACTTCACAACCATGGGAAAAGCTTGGGTAAAGACATTAGTGGCCCTACACCGGCTAAACCGTGGCTAATGAACTTAAGGATTTTTTTAGAAAAACCAAGCATTTCACAACCATGGGTAAAGCTTGGGTAGAGACATTAGTGGCTCTACACCGGCTAAACCGTGGCCTAATAACTTAGCGATTTTTTTAGAAAACCAAGAAGTTCTAAACCTCGGGAAAAGCTTGGGTAAAGACATGAGTGGCTCTAAACCGGCTGAACCATGGCTAATGAACTTAGCGAATTTTTAGAAAAACCAAGCATTTCACAACCATGGGTAAAGCTTGGGTAAAGACATTAGTAACTCTACACCGGCTAAACCGCGGCTAATGTACTTAGCGATTTTTTTAGAAAAACCAAGCACTGCACAACCATGGGAAAAGCTTGGGTAAAGACATTAGTGGCTCTACACCGGCTAAACCGTGGCTAATGAACTTAACAATTTTTTGAGAAAAACCAAGCATTTCACAACTATGGGTAAAGCTTGGGTAAAGACATTAGTGGCTCTACACCGGCTAAACCGTGGCTTAATAACTTAGCGATTTTTTTAGAAAACCAAGAAGTTCTAAACCTCGGGAAAAGCTTGGGTAAAGACATGAGTGGCTCTAAACAGGCTGAACCATGGCTAATGAACTTATCGAATTTTTAGAAAAACCAAGCATTTCACAACCATGGGAAAAGCTTGGGTAAAGACATTAGTGGCTCTACACCGGCTAAACCGTGGCTAATGTACTTAGCGATTTTTTTAGAAAAACCAAGCATTTCACAACCATGGGAAAAGCTTGGGTAAAGACATTAGTGGCTCTACACCGGCTAAACCGTGGCTTAATAACTTAGCGATTTTTTTAGAAAACCAAGAAGTTCTAAACCTCGGGAAAAGCTTGGGTAAAGACATAAGTGGCTCTAAACCGGCTGAACCATGGCTAATGAACTTAGCGAATTTTTAGAAAAACCAAGCATTTCACAACCATGGGTAAAGCTTGGGTAAAGACATTAGTGGCTCTACACCGGCTAAACCGTGGCTAATGTACTTAGCAATTTTTTAAAAAAAACCAAGCACTTCACAACCATGGGAAAAGCTTGGGTAAAGACATTAGTGGTTCTACACCGGCTAAACCGTGGCTTAATAACTTAGCGATTTTTTTAGAAAACCAAGAAGTTCTAAACCTCGGGAAAAGCTTGGGTAAAGACATGAGTGGCTCTAAACCGGCTGAACCATGGCTAATGAACTTAGCGAATTTTTAGAAAAACCAAGCATTTCACAACCATGGGTAAAGCTTGGGTAAAGACATTAGTGGCTCTACACCGGCTAAACCGCGGCTAATGTACTTAGCAATTTTTTAAAAAAAACCAAGCACTTCACAACCATGGGAAAAGCTTGGGTAAAGACATTAGTGGCTCTACACCGGCTAAACCGTGGCTAATGAACTTAAGGATTTTTTTAGAAAAACCAAGCATTTCACAACCATGGGTAAAGCTTCGGTAAAGACATTAGTGGCTCTACACCGGCGAAACCGTGGCCTAATAACTTAGCGATTTTTTTAGAAAACCAAGAAGTTCTAAACCTCGGGAAAAGCTTGGGTAAAGACATGAGTGGCTCTAAACCGGCTGAAACATGGCTAATGAACTTAGCGAATTTTTAGAAAAACCAAGCATTTCACAACCATGGGAAAAGCTTGGGTAAAGACATTAGTGGCTCTACACCGGCTAAACCGTGGCTAATGTACTTAGCGATTTTTTTAGAAAAACCAAGCATTTCACAACCATGGGAAAAGATTGGGTAAAGACATTAGTGGCTCTACACCGGCTAAACCGTGGCTAATGAACTGAACGATTTTTTTAGAAAAACCAAGCATTTCACAACCATGGGTAAAGCTTGGGTAAAGACATTAGTGGCTCTACACCGGCTAAACCGTGGCTAATGAACTTAACAATTTTTTGAGAAAAACCAAGCATTTCACAACTATGGGTAAAGCTTGGGTAAAGACATTAGTGGCTCTACACCGGCTAAACCGTAGCTTAATAACTTAGTGATTTTTTTAGAAAACCAAGAAGTTCTAAACCTCGGGAAAAGCTTGGGTAAAGACATGAGTGGCTCTAAACCGGCTGAACCATGGCTAATGAACTTAGCGAATTTTTAGAAAAACCAAGCATTTCACAACCATGGGTAAAGCTTGGGTAAAGACATTAGTGGCTCTACACTGGCTAAACCGCGGCTAATGTACTTAGCGATTTTTTTAGAAAAACCAAGCACTTTACAACCATGGGAAAAGCTTGGGTAAAGACATTAGTGGCTCTACACCGGCTAAACCGTGGCTAATGAACTTAACGATTTTTTTAGAAAAACTAAGCATTTCACAACCATGGGTAAAGCTTGGGTAAAGACATTAGTGGCTCTACACCGGCTAAACCGTGGCTTAATAACTTAGCGATTTTTTTAGAAAACCAAGAAGTTCTAAACCTCGGGAAAAGCTTGGGTAAAGACATGAGTGGCTCTAAACCGGCTGAACCATGGCTAATGAACTTAGCGAATTTTTAGAAAAACCAAGCATTTCACAACCATGGGAAAAGCTTGGGTAAAGACATTAGTGGCTCTACACCGGCTAAACCGTGGCTAATGAACTTAACGATTTTTTTAGAAAAACCAAGCATTTCGCACCCATGTTTAAAGCTTGGGTAAAGACATTAGTGGCTCTACACCGGCTAAACCGTGGCTAATGAACTTAACAATTTTTTGAGAAAAACCAAGCATTTCACAACTATGGGTAAAGCTTGGGTAAAGACATTAGTGGCTCTACACCGGCTAAACCGTAGCTTAATAACTTAGTGATTTTTTTAGAAAACCAAGAAGTTCTAAACCTCGGGAAAAGCTTGGGTAAAGACATGAGTGGCTCTAAACCGGCTGAACCATGGCTAATGAACTTAGCGAATTTTTAGAAAAACCAAGCATTTCACAACCATGGGTAAAGCTTGGGTAAAGACATTAGTGGCTCTACACTGGCTAAACCGCGGCTAATGTACTTAGCGATTTTTTTAGAAAAACCAAGCACTTTACAACCATGGGAAAAGCTTGGGTAAAGACATTAGTGGCTCTACACCGGCTAAACCGTGGCTAATGAAATGAACTTAACGATTTTTTTAGAAAAACTAAGCATTTCACAACCATGGGTAAAGCTTGGGTAAAGACATTAGTGGCTCTACACCGGCTAAACCGTGGCTTAATAACTTAGCGATTTTTTTAGAAAACCAAGAAGTTCTAAACCTCGGGAAAAGCTTGGGTAAAGACATGAGTGGCTCTAAACCGGCTGAACCATGGCTAATGAACTTAGCGAATTTTTAGAAAAACCAAGCATTTCACAACCATGGGAAAAGCTTGGGTAAAGACATTAGTGGCTCTACACCGGCTAAACCGTGGCTAATGAACTTAACGATTTTTTTAGAAAAACCAAGCATTTCGCACCCATGTTTAAAGCTTGGGTAAAGACATTAGAGGCTCTACACCGGCTAAACCGTGGCTTAATAACTTAGCGATTTTTTAGAAAACCAAGAAGTTCTAAACCATGGGTAAAGCTTGGGTAAAGACATTAGTGGCTCTACACCGGCTAAACCGTGGCTAATGTACTTAGCGATTTTTTAGAAAAACCAAGCATTTCACAACCATGGGAAAAGCTTGGGTAAAGACATTAGTGGCTCTACACCGGCTAAACCGTGGCTAATGAACTTAACGATTTTTTTAGAAAAACCAAGCATTTCGCACCTATGTTTAAAGCTTGGGTAAAGACATTAGAGGCTCTACACCGGCTAAACCGTGGCTTAATAACTTAGCGATTTTTTTAGAAAACCAAGAAGTTCTAAACCTCGGGAAAAGCTTGGGTAAAGACATAAGTTGCTCTAAACCGGCTGAACCATGGCTAATGAACTTAGCGAATTTTTAGAAAAACCAAGCATTTCACAACCATGGGTAAAGCTTGGGTAAAGACATTAGTGGCTCTACACCGGCTAAACCGTGGCTTAATAACTTAGCGATTTTTTTAGAAAACCAAGAAGTTCTAAACCTCGGGAAAAGCTTGGGTAAAGACATGAGTGGCTCTAAACCGGCTGAACCATGGCTAATGAACTTAGCGAATTTTTAGAAGAACCAAGCATTTCACAACCATGGGTAAAGCTTGGGTAAAGACATTAGTGGCTCTACACCGGCTAAACGCGGCTAATGTACTTAGCGATTTTTTTAGAAAAACCAAGCACTTCACAACCATGGGAAAAGCTTGGGTAAAGACATTAGTGGCTCTACACCGGCTAAACCGTGGCTAATGAACTTAACGATTTTTTAGAAAAACTAAGCATTTCACAACCATGGGTAAAGCTTGGGTAAAGACATTAGTGGCTCTACACCGGCTAAACCGTGGCTAATGAACTTAACAATTTTTGAGAAAAACCAAGCATTTCACAACTATGGGTAAAGCTTGGGTAAAGACATTAGTGGCTCTACACCGGCTAAACCGTAGCTTAATAACTTAGTGATTTTTTTAGAAAACCAAGAAGTTCTAAACCTCGGGAAAAGCTTGGGTAATGACATGAGTGGCTCTAAACCGGCTGAAACATGGCTAATGAACTTAGCGAATTTTTAGAAAAACCAAGCATTTCACAACCATGGGAAAAGCTTGGGTAAAGACATTAGTGGCTCTACACCGGCTAAACCGTGGCTAATGTACTTAGCGATTTTTTTAGAAAAACCAAGCATTTCACAACCATGGGAAAAGATTGGGTAAAGACATTAGTGGCTCTACACCGGCTAAACCGTGGCTAATGAACTTAACGATTTTTTTAGAAAAACTAAGCATTTCACAACCATGGGTAAAGCTTGGGTAAAGACATTAGTGGCTCTACACCGGCTAAACCGTGGCTAATGAACTTAACAATTTTTTGAGAAAAACCAAGCATTTCACAACTATGGGTAAAGCTTGGGTAAAGACATTAGTGGCTCTACACCGGCTAAACCGTAGCTTAATAACTTAGCGATTTTTTTAGAAAACCAAGAAGTTCTAAACCTCGGGAAAAGCTTGGGTAAAGACATGAGTGGCTCTAAACCGGCTGAACCATGGCTAATGAACTTAGCGAATTTTTAGAAAAACCAAGCATTTCACAACCATGGGTAAAGCTTGGGTAAAGACATTAGTGGCTCTACACTGGCTAAACCGCGGCTAATGTACTTAGCGATTTTTTTAGAAAAACCAAGCACTTTACAACCATGGGAAAAGCTTGGGTAAAGACATTAGTGGCTCTACACCGGCTAAACCGTGGCTAATGAACTTAACGATTTTTTTAGAAAAACTAAGCATTTCACAACCATGGGTAAAGCTTGGGTAAAGACATTAGTGGCTCTACACCGGCTAAACCGTGGCTTAATAACTTAGCGATTTTTTTAGAAAACCAAGAAGTTCTAAACCTCGGGAAAAGCTTGGGTAAAGACATGAGTGGCTCTAAACCGGCTGAACCATGGCTAATGAACTTAGCGAATTTTTAGAAAAACCAAGCATTTCACAACCATGGGAAAAGCTTGGGTAAAGACATTAGTGGCTCTACACCGGCTAAACCGTGGCTAATGAACTTAACGATTTTTTTAGAAAAACCAAGCATTTCGCACCCATGTTTAAAGCTTGGGTAAAGACATTAGAGGCTCTACACCGGCTAAACCGTGGCTTAATAACTTAGCGATTTTTTTAGAAAACCAAGAAGTTCTAAACCATGGGTAAAGCTTGGGTAAAGACATTAGTGGCTCTACACCGGCTAAACCGTGGCTAATGTACTTAGCGATTTTTTTAGAAAAACCAAGCATTTCACAACCATGGGAAAAGCTTGGGTAAAGACATTAGTGGCTCTACACCGGCTAAACCGTGGCTAATGAACTTAACGATTTTTTTAGAAAAACCAAGCATTTCGCACCTATGTTTAAAGCTTGGGTAAAGACATTAGAGGCTCTACACCGGCTAAACCGTGGCTTAATAACTTAGCGATTTTTTTAGAAAACCAAGAAGTTCTAAACCTCGGGAAAAGCTTGGGTAAAGACATAAGTTGCTCTAAACCGGCTGAACCATGGCTAATGAACTTAGCGAATTTTTAGAAAAACCAAGCATTTCACAACCATGGGTAAAGCTTGGGTAAAGACATTAGTGGCTCTACACCGGCTAAACCGTGGCTAATGTACTTAGCAATTTTTTAAAAAAAACCAAGCACTTCACAACCATGGGAAAAGCTTGGGTAAAGACATTAGTGGCTCTACACCGGCTAAACCGTGGCTAATGAACTTAAGGATTTTTTTAGAAAAACCAAGCATTTCACAACCATGGGTAAAGCTTGGGTAAAGACATTAGTGGCTCTACACCGGCTAAACCGTGGCTAATGAACTTAAGGATTTTTTTAGAAAAACCAAGCATTTCACAACCATGGGTAAAGCTTGGGTAAAGACATTAGTGGCTCTACACCGGAAAAACCGTGGCTAATGTACTTAGCAATTTTTTAAAAAAAACCAAGCACTTCACAACCATGGGAAAAGCTTAGGTAAAGACTTTAGTGGCTCTACACCGGCTAAACCGTGGCTAATGAACTTAAGGATTTTTTTAGAAAAACCAAGCATTTCACAACCATGGGTAAAGCTTGGGTAAAGACATTAGTGGCTCTACACCGGCTAAACCGTGGCTAATGAACTTAAGGATTTTTTTAGAAAAACCAAGCATTTCACAACCATGGGTAAAGCTTGGGTAAAGACATTAGTGGCTCTACACCGGCTAAACCGTGGCTAATGAACTTAAGGATTTTTTTAGAAAAACCAAGCATTTCACAACCATGGGTAAAGCTTGGGTAAAGACATTAGTGGCTCTACACCGGCTAAACCGTGGCTTAATAACTTAGCGATTTTTTTAGAAAACCAAGAAGTTCTAAACCTCGGGAAAAGCTTGGGTAAAGACATGAGTGGCTCTAAACCGGCTGAACCATGGCTAATGAACTTAAGGATTTTTTTAGAAAAACCAAGCATTTCACAACCATGGGTAAAGCTTGGGTAAAGACATTAGTGGCTCTACACCGGCTAAACCGTGGCTAATGAACTTAAGGATTTTTTTAGAAAAACCAAGCATTTCACAACCATGGGTAAAGCTTGGGTAAAGACATTAGTGGCTCTACACCGGCTAAACCGTGGCTTAATAACTTAGCGATTTTTTTAGAAAACCAAGAAGTTCTAAACCTCGGGAAAAGCTTGGGTAAAGACATGAGTGGCTCTAAACCGGCTGAACCATGGCTAATGAACTTAGCGAATTTTTAGAAAAACCAAGCATTTCACAACCATGGGAAAAGCTTGGGTAAAGACATTAGTGGCTCTACACCGGCTAAACCGTGGCTAATGTACTTAGCAATTTTTTAAAAAAAACCAAGCACTTCACAACCATGGGAAAAGCTTGGGTAAAGACATTAGTGGCTCTACACCGGCTAAACCGTGGCTAATGAACTTAAGGATTTTTTTAGAAAAACCAAGCATTTCACAACCATGGGTAAAGCTTGGGTAAAGACATTAGTGGCTCTACACCGGCTAAACCGTGGCTAATGAACTTAAGGATTTTTTTAGAAAAACCAAGCATTTCACAACCATGGGTAAAGCTTGGGTAAAGACATTAGTGGCTCTACACCGGCTAAACCGTGGCTAATGTACTTAGCAATTTTTTAAAAAAAACCAAGCACTTCACAACCATGGGAAAAGCTTGGGTAAAGACATTAGTGGCCCTACACCGGCTAAACCGTGGCTAATGAACTTAAGGATTTTTTTAGAAAAACCAAGCATTTCACAACCATGGGTAAAGCTTGGGTAGAGACATTAGTGGCTCTACACCGGCTAAACCGTGGCCTAATAACTTAGCGATTTTTTTAGAAAACCAAGAAGTTCTAAACCTCGGGAAAAGCTTGGGTAAAGACATGAGTGGCTCTAAACCGGCTGAACCATGGCTAATGAACTTAGCGAATTTTTAGAAAAACCAAGCATTTCACAACCATGGGTAAAGCTTGGGTAAAGACATTAGTAACTCTACACCGGCTAAACCGCGGCTAATGTACTTAGCGATTTTTTTAGAAAAACCAAGCACTGCACAACCATGGGAAAAGCTTGGGTAAAGACATTAGTGGCTCTACACCGGCTAAACCGTGGCTAATGAACTTAACAATTTTTTGAGAAAAACCAAGCATTTCACAACTATGGGTAAAGCTTGGGTAAAGACATTAGTGGCTCTACACCGGCTAAACCGTGGCTTAATAACTTAGCGATTTTTTTAGAAAACCAAGAAGTTCTAAACCTCGGGAAAAGCTTGGGTAAAGACATGAGTGGCTCTAAACAGGCTGAACCATGGCTAATGAACTTATCGAATTTTTAGAAAAACCAAGCATTTCACAACCATGGGAAAAGCTTGGGTAAAGACATTAGTGGCTCTACACCGGCTAAACCGTGGCTAATGTACTTAGCGATTTTTTTAGAAAAACCAAGCATTTCACAACCATGGGAAAAGCTTGGGTAAAGACATTAGTGGCTCTACACCGGCTAAACCGTGGCTTAATAACTTAGCGATTTTTTTAGAAAACCAAGAAGTTCTAAACCTCGGGAAAAGCTTGGGTAAAGACATAAGTGGCTCTAAACCGGCTGAACCATGGCTAATGAACTTAGCGAATTTTTAGAAAAACCAAGCATTTCACAACCATGGGTAAAGCTTGGGTAAAGACATTAGTGGCTCTACACCGGCTAAACCGTGGCTAATGTACTTAGCAATTTTTTAAAAAAAACCAAGCACTTCACAACCATGGGAAAAGCTTGGGTAAAGACATTAGTGGTTCTACACCGGCTAAACCGTGGCTTAATAACTTAGCGATTTTTTTAGAAAACCAAGAAGTTCTAAACCTCGGGAAAAGCTTGGGTAAAGACATGAGTGGCTCTAAACCGGCTGAACCATGGCTAATGAACTTAGCGAATTTTTAGAAAAACCAAGCATTTCACAACCATGGGTAAAGCTTGGGTAAAGACATTAGTGGCTCTACACCGGCTAAACCGCGGCTAATGTACTTAGCAATTTTTTGAAAAAAACCAAGCACTTCACAACCATGGGAAAAGCTTGGGTAAAGACATTAGTGGCTCTACACCGGCTAAACCGTGGCTAATGAACTTAAGGATTTTTTTAGAAAAACCAAGCATTTCACAACCATGGGTAAAGCTTCGGTAAAGACATTAGTGGCTCTACACCGGCGAAACCGTGGCCTAATAACTTAGCGATTTTTTTAGAAAACCAAGAAGTTCTAAACCTCGGGAAAAGCTTGGGTAAAGACATGAGTGGCTCTAAACCGGCTGAAACATGGCTAATGAACTTAGCGAATTTTTAGAAAAACCAAGCATTTCACAACCATGGGAAAAGCTTGGGTAAAGACATTAGTGGCTCTACACCGGCTAAACCGAGGCTAATGTACTTAGCGATTTTTTTAGAAAAACCAAGCATTTCACAACCATGGGAAAAGATTGGGTAAAGACATTAGTGGCTCTACACCGGCTAAACCGTGGCTAATGAACTGAACGATTTTTTTAGAAAAACCAAGCATTTCACAACCATGGGTAAAGCTTGGGTAAAGACATTAGTGGCTCTACACCGGCTAAACCGTGGCTAATGAACTTAACAATTTTTTGAGAAAAACCAAGCATTTCACAACTATGGGTAAAGCTTGGGTAAAGACATTAGTGGCTCTACACCGGCTAAACCGTAGCTTAATAACTTAGTGATTTTTTTAGAAAACCAAGAAGTTCTAAACCTCGGGAAAAGCTTGGGTAAAGACATGAGTGGCTCTAAACCGGCTGAACCATGGCTAATGAACTTAGCGAATTTTTAGAAAAACCAAGCATTTCACAACCATGGGTAAAGCTTGGGTAAAGACATTAGTGGCTCTACACTGGCTAAACCGCGGCTAATGTACTTAGCGATTTTTTTAGAAAAACCAAGCACTTTACAACCATGGGAAAAGCTTGGGTAAAGACATTAGTGGCTCTACACCGGCTAAACCGTGGCTAATGAACTTAACGATTTTTTTAGAAAAACTAAGCATTTCACAACCATGGGTAAAGCTTGGGTAAAGACATTAGTGGCTCTACACCGGCTAAACCGTGGCTTAATAACTTAGCGATTTTTTTAGAAAACCAAGAAGTTCTAAACCTCGGGAAAAGCTTGGGTAAAGACATGAGTGGCTCTAAACCGGCTGAACCATGGCTAATGAACTTAGCGAATTTTTAGAAAAACCAAGCATTTCACAACCATGGGAAAAGCTTGGGTAAAGACATTAGTGGCTCTACACCGGCTAAACCGTGGCTAATGAACTTAACGATTTTTTTAGAAAAACCAAGCATTTCGCACCCATGTTTAAAGCTTGGGTAAAGACATTAGTGGCTCTACACCGGCTAAACCGTGGCTAATGAACTTAACAATTTTTTGAGAAAAACCAAGCATTTCACAACTATGGGTAAAGCTTGGGTAAAGACATTAGTGGCTCTACACCGGCTAAACCGTAGCTTAATAACTTAGTGATTTTTTTAGAAAACCAAGAAGTTCTAAACCTCGGGAAAAGCTTGGGTAAAGACATGAGTGGCTCTAAACCGGCTGAACCATGGCTAATGAACTTAGCGAATTTTTAGAAAAACCAAGCATTTCACAACCATGGGTAAAGCTTGGGTAAAGACATTAGTGGCTCTACACTGGCTAAACCGCGGCTAATGTACTTAGCGATTTTTTTAGAAAAACCAAGCACTTTACAACCATGGGAAAAGCTTGGGTAAAGACATTAGTGGCTCTACACCGGCTAAACCGTGGCTAATGAACTTAACGATTTTTTTAGAAAAACTAAGCATTTCACAACCATGGGTAAAGCTTGGGTAAAGACATTAGTGGCTCTACACCGGCTAAACCGTGGCTTAATAACTTAGCGATTTTTTTAGAAAACCAAGAAGTTCTAAACCTCGGGAAAAGCTTGGGTAAAGACATGAGTGGCTCTAAACCGGCTGAACCATGGCTAATGAACTTAGCGAATTTTTAGAAAAACCAAGCATTTCACAACCATGGGAAAAGCTTGGGTAAAGACATTAGTGGCTCTACACCGGCTAAACCGTGGCTAATGAACTTAACGATTTTTTTAGAAAAACCAAGCATTTCGCACCCATGTTTAAAGCTTGGGTAAAGACATTAGAGGCTCTACACCGGCTAAACCGTGGCTTAATAACTTAGCGATTTTTTTAGAAAACCAAGAAGTTCTAAACCTCGGGAAAAGCTTGGGTAAAGACATGAGTGGCTCTAAACCGGCTGAACCATGGCTAATGAACTTAGCGAATTTTTAGAAAAACCAAGCATTTCACAACCATGGGTAAAGCTTGGGTAAAGACATTAGTAACTCTACACCGGCTAAACCGCGGCTAATGTACTTAGCGATTTTTTTAGAAAAACCAAGCACTGCACAACCATGGGAAAAGCTTGGGTAAAGACATTAGTGGCTCTACACCGGCTAAACCGTGGCTAATGAACTTAACAATTTTTTGAGAAAAACCAAGCATTTCACAACTATGGGTAAAGCTTGGGTAAAGACATTAGTGGCTCTACACCGGCTAAACCGTGGCTTAATAACTTAGCGATTTTTTTAGAAAACCAAGAAGTTCTAAACCTCGGGAAAAGCTTGGGTAAAGACATGAGTGGCTCTAAACAGGCTGAACCATGGCTAATGAACTTATCGAATTTTTAGAAAAACCAAGCATTTCACAACCATGGGAAAAGCTTGGGTAAAGACATTAGTGGCTCTACACCGGCTAAACCGTGGCTAATGTACTTAGCGATTTTTTTAGAAAAACCAAGCATTTCACAACCATGGGAAAAGCTTGGGTAAAGACATTAGTGGCTCTACACCGGCTAAACCGTGGCTTAATAACTTAGCGATTTTTTTAGAAAACCAAGAAGTTCTAAACCTCGGGAAAAGCTTGGGTAAAGACATAAGTGGCTCTAAACCGGCTGAACCATGGCTAATGAACTTAGCGAATTTTTAGAAAAACCAAGCATTTCACAACCATGGGTAAAGCTTGGGTAAAGACATTAGTGGCTCTACACCGGCTAAACCGTGGCTAATGTACTTAGCAATTTTTTAAAAAAAACCAAGCACTTCACAACCATGGGAAAAGCTTGGGTAAAGACATTAGTGGTTCTACACCGGCTAAACCGTGGCTTAATAACTTAGCGATTTTTTTAGAAAACCAAGAAGTTCTAAACCTCGGGAAAAGCTTGGGTAAAGACATGAGTGGCTCTAAACCGGCTGAACCATGGCTAATGAACTTAGCGAATTTTTAGAAAAACCAAGCATTTCACAACCATGGGTAAAGCTTGGGTAAAGACATTAGTGGCTCTACACCGGCTAAACCGCGGCTAATGTACTTAGCAATTTTTTAAAAAAAACCAAGCACTTCACAACCATGGGAAAAGCTTGGGTAAAGACATTAGTGGCTCTACACCGGCTAAACCGTGGCTAATGAACTTAAGGATTTTTTTAGAAAAACCAAGCATTTCACAACCATGGGTAAAGCTTCGGTAAAGACATTAGTGGCTCTACACCGGCGAAACCGTGGCCTAATAACTTAGCGATTTTTTTAGAAAACCAAGAAGTTCTAAACCTCGGGAAAAGCTTGGGTAAAGACATGAGTGGCTCTAAACCGGCTGAAACATGGCTAATGAACTTAGCGAATTTTTAGAAAAACCAAGCATTTCACAACCATGGGAAAAGCTTGGGTAAAGACATTAGTGGCTCTACACCGGCTAAACCGAGGCTAATGTACTTAGCGATTTTTTTAGAAAAACCAAGCATTTCACAACCATGGGAAAAGATTGGGTAAAGACATTAGTGGCTCTACACCGGCTAAACCGTGGCTAATGAACTGAACGATTTTTTTAGAAAAACCAAGCATTTCACAACCATGGGTAAAGCTTGGGTAAAGACATTAGTGGCTCTACACCGGCTAAACCGTGGCTAATGAACTTAACAATTTTTTGAGAAAAACCAAGCATTTCACAACTATGGGTAAAGCTTGGGTAAAGACATTAGTGGCTCTACACCGGCTAAACCGTAGCTTAATAACTTAGTGATTTTTTTAGAAAACCAAGAAGTTCTAAACCTCGGGAAAAGCTTGGGTAAAGACATGAGTGGCTCTAAACCGGCTGAACCATGGCTAATGAACTTAGCGAATTTTTAGAAAAACCAAGCATTTCACAACCATGGGTAAAGCTTGGGTAAAGACATTAGTGGCTCTACACTGGCTAAACCGCGGCTAATGTACTTAGCGATTTTTTTAGAAAAACCAAGCACTTTACAACCATGGGAAAAGCTTGGGTAAAGACATTAGTGGCTCTACACCGGCTAAACCGTGGCTAATGAACTTAACGATTTTTTTAGAAAAACTAAGCATTTCACAACCATGGGTAAAGCTTGGGTAAAGACATTAGTGGCTCTACACCGGCTAAACCGTGGCTTAATAACTTAGCGATTTTTTTAGAAAACCAAGAAGTTCTAAACCTCGGGAAAAGCTTGGGTAAAGACATGAGTGGCTCTAAACCGGCTGAACCATGGCTAATGAACTTAGCGAATTTTTAGAAAAACCAAGCATTTCACAACCATGGGAAAAGCTTGGGTAAAGACATTAGTGGCTCTACACCGGCTAAACCGTGGCTAATGAACTTAACGATTTTTTTAGAAAAACCAAGCATTTCGCACCCATGTTTAAAGCTTGGGTAAAGACATTAGTGGCTCTACACCGGCTAAACCGTGGCTAATGAACTTAACAATTTTTTGAGAAAAACCAAGCATTTCACAACTATGGGTAAAGCTTGGGTAAAGACATTAGTGGCTCTACACCGGCTAAACCGTAGCTTAATAACTTAGTGATTTTTTTAGAAAACCAAGAAGTTCTAAACCTCGGGAAAAGCTTGGGTAAAGACATGAGTGGCTCTAAACCGGCTGAACCATGGCTAATGAACTTAGCGAATTTTTAGAAAAACCAAGCATTTCACAACCATGGGTAAAGCTTGGGTAAAGACATTAGTGGCTCTACACTGGCTTAACCGCGGCTAATGTACTTAGCGATTTTTTTAGAAAAACCAAGCACTTTACAACCATGGGAAAAGCTTGGGTAAAGACATTAGTGGCTCTACACCGGCTAAACCGTGGCTAATGAACTTAACGATTTTTTTAGAAAAACTAAGCATTTCACAACCATGGGTAAAGCTTGGGTAAAGACATTAGTGGCTCTACACCGGCTAAACCGTGGCTTAATAACTTAGCGATTTTTTTAGAAAACCAAGAAGTTCTAAACCTCGGGAAAAGCTTGGGTAAAGACATGAGTGGCTCTAAACCGGCTGAACCATGGCTAATGAACTTAGCGAATTTTTAGAAAAACCAAGCATTTCACAACCATGGGAAAAGCTTGGGTAAAGACATTAGTGGCTCTACACCGGCTAAACCGTGGCTAATGAACTTAACGATTTTTTTAGAAAAACCAAGCATTTCGCACCCATGTTTAAAGCTTGGGTAAAGACATTAGAGGCTCTACACCGGCTAAACCGTGGCTTAATAACTTAGCGATTTTTTTAGAAAACCAAGAAGTTCTAAACCATGGGTAAAGCTTGGGTAAAGACATTAGTGGCTCTACACCGGCTAAACCGTGGCTAATGTACTTAGCGATTTTTTTAGAAAAACCAAGCATTTCACAACCATGGGAAAAGCTTGGGTAAAGACATTAGTGGCTCTACACCGGCTAAACCGTGGCTAATGAACTTAACGATTTTTTTAGAAAAACCAAGCATTTCGCACCTATGTTTAAAGCTTGGGTAAAGACATTAGAGGCTCTACACCGGCTAAACCGTGGCTTAATAACTTAGCGATTTTTTTAGAAAACCAAGAAGTTCTAAACCTCGGGAAAAGCTTGGGTAAAGACATAAGTTGCTCTAAACCGGCTGAACCATGGCTAATGAACTTAGCGAATTTTTAGAAAAACCAAGCATTTCACAACCATGGGTAAAGCTTGGGTAAAGACATTAGTGGCTCTACACCGGCTAAACCGTGGCTTAATAACTTAGCGATTTTTTTAGAAAACCAAGAAGTTCTAAACCTCGGGAAAAGCTTGGGTAAAGACATGAGTGGCTCTAAACCGGCTGAACCATGGCTAATGAACTTAGCGAATTTTTAGAAGAACCAAGCATTTCACAACCATGGGTAAAGCTTGGGTAAAGACATTAGTGGCTCTACACCGGCTAAACCGCGGCTAATGTACTTAGCGATTTTTTTAGAAAAACCAAGCACTTCACAACCATGGGAAAAGCTTGGGTAAAGACATTAGTGGCTCTACACCGGCTAAACCGTGGCTAATGAACTTAACGATTTTTTTAGAAAAACTAAGCATTTCACAACCATGGGTAAAGCTTGGGTAAAGACATTAGTGGCTCTACACCGGCTAAACCGTGGCTAATGAACTTAACAATTTTTTGAGAAAAACCAAGCATTTCACAACTATGGGTAAAGCTTGGGTAAAGACATTAGTGGCTCTACACCGGCTAAACCGTAGCTTAATAACTTAGTGATTTTTTTAGAAAACCAAGAAGTTCTAAACCTCGGGAAAAGCTTGGGTAATGACATGAGTGGCTCTAAACCGGCTGAAACATGGCTAATGAACTTAGCGAATTTTTAGAAAAACCAAGCATTTCACAACCATGGGTAAAGCTTGGGTAAAGACATTAGTGGCTCTACACCGGCTAAACCGCGGCTAATGTACTTAGCAATTTTTTGAAAAAAACCAAGCACTTCACAACCATGGGAAAAGCTTGGGTAAAGACATTAGTGGCTCTACACCGGCTAAACCGTGGCTAATGAACTTAAGGATTTTTTTAGAAAAACCAAGCATTTCACAACCATGGGTAAAGCTTCGGTAAAGACATTAGTGGCTCTACACCGGCGAAACCGTGGCCTAATAACTTAGCGATTTTTTTAGAAAACCAAGAAGTTCTAAACCTCGGGAAAAGCTTGGGTAAAGACATGAGTGGCTCTAAACCGGCTGAAACATGGCTAATGAACTTAGCGAATTTTTAGAAAAACCAAGCATTTCACAACCATGGGAAAAGCTTGGGTAAAGACATTAGTGGCTCTACACCGGCTAAACCGAGGCTAATGTACTTAGCGATTTTTTTAGAAAAACCAAGCATTTCACAACCATGGGAAAAGATTGGGTAAAGACATTAGTGGCTCTACACCGGCTAAACCGTGGCTAATGAACTGAACGATTTTTTTAGAAAAACCAAGCATTTCACAACCATGGGTAAAGCTTGGGTAAAGACATTAGTGGCTCTACACCGGCTAAACCGTGGCTAATGAACTTAACAATTTTTTGAGAAAAACCAAGCATTTCACAACTATGGGTAAAGCTTGGGTAAAGACATTAGTGGCTCTACACCGGCTAAACCGTAGCTTAATAACTTAGTGATTTTTTTAGAAAACCAAGAAGTTCTAAACCTCGGGAAAAGCTTGGGTAATGACATGAGTGGCTCTAAACCGGCTGAAACATGGCTAATGAACTTAGCGAATTTTTAGAAAAACCAAGCATTTCACAACCATGGGAAAAGCTTGGGTAAAGACATTAGTGGCTCTACACCGGCTAAACCGTGGCTAATGTACTTAGCGATTTTTTTAGAAAAACCAAGCATTTCACAACCATGGGAAAAGATTGGGTAAAGACATTAGTGGCTCTACACCGGCTAAACCGTGGCTAATGAACTTAACGATTTTTTTAGAAAAACTAAGCATTTCACAACCATGGGTAAAGCTTGGGTAAAGACATTAGTGGCTCTACACCGGCTAAACCGTGGCTAATGAACTTAACAATTTTTTGAGAAAAACCAAGCATTTCACAACTATGGGTAAAGCTTGGGTAAAGACATTAGTGGCTCTACACCGGCTAAACCGTGGCTTAATAACTTAGCGATTTTTTTAGAAAACCAAGAAGTTCTAAACCTCGGGAAAAGCTTGGGTAAAGACATGAGTGGCTCTAAACCGGCTGAACCATGGCTAATGAACTTAGCGAATTTTTAGAAAAACCAAGCATTTCACAACCATGGGAAAAGCTTGGGTAAAGACATTAGTGGCTCTACACCGGCTAAACCGTGGCTAATGAACTTAACGATTTTTTTAGAAAAACCAAGCATTTCGCACCCATGTTTAAAGCTTGGGTAAAGACATTAGAGGCTCTACACCGGCTAAACCGTGGCTTAATAACTTAGCGATTTTTTTAGAAAACCAAGAAGTTCTAAACCATGGGTAAAGCTTGGGTAAAGACATTAGTGGCTCTACACCGGCTAAACCGTGGCTAATGTACTTAGCGATTTTTTTAGAAAAACCAAGCATTTCACAACCATGGGAAAAGCTTGGGTAAAGACATTAGTGGCTCTACACCGGCTAAACCGTGGCTAATGAACTTAACGATTTTTTTAGAAAAACCAAGCATTTCGCACCTATGTTTAAAGCTTGGGTAAAGACATTAGAGGCTCTACACCGGCTAAACCGTGGCTTAATAACTTAGCGATTTTTTTAGAAAACCAAGAAGTTCTAAACCTCGGGAAAAGCTTGGGTAAAGACATAAGTTGCTCTAAACCGGCTGAACCATGGCTAATGAACTTAGCGAATTTTTAGAAAAACCAAGCATTTCACAACCATGGGTAAAGCTTGGGTAAAGACATTAGTGGCTCTACACCGGCTAAACCGTGGCTAATGTACTTAGCAATTTTTTAAAAAAAACCAAGCACTTCACAACCATGGGAAAAGCTTGGGTAAAGACATTAGTGGCTCTACACCGGCTAAACCGTGGCTAATGAACTTAAGGATTTTTTTAGAAAAACCAAGCATTTCACAACCATGGGTAAAGCTTGGGTAAAGACATTAGTGGCTCTACACCGGCTAAACCGTGGCTAATGAACTTAAGGATTTTTTTAGAAAAACCAAGCATTTCACAACCATGGGTAAAGCTTGGGTAAAGACATTAGTGGCTCTACACCGGAAAAACCGTGGCTAATGTACTTAGCAATTTTTTAAAAAAAACCAAGCACTTCACAACCATGGGAAAAGCTTAGGTAAAGACTTTAGTGGCTCTACACCGGCTAAACCGTGGCTAATGAACTTAAGGATTTTTTTAGAAAAACCAAGCATTTCACAACCATGGGTAAAGCTTGGGTAAAGACATTAGTGGCTCTACACCGGCTAAACCGTGGCTAATGAACTTAAGGATTTTTTTAGAAAAACCAAGCATTTCACAACCATGGGTAAAGCTTGGGTAAAGACATTAGTGGCTCTACACCGGCTAAACCGTGGCTAATGAACTTAAGGATTTTTTTAGAAAAACCAAGCATTTCACAACCATGGGTAAAGCTTGGGTAAAGACATTAGTGGCTCTACACCGGCTAAACCGTGGCTTAATAACTTAGCGATTTTTTTAGAAAACCAAGAAGTTCTAAACCTCGGGAAAAGCTTGGGTAAAGACATGAGTGGCTCTAAACCGGCTGAACCATGGCTAATGAACTTAGCGAATTTTTAGAAAAACCAAGCATTTCACAACCATGGGAAAAGCTTGGGTAAAGACATTAGTGGCTCTACACCGGCTAAACCGTGGCTAATGTACTTAGCAATTTTTTAAAAAAAACCAAGCACTTCACAACCATGGGAAAAGCTTGGGTAAAGACATTAGTGGCTCTACACCGGCTAAACCGTGGCTAATGAACTTAAGGATTTTTTTAGAAAAACCAAGCATTTCACAACCATGGGTAAAGCTTGGGTAAAGACATTAGTGGCTCTACACCGGCTAAACCGTGGCTAATGAACTTAAGGATTTTTTTAGAAAAACCAAGCATTTCACAACCATGGGTAAAGCTTGGGTAAAGACATTAGTGGCTCTACACCGGCTAAACCGTGGCTAATGTACTTAGCAATTTTTTAAAAAAAACCAAGCACTTCACAACCATGGGAAAAGCTTGGGTAAAGACTTTAGTGGCTCTACACCGGCTAAACCGTGGCTAATGAACTTAAGGATTTTTTTAGAAAAACCAAGCATTTCACAACCATGGGTAAAGCTTGGGTAAAGACATTAGTGGCTCTACACCGGCTAAACCGTGGCTAATGAACTTAAGGATTTTTTTAGAAAAACCAAGCATTTCACAACCATGGGTAAAGCTTGGGTAAAGACATTAGTGGCTCTACACCGGCTAAACCGTGGCTTAATAACTTAGCGATTTTTTTAGAAAACCAAGAAGTTCTAAACCTCGGGAAAAGCTTGGGTAAAGACATGAGTGGCTCTAAACCGGCTGAACCATGGCTAATGAACTTAGCGAATTTTTAGAAAAACCAAGCATTTCACAACCATGGGAAAAGCTTGGGTAAAGACATTAGTGGCTCTACACCGGCTAAACCGTGGCTAATGAACTTAACGATTTTTTTAGAAAAACCAAGCATTTCGCACCCATGTTTAAAGCTTGGGTAAAGACATTAGAGGCTCTACACCGGCTATACCGTGGCTTAATAACTTAGCGATTTTTTTAGAAAACCAAGAAGTTCTAAACCATGGGTAAAGCTTGGGTAAAGACATTAGTGGCTCTACACCGGCTAAACCGTGGATAATGTACTTATCGATTTTTTTAGAAAAACCAAGCATTTCACAACCATGGGAAAAGCTTGGGTAAAGACATTAGTGGCTCTACACCGGCTAAACCGTGGCTAATGAACTTAACGATTTTTTTAGAAAAACCAAGCATTTCGCACTCATGTTTAAAGCTTGGGTAGAGACATTAGTAGCTCTACACCGGCTAAACCATGGCCTAATAACTTAGCGATTTTTTTAGAAAACCAAGAAGTTCTAAACCTCGGGAAAAGCTTGGGTAAAGACATGAGTGGCTCTAAACCGGCTGTACCATGGCTAATGAACTTAGCGAATTTTTAGAAAAACCAAGCATTTCACAACCATGGGTAAAGCTTGGGTAAAGACATTAGTAACTCTACACCGGCTAAACCGCGGCTAATGTACTTAGCGATTTTTTTGGAAAACCCAAGCATTTCACAACCATCGGAAAAGCTTGGGTAAAGACATTAGTGGCTCTACACCGGCTAAACCATGGCTAATGAACTTAGCGAATTTTTAGAAAAACCAAGCATTTCACAACCATGGGTAAAGCTTGGGTAAAGACATTAGTAACTCTACACCGGCTAAACCGCGGCTAATGTACTTAACGATTTTTTTAGAAAAACCAAGCATTTCGCACTCATGTTTAAAGCTTGGGTAGAGACATTAGTAGCTCTACACCGGCTAAACCATGGCCTAATAACTTAGCGATTTTTTTAGAAAACCAAGAAGTTCTAAACCTCGGGAAAAGCTTGGGTAAAGACATAAGTGGCTCTAAACCGGCTGAACCATGGCTAATGAACTTAGCGATTTTTTTAGAAAAACCAAGCATTTCACAACCATGGGAAAAGCTTGGGTAAAGACATTAGTGGCTCTACACCGGCTAAACCGTGGCTAATGAACTTAACGATTTTTTTAGAAAAACCAAGCATTTCGCACCTATGTTTAAAGCTTGGGTAAAGACATTAGAGGCTCTACACCAGCTAAACCGTGGCTTAAAAACTTAGCGATTTTTTTAGAAAACCAAGAAGTTCTAAACCTCGGGAAAAGCTTGGGTAAAGACATGAGTGGCTCTAAACCGGCTGAACCATGGCTAATGAACTTAGCGAATTTTTAGAAAAACCAAGCATTTCACAACCATGGGTAAAGCTTGGGTAAAGACATTAGTGGCTCTACACTGGCTAAACCGCGGCTAATGTACTTAGCGATTTTTTTAGAAAAACCAAGCACTTTACAACCATGGGAAAAGCTTGGGTAAAGACATTAGTGGCTCTACACCGGCTAAACCGTGGCTAATGAACTTAACGATTTTTTTAGAAAAACTAAGCATTTCACAACCATGGGTAAAGCTTGGGTAAAGACATTAGTGGCTCTACACCGGCTAAACCGTGGCTTAATAACTTAGCGATTTTTTTAGAAAACCAAGAAGTTCTAAACCTCGGGAAAAGCTTGGGTAAAGACATGAGTGGCTCTAAACCGGCTGAACCATGGCTAATGAACTTAGCGAATTTTTAGAAAAACCAAGCATTTCACAACCATGGGAAAAGCTTGGGTAAAGACATTAGTGGCTCTACACCGGCTAAACCGTGGCTAATGAACTTAACGATTTTTTTAGAAAAACCAAGCATTTCGCACCCATGTTTAAAGCTTGGGTAAAGACATTAGAGGCTCTACACCGGCTAAACCGTGGCTTAATAACTTAGCGATTTTTTTAGAAAACCAAGAAGTTCTAAACCATGGGTAAAGCTTGGGTAAAGACATTAGTGGCTCTACACCGGCTAAACCGTGGCTAATGTACTTAGCGATTTTTTTAGAAAAACCAAGCATTTCACAACCATGGGAAAAGCTTGGGTAAAGACATTAGTGGCTCTACACCGGCTAAACCGTGGCTAATGAACTTAACGATTTTTTTAGAAAAACCAAGCATTTCGCACCTATGTTTAAAGCTTGGGTAAAGACATTAGAGGCTCTACACCGGCTAAACCGTGGCTTAATAACTTAGCGATTTTTTTAGAAAACCAAGAAGTTCTAAACCTCGGGAAAAGCTTGGGTAAAGACATAAGTTGCTCTAAACCGGCTGAACCATGGCTAATGAACTTAGCGAATTTTTAGAAAAACCAAGCATTTCACAACCATGGGTAAAGCTTGGGTAAAGACATTAGTGGCTCTACACCGGCTAAACCGTGGCTAATGTACTTAGCAATTTTTTAAAAAAAACCAAGCACTTCACAACCATGGGAAAAGCTTGGGTAAAGACATTAGTGGCTCTACACCGGCTAAACCGTGGCTAATGAACTTAAGGATTTTTTTAGAAAAACCAAGCATTTCACAACCATGGGTAAAGCTTGGGTAAAGACATTAGTGGCTCTACACCGGCTAAACCGTGGCTAATGAACTTAAGGATTTTTTTAGAAAAACCAAGCATTTCACAACCATGGGTAAAGCTTGGGTAAAGACATTAGTGGCTCTACACCGGCTAAACCGTGGCTAATGTACTTAGCAATTTTTTAAAAAAAACCAAGCACTTCACAACCATGGGAAAAGCTTGGGTAAAGACTTTAGTGGCTCTACACCGGCTAAACCGTGGCTAATGAACTTAAGGATTTTTTTAGAAAAACCAAGCATTTCACAACCATGGGTAAAGCTTGGGTAAAGACATTAGTGGCTCTACACCGGCTAAACCGTGGCTAATGAACTTAAGGATTTTTTTAGAAAAACCAAGCATTTCACAACCATGGGTAAAGCTTGGGTAAAGACATTAGTGGCTCTACACCGGCTAAACCGTGGCTAATGAACTTAAGGATTTTTTTAGAAAAACCAAGCATTTCACAACCATGGGTAAAGCTTGGGTAAAGACATTAGTGGCTCTACACCGGCTAAACCGTGGCTTAATAACTTAGCGATTTTTTTAGAAAACCAAGAAGTTCTAAACCTCGGGAAAAGCTTGGGTAAAGACATGAGTGGCTCTAAACCGGCTGAACCATGGCTAATGAACTTAGCGAATTTTTAGAAAAACCAAGCATTTCACAACCATGGGAAAAGCTTGGGTAAAGACATTAGTGGCTCTACACCGGCTAAACCGTGGCTAATGTACTTAGCAATTTTTTAAAAAAAACCAAGCACTTCACAACCATGGGAAAAGCTTGGGTAAAGACATTAGTGGCTCTACACCGGCTAAACCGTGGCTAATGAACTTAAGGATTTTTTTAGAAAAACCAAGCATTTCACAACCATGGGTAAAGCTTGGGTAAAGACATTAGTGGCTCTACACCGGCTAAACCGTGGCTAATGAACTTAAGGATTTTTTTAGAAAAACCAAGCATTTCACAACCATGGGTAAAGCTTGGGTAAAGACATTAGTGGCTCTACACCGGCTAAACCGTGGCTAATGTACTTAGCAATTTTTTAAAAAAAACCAAGCACTTCACAACCATGGGAAAAGCTTGGGTAAAGACTTTAGTGGCTCTACACCGGCTAAACCGTGGCTAATGAACTTAAGGATTTTTTTAGAAAAACCAAGCATTTCACAACCATGGGTAAAGCTTGGGTAAAGACATTAGTGGCTCTACACCGGCTAAACCGTGGCTAATGAACTTAAGGATTTTTTTAGAAAAACCAAGCATTTCACAACCATGGGTAAAGCTTGGGTAAAGACATTAGTGGCTCTACACCGGCTAAACCGTGGCTTAATAACTTAGCGATTTTTTTAGAAAACCAAGAAGTTCTAAACCTCGGGAAAAGCTTGGGTAAAGACATGAGTGGCTCTAAACCGGCTGAACCATGGCTAATGAACTTAGCGAATTTTTAGAAAAACCAAGCATTTCACAACCATGGGAAAAGCTTGGGTAAAGACATTAGTGGCTCTACACCGGCTAAACCGTGGCTAATGAACTTAACGATTTTTTTAGAAAAACCAAGCATTTCGCACCCATGTTTAAAGCTTGGGTAAAGACATTAGAGGCTCTACACCGGCTAAACCGTGGCTTAATAACTTAGCGATTTTTTTAGAAAACCAAGAAGTTCTAAACCATGGGTAAAGCTTGGGTAAAGACATTAGTGGCTCTACACCGGCTAAACCGTGGCTAATGTACTTAGCGATTTTTTTAGAAAAACCAAGCATTTCACAACCATGGGAAAAGCTTGGGTAAAGACATTAGTGGCTCTACACCGGCTAAACCGTGGCTAATGAACTTAACGATTTTTTTAGAAAAACCAAGCATTTCGCACTCATGTTTAAAGCTTGGGTAGAGACATTAGTAGCTCTACACCGGCTAAACCATGGCCTAATAACTTAGCGATTTTTTTAGAAAACCAAGAAGTTCTAAACCTCGGGAAAAGCTTAGGTAAAGACATGAGTGGCTCTAAACCGGCTGTACCATGGCTAATGAACTTAGCGAATTTTTAGAAAAACCAAGCATTTCACAACCATGGGTAAAGCTTGGGTAAAGACATTAGTAACTCTACACCGGCTAAACCGCGGCTAATGTACTTAGCGATTTTTTTGGAAAAACCAAGCATTTCACAACCATCGGAAAAGCTTGGGTAAAGACATTAGTGGCTCTACACCGGCTAAACCATGGCTAATGAACTTAGCGAATTTTTAGAAAAACCAAGCATTTCACAACCATGGGTAAAGCTTGGGTAAAGACATTAGTAACTCTACACCGGCTAAACCGCGGCTAATGTACTTAACGATTTTTTTAGAAAAACCAAGCATTTCGCACTCATGTTTAAAGCTTGGGTAGAGACATTAGTAGCTCTACACCGGCTAAACCATGGCCTAATAACTTAGCGATTTTTTTAGAAAACCAAGAAGTTCTAAACCTCGGGAAAAGCTTGGGTAAAGACATAAGTGGCTCTAAACCGGCTGAACCATGGCTAATGAACTTAGCGATTTTTTTAGAAAAACCAAGCATTTCACAACCATGGGAAAAGCTTGGGTAAAGACATTAGTGGCTCTACACCGGCTAAACCGTGGCTAATGAACTTAACGATTTTTTTAGAAAAACCAAGCATTTCGCACCTATGTTTAAAGCTTGGGTAAAGACATTAGAGGCTCTACACCAGCTAAACCGTGGCTTAATAACTTAGCGATTTTTTTAGAAAACCAAGAAGTTCTAAACCTCGGGAAAAGCTTGGGTAAAGACATAAGTGGCTCTAAACCGGCTGAACCATGGCTAATGAACTTAGCGAATTTTTAGAAAAACCATACATTTCACAACCATGGGTAAAGCTTGGGTAAAGACATTAGTGGCTCTACACCGGCTAAACCGTGGCTAATGTACTTAGCAATTTTTTAAAAAAAACCAAGCACTTCACAACCATGGGAAAAGCTTGGGTAAAGACATTAGTGGCTCTACACCGGCTAAACCGTGGCTAATGAACTTAAGGATTTTTTTAGAAAAACCAAGCATTTCACAACCATGGGTAAAGCTTGGGTAAAGACATTAGTGGCTCTACACCGGCTAAACCGTGGCTAATGAACTTAAGGATTTTTTTAGAAAAACCAAGCATTTCACAACCATGGGTAAAGCTTGGGTAAAGACATTAGTGGCTCTACACCGGCTAAACCGTGGCTAATGTACTTAGCAATTTTTTAAAAAAAACCAAGCACTTCACAACCATGGGAAAAGCTTGGGTAAAGACTTTAGTGGCTCTACACCGGCTAAACCGTGGCTAATGAACTTAAGGATTTTTTTAGAAAAACCAAGCATTTCACAACCATGGGTAAAGCTTGGGTAAAGACATTAGTGGCTCTACACCGGCTAAACCGTGGCTAATGAACTTAAGGATTTTTTTAGAAAAACCAAGCATTTCACAACCATGGGTAAAGCTTGGGTAAAGACATTAGTGGCTCTACACCGGCTAAACCGTGGCTTAATAACTTAGCGATTTTTTTAGAAAACCAAGAAGTTCTAAACCTCGGGAAAAGCTTGGGTAAAGACATGAGTGGCTCTAAACCGGCTGAACCATGGCTAATGAACTTAGCGAATTTTTAGAAAAACCAAGCATTTCACAACCATGGGAAAAGCTTGGGTAAAGACATTAGTGGCTCTACACCGGCTAAACCGTGGCTAATGAACTTAACGATTTTTTTAGAAAAACCAAGCATTTCGCACCCATGTTTAAAGCTTGGGTAAAGACATTAGAGGCTCTACACCGGCTAAACCGTGGCTTAATAACTTAGCGATTTTTTTAGAAAACCAAGAAGTTCTAAACCATGGGTAAAGCTTGGGTAAAGACATTAGTGGCTCTACACCGGCTAAACCGTGGATAATGTACTTATCGATTTTTTTAGAAAAACCAAGCATTTCACAACCATGGGAAAAGCTTGGGTAAAGACATTAGTGGCTCTACACCAGCTAAACCGTGGCTAATGAACTTAACGATTTTTTTAGAAAAACCAAGCATTTCGCACCTATGTTTAAAGCTTGGGTAAAGACATTAGTGGCTCTACACCGGCTAAACCGTGGCTAATGAACTTAAGGATTTTTTTAGAAAAACCAAGCATTTCACAACCATGGGTAAAGCTTGGGTAAAGACATTAGTGGCTCTACACCGGCTAAACCGTGGCTTAATAACTTAGCGATTTTTTTAGAAAACCAAGAAGTTCTAAACCTCGGGAAAAGCTTGGGTAAAGACATGAGTGGCTCTAAACCGGCTGAACCATGGCTAATGAACTTAGCGAATTTTTAGAAAAACCAAGCATTTCACAACCATGGGAAAAGCTTGGGTAAAGACATTAGTGGCTCTACACCGGCTAAACCGTGGCTAATGAACTTAACGATTTTTTTAGAAAAACCAAGCATTTCGCACCCATGTTTAAAGCTTGGGTAAAGACATTAGAGGCTCTACACCGGCTAAACCGTGGCTTAATAACTTAGCGATTTTTTTAGAAAACCAAGAAGTTCTAAACCATGGGTAAAGCTTGGGTAAAGACATTAGTGGCTCTACACCGGCTAAACCGTGGCTAATGTACTTAGCGATTTTTTTAGAAAAACCAAGCATTTCACAACCATGGGAAAAGCTTGGGTAAAGACATTAGTGGCTCTACACCGGCTAAACCGTGGCTAATGAACTTAACGATTTTTTTAGAAAAACCAAGCATTTCGCACTCATGTTTAAAGCTTGGGTAGAGACATTAGTAGCTCTACACCGGCTAAACCATGGCCTAATAACTTAGCGATTTTTTTAGAAAACCAAGAAGTTCTAAACCTCGGGAAAAGCTTAGGTAAAGACATGAGTGGCTCTAAACCGGCTGTACCATGGCTAATGAACTTAGCGAATTTTTAGAAAAACCAAGCATTTCACAACCATGGGTAAAGCTTGGGTAAAGACATTAGTAACTCTACACCGGCTAAACCGCGGCTAATGTACTTAGCGATTTTTTTGGAAAAACCAAGCATTTCACAACCATCGGAAAAGCTTGGGTAAAGACATTAGTGGCTCTACACCGGCTAAACCATGGCTAATGAACTTAGCGAATTTTTAGAAAAACCAAGCATTTCACAACCATGGGTAAAGCTTGGGTAAAGACATTAGTAACTCTACACCGGCTAAACCGCGGCTAATGTACTTAACGATTTTTTTAGAAAAACCAAGCATTTCGCACTCATGTTTAAAGCTTGGGTAGAGACATTAGTAGCTCTACACCGGCTAAACCATGGCCTAATAACTTAGCGATTTTTTTAGAAAACCAAGAAGTTCTAAACCTCGGGAAAAGCTTGGGTAAAGACATAAGTGGCTCTAAACCGGCTGAACCATGGCTAATAAACTTAGCGATTTTTTTAGAAAAACCAAGCATTTCACAACCATGGGAAAAGCTTGGGTAAAGACATTAGTGGCTCTACACCGGCTAAACCGTGGCTAATGAACTTAACGATTTTTTTAGAAAAACCAAGCATTTCGCACCTATGTTTAAAGCTTGGGTAAAGACATTAGAGGCTCTACACCAGCTAAACCGTGGCTTAATAACTTAGCGATTTTTTTAGAAAACCAAGAAGTTCTAAACCTCGGGAAAAGCTTGGGTAAAGACATAAGTGGCTCTAAACCGGCTGAACCATGGCTAATGAACTTAGCGAATTTTTAGAAAAACCATACATTTCACAACCATGGGTAAAGCTTGGGTAAAGACATTAGTGGCTCTACACCGGCTAAACCGTGGCTAATGTACTTAGCAATTTTTTAAAAAAAACCAAGCACTTCACAACCATGGGAAAAGCTTGGGTAAAGACATTAGTGGCTCTACACCGGCTAAACCGTGGCTAATGAACTTAAGGATTTTTTTAGAAAAACCAAGCATTTCACAACCATGGGTAAAGCTTGGGTAAAGACATTAGTGGCTCTACACCGGCTAAACCGTGGCTAATGAACTTAAGGATTTTTTTAGAAAAACCAAGCATTTCACAACCATGGGCAAAGCTTGGGTAAAGACATTAGTGGCTCTACACCGGCTAAACCGTGGCTAATGTACTTAGCAATTTTTTAAAAAAAACCAAGCACTTCACAACCATGGGAAAAGCTTGGGTAAAGACTTTAGTGGCTCTACACCGGCTAAACCGTGGCTAATGAACTTAAGGATTTTTTTAGAAAAACCAAGCATTTCACAACCATGGGTAAAGCTTGGGTAAAGACATTAGTGGCTCTACACCGGTTAAACCGTGGCTAATGAACTTAAGGATTTTTTTAGAAAAACCAAGCATTTCACAACCATGGGTAAAGCTTGGGTAAAGACATTAGTGGCTCTACACCGGCTAAACCGTGGCTTAATAACTTAGCGATTTTTTTAGAAAACCAAGAAGTTCTAAACCTCGGGAAAAGCTTGGGTAAAGACATGAGTGGCTCTAAACCGGCTGAACCATGGCTAATGAACTTAGCGAATTT
This sequence comes from Ganaspis brasiliensis, assembly GCA_037103525.1. Lineage (NCBI taxonomy): Eukaryota > Metazoa > Arthropoda > Insecta > Hymenoptera > Figitidae > Ganaspis > Ganaspis brasiliensis. The sequence goes on from JAZKLR010000025.1 coordinate 587,933, forward strand.
TTAGAAAAACCAAGCATTTCACAACCATGGGAAAAGCTTGGGTAAAGACATTAGTGGCTCTACACCGGCTAAACCGTGGCTAATGAACTTAACGATTTTTTTAGAAAAACCAAGCATTTCGCACCCATGTTTAAAGCTTGGGTAAAGACATTAGAGGCTCTACACCGGCTAAACCGTGGCTTAATAACTTAGCGATTTTTTTAGAAAACCAAGAAGTTCTAAACCATGGGTAAAGCTTGGGTAAAGACATTAGTGGCTCTACACCGGCTAAACCGTGGATAATGTACTTATCGATTTTTTTAGAAAAACCAAGCATTTCACAACCATGGGAAAAGCTTGGGTAAAGACATTAGTGGCTCTACACCGGCTAAACCGTGGCTAATGAACTTAACGATTTTTTTAGAAAAACCAAGCATTTCGCACTCATGTTTAAAGCTTGGGTAGAGACATTAGTAGCTCTACACCGGCTAAACCATGGCCTAATAACTTAGCGATTTTTTTAGAAAACCAAGAAGTTCTAAACCTCGGGAAAAGCTTGGGTAAAGACATGAGTGGCTCTAAACCGGCTGTACCATGGCTAATGAACTTAGCGAATTTTTAGAAAAACCAAGCATTTCACAACCATGGGTAAAGCTTGGGTAAAGACATTAGAGGCTCTACACCGGCTAAACCGTGGCTTAATGACTTAGCGATTTTTTTAGAAAACCAAGAAGTTCTAAACCTCGGGAAAAGCTTGGGTAAAGACATGAGTGGCTCTAAACCGGCTGAACCATGGCTAATGAACTTAGCGAATTTTTAGAAAAACCAAGCATTTCACAACCATGGGTAAAGCTTGGGTAAAGACATTAGTAACTCTACACCGGCTAAACCGCGGCTAATGTACTTAACGATTTTTTTAGAAAAACCAAGCATTTCACAACCATGGGTAAAGCTTGGGTAAAGACATTAGAGGCTCTACACCGGCTAAACCGTGGCTTAATGACTTAGCGATTTTTTTAGAAAACCAAGAAGTTCTAAACCTCGGGAAAAGCTTGGGTAAAGACATGAGTGGCTCTAAACCGGCTGAACCATGGCTAATGAACTTAGCGAATTTTTAGAAAAACCAAGCATTTCACAACCATGGGTAAAGCTTGGGTAAAGACATTAGAGGCTCTACACCGGCTAAACCGTGGCTTAATGACTTAGCGATTTTTTTAGAAAACCAAGAAGTTCTAAACCTCGGGAAAAGCTTGGGTAAAGACATGAGTGGCTCTAAACCGGCTGAACCATGGCTAATGAACTTAGCGAATTTTTAGAAAAACCAAGCATTTCACAACCATGGGTAAAGCTTGGGTAAAGACATTAGTAACTCTACACCGGCTAAACCGCGGCTAATGTACTTAGCGATTTTTTTGGAAAAACCAAGCATTTCACAACCATCGGAAAAGCTTGGGTAAAGACATTAGTGGCTCTACACCGGCTAAACCATGGCTAATGAACTTAGCGAATTTTTAGAAAAACCAAGCATTTCACAACCATGGGTAAAGCTTGGGTAAAGACATTAGTAACTCTACACCGGCTAAACCGCGGCTAATGTACTTAACGATTTTTTTAGAAAAACCAAGCATTTCGCACTCATGTTTAAAGCTTGGGTAGAGACATTAGTAGCTCTACACCGGCTAAACCATGGCCTAATAACTTAGCGATTTTTTTAGAAAACCAAGAAGTTCTAAACCTCGGGAAAAGCTTGGGTAAAGACATAAGTGGCTCTAAACCGGCTGAACCATGGCTAATAAACTTAGCGATTTTTTTAGAAAAACCAAGCATTTCACAACCATGGGAAAAGCTTGGGTAAAGACATTAGTGGCTCTACACCGGCTAAACCGTGGCTAATGAACTTAACGATTTTTTTAGAAAAACCAAGCATTTCGCACCTATGTTTAAAGCTTGGGTAAAGACATTAGAGGCTCTACACCAGCTAAACCGTGGCTTAATAACTTAGCGATTTTTTTAGAAAACCAAGAAGTTCTAAACCTCGGGAAAAGCTTGGGTAAAGACATAAGTGGCTCTAAACCGGCTGAACCATGGCTAATGAACTTAGCGAATTTTTAGAAAAACCATACATTTCACAACCATGGGTAAAGCTTGGGTAAAGACATTAGTGGCTCTACACCGGCTAAACCGTGGCTAATGTACTTAGCAATTTTTTAAAAAAAACCAAGCACTTCACAACCATGGGAAAAGCTTGGGTAAAGACATTAGTGGCTCTACACCGGCTAAACCGTGGCTAATGAACTTAAGGATTTTTTTAGAAAAACCAAGCATTTCACAACCATGGGTAAAGCTTGGGTAAAGACATTAGTGGCTCTACACCGGCTAAACCGTGGCTAATGAACTTAAGGATTTTTTTAGAAAAACCAAGCATTTCACAACCATGGGTAAAGCTTGGGTAAAGACATTAGTGGCTCTACACCGGCTAAACCGTGGCTAATGTACTTAGCAATTTTTTAAAAAAAACCAAGCACTTCACAACCATGGGAAAAGCTTGGGTAAAGACTTTAGTGGCTCTACACCGGCTAAACCGTGGCTAATGAACTTAAGGATTTTTTTAGAAAAACCAAGCATTTCACAACCATGGGTAAAGCTTGGGTAAAGACATTAGTGGCTCTACACCGGCTAAACCGTGGCTAATGAACTTAAGGATTTTTTTAGAAAAACCAAGCATTTCACAACCATGGGTAAAGCTTGGGTAAAGACATTAGTGGCTCTACACCGGCTAAACCGTGGCTTAATAACTTAGCGATTTTTTTAGAAAACCAAGAAGTTCTAAACCTCGGGAAAAGCTTGGGTAAAGACATGAGTGGCTCTAAACCGGCTGAACCATGGCTAATGAACTTAGCGAATTTTTAGAAAAACCAAGCATTTCACAACCATGGGAAAAGCTTGGGTAAAGACATTAGTGGCTCTACACCGGCTAAACCGTGGCTAATGAACTTAACGATTTTTTTAGAAAAACCAAGCATTTCGCACCCATGTTTAAAGCTTGGGTAAAGACATTAGAGGCTCTACACCGGCTAAACCGTGGCTTAATAACTTAGCGATTTTTTTAGAAAACCAAGAAGTTCTAAACCATGGGTAAAGCTTGGGTAAAGACATTAGTGGCTCTACACCGGCTAAACCGTGGATAATGTACTTATCGATTTTTTTAGAAAAACCAAGCATTTCACAACCATGGGAAAAGCTTGGGTAAAGACATTAGTGGCTCTACACCGGCTAAACCGTGGCTAATGAACTTAACGATTTTTTTAGAAAAACCAAGCATTTCGCACTCATGTTTAAAGCTTGGGTAGAGACATTAGTAGCTCTACACCGGCTAAACCATGGCCTAATAACTTAGCGATTTTTTTAGAAAACCAAGAAGTTCTAAACCTCGGGAAAAGCTTGGGTAAAGACATGAGTGGCTCTAAACCGGCTGTACCATGGCTAATGAACTTAGCGAATTTTTAGAAAAACCAAGCATTTCACAACCATGGGTAAAGCTTGGGTAAAGACATTAGTAACTCTACACCGGCTAAACCGCGGCTAATGTACTTAGCGATTTTTTTGGAAAACCCAAGCATTTCACAACCATCGGAAAAGCTTGGGTAAAGACATTAGTGGCTCTACACCGGCTAAACCATGGCTAATGAACTTAGCGAATTTTTAGAAAAACCAAGCATTTCACAACCATGGGTAAAGCTTGGGTAAAGACATTAGTAACTCTACACCGGCTAAACCGCGGCTAATGTACTTAACGATTTTTTTAGAAAAACCAAGCATTTCGCACTCATGTTTAAAGCTTGGGTAGAGACATTAGTAGCTCTACACCGGCTAAACCATGGCCTAATAACTTAGCGATTTTTTTAGAAAACCAAGAAGTTCTAAACCTCGGGAAAAGCTTGGGTAAAGACATAAGTGGCTCTAAACCGGCTGAACCATGGCTAATGAACTTAGCGATTTTTTTAGAAAAACCAAGCATTTCACAACCATGGGAAAAGCTTGGGTAAAGACATTAGTGGCTCTACACCGGCTAAACCGTGGCTAATGAACTTAACGATTTTTTTAGAAAAACCAAGCATTTCGCACCTATGTTTAAAGCTTGGGTAAAGACATTAGAGGCTCTACACCAGCTAAACCGTGGCTTAATAACTTAGCGATTTTTTTAGAAAACCAAGAAGTTCTAAACCTCGGGAAAAGCTTGGGTAAAGACATGAGTGGCTCTAAACCGGCTGAACCATGGCTAATGAACTTAGCGAATTTTTAGAAAAACCAAGCATTTCACAACCATGGGTAAAGCTTGGGTAAAGACATTAGTGGCTCTACACTGGCTAAACCGCGGCTAATGTACTTAGCGATTTTTTTAGAAAAACCAAGCACTTTACAACCATGGGAAAAGCTTGGGTAAAGACATTAGTGGCTCTACACCGGCTAAACCGTGGCTAATGAACTTAACGATTTTTTTAGAAAAACTAAGCATTTCACAACCATGGGTAAAGCTTGGGTAAAGACATTAGTGGCTCTACACCGGCTAAACCGTGGCTTAATAACTTAGCGATTTTTTTAGAAAACCAAGAAGTTCTAAACCTCGGGAAAAGCTTGGGTAAAGACATGAGTGGCTCTAAACCGGCTGAACCATGGCTAATGAACTTAGCGAATTTTTAGAAAAACCAAGCATTTCACAACCATGGGAAAAGCTTGGGTAAAGACATTAGTGGCTCTACACCGGCTAAACCGTGGCTAATGAACTTAACGATTTTTTTAGAAAAACCAAGCATTTCGCACCCATGTTTAAAGCTTGGGTAAAGACATTAGAGGCTCTACACCGGCTAAACCGTGGCTTAATAACTTAGCGATTTTTTTAGAAAACCAAGAAGTTCTAAACCATGGGTAAAGCTTGGGTAAAGACATTAGTGGCTCTACACCGGCTAAACCGTGGCTAATGTACTTAGCGATTTTTTTAGAAAAACCAAGCATTTCACAACCATGGGAAAAGCTTGGGTAAAGACATTAGTGGCTCTACACCGGCTAAACCGTGGCTAATGAACTTAACGATTTTTTTAGAAAAACCAAGCATTTCGCACCTATGTTTAAAGCTTGGGTAAAGACATTAGAGGCTCTACACCGGCTAAACCGTGGCTTAATAACATAGCGATTTTTTTAGAAAACCAAGAAGTTCTAAACCTCGGGAAAAGCTTGGGTAAAGACATAAGTTGCTCTAAACCGGCTGAACCATGGCTAATGAACTTAGCGAATTTTTAGAAAAACCAAGCATTTCACAACCATGGGTAAAGCTTGGGTAAAGACATTAGTGGCTCTACACCGGCTAAACCGTGGCTAATGTACTTAGCAATTTTTTAAAAAAAACCAAGCACTTCACAACCATGGGAAAAGCTTGGGTAAAGACATTAGTGGCTCTACACCGGCTAAACCGTGGCTAATGAACTTAAGGATTTTTTTAGAAAAACCAAGCATTTCACAACCATGGGTAAAGCTTGGGTAAAGACATTAGTGGCTCTACACCGGCTAAACCGTGGCTAATGAACTGAAGGATTTTTTTAGAAAAACCAAGCATTTCACAACCATGGGTAAAGCTTGGGTAAAGACATTAGTGGCTCTACACCGGCTAAACCGTGGCTAATGTACTTAGCAATTTTTTAAAAAAAACCAAGCACTTCACAACCATGGGAAAAGCTTGGGTAAAGACTTTAGTGGCTCTACACCGGCTAAACCGTGGCTAATGAACTTAAGGATTTTTTTAGAAAAACCAAGCATTTCACAACCATGGGTAAAGCTTGGGTAAAGACATTAGTGGCTCTACACCGGCTAAACCGTGGCTAATGAACTTAAGGATTTTTTTAGAAAAACCAAGCATTTCACAACCATGGGTAAAGCTTGGGTAAAGACATTAGTGGCTCTACACCGGCTAAACCGTGGCTAATGAACTTAAGGATTTTTTTAGAAAAACCAAGCATTTCACAACCATGGGTAAAGCTTGGGTAAAGACATTAGTGGCTCTACACCGGCTAAACCGTGGCTTAATAACTTAGCGATTTTTTTAGAAAACCAAGAAGTTCTAAACCTCGGGAAAAGCTTGGGTAAAGACATGAGTGGCTCTAAACCGGCTGAACCATGGCTAATGAACTTAGCGAATTTTTAGAAAAACCAAGCATTTCACAACCATGGGAAAAGCTTGGGTAAAGACATTAGTGGCTCTACACCGGCTAAACCGTGGCTAATGTACTTAGCAATTTTTTAAAAAAAACCAAGCACTTCACAACCATGGGAAAAGCTTGGGTAAAGACATTAGTGGCTCTACACCGGCTAAACCGTGGCTAATGAACTTAAGGATTTTTTTAGAAAAACCAAGCATTTCACAACCATGGGTAAAGCTTGGGTAAAGACATTAGTGGCTCTACACCGGCTAAACCGTGGCTAATGAACTTAAGGATTTTTTTAGAAAAACCAAGCATTTCACAACCATGGGTAAAGCTTGGGTAAAGACATTAGTGGCTCTACACCGGCTAAACCGTGGCTAATGTACTTAGCAATTTTTTAAAAAAAACCAAGCACTTCACAACCATGGGAAAAGCTTGGGTAAAGACTTTAGTGGCTCTACACCGGCTAAACCGTGGCTAATGAACTTAAGGATTTTTTTAGAAAAACCAAGCATTTCACAACCATGGGTAAAGCTTGGGTAAAGACATTAGTGGCTCTACACCGGCTAAACCGTGGCTAATGAACTTAAGGATTTTTTTAGAAAAACCAAGCATTTCACAACCATGGGTAAAGCTTGGGTAAAGACATTAGTGGCTCTACACCGGCTAAACCGTGGCTTAATAACTTAGCGATTTTTTTAGAAAACCAAGAAGTTCTAAACCTCGGGAAAAGCTTGGGTAAAGACATGAGTGGCTCTAAACCGGCTGAACCATGGCTAATGAACTTAGCGAATTTTTAGAAAAACCAAGCATTTCACAACCATGGGAAAAGCTTGGGTAAAGACATTAGTGGCTCTACACCGGCTAAACCGTGGCTAATGAACTTAACGATTTTTTTAGAAAAACCAAGCATTTCGCACCCATATTTAAAGCTTGGGTAAAGACATTAGAGGCTCTACACCGGCTAAACCGTGGCTTAATAACTTAGCGATTTTTTTAGAAAACCAAGAAGTTCTAAACCATGGGTAAAGCTTGGGTAAAGACATTAGTGGCTCTACACCGGCTAAACCGTGGCTAATGTACTTAGCGATTTTTTTAGAAAAACCAAGCATTTCACAACCATGGGAAAAGCTTGGGTAAAGACATTAGTGGCTCTACACCGGCTAAACCGTGGCTAATGAATTTAACGATTTTTTTAGAAAAACCAAGCATTTCGCACTCATGTTTAAAGCTTGGGTAGAGACATTAGTAGCTCTACACCGGCTAAACCATGGCCTAATAACTTAGCGATTTTTTTAGAAAACCAAGAAGTTCTAAACCTCGGGAAAAGCTTAGGTAAAGACATGAGTGGCTCTAAACCGGCTGTACCATGGCTAATGAACTTAGCGAATTTTTAGAAAAACCAAGCATTTCACAACCATGGGTAAAGCTTGGGTAAAGACATTAGTAACTCTACACCGGCTAAACCGCGGCTAATGTACTTAGCGATTTTTTTGGAAAAACCAAGCATTTCACAACCATCGGAAAAGCTTGGGTAAAGACATTAGTGGCTCTACACCGGCTAAACCATGGCTAATGAACTTAGCGAATTTTTAGAAAAACCAAGCATTTCACAACCATGGGTAAAGCTTGGGTAAAGACATTAGTAACTCTACACCGGCTAAACCGCGGCTAATGTACTTAACGATTTTTTTAGAAAAACCAAGCATTTCGCACTCATGTTTAAAGCTTGGGTAGAGACATTAGTAGCTCTACACCGGCTAAACCATGGCCTAATAACTTAGCGATTTTTTTAGAAAACCAAGAAGTTCTAAACCTCGGGAAAAGCTTGGGTAAAGACATAAGTGGCTCTAAACCGGCTGAACCATGGCTAATGAACTTAGCGATTTTTTTAGAAAAACCAAGCATTTCACAACCATGGGAAAAGCTTGGGTAAAGACATTAGTGGCTCTACACCGGCTAAACCGTGGCTAATGAACTTAACGATTTTTTTAGAAAAACCAAGCATTTCGCACCTATGTTTAAAGCTTGGGTAAAGACATTAGAGGCTCTACACCAGCTAAACCGTGGCTTAATAACTTAGCGATTTTTTTAGAAAACCAAGAAGTTCTAAACCTCGGGAAAAGCTTGGGTAAAGACATAAGTGGCTCTAAACCGGCTGAACCATGGCTAATGAACTTAGCGAATTTTTAGAAAAACCATACATTTCACAACCATGGGTAAAGCTTGGGTAAAGACATTAGTGGCTCTACACCGGCTAAACCGTGGCTAATGTACTTAGCAATTTTTTAAAAAAAACCAAGCACTTCACAACCATGGGAAAAGCTTGGGTAAAGACATTAGTGGCTCTACACCGGCTAAACCGTGGCTAATGAACTTAAGGATTTTTTTAGAAAAACCAAGCATTTCACAACCATGGGTAAAGCTTGGGTAAAGACATTAGTGGCTCTACACCGGCTAAACCGTGGCTAATGTACTTAGCAATTTTTTAAAAAAAACCAAGCACTTCACAACCATGGGAAAAGCTTGGGTAAAGACATTAGTGGCTCTACACCGGCTAAACCGTGGCTAATGAACTTAAGGATTTTTTTAGAAAAACCAAGCATTTCACAACCATGGGTAAAGCTTGGGTAAAGACATTAGTGGCTCTACACCGGCTAAACCGTGGCTAATGAACTTAAGGATTTTTTTAGAAAAACCAAGCATTTCACAACCATGGGTAAAGCTTGGGTAAAGACATTAGTGGCTCTACACCGGCTAAACCGTGGCTAATGTACTTAGCAATTTTTTAAAAAAAACCAAGCACTTCACAACCATGGGAAAAGCTTGGGTAAAGACTTTAGTGGCTCTACACCGGCTAAACCGTGGCTAATGAACTTAAGGATTTTTTTAGAAAAACCAAGCATTTCACAACCATGGGTAAAGCTTGGGTAAAGACATTAGTGGCTCTACACCGGCTAAACCGTGGCTAATGAACTTAAGGATTTTTTTAGAAAAACCAAGCATTTCACAACCATGGGTAAAGCTTGGGTAAAGACATTAGTGGCTCTACACCGGCTAAACCGTGGCTTAATAACTTAGCGATTTTTTTAGAAAACCAAGAAGTTCTAAACCTCGGGAAAAGCTTGGGTAAAGACATGAGTGGCTCTAAACCGGCTGAACCATGGCTAATGAACTTAGCGAATTTTTAGAAAAACCAAGCATTTCACAACCATGGGAAAAGCTTGGGTAAAGACATTAGTGGCTCTACACCGGCTAAACCGTGGCTAATGAACTTAACGATTTTTTTAGAAAAACCAAGCATTTCGCACCCATGTTTAAAGCTTGGGTAAAGACATTAGAGGCTCTACACCGGCTAAACCGTGGCTTAATAACTTAGCGATTTTTTTAGAAAACCAAGAAGTTCTAAACCATGGGTAAAGCTTGGGTAAAGACATTAGTGGCTCTACACCGGCTAAACCGTGGCTAATGTACTTAGCGATTTTTTTAGAAAAACCAAGCATTTCACAACCATGGGAAAAGCTTGGGTAAAGACATTAGTGGCTCTACACCGGCTAAACCGTGGCTAATGAACTTAACGATTTTTTTAGAAAAACCAAGCATTTCGCACTCATGTTTAAAGCTTGGGTAGAGACATTAGTAGCTCTACACCGGCTAAACCATGGCCTAATAACTTAGCGATTTTTTTAGAAAACCAAGAAGTTCTAAACCTCGGGAAAAGCTTAGGTAAAGACATGAGTGGCTCTAAACCGGCTGTACCATGGCTAATGAACTTAGCGAATTTTTAGAAAAACCAAGCATTTCACAACCATGGGTAAAGCTTGGGTAAAGACATTAGTAACTCTACACCGGCTAAACCGCGGCTAATGTACTTAGCGATTTTTTTGGAAAAACCAAGCATTTCACAACCATCGGAAAAGCTTGGGTAAAGACATTAGTGGCTCTACACCGGCTAAACCATGGCTAATGAACTTAGCGAATTTTTAGAAAAACCAAGCATTTCACAACCATGGGTAAAGCTTGGGTAAAGACATTAGTAACTCTACACCGGCTAAACCGCGGCTAATGTACTTAACGATTTTTTTAGAAAAACCAAGCATTTCGCACTCATGTTTAAAGCTTGGGTAGAGACATTAGTAGCTCTACACCGGCTAAACCATGGCCTAATAACTTAGCGATTTTTTTAGAAAACCAAGAAGTTCTAAACCTCGGGAAAAGCTTGGGTAAAGACATAAGTGGCTCTAAACCGGCTGAACCATGGCTAATGAACTTAGCGATTTTTTTAGAAAAACCAAGCATTTCACAACCATGGGAAAAGCTTGGGTAAAGACATTAGTGGCTCTACACCGGCTAAACCGTGGCTAATGAACTTAACGATTTTTTTAGAAAAACCAAGCATTTCGCACCTATGTTTAAAGCTTGGGTAAAGACATTAGAGGCTCTACACCAGCTAAACCGTGGCTTAATAACTTAGCGATTTTTTTAGAAAACCAAGAAGTTCTAAACCTCGGGAAAAGCTTGGGTAAAGACATAAGTGGCTCTAAACCGGCTGAACCATGGCTAATGAACTTAGCGAATTTTTAGAAAAACCATACATTTCACAACCATGGGTAAAGCTTGGGTAAAGACATTAGTGGCTCTACACCGGCTAAACCGTGGCTAATGTACTTAGCAATTTTTTAAAAAAAACCAAGCACTTCACAACCATGGGAAAAGCTTGGGTAAAGACATTAGTGGCTCTACACCGGCTAAACCGTGGCTAATGAACTTAAGGATTTTTTTAGAAAAACCAAGCATTTCACAACCATGGGTAAAGCTTGGGTAAAGACATTAGTGGCTCTACACCGGCTAAACCGTGGCTAATGAACTTAAGGATTTTTTTAGAAAAACCAAGCATTTCACAACCATGGGTAAAGCTTGGGTAAAGACATTAGTGGCTCTACACTGGCTAAACCGCGGCTAATGTACTTAGCGATTTTTTTAGAAAAACCAAGCACTTTACAACCATGGGAAAAGCTTGGGTAAAGACATTAGTGGCTCTACACCGGCTAAACCGTGGCTAATGAACTTAACGATTTTTTTAGAAAAACTAAGCATTTCACAACCATGGGTAAAGCTTGGGTAAAGACATTAGTGGCTCTACACCGGCTAAACCGTGGCTTAATAACTTAGCGATTTTTTTAGAAAACCAAGAAGTTCTAAACCTCGGGAAAAGCTTGGGTAAAGACATGAGTGGCTCTAAACCGGCTGAACCATGGCTAATGAACTTAGCGAATTTTTAGAAAAACCAAGCATTTCACAACCATGGGAAAAGCTTGGGTAAAGACATTAGTGGCTCTACACCGGCTAAACCGTGGCTAATGAACTTAACGATTTTTTTAGAAAAACCAAGCATTTCGCACCCATGTTTAAAGCTTGGGTAAAGACATTAGAGGCTCTACACCGGCTAAACCGTGGCTTAATAACTTAGCGATTTTTTTAGAAAACCAAGAAGTTCTAAACCATGGGTAAAGCTTGGGTAAAGACATTAGTGGCTCTACACCGGCTAAACCGTGGCTAATGTACTTAGCGATTTTTTTAGAAAAACCAAGCATTTCACAACCATGGGAAAAGCTTGGGTAAAGACATTAGTGGCTCTACACCGGCTAAACCGTGGCTAATGAACTTAACGATTTTTTTAGAAAAACCAAGCATTTCGCACCTATGTTTAAAGCTTGGGTAAAGACATTAGAGGCTCTACACCGGCTAAACCGTGGCTTAATAACTTAGCGATTTTTTTAGAAAACCAAGAAGTTCTAAACCTCGGGAAAAGCTTGGGTAAAGACATAAGTTGCTCTAAACCGGCTGAACCATGGCTAATGAACTTAGCGAATTTTTAGAAAAACCAAGCATTTC